>JAYESD010000009.1:114812851-116018213 GCA_036927565.1 Tuctoria greenei
TGCTTCACCATCAAGATTTAGAGCAGTTTGCTTTGAGGAGGACGTGCAGTGATATTCTCCAGGAAGCCTGTTTTACCCAGACACATTAAAATAGCATCTTATGAATGATAACTTATCGGACATGTATATGCGATGTGCCATTGGAGACCTTATCTATGGGGAAGAAGTTTCATAGTATGAACTGATCACTTCACTTTGAAATATCTTCTTGATCAACCAACGCTTGTCTACTATACCTCAGCATCATCGGGTAAGCAAGTTATTTGGATTTGATTTATAGCATTTGAGACTTCATGGATTTCATGCTACTATCATTTGATGCGGAAATACAGTTTTTACAAGCAAGTTTTGGAAAGAATTATTTAAGATTTATGGTGTACATATATTGTATAGTAAAACTTCTCATTCTCAAATAGACGGCCAATCAGAGACAGTAAACAAAGTCATAGCAATGTATCTCTGATTCATCATATGGGATAAAGCAAGACAAATATTCAATGGCTTCCATGAGCCGAGTATTGCTACAATACCTCTTCAAACTGCTTTACAATTTACACCTTCCCGTGTGGTATATGGCCATGATCCTCCAGCACTCTATTCATTTGATCAACAAAGCGCAAGAATTCGAGCAGTGAAACAAACAATGGCACATGGCAGATCATGAAATATTTTTGCAAGGGGTCGGGAAAAGTCTGCTTCAAGTATAACAACATGATAAACGTTACTATGATGATAAGCATAGACCAATGGAATTCAATGGGGGGCAATGAGTGTGGGTTCGTCTTCATCACAGAGCCGCTAGTACTATATCTAAAGGACCGGAAGCAAAGCTCTCTGTGCCATTTTTTGTACCATATCAGATTATTGAATGTATTGGACAAATGTTTTACAAACTTCAGTTACTACCACGACGGGCAAAATTACACCCCATATTTCATGTTGCACTACTCCGGCCGTCCATAGGAACTCCACCAACATAAACCACCAGCATTAGACTATCCGCAGTGGCGTACTGTAAAGCATACTGGATACATTGTTTCGCGGTGTAATTTAGAGTACATACTATAAAAGCTGAAGGAGAATAGTGTATAAAGTATGCTTTAGAGTACGCTGGTGCGGATGGTCTTACCTCAGGACAGTTACGTTACTCCTACTCCATCTACAGTACTACGATCAAGACAAAACAGAGGTGTGTGTGTGGCAAATTTGTGTTCAATGGGTTGGTCAGCCTTCTTCAGAAGCATCTTGGGAAAAATTTCTAGAGTTAAGCAAAGATATACATTGTTTAAGATCGAGGATGAGTCTTTCCAGAGAGAGAGATATCATGTGAGGATTCCAATGAAGAAGGCACACTCGTGGCGAACGCAGACACCAAAATCATTAGAATAAATTAGTTACTAAAATTAAGAGTCTGTGTCAATTTTAGGTCCCAATCGGATTCTAAATAGAGTCAGAGTCAATTTTTGTTTAAAGTTGAGTTGGAGTCAGTAATTTCCATATGTATTAGTCCTGATGTACTATATAAAGAACCGATTGATATCAATAAAGAACATAATAGTTTGCAGATCTTATCTTGAAGCCTTTACTGTCAGCGCAATTTCACATCACGCACCGCCAGCTAAGCATTTGGTTCCGCAATTGCGAACCTGTCCTCTGTCTTCCATCCATACAACCTGCGACATGTTCCAAGGCGAGAATTAGGCCCTGTTTGGTTTCGCTTATCTGTGACTCGATTATCTGGTGAGTATAATTTTCTGATGAGCCTATGATCTGATAAAGCGACCCGCTAGAAAGGTTAAGGTGTTTGGCTAACTTGATTTTTTTAGTGAATTATAAGTTAACTGTATGTAAAATGACCTTTATATCCCTGATTGTGAGGAACGTGTCCGTGCATATGGTTTCGATTCCACCATGTACCGCAGACTTTTTTTTTCCTTCGCCATGATCGTACAATATTTTGTTTTTTTATTTACTTGCACCAGGTGCCACATGAGGTGCACGGTTTTCTCTTTTTTTTTCTTCACCCATGAGCATGGCGGCGTGTCGTGAGGGCAAGCTCGACCGGCGAGCTACGCTTGGCCACACGGAAGATTATTGAGGCGTGACGGCGGACAGATACTCGGTGAGTGACGGCGTGCCGCGCTCGGGCGACCGGCGAGCAGCGCCTGGGCCTGGACGCCCGAAAGATTCAGGAGCAACGGCGGACAGATACTCGGCGAGGGACGGCGCCTAGGCGCGCCACCGCCTGTGGCTCCGGGGCTCGCAACCAACCGGTGGCGCGCAAGGGAGTCTACGTTGCCGGACGATGGGAGGATGGCAGCGGCGTACGGGAGTCTTTCGCGAGGAGAGAGACAGACGGTTTGCGGAGGGTAGGGATGGAAAAAGTGTGCCGCTTAATTCCAGCAGGAACTCTCAACTCACTTTCCCACTAATCGGGTTTCTTGTTGTTTTTGGACCTCCTCAATAAGCAGCTTAGAAGCTAAGTAAAATTTAAGCAAAGTGTTTGGGTGGGTTTTTTTTTGCTTTTTTCTATTGATAAGCGGATTTTAAGCGGAAACAAACAGGACCTTAGTCGTGACATGCTTCTAAGCTAAAAGCACATGTGAGGAGAGAGATATTGGGGGTAGTGCAGCTCACTACTACAAAAAGCATTTTTACAGGCGCCTCAAATTCTCAAACACAGGCGGTCCTTAAAAATATGTGACTGTGATGACGTATGATATAATAACTGCCTGTGATGACAGAACAACACAGACGGATTTTAAAAAACAACCGTCTGGGTAAATACATGATCTTCACAGACGGTTCTTAATTAAGAACCGTCTGTAATGTAATGAACTTCACAGACGGATTTTAAGAAACAACCGTCTGGGTAAATATATGACCTTCATAGACGGTTCTTAATTAAGAACCGTCTGTAATCCATTGAACTTCACACGCGGATTTTAAAAAACAACCGTCTTGGTAAATACATGATCTTCATTAGCGGTTCTTAATTAAGAACCGTCTATAATGCAATGAACTTCATAGACGGATTTTAAATAACAACCGTCTGAGTAAATACATGATCTTCGTTGACGGTTCTTAATTGATAACCGTTTGTAATGCAATGAACTTCATAGACGGTTCTTGGTTAACAACGGCCTGAGAAGATCATGTATTTTCAGTGACGGTCATTGTTTAAGAACCGTATGTAGTTGATCGTTTTCATTGAAATTACAGGGATGTAGTCGTTGCAATTATCATAACTGTATGTAGTCGTTGCAGGGAAAATTGTATCAGGAAAAAAACACAGATGAGTGGATACTAGTACAGTAATGCATTATAGGAAATGCTCGATCACCAGTTCGGCTGGCTTAATTGTGATAATACACCATTAGAGGCTTTACAATTGTTCAAAGATAATTTCTTCACACTGAACAAAAATCATGCTACATTCATTGTAGATCGACGATGAAGCCCCCATCGATCAATCTAAATTGTACCGTCCTGCTTGCTCCCGAACATGTCTCTTATATTCCGCTAGATCTTGAAAATATTGACATTATTTAAATTAACAAATGTCGAAGGAGGAATGAATAACCTACATTGGTCACTAAGTCAAACTGTCATCTAACCTTGATAAGTAGATTATAGAAATCATTTTCAACATCAGGCACATTTGGCTGATGCAGCAAACGCTGAACCTCAAGTAGTATAGTTTTGATTGTAAAAGCATTGCACCACCCCTACGAAATATAATTTAAGCAATATAAGAAACCAGTTCAAATAAGTTTGACAACAATTATAAGTAATAATTACATGAACAAAATAGGTCTATCTTACAGTCTCTTGATCGAGAATCCCGATGCAGAGTGCTCTTGAACGATGGACATTTGGGTGGAAGAACCCAATTGGAAAGGCGCATCTTGGAGGCACCAAGGGATAGTCCTCAGAGAAGGAGATTGTCAGGGGGTAGTAACCATCTTCCCATTCAGTCTGCAAAAGAAATTTATTAATAGGAGGATGATGGTTAAACTCATATTGTGCTTGTTATTCATGACTTACCCCTTCTTTACCGGGGACGATGCACTGCCACTTCAATAAATCTCCCGATTCAGGCTTCGCAGAGAAACCCTACGTGGAGAAATTGAAAATACCAAAAACAAACAGGACGGAAAAACAAACTACAGTTAAGTTCATCAGTCCATTACAGATATATATGTATATACAACCATGTGACCGGTGTGCCATATGTACATACATGGGGATGGTTCTTGCGCCACGCCAAGCGCTCCTCCTTCAATCGGCTACACGCCCGAGACATCATTATCTGAAATACCAAACTTCCAAACTTCCAAATTATTGAGTCCAAACACATATGTACACAATTGCAAAAGGACACAATCCATATACTAACATTGTTCTAAGTTGATTTCAGAAGATACAAATATATACAATATATATCATCTCGCATTGTTATATACATTTTATCCAGCATTGACATCTTCTCGCATATAGGGTTTCAAATTCTTTTTAATGCTTCTCTCTACGCGCTTGATGTTTTCTGGTTCGGTGAAAAGGTACATCTCTTCATACTGATTATATTCCTCTTCATTATCTCCCACATTCTCAACCCCAACAATATTTTGCTTTCCAGAAACAACTACGTGCAACTTCTCAGTTTCTGGATCTTGAACATAAAAAACTTGTGCAACATTATCGGCGATAACCCACAGGTCATCTTTGTAACCCACTTTATTCAAGTCTACATGTGTCAGCCCGTAATTGTCCACTTTCAAACCATCAGGATGTTTGACCCATTGGCACTTAAATACGGGCATTACCATTCTTTCGCCATAATCGAGTTCCCATATTTCCTCTATGAACCCGAAGTATGTGGTCTTCTGCCCTTGTGAATCATAAGCCTCAATACGAACACCACTATTTTGTGCAACACTCTTACTGTCTTTTTCTTTAGTGTAAAATGTGTAACCATTGATTTCATTTGCTTGCCATGATGTTACCAAAGCAGATGGGCCAGAAGCTAACTTCTTCATTGTTGCCTCTTCTATAGTGTTTCCATATTATATATTTTTGTCCATTAACCATTCAGTAAAACATCTTCTGTGCTCTTTCATGATCCAGTCCTCTGTGCGGTCTTGGTTTTTATCACGAAGCTCAATTTGGTGTTCCTCGATGTACGGCTCAGCTATTGCGAGCTGTTGTAGTACACCAAAATGTGCACGGTGTACATTCTTGTAATCTTGAACAATAAAAGTTTTCTTACCCACTTTGCCTCTCCCACGTAGTCTACCCTCATGTACCGGTATAGGCACACCTATCGATATTCCATCTTTGATGTAATCAGCGCAACCCTCAATCACTTCTTCAGTGGTGTATCCTTCCATAATTGAAACCTTTGGGTGAGCACAGTTCCGCACATAACCCTTTAATACTCCTAAATATCTCTCCAACGAAAACATATGATGTAAATATAGTGGCTCCAATGCTTTTATCTGATCAACAAGATGTTTGATTAGGTGTACTTGCATATCAAAAAAGGATGGTGGGAAACACATCTCAAGCTTGCACATTGTCTCAACGATGTATGTTTTCAGATAGTCTAAATCTTCACGTGCTATCACCTTTTGCGATACTGCATTGAAGAAGTAACACAAATGTGTGATGACAACTTTTATATGCTCAGGTTTGGTTACTCTTATTGCAATGGCAAGGAAAACTGTCATCATCGTGTGACAGTCGTGAGAATTATAACCAAATAAAGACAAGTCTTTCATCGAGACTAGTTTGCGGATACTGGATGAGAAACTTGTGGGCACTTTGATCCCACGCAAGCATTCGCAAATTGCTTTTTTCTCTTCTAGCGTCAAGTTGTAGCTGGCTGGGGGAAGGTAATGCTTCCCGTTCGCCTTTTCTACTGGATGAAGCTCCGGTCTCAAGTCAAGATTTACTAGGTCCATATGTGAATTTAATCCGTCCTTTGTTTTCCTCGGCATGTCCAGCAAGGTCCCAATGATGCTGTCAAATACATTCTTTGTAACGTGCATCAAATCAATACTATGGCAAAATTCCAGATTCTTCCAATACGGAAGATACTTGAAAAAAATTGATTGTTTCTTGAAACCCATGTCAGTTGTATCATCTGAAGATGTACTTTTCTTTCTCTTAATTCCTTTACTATTTTTTCCCTTACCGAAAGCAATATGAATGTTCTTGACCATTTCAAACACAAGTTTTCCACTGTAAGGTTTCGGTGCAGTATCTTTTTCGATTTTGTTATCAAATTGTTCTTTCATCTTCCTATACTTGTGTGTATCTGTCAAGAACCGTCAGTGTCTCATGTACACCGTCTTTCTGGATGAAGTGAGGTATAGAAATCCAGTTCTATCCACGCACCTAACGCAACCTTTCTCCCCCTTCATTTGTCCTGATAATGTAAACAGTCTGAGATAATCATACACGGTAATGAATATCATTGCTCTTAGCGTAAAATACTCCCGCTTGTACTCATCCCATGTACGTACCCCTTCATTCCACAATTTTGCCATATCTTCCATTAAAGGTTCCAAGAACACATCAATTTCGATGATGGGTTGTTTTGGACCTTGGATAAGAACAGATAATAAGATATATTTCCTTTTGTGACACAACCACGTCGGTAGGTTGTACATAGTTAAGACCACGGGCCATGTGCTGTGTATGCTCCTTTTTTCACCAAACGGGTTCATTCCATCTGTACCCAAGGCAAACCTCACATTTCTGATTTCCTTCGCAAATTCTGGATAATGAATATCAAAATTTTTCCACTGCGTTGCATCACCAGGGTGTCGTATATGTTTTTCGTTCTTCTTGTGTTGCTCAGAATGCCAACGCATAAGTTCAGCCTCCCTAGGGTTTGATAACAAACGCTTCAAGCGATCAATTACCGGAAGGTACCACATCACCAATGCAGGAATTTTTCTCTTATTCTTCCCGTCTGCATCGCCAGAAGTATCGTCATCGTCACCTTCAGGACCAATAATAAACTTCTTATTCTTCTGAGTCTTTTTCATGTTGGTAACATCATAGTGATTGTAGTCCTTCTTGTATCTACTGACACCACAAATGGGGCATCTAGTTGCAAGCTCATGCTCCTTGCGATACAGAATACAATGGTTCACACAAGCGTGTATTTTTGTCAGACCTAGTGCCATCGGGCAAAGAAGTTTCTTCGCTTTATAAGTGCTTCTGGGCAGTTTATTTGGATTTGGAAGAATTTTTGCCAGAAGATTCAAAAGATCAGAGAAACTACAATTGGACCATCCGTGCGTAGCTTTCAACTTTAGTAGTTCTAAGATTGCACGCAATGTAGTAAACTCTTTATCACAACCGTTTGATTCATCATATAAAAGCTCTGTCGCCGCATTCTGCAATGTCTCCATTTTACTTAAACCTGTGCTTGCTCCCATAGAAGTCAGTACATATGGTTCAATGTGACGCAACATCTCCTCACAATCGAACTCATCATCATCATCACCAGCTTGATTGTCACTACCATCATCGATATGAACATTATCATCATCTGATCCTCTCTCATCATCTTTATCCACATCATGTGTATCTAACTCACCATGCTCTTTCCATATTGTGTAGTTATTTTTGAAACCTCTTTTCACCAAATGAGATTGGATTACTATAGTATCCGTCCAAGCAATCTTATTTTCGCAGTCGATACATGGACATAATATGTCATCTATCTTTTGCAACTTCGCATGTCTCTTGGATGCTTCAATAAAATTTGCAACATTATGAATGTACATAGGATCGGGTCTTGGCATGTTATACATCCACGCTCGACAGTCCATGCTTCAATAATAGAATTTTTGTCAGATTTACAAAATTTGGCCACAAATATTCTCTAAAGGTCTTCTATAAAATGAATTTACAGAGACATAATAGTATGATTAGGGCGACTAATGTAGGAGACGGGCGACGTCTTGAGGCGGACGGAGTCAAAGGGGGAAACAGGCCCAGCAGCATGGGCTAGGTCTGGGTGGGATCCGGTCTGTTATATCGGGAAACATGACCAGATGCATCTTATATATATTACAATAGCATCTGTTAATTAAAAATCATATTCATGTCACATAATAGGTACAAAAAGGAAACAATCCATATAGTCCATACATTAATATACCAGAACACAATCCATGCAGTCCTTACACATGCAAAAGGACAAAATCCATATACCAGAACACACAAAACTAACAGCTTATCAGCTAATGAAAATATACAAAGAAAAAGTAAGGAAACTACATTTACCTTGCAGAGGTGTCAGCACGGTGGGGAGGCGTCAGCATGGTGGGCCGGCTGGGTGGAGAAGTGGCGGTGCGGGGTTGAGCGGCGGTGCGGGGTTGAGCGGCGGCGCGGAAGTATGGGCTGGGCGGCGGAGCGGCAGCGCGGCGCAGGGGAAATTCAACAGCCTTGCGGCGTCGATATAAATTCTCCAGGGTTGCCTTTTGACTGCGGTGAGGGGTCTTTATATAGACGTCAGTTTTTCACAGGCGGTTTTTAACTTTATCTTAGGCGGGTTTTACTTACCAACCGCTTGAAAAGATATTTAATCAAGAATATTAATTAAGAAGTAAATATCTTCATAGACTGTTGGTACTTAATAACCGTCTAAGAAGATGATTATCCCAGACGGGTATTACATACCAACCGCCTATGATAATGCCACCTGAACAAAATATTTTTAAAACTTGTATAGCTGACATTGTAATGTTTTGGTAAATATCAAATTAATTTCTACTCACATATTATTCACATTTGTGTATCTCATAAAAAAAAGTTCCTTCACTCAAAATTGTTGGTATGAACATATTTGTATAATTTATACATGTATGAATTTTTTTAATTTTTTTAAAAGCATTCCAACATGTCAAACTTCAAATTATCCACCATTCACTTCATTGAAATCCAGAAATTCTAACACACCAGTATTCATTGACACGAATGAAAACAAATATATTACAAAACACAAGAACTCCTAAAACTACAAAAGAAATATGTACATGAACTCCTAAAACTACACTACGGCCCCGCCTAATCCCTCCTCTCTGCCAACTTCTCAAACCACGCCAGGCGGTCCTCCTCCGACTCGTCATCATCGTCGTAGTCGTCACCATGGTGGTGGTCGCCGTCGTCGTCGCCGTTGTCGGAGGACAACTCGTCGTCATCATCGTCATCATCGTCGTCGTCATCATCATCGTCGTCGTCCTCCTCATCCTCCTCCTCCTCCTCCTCCTCCTCCTCCTCCTCCTCCTCCGGTGACGATGCAGCAGGAGAGTGGGTCGGCTGCTCCGGCTGAGCCGATTGCTCCGGCTATACCGGTGGCTCCGGCTGCACCGGCGGTGGAACGCGCTGGTCGTCATTCAGCCTCTCGGGGGAGCTGCAGCGTATCCGCTTGCAGGGTGGCTGCCTCGGCGGGCTAGGAGGTGGAAGGTTGGCCATGGCTGTGGTGGTTCGTCGGCGCCTCGGCGGGCTAGGAGGCGGAGATGACGATGGAAGAAGAAGAAAGGAGTGCAAAAGTTTTGTGCTTGTACATAACCAACGACGCGCCTTATATATGGTCTGTGCGGAGTAGATGAGGGAGCGGTTCGTTTCCCGCGCATTGAACTCTTTGCAGACCTCGTGTGGCGCACAATTAAACCACTGTGGAAAGCGATCTTCAGAGATCCTTCCGTCTCGCTGGTATCCATGTGGAACGTCGCGTCCCTGCACCACGGCTTCTCAACTTCTCCGCAGACCTCGTGCAGCGCGTCAGTTAATTAACATCTTCTCAGGCCGTTAATTAACATCTTGTATTTTCAAAAATGTTTATCTCAGGCGGTTATTACTTACCAACCACCTGAGATAATTCCCGATACCGTTCTTCAGTTTTCTTATCCCTTGCTTCTTTTTTATTTAGATTCCAATATAAATACTCAAACATGTTTAGATTCTGCAAATTGTATTCAAATTCGATGATTCTTTCTTCTTTATTTGTATAAAATTAACATTTACCACCTGAACAAAATATTTTGTTCATTGCGCATTGAACTCTTTGCAGACCTCGTGCGGCGCACAATTAAACCACTGTGGAAGACGATCTTCAGAGATCCTTCCGTCTCTCTGGTATCCATGTGGAAAGTCGCGCACGCGTCCCTACACCACGGCTTGTTAACTTCTCCTTAGACCTCGTGCGGCGCGTCAGTTAATTAACATCTTCTCAAGCCGTTAATTAACATCTTGTAGTTTTAAAAAATGTTTATCTCAGGCGGGTATTACTTACCAACCACCTGAGAATATATTTATCTCAAGCGGGTATTTTTTACCAACCGCCTGAGATAAGCCCATGGAGTTCCCCTTGCTGCACGATATTGCGGTCCTGATCGCAGGGTGGGTCGCCGCAACCTCCACCCAGCCCATGGACGACGTCTCCAGTCTGCGTGCCACTTGCAAGGCCATGCACGCGGTGTGCCGTGATCCCACCGTGGGCAGGCGCGTGGCGCTGGAGCGGGAGAGCAGCTGCGAGTGGTTCCAACGGCGCGGGAACGGGAGCTACGACGCCCTCGTGGAGCGCCTGGCCAACGTGGGCAACCCTCATGCGTGCTACGTCACCGGATTCGACCTCGTCTTCAACTACGGCCGCGCGCAGGCGCAGCGGGGCACCCAGTTCCTTGCCCGGGCGGCCGTGAACGGCCACAAGGTGGCGGCCTACGTCCTCGCCATGCTCCGCTACGACGCCGACCGCGGGGACCGCGACGCCCTTGAGTATATCCGGCAGGTCGAAGGCAAGGCCCACGTCAGCGACAACGCGGTCGGGTCCATCGCGATGAAGAGGACCAACAAGGAGTGTTGCCGGTTGAAAGCATCTAGGCCCCATGAGGTACGGTTTCGGTGATTAATGACAACCATTCGATATTACTAATGAATTTGTGAATGCAAGGTCTCAATAGCACTCAATCAAATAAAATCAAAATTACATTGGAGACCCATCTGAAATCAACAAATGAGATCAAAACGAATCATGTGAAGAACAAGAAGTGAAAGCTCTAACTTGACATCAATCAATGCTTGAAGACAATCAGAACAACACTTCGAACAAATGTCAAAGAGGTCACAAGTTCAAAATTCCAAAAAGAACAACTCAAAACAACTTGAAGTCAACAAGTTGAACACACCGGATCATCCGATGTACTTGGAGTTGACTGCATCGGTCAAATTGGTTCAACTGAAGAAGAAGACCTCAGACAAATACACTCACCGGATCATCCGATGTAAGTGGCTTAGTGCATCGGTCCATCATCACAGATTGCAACACCATTGGACCAAGTGAAGCACCGGATCATCCGATGTGCAGGTTTGTACACATCGGTCGATCACTCCAGGAAGCTTCAAGATCAAGCAGAATTCTGGAGGAAGAGCCACCGGATCATCCGATGAGAAGACAGTTCAACATCGGTCTAACAACGGTCATATCTGACATAGTGACATCAGCTAATTTGGCTTTGACCGATGATAACTGAAGGGGAGACATCGGATCATCCGGTGTTCGCAGACAAGTGATGTCAGCCTACTTTTCCAACGGCTATCTCGTGGAGGCTGGCTATTTATACCCCTTCAACCTGTCAAATCGACATGACTTGAAGCCCAGACATACTCTACACATCCTAGAGCATTCAAGCAAGAGAGCTACCACTTTCACATCAATTTCACATCAATTGTACACCAAGAGATAGGCTAGAACTAGCTAGAGATAGTGCTTGGGTGCCTCCACTCTAGGTGATTGGAGTCTCTAGCATAGTGAGAGCCACAAGGGAGTGTCCCTTGGTGTGTGTAACTTCCGGAGCTTGCCAAGTGGTTTGTGGAAGCCCGGAGGATCCCAAAAGTGTACAAGGCTTGAGCTCCACCTTGCCGAGATTGGCGAACGGAGAAGAATAGTGAAGAAGCCCCTAGTCTCGGTGACTTGGGAGTGGCAAAACCCATCGGAGGGTGCCACAACGTGGACGTAGGAAGATCCTTGTGATCTTACCGAACCACGGGATAAACTCCGTGTCCTTTGAGCGTTTGCATCCCTCTTCCTTTACTCTTATGCAATCTCCATTCCGCAACTCTAATTTATATTGATTGCATAGTTTAAATTGCATAGGGAATTGGGCTTTAGGTTGTTAATCTTAAATTGCTTTAAAATTTGAAAGAAAGCCCAATTCACCCCCCCCCTCTTGGGCATTTCGATCCTTACAATTGGTATCAGAGCGAGGTTGCTCATTGGATCATTCTAGCTTCACCGCTAGAGAGCAAAAATGGCCAAGAATGGGGGTTCGGTTCCTACCTTCGAGGGCAAGAATTTTGCTTATTGGAAAGCACGCATGCGCGCTTACCTTGAGGCAATTTCTCCCGAAGTGTGGGAAGCGACCCATGCGGGGTTTGGCAACCATGAATATATTGGTGATCAACTAAAATGGGATGCTAAGGCTAGGAATGCTATTTATGAGTGCATTAGTCAAGATGTATTTGCTAGAATTGCAAGTAAGGAAAAAGCTTGTGAAATTTGGGCTTGCTTGATTGAGATCCATGAGGGTTCCTCTCGTGTCAAAGAGCTCAAATATCACTTGCTTAAATCCAAGTATGATGATTTTAAAATGCTTCCTCATGAAAATGTTAATCAAATGTTTTCTCGCTTAAATGTACTCGTTGAGGAAATTAATGCTCTTGACATTGCTTCTCTTGGCAAGGGACTCATCAACCGCAAGATCCTCATGCTACTTCCCAAGCCCAAGTACAACATCATAAACTCAATGCTCCAAAAGGAGTCACTTGACAACATTGAGGTTTCGGAACTCATTGGAGAGATACATGCTCATGAGATGAGTGTGCTTGGAATGATGGAGGAGTCATCATCATCAAAGACCATTGCTCTCAAGGCCTCAACCAAGAAGACACATATCAAGAAAAAGAAAGTGATTGAGCCTAGCTCAAGTGAGGAAGAACAAGCTACAAGTGAAGATGATGATGACAATGAGCTTGCATTGATGATGAGGAAGTTTTCACGTCTCAACTCAAAGATTGCCAAGAAGGGATACTCGTTTGATCCCAAGAAGAAAGCCTTCTTGCCAAAGAGAGATGAAAACAAGACGTGCTACAATTGTGGCGATCAAGGCCACATATCATATGATTGTCCAAAACCGGACAAGAGGAAGGACAAGGGCAAGCATCGCAAACTAGAAGAGAGTGAGGATGATGAAGATGCAAAGCCCAAGCGCACCTTTGGAAAGAAGAAACTTGACAAAGGCAAGAAGACCAAGCTCTTTCCAAAGAAGAGAAGAGGACCTCAAAAGGTCTTCATGTGCGAAGCAAATGAGTGGGTCACCGATGAAGAAACAAGTGATGATAGTGAAGATGAGGAAGAAAACTTGGCAAACCTCGCTATCGTCAACAAGAATGACTCACCCCTTCCTCCACCGCCTATGTGCCTCATGGCGAAAGGTAACACAAAGGTATGTGATGACTCAAGTGATGATGAACTTTCTCCCGATGAACTAGCATCTATGATCAATGAATATCATGCCATTATCAAAAGGGAAAAGGCTAAGGTTAAGGCACTTGAGCTAACTCGCGCCAAGCTAGAGGGTGCCAACCTCGATTTGCAAGACAAGTATGTCACCATACTTAATGAGCATGAAACGCTCAAGTCACATGTCAAGCAAATCGAGGAGGAGAAGGCTCAAATCAAGCTTGAGTTCCATGAGCTTGACTTAGCTAACACGGCATTATTGGCTAAGCATAACGAGTTAGTTCAAGAGCATGAGACACTTAGTCTTTCCTATAAAGCAATGGAACTAAAATTGAATAACTTGAAGAAAGAAACTCTTGATGGCAAAACACCCGCTAGTTCACATGCCACTAACAATTTGCATAAGTCTTTGCCATTGAAAGCTAATAGGGAGAAGGAGCTAATGGACGAGATCGAAAGTCTCCGCACTAGTGTGGCTAGACTTTCCAAGGGAGAGGACAAGCACAAGGAGATCCTCTTCCAACAAGCTAAAGGCTTCAACAAGAGGGGACTTGGGACCTTCCCTACGCCCAACAAATGGAAGGTGCCCTCACCGGAGCTTAGGACAAGCTTCATCAAGGAAGTGGGATCCTATTGCCAACATTGTGAGGTCACCGGACATCACACTAGGGAGTGCCCTCTTCCCACTCGTCCTTCTCCAAAATTACCTCCTAGCTATTCATCTACTTTCAATGATTGTCACTATCTATTGAGCAAAGTAGGTGGAAAGGTGAAAGCGAAGTTCATTGGCAAAAACATCAAGGGCATGAAGGGGAAGCTCCCCAAGCAACTTTGGGTCCCAAAATCACTTGTATCACACATACAAGGACCTAAGTTGGCTTGGGTTCCTAAACTCAAAAACTAAATTCATGTGTGTAGGTGAACTACAAAGCCGGAGGAAAACATTGGGTACTCGATAGTGGGTGCACTCAACACATGACCGGCAATGATGGTATGTTCACCTCCATAGAAGACCCCGGCAATCATGAACAAGTCACCTTTGGTGATAACTCAAAGGGGAAGGTAATTGGTTTAGGTAAAATTGCAATTTCTAATGACTTGTCCATCTCGAATGTGCTTTACGTTAAGTCTCTTAGCTTTAATTTACTCTCTATTGCTCAACTTTGTGATCTTGGACTGACGTGCACATTTGACAAAGATGGTGTTGTGGTGACTAGCGTAGCTAGCAAAGAGCTAATATTCAAGGGCTTTAGGCATGGTCATCTATATTTGGTGGACTTCTCCAACAAGAGCGCAAGTCTAACCACTTGTCTTTTCACCAAGACAAGTTTGGGGTGGCTATGGCATCGGAGGATTGCTCACATAGGAATGAGCAAGCTCAAGAAGTCCTTCAAGCTAGGGATGGTGACCGGCGTAAAGGACGTGACGTTTGAAAAGAACAAGCTATGTAGCGCATGTCAAGCCGGGAAGCAAGTGGCTTCGCACCATCCGATGAAGACAATGGTGTCTACCTCCAAGCCGCTCGAACTACTTCACATGGATCTCTTCGGACCGTCCACCTTCCAAAGCCTTGGCGGTAATCTCTATTGTCTCGTTATTGTTGATGATTACTCTCGCTATGCTTGGACTCTGTTTTTAGGTGACAAGGGTGAAACTCCGGAAGTCTTCAAGACCTTTGCAAAACGAGCTCAACGGGAATTCCAACTTCCCATCATCAAGGTCCGGAGTGACAACGGCACCGAGTTCAAGAATTACAATATTGGGGAGTGGTGTGACCGTGAAGGAGTCAAGCACGAATTTTCGGCTACATACACCCCTCAACAAAACGGTGTTGTTGAGAGAAAGAACAAGACACTAATCACCCTCGCGAGAGCCATGCTTGATGATTATGGGACGTCGGAGAAGTTTTGGGCGGAAGCGATCAACACGGCATGCCATGCCGCAAATAGAGTCTACCTTCATCGACTTCTCCAAAAGACTCCCTACGAGCTCCTCATTGGGAGAAAGCCCAACATCTCCTACTTCCGGGTCTTCGGATGCAAGTGTTACATCTACCGCAAGAAAAGACTTGGTAAGTTTGAAAGAAGGTGCGATGTTGGTATTTTCCTTGGTTATGCGTCAAACTCAAAGGCATATCGAGTATTCAACCAAACCTCCGGGTTAGTTGAAGAAAGTTGTGACGTTGAGTTTGATGAGACTAATGGCTCCCAAGAGGAGAGTTTTGGTCATGATGATATAGATGATGAGCCTCTACGAGAAGCTATGAAGAATATGACCATAGGAGACATCAAGCCCAAAGTTGAGGAGAGCCATGATCAAGGGGGAGCTTCAAGTCCGAACATCAACACCTCCATGGCGCCTCAAGTGGATGAAGAAGAAGACAAAGATGATCCATTGCCTATGCAAGACCAACAAGCCACACAACACCAAGTAGAAGATGAAGTCCAAGATGAAGTCCAACCACAAGACGAGCAAGATGCTTCACCACCACCAAGTGACTCACAACCATTGATGAGACATGGGCGCATCTCCAAGGCACATCCAATGCATCAAATCATTGGAAGTCCTTCACGGGGAGTAAGTACTCGTTCACGTCATGTTGCATCTTTTTGTGAGCACTACTCTTTTGTGTCGTGTGTAGAACCCAAAAGCATTGAGGAAGCTCTCCAAGACTCAAATTGGGTGATGGCTATGCAAGAGGAACTCAACAACTTCACCCGCAATGAAGTTTGGGTGTTGGAGGAGAGACCCAAGGACAAGAATGTGATTGGAACCAAGTGGGTCTACCGCAACAAGCAAGATGAGAATGGCGTGGTGGTCCGCAACAAAGCTAGGCTTGTGGCGAAGGGATTTGCTCAAGTTGAAGGTTTGGATTTTTGGGAGACATTCGCCCCGGTAGCACGGTTAGAAGCTATCCGCATACTCCTTGCTTTTGCTTCTCATCATAATATCATGCTTTATCAAATGGATGTTAAAAGTGCATTTCTCAATGGCTATATTAATGAACTTGTGTTTGTTGAGCAACCTCCCGGGTTTGAGGACCCAAGAAACCCTAACCATGTCTATAGGCTAAACAAAGCACTCTATGGACTCAAGCAAGCTCCAAGGGCATGGTACGAGCGCTTAAGGGACTTCCTCGTCATGCAAGGTTTCAAGATTGGGAGGGTGGACACTACACTCTTCACCAAGGACATCGACGGAGACTTATTTCTTTGTCAAATTTATGTCGATGATATTATTTTTGGCTCAACTAACAAAGCTCTTAGCCATGAGTTTGGCAAAATGATGTCTAGGGAATTCGAGATGTCGATGATTGGAGAGCTCAACTTCTTCCTAGGATTTCAAATCAAGCAACTTCAAGAGGGGACCTTCATCCATCAAGAGAAGTACACTAAGGACCTCTTGAAGAAATTTGAGATGGGAGATTGTAGCTCAAGAAGCACTCCAATGGCGACAAATTGTCATCTCGACGCGGACATGGACGGTAAATCTATTGATCAATCTCATTACCGTTCCATGATTGGTTCATTGCTATATCTTACCGCATCTAGGCCCGATATTATATTTTTTTAGTGTGTGCTTGTGTGCTCGCTTTCAAGCGGCACCTAAAGAATCGCACAAGAAGGCGGTCTTTAGGATACTTCGGTATCTCAAGCATACCCCAAGTGTAGGTTTGTGGTACCCCAAGAACGCTAGTTTTCATCTCTTAGGTTACTCGGATTCGGACTTTGCCGGATGCCGTGTTGACCGCAAGAGTACCTCCGGGGGTTGCCACTTACTTGGGCGTTCCCTAGTTTCTTGGTCGAGCAAGAAGCAAAATTCCGTGGCTTTGTCCACCGCGGAGGCGGAGTATATAGCGGCTGGTGCATGTTGTGCCCAAATCCTATATATGAAGCAAACCCTCTTGGACTTTGGAATTAAGTTTGGTTGTGTGCCTCTCCTTTGTGACAATGAAAGTGCGGTTAAGATAGCTAGAAACCCCGTTCAACACTCCCGCACTAAGCACATTGATATTCGCCATCACTTCTTGCGTGATCATGAGGCTAAAGGAGACATCTCTTTGCAAGGTGTTAGATCCGAAGAACAATTGGCAGATATCTTCACGAAACCACTTGATGAGAAAACCTTTTCTAGACTTAGAAGTGAATTAAATGTGCTAGATGCATCTAACGTCATGTAAGTTGCCATGGTCATGTAAGGTTGCATATCATATAGGTCTTGTCTAACTCCCAAAGGATAGGGGTGAGCTAGAAATAGTTTTCCCTGAGGAAGCCTTTGGAAGGTTTAAACTTGGCAAGATAGATTTATTTTATGCCTTGCATGATCCCTGCCATATAAACTTGCACTCATTTAATGTCTTGCACTATAATTTGTTTGGCATTGCATACGGTAGAATTGTCACAAAGGGGGAACCCACATCATGAGAAGGAGTTTGAAATGCAATATCTCAACTCATATGATGTGGAAAGAGCAAAATTCTAAAGGAACACGCTTTAATGAGATAGAAGTTTTCATACTCTACCTCACAAAGCATGGGCCTTACATTTTATTTGGATATTTTTCCTCTATTTTTCTCGGTGTTCCATTTGCATTAAGGCCTAGCCAAGCTATTGGCATATTAGCTTTTTGAGGGGTAAGGGGTTGCCCAAAAAGTCCTAAGACATGTGTTTTCTTCTCAATTGTTTGTTCGGTCAAAGGACATATATGGGATGTTTTAGTTCTGTTGTCATCGGATTATCCGATGCCTTTGTCTAACCCTCATCGGTCCAATAAGTGTTCATTCTTCAAAGCCAATTTCAGTCAGAACCTCAAAATGATCCGACGAGTTCATCCTGAAAAACATCGGTCCATCCGATGTTCACTCTTCTGGAGCTGTGATCAATTCCACCGATGTTTACCTCTCCCCTACGTCGGATCATCCGGTGTCAACTTCACTCGGCTGAACACCCTTACTGTGCCTTTCGACCGATGTCCCAAACCCTAAACGTCGGTCCATCCGATGTCAACAGCAATTCTTGAATATCCTTACTGTGGCATTTGACCGACGTGCAACGTACTTATCATCGGACCATCCAGTGTTTTAAAAACGGTTAGGGTTTGGGCCCCACTATTTAATCGCCCGCGCCGCCGCCACCTTCTCTCTCCCCGACCCTTCGCGCCCCCGTGCTCACGTCGCCGCCTCTCCGTCGCCTACAGCGCCGCCGCCGGCCGCCGCCGCCGCCCGCAGCGCCGCCGCCCAGCGCCGCCGCCCGCAGCGCCGCCGCCCAGCGCCGCCTCCACCCGCAGCACCGCCGCCGCTGCCTCCCCACGCGCCATCGCCGCCCGTGCTCGCGCACCTCCATCGCCAGCCGCCGCCGCCGCCGCCCTAGGCGCCGCCGCCGCCGTGCTCCACCAGCACCCAAGCACTCCACGCTTCTCCGTCGAAGCACCTCCACCCAAGCAACGCCATCTCCGGTCACCTCCTCGCTAGGGTTTCTCGGCCCGGTTGATCATCGTCGCTAAGATGGGTCGCGACAGGAAGAACAAAGGAAAGGCCATTGTGGAGCCCGCCGCGAAGAAGAAGAAGCTATCCAAGGACGAGAAGAAGGCCTTGATGGCCGCTCGCGCCGCCGAGGAGCGTGAGCGCGGCCGTGGGGGTTCCTTGAGGATCCGCGAGGCCCGACCGAGGCCGCCTCCCGTGGTCGACGACTCCGACGTCGAAGAGGAGCCGGTCGCGCCCCTCGTCCGCCGGCGCTCAGCCCGGACACGTGGGGGTCACGCCGAGGCTCCTCCTCGTCCAAGACCGACGGCTGCCGACCGTCGTGAGGACAGGGAGGCTGAGAGGGACATCCATGAGATGGACACGGCCGTCCTGGTCCGTGAAGGAGTCCGTCTTGTGGATTACAGAAAGATGAAGGCGAAGCAACTACGGAAGCTCAGATGGAGTGTACTGCTTGAGGAATGGTACCCACAGCCCCGAGAGCTTCTTGTGGATAGTCGGTTCTGGACGGTCACGCAGGCGTCTCTCTACGAGACTTACAGACGCCGTGGCCACAAGCTCTTTCAGCACAACCACTTGGACTGGAGGCAGCTTGCAGTGGCCGCGGAGACTGATGTCCGCCCCTTCTTTGAGAGATACAGAGGGTTGGTGGATCTACTGGACTATGAGAGGAGTGCCTATGTGGAAGAATGGGTCCGTGTCTTCTACGCGACCCTGTACATCTCGGAAGGCAGGCGGTCCATTGCTTTCATGTTCAATGGCCAGTACTACCACCTCACGAGGCAGACCTTGGGGCACATTCTTGGTTTGGAGCTGCACGACACCAGCATACATGAGAAGGTCTATGGGCAGGCAGATCCACCGAGGAGGCCACTTACTGGAGGGGTAGCTCCACAGCTAGACGAGATCCGCTCCCTGTTTGGCTCCTCCTTCTCTCCGGACCAGCCGAGAGTCCCAGCCCTCCTGACTCCAGCTGCGCGCATTGTGCACCTCGCCTTGCGCCGCACGCTCCTGCCGAGGTCAGGGTACTTGGAGGGGTTCACGAGTCTCCAGCAGACCCTCTTGTTCTACATAATGAACGGGATGGATTTCGATATCATAGACATACTTCTCTGCGAGATGGAGGACGTAATCACTGATGGGGTTGGGATGATGAGACAGATGGTCTATGGGCACTGGATCAGTTTTATTTGCTCTATGGTAGTGCCAGAGGGGCACTCAGCACAGGCCCGGCTTGCAGACGAGAGCGTGACCCGCTTCGGTCACTACCGTGCGTCCGCTCCTGGAGACCGCCGTCTTGGCCGTCCAGTTGAGCGCCAGGTCCGGGCCCGCTTGACTGAGGAAGACTGGTCCGACCTAGAGCGGGAGGACGAGAGACTTGCTGAGACTGAGGCTCAGGGGGAGGACCTGCAGCATATCTGGTCTGAGAGCGACACCGACGACAGTGTCGAGGAGTACTTCCCTCCCCCTCCACCTTCACCGAGGCCGCACGACGCCGAGGCAGGAGGATCAGCTGCTCCGCCACCGACACCACCTCCTGTGTCCGAGGCGCAGGTGACGCAGCCGTCTGAGCTGACGTCGCTTCTCCAGCAGATGATCGAGCAGCAGCGCCAGGACAGGCTCGCTGCTGAGCAGGCCAGGGCAGAGCAGGCTGCTCACTTGGCACAGCTGCAGAGGCAGCAGCAGGAGCTCCAGCTTGAGATCGCCCGTCAGAGGCGAGAGGATACGGACAGGTTCACCAACCTGGTAGATCAGATGCACCGCCGTACCCTCGACCAGCAGCAGCAGACCCAGCAGGCCATGATGGGGATCCTAGGGTTGATCACCAACCTATACACTCAGACCGGGATCGCCCTTCCTTCACAGCAGCCTGGACTGGGGCTGGCTCCAGGTGTCGCTCAGGTGCCTACTACTCCTATCCCTTCGATCAGTATGTCACCTCTTCTGGCACCTAGCGCACCGATTCACTCACCACTGCCGGCGACGACCTTGTTCCAGCAGACACCGGCGTCCGTGGTGAGCGCTCCACTTCCTCCAGCTCCTCCAGCACCTTCGGTCCCTGCTTCCTCTCCTCCAGCACCGGCAGCGGACCCTCCAGTTTCCACCGCTCCGGCAGCCCCTTCGACCGGCGACTCCAGCTCCGACGACTGCGACGGTGCCCAGTTCGTCCTCGCGCCTAGCTCTCAGGGTCAGTAGGCGTTCTGATCCCTTTTTGGTGTCTTGATGCCAAAGGGGGAGAAGGTGTAGGAGAGTCAGGGGGAGTAGTAGTTTCAGGGGGAGTGTGAGTGCGTGATTGCGTGGTTATCCTTTGTATCTTTGTTTTTATCTTTGTTTTCATGCTTTGTATTCATACTCTTTTGTAATTTTAAATAAGCACTCCTTCACTTGTCTCATTTGCTTATGATTTTAATCGATTGAGCTTTTCGCACCATAATTTTCATTTGCGTTTTACAAGCTTAATGTGTCTTATCTTGTATTCATTGCATATCTACTTGAACACTATCATCAAATTCATTATTATTGTGCTTTAAATTTTTGTGTTGTCATCAATCACCAAAAAGGGGGAGATTGAAAGCATCTAGGCCCCATGAGGTACGGTTTCGGTGATTAATGACAACCATTCGATATTACTAATGAATTTGTGAATGCAAGGTCTCAATAGCACTCAATCAAATAAAATCAAAATTACATTGGAGACCCATCTGAAATCAACAAATGAGATCAAAACGAATCATGTGAAGAACAAGAAGTGAAAGCTCTAACTTGACATCAATCAATGCTTGAAGACAATCAGAACAACACTTCGAACAAATGTCAAAGAGGTCACAAGTTCAAAATTCCAAAAAGAACAACTCAAAACAACTTGAAGTCAACAAGTTGAACACACCGGATCATCCGATGTACTTGGAGTTGACTGCATCGGTCAAATTGGTTCAACTGAAGAAGAAGACCTCAGACAAATACACTCACCGGATCATCCGATGTAAGTGGCTTAGTGCATCGGTCCATCATCACAGATTGCAACACCATTGGACCAAGTGAAGCACCGGATCATCCGATGTGCAGGTTTGTACACATCGGTCGATCACTCCAGGAAGCTTCAAGATCAAGCAGAATTCTGGAGGAAGAGCCACCGGATCATCCGATGAGAAGACAGTTCAACATCGGTCTAACAACGGTCATATCTGACATAGTGACATCAGCTAATTTGGCTTTGACCGATGATAACTGAAGGGGAGACATCGGATCATCCGGTGTTCGCAGACAAGTGATGTCAGCCTACTTTTCCAACGGCTATCTCGTGGAGGCTGGCTATTTATACCCCTTCAACCTGTCAAATCGACATGACTTGAAGCCCAGACATACTCTACACATCCTAGAGCATTCAAGCAAGAGAGCTACCACTTTCACATCAATTTCACATCAATTGTACACCAAGAGATAGGCTAGAACTAGCTAGAGATAGTGCTTGGGTGCCTCCACTCTAGGTGATTGGAGTCTCTAGCATAGTGAGAGCCACAAGGGAGTGTCCCTTGGTGTGTGTAACTTCCGGAGCTTGCCAAGTGGTTTGTGGAAGCCCGGAGGATCCCAAAAGTGTACAAGGCTTGAGCTCCACCTTGCCGAGATTGGCGAACGGAGAAGAATAGTGAAGAAGCCCCTAGTCTCGGTGACTTGGGAGTGGCAAAACCCATCGGAGGGTGCCACAACGTGGACGTAGGAAGATCCTTGTGATCTTACCGAACCACGGGATAAACTCCGTGTCCTTTGAGCGTTTGCATCCCTCTTCCTTTACTCTTATGCAATCTCCATTCCGCAACTCTAATTTATATTGATTGCATAGTTTAAATTGCATAGGGAATTGGGCTTTAGGTTGTTAATCTTAAATTGCTTTAAAATTTGAAAGAAAGCCCAATTCACCCCCCCCCCTCTTGGGCATTTCGATCCTTACACCGGTGTCGGAATCAAGCCATGCAGAGGATCGACGTTTTCGTGAGCTGGAGGTTACTGCGTAGGCCTCCTCCCGGACCGCCGCTGGTGGCACTGCCCGACATTGACGATGGCGTTTGGCGCTGCCCAACAGGGGGGAACCAGGGGCCTGCCCGCTGCGGAAGGCGAGGGTGGTCCGAGTGGACCGTCTTCTGTACTGAGAACTGTAGGATTGAGCGCGAGTATGACCTGTTCTCCCATAACATGTTGTACTCTATGGGTTATATTAATTAAAAAGAAGTAAATATTTTCACAGGCGGTTGGTACTTACCAACCGCCTTAGAATAAATTTATCTTAGGCGGGTATTACTTACCAACTGCCTGAGATAATACCCGATACTGTTCTTCAGTTTCCTTATCCCTTGCTTCTTTTTTATTTACATTCCAATATAAATACTCAAACATGTTTAGATTCTGCAAATTGTGTCCAAATTCGATGATTCTTTCTTCTACATTTGTATAAAATTAACATCTACCACCTGAACAAAATATTTTGAAATTTGTATAGCTGACATTGTAATGTTTTGGTAAATATCAAATTAATTTCTACTCACATATTATTCACATTTGTGTATCTCATAAAAAAATTCCTTCACTCAATATTGTTGGTATGAACATATATGTATAATTTATACATGTATGAATTTTTTTAATTTTTTTAAAAGCATTCCAACATGTCAAACTTCAAATTATCCACCATTCTAACTAAATGCTCATATACATATGAGACATTCATCAAATTATGAACACACATTGATTCAAAAAAATTTAAAAAAATCTGAAAAAATTCATAGAAGTTGGTATGATGAGTAAAAATGTCCACTGAAAAAATAAATGAAAAAGGCATTATATTCATCAATATAGAAAAATGAAAAATAGCATTTGTTGTATGTTTTTTATGTTTTGACCAATATCAAAGGATTTATGAAGTGAAATTTAATGGTAACCTTTAATTATCAATAATATTACAAGAAAGTGGATTTTTGCCTTTTTAAAAGACCACAGTTAATCAAGAATATTAATTAAGAAGAAGTAAATATTTTCACAGGCGGTTGGTTGGTACTTACCAACCGCCTTAGAATAAATTTATCTCAGGCGGGTATTACATACCAACCGTCTGAGATAATGCCCGATACTGTTCTTCAGTTTCCTTATCCCTTGCTTCTTTTTTATTTAGATTCCAATATAAATACTCAAACATGTTTAGATTCTGCAAATTGTGTCCAAATTCGATGATTCTTTCTTCTACATTTGTATAAAATTAACATCTACCACCTGAACAAAATATTTTTAAAACTTGTATAGCTGACATTGTAATGTTTTGGTAAATATCAAATTAATTTCTACTCACATATTATTCACATTTGTGTATCTCATGAAAAAAATTCCTTCACTCAAAATTGTTGTTATGAACATATTTGTATAATTTATACATGTATGAATTTTTTTAATTTTTTTAAAAGCATTCCAACATGTCAAACTTCAAAATATCCACCATTCTAACTAAATGCTCATATACATATGAGGCATTCATCAAATTATGAACACACATTGCTTCAAAAAAATATAAAAAAATCTAAAAAAATTCATAGAGGTTGGTATGATGAGTAAAAATGTCCACTGAAAAAATAAATGAAAAAGTCATTATATTCATCAAGATAGAAAAATGAAAAATAGCATTTGTTGTATGTTTTTTATGTTCTCACCAATTTCAAAGGATTTATGAAGTGAAATTTAATGGTAACCTTTACTTATCAATAATATTACAAGAAAGTGGATTTTTGCCTTTTTAAAGGACCACATTTAATCAAGAATATTAATTAAGAAGAAGTAAATATTTTCACAGACGGTTGGTACTGACCAACCGCCTTAGAATAAATTTATCTCAGTCGGGTATTACTTACCAACCGCCTAAGATAATGCCCGATACTGTTCTTCAGTTTCCTTATCCCTTGCTTCTTTTTTATTTAGATTCCAATATAAATACTCAAACATGTTTAGATTCTGCAAATTGTGTCCAAATTTGATGATTCTTTCTTCTACATTTGTATAAAATTAACATCTACCACCTGAACAAAATATTTTTAAAACTTGTATAGCTGACATTTTAATGTTTTGGTACATATCAAATTAATTTCTACTCATATATTATTCACATTTGTGTATCTCATAAAAAAAGTTCCTTCACTCAAAATTGTTGGTATGAACATATTTGTATAATTTATACATGTATGAATTTTTTATTTTTTTAAAAGCATTCTAACATGTCAAACTTCAAATTATCCACCATTCTAACTAAATGCTCATATATATATGAGGCATTCATCAAATTATGAACACACATTGATTCAAAAAAAATTTAAAAAATCTGAAAAAATTCATAGAGGTTGGTATGATGAGTAAAAATGTCCACTGAAAAAATAAATGAAAAAGGCATTATATTCATCAAGATAGAAAAATGAAAATAGCATTTGTTGTATGTTTTTTATGTTCTGACCAATATCAAAGGATTTATGAAGTGAAATTTAATGGTAACCTTTACTTATCAATAATATTACAAGAAAGTGGATTTTTGCCTTTTTAAAGGACCACATTTAATCAATAATATTAATTAAGAAGAAGTAAATATCTTCACAAGCGTTTGGTGCTTACCAACCGCCTGAGAATATACTTACCAACCGCTTGAGATAATCTTCTTCTCATACGTGAAATTTTCATTAACGATGAACACACTACACATTCATTCATTCACACAGTTGAAGAACACACAAGATACTCATTCATTAACAATATTCAATCACACATCTCACAAAAGAACACACAAGATGCACAATATTTACACAAGAACACACAAGAACACACAAGATACACAAGTACTATTCAATCACATAGATGAAGAAAGATAGATTTCATTCATTAACAATATTTACAAAACTGAAGCAACTAAAAACAACAAAAAGAAAAACTAATTAAATCCTACTCCTACTCCTCCATCTCATCCTCCTCCTCGTCCTCCGACGGCGACTCCGGCACCGGTGCAACAGGAGACAGGGCCGGCTGCACCGGCAGTGCAACCCCGAGGTTGCGAGCCGTCGCCTCCACCAGCGTTCTACGGCCCTCGGGGCCAAGAACCTGGGCCATCGTCGCGAACAGAATGTCGAGATGATCAGCCACCCCCGTGAGGGCGTAGAGGTAGTGGCCCATGGTACCCATTCCAGTATACTCTGGAAGGGTACCCAGCCCCAAGGCACTCATGGCGCAAGACGTATTGTTGTACGCCTCTCGCGCCATGAGGAGGCGCTGCTCGGTGTTGATCTTCTCGGGGGAGCTGCAACATAGTTTCTTGCAAGGTGGCTCCCTCGGAGGGCTTGGCAACGTAAGGTCGGCCATAGTGGTGTTGGGTCGTCGGAGCGGAGGAAGACGAAGAAAACAAGAGGATTCAAAGTGAGTGATGCGCTTGTGAGCGATAGCGCGTCTTTAAGGCCGCGTGAAGTGGAAGATGGAGCAGTTGGTTTACCGCGCATTAAAGGTCACGCCTCGGGGAAAAGAAAGGTCGCGCATGGTTGTCGACACGTCTTCATAGGCGGTTGGTGAGGGGTCTTTATGTTGGCGTTCATCAAATTATAATGAACACATATTAATTATGAAGAAGTAAATATCTTCACAGGCCCATGTTTATCTCAGATGGTTGTTACTAACCAACTGTATGAGATAATTGTATCTTCTCAAGCGGTTGGTAAGTAAAACCCGTCTGAGGTAACAATCTTCTTAGGCGGTCGGTACTTAAAATCCACCTGAGAAAATGTGAGTCTATATATACCCCTCGGTAGCATTGGAAAAACCTAACTCGGGCGAAACACTTAGACGTCGTTAGGCTGCCAAAATTTCGTTTGCCGCCAAGTGTTCGCCCTCGTCACTTCCAGGTACGCCGCCAAGCTTCGCTGTCGCCGCCGAGCTTCGCCCTCATCACTTCCAGGTACGCCGAGCGAAGCCATTGACGTCGCCGCCGAGCTTCGCCCTCGTCACTTCCAGGTGCGCCGAGCGAAGCCATTACCGTCAAGGTAAACCCTAAACCCTTCGACCTTCCATCCTCCTTCGCCGTGTCGCCTCCCTCCCCGCCCTTGCTGCCGCCTTGCATATCCTTGGTTAGGGTTCGGGAATTGGAAAATGGTAGGCATCCTATGTTAGGGTTCAGTGGAATTCGAAAAACTGTCAAGTTCGGTGGCATCTTTGGTTAGGGTTCGGTGGAGAAGATTTATGTGGATGGTTATATCACGATAAATTGGTAGTTGGTTTTATGTGTCTGAAACTGTGAAATCAGTAGCATTTCATCTTTTGGTAGTTTGCAGAGATAAAACTGTCAAGTTCGAATGAATAGGTTTACCAAATATATGCTGAAGAAGTTCCACTTCGTTATATTCATTGGAGCAAAGCCTGTAGGATCATGTAGCAAAACTATCAGTCTACGCGTTCTGTCATCGCATTGTGCATGATCCTATTCTGTTCTGACACATTAGTGGTAAACATGATTCTAGACTCTAGTAACAGCAGTATATTTCCTATTTCTGTTATCGGCCTTGCATATGCCACATAATTCTCTATTAGGGGCAAGATTTAGCTATATTTGGTTAAGTTGAGCAAATTTGGCTAATTTTGGCTAAGTTACATTAGATATAGTTATACTTGACTAATTTTGACTAAGTTATGCTATATTTAGCTATATTTGGCTACTTTTGCTTAGAGTTAGCTATGCTAGACTATGTTTGGCTAAGTTTGCTTTTATTTCTCTAAGTTAGCTTCATTTGAGCAATTGTAGCTAATCTGTGCTAACAAAGATGTCTGCACTTGTGGCTCCATCAACTTCATTTGAGCAATTGTACCTAATCTGAGCTACCAAAGTTATGCTATATTTTGCTCTGAAGCCAAACAAGTTGCTGGCCAACTCATTTGTGATGTCAGGAGCATCCTCACGCCCATATCTAGGTACCACTAGGTGTGGCGATGGAGTCTGAGAATATGCTGCCGATCTCTATGATACAAGAATTTAGTTAGACCTATATAACTTATTAGATCTCTATGATACTAGGTGTGGCGATGGAGTATGAGAATTCAATATGCCATTTATTAGATTTTTTGTCTTATTAGATCTAGCATGGAAAGCCCTAAGAAGACTGGTCCTGATAGTAACAACAAAGAAGACAATATGGAATTTACTGACTCCAGCAGTTCAGGCTCCTATCACAGTCCTTCGGATCCTTTTCTGAATATAAAAATTAAAAAGACTTCAGTGGATCTAGACCCGGAATATGATCCTACCGACGAGGTATGGATCACGAATCTTAACTTCAGCAGTTCAAGTTAATGTTGGTTGTCAAGTATACGAAGTCTTCTAATTTTTTCTACCTAGATTAATTGCGAAGACAATGAGGTGACATCAGCTCCTAAAACCGCAGAAGGTTCTCCAATGGATGAATCCTCAGCTTCACTCAAGCGGAAACGAGGGCAACGAGGTCCCAATAAGGGTCCATTGGACCGCATCATGTACATAACAAGGGTCGGTCCAGGCGGGCTTCCCCAAGAACCACTGGATTCAGTTACCAAGTACCGTAATGCATGCGGTTTTCTTGTTAGGGAGGTTGTGCCGATCACAATCGATAATTGGAGGAAATTACCCGAGCAGACCAAGAATGAGTTGTGGGAAAAGATAAAGAAGCAATTCAAGTTCCCGAAAGGCACAGAAGAAGCTGTAAAGAAAGCAACATTGGTCTCTTGCGGCAAGAAGTTTCGATGCTGGAAGAGTGAAATGAATTCTTATGTTAAGGCCGATAAGGTCCCTAGCCCGAGGAAGATGGGAAAAATCACACAAGCTCAGTGGCAAGAGTTTGTTCGTCAAAAGAGCACACCTGATGCTAAAGCTCTAAGTGCAACTAGGTCAGAGCTTGCAAAAAAGAACAAATACCATCATCACTTGGGGTCTGCCGGATATGGCCCCAAAGTCCAGAAATGGAATAAGATATTAGACGAAATTACCAGTAAGGGCATTCCTCACCCATTAGAAGGGTGCGATGAGCGAACTCAACGCTGGGTCTTTGCTCGGTTAGGTTTGACCAGCGAGGGCAAACTTGAAAAGCCCGACTCTCTGAATGAAGTAGAGGATAAAATGAAAGAAGTAATTGAAAAGCAACAGAAGGGTCTCTTCAAGCCGAAGAGGGAGAATGACCAACTTACCGCTATCTTAGGAAACCCTGAACACAGCGGACGGGTTCGAGCGGTCTCTTCTCAAATGTCTTGGCTAGATGGTTTCCCTAAAGATAAAGACACATATAGAAGACGTGAAAAGTTTAAGAAAACACTTGATGAAACGATTGCTCAAAAGGTCAATGAAAATATGCAAGAAATAATGGAACAACTTAGACAATCAGGACAATTAGTGGCACCGAGTACAATGATGGTTCTGGTGCAAAAGGAGCAATTAGTATCTCCAACTGCCTACCCTAGCAGCGTTGGTTCCATGGCAGGCTCAGGGTCAGCCCATAAGTTCCCTGTCGATGATATTGCTAATGAAAAATCTTGTCGTCTTCTTGTCCCGATAGGAAGAGTAGGGAAGAAAAACAAACAGGTTGCCAATGCTATGGCAAAGCCTGATCGTGACTTCAACGGGAGTCCACTTCCGTTGTATTATGTTGTGGTGCAAGTTCTTCAGATCATTGATAATGATTATGAAGATTATAAAATAGACCACATCACACCTGACGGGATCGCGACTCTGGGGTAGGCTATCAACCAATTAATCCTTTGGCACCGACGCGATATCGTGTTGGACGATGAGCCAATTTCTAGCCCTGTCGCATCTCCAAATACTGCAACCCCATCTTCTAAGGCGAAAGTGCATGAAGATCCACTCCCAGTCCGGGAAGATCCACTCCCCCTATGTCTCAGCAAGGATGATACCCAAGAGCAACAAGTTGGACAACAGCTTCAAGCAGTACCAGAGCAAGCTGTTGCTAGTAAAGAGCAACCAGTTGAGCAACAGCTTGAAGTAGTACTAGAGCCAACTGCTGGGAGTAAAGAGCAATCAGTTGAACCAGGTTCAACAACAAGCCAGTGTCCAACTTCTGACGACTACTCCTCGATCATCAGTGCCTATCAAAGTTAGCTCATACGAAATTAATAAACCTTCATCAGAAGTGTCAAAGTATTTGGAAGCTATGAAGGAAAATATTAGAAAATCGAGTGCATCTCGTTCTTCTCATGAGCCAGCATTAGAAGATATCGAGGAGTGGGAAGAAGACGGTGTCATGCATAATCGGCGGACGGCTTTAGTTAAACCAGGAGTTCCAATATACAAGCCTGAGGATGTTCCTCCTGAATTTAAGAATTGAAAGCCATTCATGACATCCGTACAACTTAGCAAACAACCCGTCCAGCTCAGAAGAATGCACGAGTGGTACATCACTGCCAGCACAAAATATGGTCTTGATTGCGTCACATTTTGTATTCCAAAAGAAGCATTCTGGAGCACTGGAGTAGATAGACGAATCATTTTATTTGAAGAGCTGCATTCCCTTTTCCATCGGGGCATGCTCAAAATCAACCTGCTGCTCGTCTGGTGCTTGTAAGTGCTCTAATATTTTGTATTTGCTTTTCTTACTACACGCATACGCATTTCATGAGATTATAACAATTCTGGACTTCTTCAATAGAATGCAATACATGGATAATGTAAAGTTGGAGCGCAAGACAGGTATCCTTGACCCTACTAGGATTGCAAAGTCGCTATTCGACGTCCAGGCGAATCGAGAATCAGGACAGTACAAACACATGAAAAAAAGGGATTTTGAAAAAACAATTGCAAAACTTAAGAAGGATAGAAATACAGAAGTTGCCGCTTACATTGGACAGGCGATGTTTAACTTTGTCAGAGACGGCAATGACCTCGTAAAGGCTCTGTTCCACTACGAGTAAGTTCGACACATGACATTGAAATAGCAATTATTGGTAATTGTTAACACGCGTGTTTGTATGTTTGCAGTAATCACTACATAATGATCTTCATCAAGCCAACGCAGGGAATGGCAACAGTCATGGACTCGGCCGATTACCCACCAGATCGTTACAAAGATTTCCTTTCCATTTTGAAATCGTACGTTTATTCAATAATTTTAATTTACGCACATTTAGAATGTGTTGACAAGTTTTATATGACATTTCTTGTATTACAGCGCTTGGCGGTTTTACGCGGAACAGCTTGGCGGTTAGAGACCTCCTAATACGAATGCATTGGACATTAAAACGTATTATGCTTGTCCGATGCAGCCTGCTGGGAGTGTCTTATGCGGGTATTATGTATGCGAGCATCTTCGGACCGCCGGCGTATATAGAGTGAATCGTGAGGATGTAAGTTATCCTTAATGTCGATACCTTATTTTCTTACTTTTGTGTTTCATTTTCATTGTAACTAGCATAGTTTAATGCTTATATTCTCTGCTGTTCAATATTACCAGAAACATTATTTTCATATTTTGATTCCAACTTCAAAATTCAATTGCTCATAGTAAACTGCTCCAAAAATACCAACTAAATTCCTGTAGACTCTCACTTTGATCTATACTTTGAGATTGTTCAAACCAACACATTCTAAACCTTGTTATGTGTTATATTGCAGCACACGAAGAATCTGAACGAAGAATGGCCGGTTTGTAGAAGTATTCTTGATGGAGGAGCCGACAGGATTGCTTCTGAACTCTGTCAGTTCATGCATCGCGAAATTTTGCACAAAAAAGGAAAGTTCTTTGATGAGAATTGTGCAGCAGCTGATGTGCCAGAACTTTGCGACTATGCCAATAGAAACAATTTTTAGTGAAAACTTGTAAACTTTGAGATGAATTGTACCTGTAACTTGTAAACTATGTATATTGTTTTAGTGAAATTGACTTCTGTGATGTTAATATTGTTGACTTTTGTTCTGTGATGATATTGTTGTTTTTGTTCTGTGATTATGTTGAATTGACCTGGAAATTTGAAATAACAGCAGTAGTACTGCATAGGTTATACCTTATCACAGGTGGTTATTGACCAACGGCTAGGCATGACTGTGAAAAACAATTATCATAGGCGGCTAGATACAAGTAAAGAAACATCTGTGATAACCTAATTTTCACAAGTGGTACTGTTATGGTAGAAACCGGCTGCGTTAAAGGGTCCTCAGAGGCGGCTGATGTAGGTAAACATCCGTCTGTGATAACAGCATTATCATAGATGGTTAGTTTTGCTTCAATACCCGCCTTTGAAGACAAATTATCATAGACAGTTAGTTATGCTTCAATACCCGTCTGTGAAGACATATTATCATAGGCGGTTAGTTATGCCTCAATACCCGTTTGTGAAGACACGTTATCATAGGCGGTTAGTTATGCCTCAGTACCCGTCTGTGAAGACACATTATCATAGACGATTAGTTATGCTTCAATGCCCGTCTGTGAAGACACATTATCATAGACGGTTAGTTATGCTTCACTACCCGTCTGTGATAAGACATTTATCACAGGCGGTTGTATATGCTGCATGACCCGTCTGTGATAATGTATCTTCACAGGGGGCTAGCCTAAGTAAAGAACCGCCTATGATAATATGTCTTCACGGGCGGTATCACTTCTCCGCCTGTGAAATTGTGGATTATCATAGACCCTTCATTTCAGGTGGTTTTAAAAGCCGTTTGTGGTAATAGGTTTGGAGCCGCTTGTGATGAGGCTTATTGTACTAGTGGCTGGAGACAATCCGAGTGTGGACAAGTATGCTTGAAACAAATTTAGGTCCTGTTTGGAACCCCTAAAGCTAATAGTTAGCTGCTAAAAATTAGCTATAGAGGTTCCAAACAGTCCAGCTAATAACACAGCTAATTATTAGCTAACCGCCAACTAACAATAATCTCATTAGTTGTTCCAACCCAGCTAATTTCAGCTAATTGTTGACTAAAGCCCATTTTACCCTTGCGCTCTCTCATCCCTCCCTCTCCTTGAGGGGTACTACAGTCAATTAGTATATAAAAACAAAATTAGCTCTAGAGATTCTAAACAGACACCAACTAATAATTAGCTAGCTAATAATTAGTTAGTACAAGCCAACTAATAGATTATTAACTAGCTAACAATTAGTTTTTAGGTTCCAAACAGGACCTTATAGATGGGTGACAAAAGCCAAAAAAACAGAGCTGCTTTATGTTTCTTTATATTTTCCTCTTCACGTACGATAACATTTTTATTTTGAGAATTTTTTTGGGCAAGATACCAGAAACTTTTGGAGAGAGCAAGAAAGAGGGTCTTAGGCTGACTCCAACGGTCGGACCGAAGAAGCAAGACCGATACACCAGTTTACCTAACCCCAACGGACTATGCACTACAGGAAACACGATCATTTGTGACGACTAAGCTTATTTGCGACGGCCAGCCGTCGCATATAAATTAAATTGCGACGGCATGTCGGTGGCCGTCGCAAATAACTAGGTCATCGCAAATAAGGTCTAATTTGCGACGGCCAGTCCTAGGGCTGTCACAAATAAGAGTTTATTTGTGACGGCCAACCCTAGGCTGTCGTAAATAACGAAGCTGTCGCAAATAAGATGTTAATTGCGACGGCTATAAGTTAAGGCCGTCGCAATTAAGGCTGCCGTCACAAATTAGGGCTAATATCGGGACCCTCCAACCCGGACACTTCATTCATGATTCACCTCCACCGCTGTGCCCCCGCCACCGCGCTCCAAGCCCGGCCGCCCATGCGCCCCTGCTGCCGGTCGGCCGCCCACCTCCCCCCCCCCCCCCCCGCCCCACCCCCTCCCCCCCCCCCCCGCTGCCCCCGGCCCCGCCGCCCCTGCGCCCCCGCCGCTGGCCTGCCCTGGCTCCAGGCCCGCCTCTGCGCCCCAGCCGCCGCCGGCCCCGCCGCCCCTACCACCGGCCCGCCCCCGGCTCCAGGCGCGCCTCCGCGCCCAGCCGCCGTCCGGCCCCGCCACCGACCCGCCCCCGGCCCTGCCACCCCTGCGCCCCCAAGGCTCGCCCCCGGCCCCGCCGCCCCTGGGCCCCCGCCGTCGGCCCGCCCTAGCGGCGTCCCCGCTCCCGCCCCTGCCGTCCTGCCCTGCGCCCTCCGCGCCTGACTTCGTCGCGCCCCCGGCACCGGACAGCAGCGCTGCCGGCCTCCTCCAACGCCTTCGCTGTCCGTCCGACGCCGCCGGCTCGCTGCTCCATGCCGCACAAGTATGTTAATTGTTAATTGTTATGCGATGATTAGTTGTTATACTATTTAGTTGTTAATTGTTCTTATGATTAGTTGTTATGTGAATTAATTGTTAGGTTATTGTTAATTAGTTGTTATTTGTTAATTCATGACTAGTTGTTAATTGTTCTTGATGATTAATTGTTATGCGAATTAATTCTTGATGATTAGTTGTTATGCTTAGGTTTTATTTAATAATGTTTAAGATTTGTATTATTGCTCTCGTTTATTTTTTGTGTTTAAAATATAGTTGCTTATGTTTTCTTTAATATTTTTGATGCTTATGTATTATATATAGAAACGGCTAAACAAAAGGGCTATCGTACATAAAGTAGGCATCGTATATGTAGCGTATATATGGCCCATCGGGTTCAACCCTAATCTTCATTCGAGGTCGGGCAAAGAGAGAACGACCCCACTGCAGTGTGGGTCACGATCGTGACCCGTGACTAGTGACAGGAGGTGAATCGTTAGGGTTAAGTGTATATGGGCCGGTCGGCCGGCCTATTACTAACCTAAAAGTCTATAACCAGATATCTCTCCGCCGCAAGACTCCCCATTCACATCGCGCGTGTCTGTGAGTACGTATAAGATGATGAAAACTCCGAAAAATGTATGTTGCGAGTATGTGTACTTGACTCGCAACATCCGTAAGGCAACAGGTTTCCCAGCTAACCAGTTGCCCCCCTTTGTACTTTAAGAACTGCACCGGATAGGGGGTGTAGTGTTAAATAGGCTGCATTATGCTGCCGAAATTTCGTGATTTGTGAGATGGATGATAATCAAACATTGATGAATCGTTAGGGCTAAGTGACCAACCCAGAAGGGCACGACATGCAATAAGTGTGATTGTGCTGTGTAGACTATTGTAGTGGTACCGTATGCGTCAAGGTGGTATTGTATACATTAACGACAATTTCTTTCATGTTAAATTGCGAGTCAAACATGGGTGAAGATTGCAGTTGGATGTATACTGGCTGGAAGAGCAGAACTGTTGGTCACTCGGATGAGTGGTACATCAAGTTAGATAAATTTTTGGATCGGGCATTTTCGTTGTCAACGGAAGATATGGTGCGGTACTCATGTACAAAATGCCGAAACACCAAGTTTTTGAGAAGATTGGAGCTTTCGTTTCACTTATGTCAAAACGGTTTCACTCCATATTATGAAGTGTGGACCTTTCACGACGAGACTAATTCTCGAGTCATAGCAGAAGTGGATGAGGATGATGATATAACAGAGGTTGATAGGATGGATGAGATGCTAGAAGCTCTGGAAGCAGAGGATCCTCTTACAAATGAGGCAGAGAAGTTCTTCAAGGAGCTTAAGAAATCACAAGAGCCGTTGCATGAATACACGGTTGTGACCATACTTGCTTTCTTGACCAGATTTATGGCAATTAAATCCAAGTACTTTTTTTCCATCAACAGCTACAATGATCTCATGAAATTGATCTTCGATATCCTTCCACATTCTCACAAAGTGCCACCAAATATGTATCAGTCAAAGATCAAGATATCTGGGCTTGGTATGAAGTATGAGAAAATCGATGTGTGCCTAGACAACTGCATGCTATTCTGGAAAGAGCACGCCAATGAGAATATGTTCTTGAAATATGGTAAATTGAGGTATGTCGAAGTTGTTAATGACGATGGCGATAATGTGATGACAGATGTCGCACATAAGCAGCTTCGTTACATGCCTGTGACACCTCGGTTGAAGCGGTTGTTTCTTTCAAAAAGAACCGCAAGACACATGAGATGGCACAAAGAAGATAAACGTGAGAACAAAGAATTCTTGACGCATCTGTATGACGGTGATGCATGGAAGGCGCTAGACCGTTTTGATCCAGACTTTTCTCGTGGTGTGAGGAATGTTCGCATCGGATTAGCGACAGACAGATTCTCACCGTTCAGTACGAACGCCACGCCATACTCCTATTGGCCTGTCTTTGTCATTCCGTACAACCTGCCACCTGCTTTTTGTACAAAGAACGAGTTCATGTTTCTCAGCCTCATTGTACCTGGACTTTATCATCTCGGATCACGTCTCAACATGATGTTAAAACCGCTGATCGAAGAATTGAAAGTCTTGTGGACAGGAGTCGAAGTGTACGACAGTTACAAGAAGCAGAAATTCAACCTTTGAGCTGCTTATTTGTGGTCCGTCCATGATTTGCCGGCATACGGCATGTTTTTTGGATGGAGCACTCACGGTCGTATAACGTGTTCGATATGTGCTTCAGACACGGATTGCTTTCGACTAACTCATGGAAGCAAAATATCTTACTTCGATTGTCACAGACGTTGGTTGCCCTCGAATCACATATTTAGGCAGTAGAGGCATGTCTTTCGAAAGAATATTGTTGTCACTAAAGGACCACCGAAGCATCTCAACGGGTCATAGATTTATGATATGTTGGACAAACTGGTGCTTGATGAAGGTCGTTCTGGATATTTTGTAGGTTATGGAGGGGAACACAATTGGACTCACATATGTGGACTTTGGGAGCTACCGTATGTGAATTCGTTGATTCTAATGCACAACATTGATGTCATGCATCAGGAGCATAACATGAGTGAAAGTATAATAAGAACTTGCATGGATATGCTTGGCAAAACGAAAGACAATTACAAAGCTAGACTAGATTTGGCAGACATTTATCACCGTCCAACTCTTGAAATCTATGAAAGTGGTGGGAAGCCACGTGCTTCTTTTTGTCTTCGATTGAAAGAAAAGAAAGAAGTTATGAAATGGATGAAAACTTTGAAATTTCCATATGGTTACGCAGCTAGCCTAAAACGAGCCGTAAATGTGAACACAGGAAACCTCACTGGGTTGAAGAGTCATGATTATCACATTATAATGGAAAGACTCTTACCTGTTATATTTCGAGGCTATATAGATGATGCGGTGTGGAAGGTTTTAGCCGAGCTCAACTATTTCTATAGACAGCTTTGTGCTAAAGAAATCAAGATCGGGATGATGGATAAGTTAGAGAAGGAGATACCCATACTTTTATGTAAGATGGAAAAAAATTCCACTAGGTTTCTTCAATCCAATGCAACATCTGCTTATCCATCTTCCATTTTAAGCTAAAGTTGGTGGTCCTGTGCAATACATGTGGATGTATCACATTGAAAGAGCACTACGATATCTGAAACCAATGGTTGGCAACAGGGCAAGGGTGGAAGGGTGCATCGTTGAAGCATGTGCTCTTAAGGAAGTAGGTTACTTTCAAGTGTCTACTTTGCGGAAGAAAATAATATCAATACTTCGGCGATGCGGTACAATGTGGACGAAACATCCCCTTTGAGCGACTTTTCCATTTTACAAACGAGAGGCACCACTGTTGGTAGCTACACGACCTACGTGCTATCTGAACATGACTACAATGCCGATTTTATGGTAAGTATGTTAAAAATATTTTCTAAGTTTTAACTCTTAAACTCTTGTAATGAACATCTCCTCAATATATTCTTTATCACGGGCAAGGTTTACTTTAGAGGACCCGAACGACCCTCGCCTAGTTGAGAATGTGAGGAGAGTGTTTTACTACAAAGCTGCCAAGGCGCTTCGATAAGCTTTGTCGAATGATCGTTTTCAAATTATTAATGAGCACTTAAAGGCGAACCAGCACCACGTGCTACACATCTGGCAAGAGAGCGAGAGGCACCTGACGGAGGAGGAGTACGCGCAGGTACGTGGGGTGTAGTATGTATTTTTTCTGATAATTTCCTCGATGGTATTTTTAACGACTTCCAAATATGTGCAGGGCCACGTGAGCTGGTTGCAGGGTCGGACTGATGCATTTCAGGCCCTTTTATCACTGCTGGGCTAGCGATGAGTTTAAAGCTAAGTCTGAGAAGGCTCGAGAATGCAGAGGGGTCGAGGGGAAGAGCAGGCACGGCCAAGATAACCACTTGCGTTTAGCTAAACGCATGGTAAGTGTATGTAACTTATGTTTATATATTCATAATATATTGTTTGTACTAACCACTTGCGAGACATGGGTGCCGTCGACCCCTGTTGAGATCTGGAAGAGAGGTCACAGGGACCCTTCTCAGCCGATGGGGTGCAGTCAGGTTGTAGCTGAGCAATTGGTAAGTTTAGTAATCATTCATATTAAATATAACTATATAGATTGTTGAACTTACACAGTTTTCTTATTTTGCAGGCTAAGTACGGGGAGGAGGCTAGGAAGATACACGACGAAGATTTTGATTGGGAACGTGAACCAATCGATCCTCAAGCCGCGTATGCAAGCGGAGGTGGAAAAGCACACGGAAGGTGTGTTTACAAGTCATTTTATTATTTTCAATTCAAAGTATTGAAGATATTTCAATTTCATATTACTAACTCTCTTTTTTATAGGCTCACCATATTCGACGGAGTTGTCGACTCGAGGGCGGGGAGACCTGCGAGAGGCAGCTCCATGCAGGCTTCGTCGGTGGGCACGGCAGGTCGCCGCGTATCGCAGAGGGACATTGAGGTATAGTCCCTCTGACAAACTGTAGAAGAGAACCTCAGGCGATAGGAGTAGGCGGAACACCAAAGGATCGCGATAGAGGCCACAATCTCTTTCAGGCAGTCTGGATGGCGCAGATGCGAGACACAATGGAGGTAACAAAATGAAAACTAAAGTTCTCATTTAATTCAGCATAAATGATTTACTAATAGGTAACATTTAATGTTTGCAATGACAGGCCATGGCTCGGGCGCAAGGTCTGGGGGGGGGGGGGGGGGGGGGATCCAGCTACCACCAAAACCAGGCCTTCCAGGCGATCCTTCTTCGGCGGGTCAGGTAATTTTCAATGTTAACTTAACAATTCTAATTTTATCTCCATTTAACGAAAATAAAGCAAGAAAATAGAGTGACAGTGAGAGATAGTTACATAGAGTGAGAGATGGAGTTAGAAGAGGGAGGAAAATAGAGAAAAAAGATTGAGATATAAGAAAGAGGGAGATAGTTAGATAGAAGAAAAGGATTGAGATAGAAGAAAGAGTGAGAGACAGTTAGATAGAGTGGGAGAGGAATGAAGAAAGAGAGGGAGATGTAGATGGTGATATAGGGAGAGGAAGATAGAGGGAAACAGGGAGATGTAGATACAGATAGAGGGAGGAAGATAGAGGGAAAAGGATAGCAATAGAGAGATAGAGTGAGAGAGAAAGATAGATTGAGATAGAGAGAGAGAAATGAAAAGAGAGAGGAAGAGAGGGGGATCTAGATGAAGATAGAGGGAGAGGAAGGGAGGGAGAGAGATGTTGATGCATTTATATTCTAACTCTAAATTTCATTAATTGCAAGGATCTGCGACGGCTCCACAAACTCCGTCAGCGTCACTACCGCCACTTGGAATGAGGCGCGGAGGACTTTGACTTCGGAGGTGGCTTTGGAGGTGGCTCCGGAGGTCAGACGGGCGAGTGAGCCCTTGTTTGCTTTGTTGATGGTCATGTGAGATGTATCGACGATATTGTGATGTTGTTTGTGATTCTGATGTTGTTTGTTATTGTGATGTTTTTTGTAATGCTGTTCTGTGATTCTGGCCATCGAGCCTGGCCGTCGCAAATTCAGGTGCGGGGCCCACCAGTCCCCGGGCAATAACTTGCGACGGCCGCTGCGAGCCATCGCAAATAGCCTTATTTGCGATAGTGGCCATTGCAAATAAGCTTAATTGCGACGAATTATTTGCGACGGCCAGAAACCATCACAGATAAGAAAAGCCGTCGCAAATAGCTTAATTGCAACGTCTTTTACTTAATTTGCGACGGCCCTGGCCGTCGCAAATCGTCGGGATTCCTGTAGTTATGGAGGATATCTAAAAATTCCAATCACAAACGGACAACGCATAGCTCCCGCCATGCAAGCAAAACATGCACGCAAACGTTTCACGCCACATAGCTCCTGTCGCGCACGCAAAATGTGTGTACCAACACGCCGCGCGTTGAAACATTTTCCATTAACGCGCTTGGACGAGGATCGGTAGCCGCATGGAAGACCTATATGTTCGGTCGCTGGGTACCCGCTACCAAAAATCTGTTCGTGATTTCGGTCATCCGTTGGAGCTGTTGTGGAGGCTCCTCGTGACTCATTACTAGTTTCGGTCTCGGTATCCGTCACTCATTGGGATCAGCCTTAGAAGGGAGTGAGGGGTAGAAAGGATGCCAGGAGGGTGGGCTTGCATGCTACAACAATGGCAGCAAGGTTATCCACAGTAGGGATACATTCCCCATAATGCATCATGCATGTAGGTAAACTTTAGTAGGGATACTTGCTACAATGGCTGTTGGCACAACGTAAACCACCACCTTTCCTACCTTTGCCTCCCCATTTTTTGTGTCCGGGAAAGGAAAAGAAGCCAAAACCCCAAATCCCTAATTCAGCGGAGAAATCAGCATGCCTGTAATATAATGTTGGATTGAAATGCTAGAGGGCATGATGATGCACGTGTGATATATTAGCATGCCCCACTACGTAAGAAACTCAAATAGGAGACAAAGATCGGTGACAAGCGCAAAGGCGGTCGTCTCTGATATGGGTAAACGAGATGAGCCCGCTTCAGCGAGGATATGTACATGGCTTGGTTGAGTGTAAAAGGAGACGAGCTACGATAAGGCGCGTCTCATTTAAGATAATATCTAAGATGCACTTGCTCTTCTGACAAAAGGGAGACATTCTTAGCACAAATAGGAGACGAGTTTTACAGAAAGCACGTCTCCTGCTCCTCTGATAAAAGGGAGACGTTCTTAGCACAATGCTTGTCTCCTATTTATGAAAGGAAATGAGACGGGTTTTACAAAAAGCTCGCCTCCTTTAGCTTCGTTATTTTCTCCTATAGAGCACATTCACTTGATAACTAAATAAATTGTCATTCCAATGTAGAGCACCTTTACTGAACAAATTAGTCTGATTTAAATCCAAAAAAATCAATTATTCATTCCTATTAATTGTCATTCTTGACGAACACGATGAACACATGACATAACATTCATTCATTCACACAGATGAACACACAAGATAATATTCATTCACATGTACAGATGAGCACAGATATTTCATTCATTAGCACAATATATTAAAAACACAAGAAAAAGGTACAAGAAGACACAAGAAAAGAAAAACAACATCAACTAAAAACAACAAAAGAAAAACTAAATCCTACTCCTCCTCCTCCTCCTCCTCCTCCTCCTCCTCTGACACAGGCTCCGACTGCTCTGGCGGTGCAACAGGAGCCTGGGTTGGCTGCTCCAGTTGTGCAACCTGGAGACTGAGGTTTCTTACCATTGCCATCACCAGGTTACTGGGACCATCAACACCGAGCTCTTGGGCCATCATCTCGAACAGAGTGTCGAGACGATCGGCCACACCCTTGAGGACGTAGACGTAGTTGCCAGTAGTGTCCATTCCAGTAAACTCTGGAAGGGTATTCAGACCCAAGGAACTCATGGCGTGAGATGTACTGTTGTACGCCTCTCACGCCATAACAAGGCGCGGGTCGTTCTTGAGCCTCTCTGTGGAGTCGCATCATTGTTTTTTAAAGGGTGGCTCTCTCAGCGGGCTTGGCGGTGGAACATTGACCATGGTGGGTCGTCGGTATAGAGAAGACGAAGAAGAGGAGAAACGAAAGGATGCAAAAAGCAGACGCACATGCGGAGAACTGTTGGCGTGACTTATATTAAGGTTCGTGCAGAGTTGACGATGGAGCGACGTTTCACACGCATTGATGGGACGATGGGACGCTTCAAAACCGCTCACCTCGGGGAAACAAAAGGTCACACGTCTCTGCACCACCAGTTGCAATTAAGTTCTCTGCACCTCCTCCTCGGGCCGCACGACTACCTTTGTCAACAATGGAAGACGCGCTTTTATCTTGCTCGTCTCTGCACCACCGGCTGCAATTAAGTTCTCCACACCTCCTGCTCCTCCTTTGCAATTAAGTGTAACCATCATCCCCTTATTGATGAATTTCCATTGTAGACTGACTGGGAAGGTGGTTACTACCCCTGACAATCTCCTTCTCAGAGGACTACCTCCTGGTACCTCCAATATGCGCCTTTCCACATGGTTTCTTCCACCTGAATGCCCATCGCTTAGGAGCACTCTTGGGGTTCTTGATCAAGAGATTGTAAGATAGACTTATTTTGCTCAAGTAATTAGTAATTATTGTCAAACTTATTTGAAGTTGTTTCTTAGGTTGCTTAAATTGATATTTCGTAGGTGTGGTGTCCTTTTTATAGTGTCAATTTTACTACTTGAAGTTTAGCGTTTGCTTCATCAGCCAAATGCACCCGATGTTGAAAATGATTGCAATAATCTACTTATCAAGGTTAGTAACTTTGTGTTAGTGAGAAACCTAGGTTATATATTATTCCTCATTCGAAATTTGTTAATTTAAAGAATGTCAATAATTTCAGGATCCAAAGGAATATAAGAGACGTGTTTGGAAGCAAGCTCGATGGTACAGTTTAGATCGATCGATGGGAGCTTCAAAGGTATATAAGTCTAAAATTAATAGTTTACAGTGCACACAATTTGGTTAAATTATGAAATGTTCATTCATTTGCACATGTTTATCTTTGAATTGCAATATGAAATGTTGATTGTGGCAACAATGCATATTTATTATCTCTGCGCGCGAAGTGGCAACAGACCTCAGCAACAGACGCTCATGATGTTAACTTTGCGCGAGAGTGGCAACGGATGCTCACGATGTTAACTGCAAAAGGGAGACGTGCAAATGAGAGACGGGCATTATACAAGCTCGTCTCCAATTGTTGACCTAGCTATTTTTAGCTCTCGCACACTCTCTCTCAACACTTAGCAAAATTTTTGCTCGACCTAGAAACAACAGCTCCGACACCTCACCCACCTCGTCCCCGGAGCACGCTGCCGCCTGATCGTCCCTTCGCCGGAGCATGCCACCGCCTGATCATCCCGTCCCTAGAGCACGCTGCCACCTAAACCCTGCACTCGAAGCGAGCTGGCGCTGTCCCTCTTCCTCAACTCACTCTTCATCATTGTCGCACTGCCGCTGTCGACCTTGACCTTGGTATGATCATTTATGCACTCTCTCCCAACACCAGCGGTGTGCCGTCATCAGAGAGTTGAGAAAACCGCCGCTCCGGCGCCTTCACCACCTCGTCTCTGGAGCATGCCGACGTCTCATCGTCCCTGTCCCCAGAGCACGCTGCCTCCTCGACCCTGCCTTCAGAGCATGCCGCTGCCGTCGACCCCAACCATGGTAATTTGTATGATCAAGCTCTAACCAAACCATTTCCAAATTTGCTCAAACTGTTTGTGCGAATGTGACTGCAATTTGATAATATTTTATAGGGTTTCTATGATTTTATTAAATTTGAGGATGTCTCAGTCGAAGCATCAGCAACAGACTGAAGAGGCTAGACAGCAGACTACTCCATGTCTGCTTAAGCATGGTTGTATTTAGAGAACTGGCGAATTGCAATGTATTTGTAACTGTATTTGTTTTACTATATTATTAATCTTTTGCTAATTCTCATTTTATCGTGTGGCAGATCTACGAAACCGCCTTCAAGAGCACATTAGAGAGAGGCTATGCAGGTTCATCGTTAATAAAGTCATTGATCCAAAGGAAGAATTTTATTACGGTATACTTAGATAATGACAGTTCTGATGTTTGTAATTAGTTACTTGGTAAGCAGGATGAACAAGGGGCATTCTTTATGAAATTAGTTACTTGCTAACCATGATTGATACTTTGTTAATATTTGATTAGTCAATATAAATTAATATGTGATCTCCATTTGGCTATACATATGTTTATGTATATGTATATTGCTGACACTGGCAATGCGGCTGCCAGATCCTGGTTAGATGTAGAATGCAGCCGGCAAGCAGGATAAATAGGGGGTGAGGGACATCTAATAGGAGACGAGCGTTTAACATGGTACGTCTCTTATTAATGCCACAATGTAATAGCCAGCAGATACATCGGCGACGAGCCAAATAGAAAGTGCGTCTTCAATATTAGAAGTAAAGGAGGCAGTCAGTTCTACAGCTCGTCTCGAATTAGTCATTAAATCCGCAATGAGCTCTTGCAAGGATCGTCTCGGATTTCTTAGAGAAAGGAGACGATCTGTCGTGGCGCCCATCTCGGATTGTTAATCTAAAGGAGACAGTCGCACTTAAAGCGCGTCTCGGATTGCTTAGAGAAAGGAGACAGTCCATTGTAACATCCGTCTCGGATTTTTTATATAAAGGAGATGGACTTTCGTCAAGCTCGTCTCTAATGTTGTATATCAGCGACGCGCCAGTTTGCCCGTCTCCGATGACTTCATAATACAAGACGCGACAATGGAGACACGCGATTTGCTCGTCTCCATTCTTCGTGCGGGCTCGTCTCGGACGAGCCTTTCTCACGTAGTGCCACTTCCCCCAGTCTTCTACTGCTTAGTTTAAAATAATACTTCCTTCGTTTCGGAAATATTGTCGTTCGCGACCAAAGAATCTGAGTTGTGGCCAGTACAAATTAACCTGCTACCTGGGATGACATCAATTGCTGAGCGGATAAGTATCTTATAATTTCAAATATATAATAACAAATGCAGGTTGTTCGAATTTAATGTTTGATCTTATCATAAAATGTTCTATTCTTGTTGACGTTATGATAGCCTATTTGGTGTAGATTTACACTAATTAAGCTACCTAACATCACGAAATAAAATCTGAGATGGTACATCCATTGCGGTGCAAATTCAAAGGTAGGTATTGTGAAATAACAACTTGAACAAAACTTTTGAAATCCTAATATTAAACATGATATTAAGTATGGAAAAATGGTTGCCTAAAAATTAAAGAATTTGAAATAACATTATCCTCAACAACTGACTTGAGTTTTGTAATTGATGCACTAGGAAACAACTGGAGAGAATGAAAAGAACATAGTGCAAGGTCGTAAGAGAACTAGAAAAGGTCAGTAAATATAAAGACAACCCAATTTTTTCACGTCCCACCACAGGTCTTGTATACCTCACAAAGAAACCGGGGATAGAACTAGCATAACTAGGTGCATTCTTCCCAATCTTTCTAAGAACAAGACCATTTGACTAGTAATTTCTGATGAATATAAAATAAAACTGATCTAAAACCCTGGATCTAATTCTACCTGATGTCAATAGTTAGAATTATCTAAATCTCATTCCATGAGTACCCAATCTTTGTCAGAACATCCATTAGGGCAAAAGTCTGAGCACTTTCATAGCCTTCAAAAAGAAGTTATCTGGACGACGCTTTCCATGTCTCCATGCTCCCGAGAGTCAAAACTCCGTCACTCAGATCCTTCCTCTATTGAAACATCATCGTTTGAGTCCTCTTCGGACATTGTCGCCATCAATGAAAGGAGTTTCAGAAGAGAATGCAGTCACACAATGGCAACTCAACGCATTGAATCATGAAGGCGAACATACTACTGATTAAATGCAGAAATTATAAAGAATAATGAAGGTGAATGAATCTGGAGGTAGTTGTCCCGTAACTCTGCTATGAAAAGAACAGTTAACTATAATAATGGTCTACTAATGCCTATTTGTAGTGATGGAAAATTCACTGCACAGAATAATCAGGGTTGCCAAACATCTTTTAAGTATCAGAAACATTAGCTCGTAAGTTTTGAATTTTGCATAGTGAACATGCAGAATCAGCTGGGCTGTACAGCAACATAAATTATCTAAGGAAACATTGTAAACGGGTGGTGAAGCACTCATAAGGATATTATGTATTATCCAAGTGTTGCATTTCTGGTGAAGCATTCACAACTATTATTTTCGTGAACCTGTATAATGGCCCATGCATGAAAACAGGTCTTATTTTCGAATCATTTTTTTCGTGGTAGCCCACGAAAATGAATTTTGCTGATGAAAATAATTTTTTCCTGTAGCGGATTATATGTAGTGTATCACTACAAATGTTCTGTTTATGCACATTAAATAGAAGTTAGCAGAAAATACATCTTCAGGGACAATATTATGTTAATTAGCGTATGCACATGCACCTGAATTGTGGGTACAGCCACACCCAATACTACATTTGCCTGTTGCTGCTTTCCGTGTGCATCAGAAGTTGGTCACAACTAGCAAGTCAGGATTCAGAACTGCATTTTGCAACTACAAAAGCATTCATTAACCAGCAGTATCATCCTAGGAGATATCTGTTCAACTGATTACCAAGCAGTTTTGGTATATGATAGCATGCAACCGAGTGCTCCTGGGCATGCGGCATGAAGTTCTAGTTAGACGTACAACATGATTCTAATCCAATGTGCAGATAGCAATGTATATGCTGTGTCATCGCGAAACACACAAGTAGCAGAGCGTTCATTAGGCAGCAGACAATAGGAATCATTTCATTGGTAGAAATGTTTGTTAATACGTGTACCTGCGTCAACTTGCTGTTGCACGTGCCAAGGTAGGACGTAGCGGCTGGACGGAGGCGCCGGCCATGGCATCACCAGGTCGTACGCCTCGTCAACGAACTGCACGACTCTGTGCTGGGGCACGTCCACGCCGAAGAGGCGCTGCTCCTGCTCCAGGGAGAAGTAGACCAGGTTGGGGTTCAATGGGCACACTGCCGTGATCACGGGGACCCTCTGAGGCAGCCCGGTAAAAATGTAGCTGCCGTCGTTCCAGATCTCCACGAAGCTCATTTTGTACGCCATTTCCCACAGGATGTCGTCGTCGTCTTCGTCGGGATTGGGGATCGCCGTCCACATGTACACCGTCGCCGCCGCTTCGCCCTCAGGGATGATCTCCACGTACCGCAGCGCATTTCCGCTCACCGTGATGCAGCGGTGGCAGTGGATGTCCGGCCGGCTCGCGTCTAGAGCGCGTCCCTCCGGGAGGTCGTGGAAGAGCAGCTTTCCCATTTCATCGGGATTGGTCTCGCAGCTGAGGATTCCCCACGAGAGATCGAACCACCAGAACCTCTCGTCGTAGAGGACAACGCCGGCGGGTACCCAGTCCCGGTCGTGGGCAGCCAAGGGGGAGTCCAGGACCTCCTCATACCAGAAGGGACGGCCGGCGAAGCAGTAGATGATTCTGGCACTCTCGCTGCCGGTGTCGACCATGAGCTCGGCGATGACGATTTCTTTGAACACGGCATCTTCTGAGACGACATCGCATATGACCATGCCGATGCTCTCGATGTTGTAGATGATAGGATCGCTGCCATCGCGCGGGGATGTGCTTGGCGGTGGCCTTCATCACGCCCGCGTTAAACTCCTCTTCCGCCTCGGAGTCGTGGAGCTCGTGCACTAGGACGAGGTTGGCTTCGAGGGGGTGGATGACCTTGAACTGCATGCCGTTGCCGTCGAAGGGCGAGATGGAGAAGTCGACGAGGTTGCCTTCGCCGGGGCGGACAACGCTGAATTGAACACCCGCGAATGGCGATGGAGAAGTGGACGAGGAGGCCGACGTCGTTGGCGACGAGGACGTAGGGGTACCTGTCGGGGTACTCGGGCTCCGGGTGCGCGCTTGGGTTCGCGGTTAGAATGGTGACCTGCGGCGGCACGGTGGGCAGGTAGGAGAAGTCGCCGTCTGCAGCGACTGGCTCCGCCTCCGCGTCCTCGGGATTGGGGGCAACGCGCAGCACGCGGCCGAGGAGCATCCACTGCACCGCCATGGTGGCTTCGCTTCGCTTCTATTTGGGCAGCGTCCGCAGCGAGGAGAGAGAGAGAGATGGCTGCTTGGTGTGAATTGATTTGGTAGTGGCCTTGTCGATTTGGGGTTTCGGTTTTAGGCCCTGTTTGGTACAGCTGAAACTTGTTACAAAAGCAGCTTGTTTGAAAAGCTGGTGGAAAACAGCTTCTGCTTATATCCTGCTTTTAGTTCATTCTGAGAAGCAGCTGAACTAATAAGTTGTTACAGAAGCTTCCTATTTGGCACACTCTCAGCTTATTTTTTTGAAGAAGCTGCAGCAGAAGCTGTACCAAAAAGGGCCTTAGCCTTTTGGGGGTGTAGGTGACAAGGATAGAATAGCAATTAATACCCACAGATCGTTGGGCTGTCTCATCGAGGAAGAATCCGGAACACATATCTGGGCCGTCAGACAGCGGATCGGCCATGGGCAGCCCAAGTGAATACGCTAATCAGTGAAGCGGTCAGAAATTTTACTTTTCTTTCTCAACCATTCTTCGGAATTTTTTTATTAATATATATTTTAAAAAATCATTTAATATAAATAACCTCCGAATTTGAAAATTTTGAAAACTAACCCAGAGTCGTATGTGTTTCATACGAAATGACACGTGGGCCACGAATTTCGTATGAGGCACATAGGAAATTGACGTGACGTCACTGCTACAAAAAGCATTTTTACAGGCGCCTCAAATTTTCAAACACAGGCGGTCCTTCAAAATATGCGACTGTGATGACGAATGATATAATAACCGCCTGTGATGACAGAACAACACAGACGGATTTTGAAGAACAACCGTCTGGGTAAATACATGATCTTCACATGCGGTTCTTAATTAAGAACCGTTTGTAATGCAATGAACTTCACAGGCGGATTTTAAGAAACAACCGTCTGGGTAAATACATGATCTTTATTAACGGTTCTTAATTAAGAACCGTCTGTAATGTAATGAACTTCACAGACGGGTTTTAAAAAACAACCGTCTGGGTAAATACATGGTCTTCGTTGACGGTTCTTAATTAATAACCGCCTGTAATGCAACGAACTTCATAGACGGATTTTAAAAAACAACCGTCTAAGTAAATACATGATCTTCGTTGACGGTTCATAATTAATAACCGCCTGTAATGCAATGAACTTCATAGACGGTTCTTGGTTAACAACGGTCTGAGAAGATCATGTAGGGAAAATTGTATCAGGAAAAAACACAGATGAGCGGATACTAGTACAGTAATGCATTGTAGGAAATGCTCGATCACCAGTGAGGCTGGCTTAATTGTGATAATACACCATTAGAGGCTTTACAATTGTTCAAAGATAATTTCTTTACACACTGAACAAAAATCATGCTACATTCATTGTAGATCGACGATGAAACTCCCATCGATCAATCTAAATTGTACCGTCCTGCTTGCTCCTGAACACGTCTCTTATATTCTGCGGGATCCTGAAAATATTGACATTATTTAAATTAACAAATGTCGAAGGAGGAATGAATAACCTACATTGGTCACTAAGTCAAAGTGTCATCTAACCTTGATAAGTAGATTATAGCAATCATTTTCAACATCAGGCACATTTGGCTGATGCAGCAAACGCTGAACTTCAAGTAGTATAGTTTTAATCGTAAAAGCACTGCACCACCCCTACGAAATATAATTTAAGCAATATAAGAAACCAGTTCAAATAAGTTCAACCGTCTGTTATAAGTAATAATTACATGAACTAGGTCTATCTTACAGTCTCTTGATCAAGAATCCCGATGCAGAGTGCTCCCGAACGATGGACATTTGGGTGGAAGAACCCAATTGGAAAGGTGCATCTTGGAGGCACCAAGGGATAGTCCTCAGAGAAGGAGATTGTCAGGGGGTAGTAATCATCTTTCCATTCAGTCTGCAAAAGAAATTTATTAATAAGAGGACGATGGTTAAACTCATATTGTGCTTGATCTTCATGACTTACCCCTTCTTTACCGGGTACGATGCACTGCCACTTCAATAAATCTCCCGATTCAGGCTTCGCAGAGAAACCCTACGCGGAGAAATTGAAAATACCAAAAACAAACAAGACGGAAAAACAAAGTACAGTTAAGTTCATTAGTCCATTACAGATACATATGTATATACAACCATGTGACTAGTGTGCCATATGTACATACATGGGGATGGTTCTTGCGCCACGCCAAGCGCTCCTCCTTCAATCGGCTACACGTCCGAGACATCATTATCTGAAAGACCAAACTTCCAAACTTCCAAATCATTGAGTCCAAACGCATATGTGTACACAAATGCAAAAGGACACAATCCATATACCAACATTGTTCTAACTTGATTTCAGAAGATACAAATATATACAATATATATCATCTCGCATTGCTATATACATTTTTTCCAGCATTGACATCTTCTCGCATATAGGGTTTCAAATTCTTTTTAATGCTTCTCTCTACGCGCTTGATGTTTTCTGGTTCGGTGAAAAGGTACATCTCTTCATACTGATTATATTCCTCTTCATTATCTCCCACATTGTCAACCCCAACAATATTTTGCTTTCCAGAAACAACTACGTGCAACTTCTCAGTTTCTGGATCTTGAACATAAAAAACTTGTGCAACATTATCGGCGAAAATCCACAGGTCATCTTTGTAACCCACTTTATTCAAGTCTGCCAGTGTCAGCCCGTAATTGTCCACTTTCAAACCATCAGGATGTTTGACCCATTGGCACTTAAATACGGGCATTACCATTCTTTCGCCATAATCGAGTTCCCATATTTCCTCTATGAACCCGAAGTATGTGGTCTTCTGCCCTTGTGAATCATAAGCCTCAATACGAACACCACTATTTTGTGCAACACTCTTACCGTCTTTTTCTTTAGTGTAAAATGTGTAACCATTTATGTCATATGCTTGCCATGATGTTACCAAAGCAGATGGGCCACAAGCTAACTTCTTCATTGTTGCCTCTTCTATAGTGTTTCCGTATGATATATTTTTGTCCATTAACCATTCAGTGAAACATCTTCTGTGCTCTTTCATGATCCAGTCCTCTTTGCGGTCTTGGTTTTTATCACGAAGCTCAATTTGGTGTTCCTCAATGTACGGCTCAGCTATTGCAAGCTGTTGTAGTACACCAAAATGTGCACGGTGTACATTCTTGTAATCTTGAACAATAAAAGTTTTCTTACCCACTTTGCCTCTCCCACGTAGTCTACCCTCATGTACCGGTATAGGCACACCTATCGATTTTCCATCTTTGATGTAATCAGCGCAACCCTCAATCACTTCTTCAGTGGTGTATCCTTCCATAATTGAACCCTCTGGGTGAGCACGGTTCCGCACATAACCTTTTAATACTCCTAAATATCTGTCCAACGAAAACATATGATGTAAATATAGTGGCCCCAATGCTTTTATGTGATCAACAAGATGTATGATTAGGTGTACTTGCATATCAAAAAAGGATGGTGGGAAACACATCTCAAGCTTGCACATTGTCTCGACGATGTATGTTTTCAGATAGTCTAAATCTTCACGTGCTATCACCTTTTGCGATACTGCATTGAAGAAGTAACACAAACGTGTGATGACAACTTTTATATGCTCAGGTTTGATTACTCTTATTGCAATGGCAAGGAAAACTATCATCATCATGTGACAGTCGCGAGAATTATAACCGAATAAAGACAAGTCTTTCATCGAGACTAGTTTGCGGATATTGGATGAGAAACTTGTGGGCACTTTGATCCCACGCAAGCATTCGCAAATTGCTTTTTTCTCTTCTAGCGTCAAGTTGTAGCTGGCTGGGGGAAGGTAATGCTTCCCGTTCGCCTTTTCTACTGGATGAAGCTCTGGTCTCAAATCAAGATTTACTAGGTCCATACGTGAATTTAATCCGTCCTTTGTTTTCATCGGCATGTCCAGCAAGGTCCCAATGATGCTGTCAAATACATTCTTTGTAACGTGCATCAAATCAATACTATGACAAAATTCCAGATTCTTCCAATACGGAAGATACTTGAAAAAAATTGATTGTTTCTTGAAAGCCATGTCAGTTGTATCATCTGAAGATGTACTTTTCTTTCTCTTAATCCCTTTACTCTTTTTTCCCTTACCGAAAGCAATATGAATGTTCTTGACCATTTCAAACATAAGTTTTCCATTGTAAGGTTTCAGTGCAGTATCTTTTTCGATTTTGTTATCAAATTGTTCTTTCATCTTCCTATACTTGTGTGTATCTGTCAAGAACCGTCGATGTCTCATGTACACCGTCTTTCTGGATGAAGTGAGGTATAGAAATCCAGTTCTATCCACGCACCTAACGCAACCTTTATTCCCTTTCATTTGTCCCGATAATGTAAACAGTCCGGGATAATCATGCACGGTAACGAATATCATTGCTCTTAGCGTGAAATACTCCCGCTTGTACTCATCCCATGTACGTACGCCTTCATTCCACAATTTCGCCATATCTTCCATTAAAGGTTCCAAGAACACATCAATTTCGATGCCGGGTTGTTTCGGACCTTGGATAAGAACAGATAATAAGATATATTTCCTTTTGTGACACAACCACGTCGGTAGGTTGTACATAGTTAAGACCACGGGCCATGTGCTGTGTATGCTCCTTTTTTCACCAAACGGATTCATTCCATCTGTACCCAAGGCAAACCTCACATTTCTGATTTCCTTCGCAAATTCTGGATATTGAATATAAAATTTTTCCACTGCGTTGCATCACCAGGGTGTCGTATATGTTTTTCATTCTTCTTGCGTTGCTCGGAATGCCAACGCATAAGTTCAGCCTCCCTAGGGTTTGAGAACAAACGCTTCAAGCGATCAATTACCGGAAGGTACCACATCACCAATGCAGGAATTTTTCTCTTATTCTTCCCGTCTGCATCGCCAGAAGTATCGTCATCGTCACCTTCAGGACCAATAATAAACTTCTTATTCTTCTGAGTCTTTTTCATGTTGGTAACATACTGGTGATTGTAGTCCTTCTTGTATCTACTGACACCACAAATGGGGCATCTAGTTGCGAGCTCATGCTCTTTGCGATACAGAATACAATGGTTCACACAAGCGTGTATTTTTGTCACACCTAGTGCCATCGGGCAAAGAAGTTTCTTCGCTTTATAAGTGCTTCTAGGCAGTTTATTTGGATTTGGAAGAATTTCTGCCAGAAGATTCAAAAGATCAGAGAAACTACAATCGGACCATCCGTGCGTAGCTTTCAACTTTAGTAGTTCTAAGACTGCACGCAATGTAGTAAACTCTTTATCACAACCGTTTGATTCATCATATAAAAGCTCTATCGCCGCATTCTGCAATGTCTCCATTTTACTTAATCCTTTGCTTGCTCCCATAGAAGTCAGTACATGTGGTTCAATGTGACGCAACATCTCCTCACAATCGAACTCATCATCATCATCACCAGCTTGATTGTCACTACCATCATCGATATGAACATTATCATCATCTGAGCCTCTCTCATCATCTTTATCCACATCATGTGTATCTAACTCACCATGCTCTGTCCATATTGTGTAGTTATTTTTGAAACCTCTTTTCACCAAATGAGATTGGATTACTATAGTATCCGTCCAAGTAATCTTATTTTCGCAGTCGATACATGGACATAATATGTCATCTATCTTTTGCAACTTCGCATGTCTCTTGGATGCTTCAATAAAATTTGCAACATTACGAATGTACATAGGATCTGGTCTTGGCATGTTATACATCCACGCTCGACGGTCCATGCTTCAATAATAGAATTTTTGTCAGATTTACAAAATTTGGCCACAAATATTCTCTAAAGGTCTTCTATAAAATGAATTTACAGAGACATAACAAGTATGATTAGGGCGACTAATGTAGGAGACGGGCGACGTCTTGAGGCGGACGGAGTCAAAGGGGGAAACAGGCCCAGCAGCATGGGCTAGGTCTGGGTGGGATCCGGTCCGTTATATCGGGAAACAGGCCCAGATGCATCTTATATATATTACAATAGCATCTGTTAATTAAACATCATATTCATGTCACATAATAGGTACAAAAAAAGGAAACAATCCATATAGTCCATACATCAATATACCAGAACACAATCCATACAGTCCTTACACATGCAAAAGGACAGAATCCATATACCAGAACACACAAAACTAACAGCTTATCAGCTAATGAAAATATACAAAGAAAAAGTAAGGAAACTACATTTACCTTGCAGAGGCGTCAGCACGGTGGGGAGGCGTCAGGACGGTGGGCCGGCTGGGTGGAGAAGTGGTGGTGCGGGGTTGAGCGACAGCGCGGCAGTATGGGCTGGGCGGCAGCGCGGCGCAGGGGAAATTCAACAGCCTTGCAGCGTCGATATAAATTCTCCAGGGTTGCGTTTTGACTGCGGTGAGAGGTCCTTATATAGACGTCGGTTTTTCACATGCGGTTTTTAACTTTATCGCAGGCGGGTTTTACTTACCAACCGCCTGAGAAGATGTTTATTAGTTAAGAAGTAAATATCTTCACAGAATGTTGTTACTTAATAACCGCCTAAGAAGATTTTTATCCCAGACGGGTATTACGTAACAACCGACTGAGATAATGCCAACTGAACAAAATATTTTTAAAACTTGTATAGCTGATGTTGTAATGTTTTGGTAAATATCAAATTAATTTCTACTCACATATTATTCACATTTATCTGATAAAAAAAGATCCTTCACTCAAAATTGTTGGTACGAACATATTTGTATAAATGTATACATTTTTTTAATTTTTTTAAAAGCACTCCAACATGTCAAACTTCAAATTATCCACCAGTATTCATTGACACTTGATTGAAATATGTACAAAACACAAGAAAAATGTACAAGAACACTTGATTGAAATCCTAAAACTACACTACGGCCCCGCCTCCTCCATCCTCTCTGCCAGCTTCTCAAACCAAGCCAAGCGGTCCTCCTCCGACTCGTCATCGTCGTCGTCGTAGTCGTCACCATGGTGGTGGTCGCCGTCGTCGTCGTCGCCGTCGTCAGAGGACGACTCGTCGTCGCCGTCGTCGGAGGACGACTCGTCGTCATCATCGTCATCATCGTCGTCGTCGTCGAAGTCGTCCTCCTCCTCCTCCTCCTCCTCCTCCTCCTCCGGCGACGATGCAGCAGGAGAGAGGGTCGACTGCTCCGGCTGAGCCGATTGCTCCGGCTGTACCGATGGCTCCGGCTGCACCGGTGGTGGAACACGCTGGTCGTCATTTACCCTCTCGGGGGAGCTGCAGCGTATCCGCTTGCAGGGTGGCTGCCTCGGCGGGCTAGGTGGCGGAAGGTTGGCCATGGCTGTGGTGGTTAGTCGGCGTCGGGCTAGGAGAGGTGGAACGATGGAAGAAGAAGAAAGGAGTGGAAAAGTTCTGTGCTTGTACATAACCGACGACTCGCCTTATATATGGTCTGTGCGGAGTAGACGAGGGAGTGGTTCGTTTCCCGCGCATTGAACTCTTTGCAGACCTCGTGCGGCGCACAATTAAACCACTTTGGAAGACGATCTTCAGAGATCCTTCCATCGCACGCGTCCCTGCACCATGGCTTCTCAACTTCTCCGCAGACCTCGTGCGGCACGTCAGTTAATTAACACTTCTTAGGCCGTTAATTAACATATTGTAGTTTCAAAAATGTTTATCTCAGGCGGGTATTACTTACAAACCGCCTGAGAAAAATAGCATTTTTTCAAAAATGTTTATCTCAGTCGGTTATTACTTAACAACCGCCTGCAATAAAGCCCGATACTGTTCTTCAGTTTCCTTATCCCTTGCTTCTTTTTTATTTAGATTCCAATATAAATACTCAAACATGTTTACATTCTGCAAATTGTGTTCAAATTCGATGATTCTTTCTTCTACATTTGTATAAAATTAACATCTACCAACTGAACAAAATATTTTGTTCATTGCGCATTGAACTCTTTGCAGACCTCGTGCAGCGCACAATTAAACCACTGTGGAAGACGATCTTCAGAGATCCTTCCGTCGCACGCGTCTGTGCACCACGGCTTCTCAACTTCTCCGCAGACCTCGTGCGGCGCGTCAGTTAATTAACACTTCTCAGGCCGTTAATTAACATATTGTAGTTTCAAAAATGTTTATCTCAGGCGGGTATTACTTACAAACCGCCTGAGAAAAATAGCATTTGTTGTTATTTAGCATCTTCTCAGGCCGTTAATTAACATCTTGTAGTTTCAAAAATGTTTATCTCAGGCGGTTATTACTTAACAACCGCCTGCAATAATGCCCGATACTGTTCTTCAGTTTCCTTATCCCATGCTTCTTTTTTATTTAGATTCCAATATAAATACTCAAACATGTTTACATTCTGCAAATTGTGTTCAAATTCGATGATTCTTTCTTCTACATTTGTACAAAATTAACATCTACCAACTGAACAAAATATTTTGTTCATTGCGCATTGAACTCTTTGCAGACCTCATGCAGCGCACAATTAAACCACTGTGGAAGACGATCTTCAGAGATCCTTCCGTCGCACGCGTCCGTGCACCACGGCTTCTCAACTTCTCCGCAGACCTCGTGCGGCGCGGCAGTTAATTAACATCTTCTCAGGCGGTTGGTTCTTACCAACCGTTTGAGAATATATTTATCTCGGGGACGGGTGTTACTTACAAACCGCCTGAGATAAGCCCATGGAGTTCCCCTTGCCGCACGATATTGCGGTCCTGATCGCGGGGTGGGTCGCCGCAACCTCCACCCAGCCCATGGACGACCTCTCCAGTCTGCGCGCCACCTGCAAGGCCATGCACGCGGCGTGCCGTGATCCCACCATGGGCAGGCACGTGGCACTGGAGCGGGAGAGCAGCTGGGAGTGGTTCCAACGGCACGGGAACGGGAGCTACGATGCCCTCATGGAGCGCCTGGCCAATGTGGGCAACCCTCATGCGTGCTACGTCACCGGGTTCGACCTCGTCTTCAACTACGGCCGCGCGCAGGCGCAGCGGGGCACCCAGTTCCTTGCCCGGGCGGCCGCGAACGGCCACAAGGTGGCAGCCTACGTCCTCGCCATGCTCCGCTACGACGCCGACCGCGGGGACCGCGACGCCCTCGAGTATATCCGGCAGGTCGAAGGCGAGGCCCATGTCGGCGACAACGCGGTCGGGTCCGTCGCGATGAAGAGGACCAACAAGGAGTGTTGCCGGTGTCGGAATCAAGTCATGCAGAGGCTCGACGTTTTCGTGAGCTCGAGGTTACTGCGTAGGCCTCCTCCTGGACCGCTGCCGGTGGCGCTGCCCGACATTGACGATGGCATTTGCCGCTGTCCAACAGGGGGGAACCAGGGGCCTGCCTGCTGCGGCAGGCGAGGGTGGTCCGAGACCGTCTTCTGTACTGAGAACTATAGGATTGAGCACGAGTATGACCTGTTCTCCCATAACGTGTTGTACTCAATGGGTTATATTAGTTAAGAAGTAAATATCTTCACAGACGGTTGGTATTTAATAACCGTCAAAGAAGATATTTATCTCAGTCGGTTATTACTTAACAACCGTCTGAGATAATACCCGATACTGTTCTTCAGTTTCCTTATCCCTTGCTTCTTTTTTATTTAGATTCCAATATAAATACTCAAACATGTTTATATTCTGCAAATTGTGTCCAAATTCGATGATTCTTTCTTCTACATTTGTATAAAATTAACATCTACCACCTGAACCAAATATTTTTAAAACTTGTATAGCTGACATTGTAATGTTTTGGTAAATATCAAATTAATTTCTACTCACATATTATTCACATTTGTGTATCTCATAAAAAAAGTTCCTTCACTCAATATTGTTGGTATGAACATATTTGTATAATTTATACATGTATGAATTTTTTTAATTTTTTTAAAAGCATTCCAACATGTCAAACTTCAAATTGTCCACCATTCTAACTAAATGCTCATATACATATGAGGCATTCATCAAATTATGAACACACATTGATTCAAAAAAACTTAAAAAAATATGAAAAAATTCGTAGAGGTTGGTATGATGAGTAAAAATGTCCACTGAAAAAATAAATGAAAAAAGCATTATATTCATCAAGATAGAAAAATGAAAAATAGCATTTGTTGTATGTTTTTTATGTTCTGACCAATTTCAAAGGATTTATGAAGTGAAATTTAATGGTAACCTTTACTTATCAATAATATTACAAGAAAAGTGGATTTTTGCCTTTTAAAGGACCACATTTAATTAAGGATATTAATTAAGAAGAAGTAAATATTTTCACAGGCGGCTAGTAAATATTTATCTCAGGCGGGTATTGCTTAACAACCGCCTGAGATAATGCCCGATACTGTTCTTCAGTTTCTTTATCCCTTGCTTCTTTTTTATTTAGATTCCAATATAAATACTCAAACATGTTTAGATTCTGCAAATTGTGTCCAAATTCAATGATTCTTTCTTCTATATTTGTATAAAATTAACATCTACCACCTGAAACAAATATTTTTAAAACTTGTATAGCTGACATTGTAATGTTTTGGTAAATATCAAATTAATTTCTACTAACATATTATTCACATTTGTGTATCTTATAAAAAAAGTTCCTTCACTCAATATTGTTGGTATGAACATATTTGTATAATTTATACATGTATGAATTTTTTTAATTTTTTTAAAAGCATTCCAACATGTCAAACTTCAAATTGTCCACCATTCTAACTAAATGCTCATATACATATGAGGCATTCATCATATTATGAACACATATTGATTCAAAAAAACTTAAAAAAATATGAAAAAATCGTAGAGGTTGGTATGATGAGTAAAAATGTCCACTGAAAAAATAAATGAAAAAAGCATTATATTCATCAAGATAGAAAAATGAAAAATAGCATTTTTTGTATGTTTTTTATGTTCTGACCAATTTCAAAGGATTTATGAAGTGAAATTTAATGGTAACCTTTACTTATCAATAATATTACAAGAAAAGTGGATTTTTGCCTTTTAAAGGACCACATTTAATTAAGAAAATTAATTAAGAAGAAGTAAATATTTTCACAGGCGGTTGGTACTTACCAACCGCCTGAAAATATATTTATCTCAGGCGGGTATTGCTTAACAACCGCCTGAGATAATGCCCGATACTGTTCTTCAGTTTCCTTATCCCTTGCTTCTTTTTTATTTAGATTCCAATATAAATACTCAAACATGTTTAGATTACCCAAATTGTGTCCAAATTCCATGATTCTTTCTTCTACATTTGTATAAAATTAACATCTACCACCTGGACCAAATATTTTTAAAACTTGTATAGCTGACATTGTAATGTTTTGGTAAATATCAAATTAATTTCTACTCACATATTATTCACATTTGTGTATCTCATAAAAAAAGTTCCTTCACTCAATATTGTTGGTATGAACATATTTGTATAATTTATACATGTATGAATTTTTTTAATTTTTTTTAAAAGCATTCCAACATGTCAAACTTCAAATTGTCCACCATTCTAACTAAATTCTCATATACATATGAGGCATTCATCAAATTATGAACACACATTGATTCAAAAAAACTTAAAAAAATATGAAAAAATTCGTAGAGGTTGGTATGATGAGTAAAAATGTCCACTGAAAAAATAAATGAAAAAAGAATTATATTCATCAAGATAGAAAAATGAAAAATAGCATTTGTTGTATGTTTTTTATGTTCTGACCAATTTCAAAGGATTTATGAAGTGAAATTTAATGGTAACCTTTACTTATCAATAATATTACAAGAAAAGTGGATTTTTGCCTTTTAAAGGACCACATTTAATCAAGAATATTAATTAAGAAGAAGTAAATATCTTCACTGACGGTTGGTACTTACCAACCGCCTGAAAATATATTTATCTCAGGCGGATATTGCTTAACAACCGCCTGAGATAACCTTCTTCTCAGACGTGAAATTCTAGTTAACGATGAACACACTACACATTCATTCATTCACACAGTTGAAGAACACACAAGATGCATAATATTTACACAAGAACACACAAGATACACAAGTAATATTCAATCACATAGATGAACAAAGATAGATTTCATTAACAATATTTACAAAATAGAAGCAACTAAAAACAACAAAAAGAAAAACTAATTAAATCCTACTCCTACTCCTCTTCCTTCTCCTCCTCCTCGTCCTCCGGTGGCGGCTCCGGCACCGGTGCAACAGGAGACAGGGCCGGCTGCATCGGCTGCACCGGCTGCACCGGCGGTGCAACCCCGAGGTTGCTAGCCGTCGCCTCCACCAGCGTTCTACAGCCCTCGGGGCCAAGAACATGGTCCATCGTGCGAACAGAATGTCGAGACGATCAGCCACCCCCATGAGGGCATAGAGGTAGTGGCCCATGGTACCCATTCCAGTATACTCTGGAAGGGTACCCAGCCCCAAGGCACTCATGGCGCGAGACGTATTGTTGTACGCCTCTCGCGCCATGAGGAGGCGCTGCTCGGTGTTGATCTTCTCAGGGGAGCTGCAACAAAGTTTCTTGCAAGGTGGCTCCCTCGGAGGGCTTGGCGGCGGAAGGTCGGCCATAGTGGTGTTGGGTCGTCGGAGCGGAGGAAGACAAAGAAAACAAGAGGATTCAAAGTGAGCGATGCGCTTGTGAGCGATAGCGCGTCTTTAAGGCCGCGTGGAGTGGAAGATGGAGCAGATGGTGAAAAGAAAGGTCGCGCCTCGGGGAAAAAGAAAGGTCGCGCACGGTTGGTGAGGGGTCTTTATGTAGGCGTTCATCAAATTATAATGAACACATATTAATTAAGAAGAAGTAAATATCTTCATAGGCCCATGTTTATCTCAGACGGGTGTTACTAACCAACCGCCTGAGATAATTGTATCTTCTCAGGCGGTTGGTAAGTAAAATCCGACTGAGGTAACAATCTTCTTAGGCGGTCGGTACTTAAAATCCGCCTGAGAAAATGAAAGTCTATATATACCCCTCGGCAGAATTGGAAAATCCTAACCCGGGCGAAACACTTAGACGCCGTTAGGCTGCCAAAATTTCGTTTGCCGCCAAGTGTTCGCCCTCGTCACTTCCAGGTACGCCGCCGAGCTTCGCCGTCGCCGCCGAGCTCCGCCGTCGCCGCCGAGCGAAGCCATTGCCGTCGCCTCCGAGCTTCAAGGTAAACCCTAAACCCTTCGACCTTCCATCCTCCTTCGCCATGCTGCCTCCCTCCCCGCCCTCGCTGCCGCCTTGCATATCCTTGGTTAGGGTTCGGGAATTAGAAAATGGTAGGCATCCTTGGTTAGGGTTCGGTGGAATTCGAAAAACTGTCAAGTTCGGTGGCATACTTTGGTTAGGGTTCGGTGGGGCAAGATTTATGTGGATGGTTATATCACGATGAATTGGTAGTTGGTTTTGTGTGTCTGAAACTGTGAAATCAGTAGCATTTCATCTTCTGGTAGTTTGCAGAGATAAAACTGTCAAGTTCGAATGAATAGGAGTTACTCCCTTCATCGTGAATGTCTATGTTCATGTCATCGTGTGTGATCTTTGTTTGCTAGCTGTCCAGAACTGCATATGCTTGAACCTCAATTGAAAACTGCTTGCTGTCCAGAATTTCAAGTATGAAATTTTGTTTCATTCATTCATGATTCATACATATACATGTTATAAATATGTCATACATTGATACATATGCATTATACATCAATACATGGTTGAAACTCTAATATTACATTGCCTAAAGTATGAAAATCATTGTCTAAAAGTCTGAAAATTCAGTGCAGAACCTGCAGAAAGCCAGAAACTGATTAGGCGCCTTAGCCGCCTGGACGTCGCCTAGGCGGGCGCCTAGGCGCCTAGGCGTCCAGTCGCCTGGCAGGCGCCTAGGCGTCCAGGCGGTGTTTAACAACACTGGTTATATCACGATAAATTGGTAGTTGGTTCTGTGTGTCTGAAACTGTTCTGACACATTAGTGGTAAACATGATTCGAGACTCTAGTAACAGCAGTATATTCCCTATTTTTGTCATCGGCCTTGCATATGCCACATAATTCTCTATTAGGGGCAAGATTTAGCTATATTTGGTTAAGTTGACCAAATTTGGCTAATTTTGGCTAAGTTACATTAGATATAGTTATACTTGACTAATTTTGACTAAGTTATGCTATATTTAGCTATATTTGGCTACTTTTGCTTAGAGTTAGCTATGCTAGACTAAGTTTGGCTAAGTTTGCTTTAATTTCTCTAAGTTTCGTTTGAGCAATTGTAGATAATCTGTGCTACCAAATATGTCTGCACTTGTGGCTCCATCAGCTCCATTTGAGCAATTGTACTTAATTTGAGCTACCAAAGTTATGCTATATTTAGCTCTGAAGCCAAACAAGTTGCTGCCCAACTCATTTGTGATGCCAGGAGCATCCTCACGCCCATATCTAGGTACCACTAGGTGTGGCGATGGAGTCTGAGCATATGAAGACCTATATAACTTCAAAAATGTGTTTTGGCTAAATTTACTTAATTGAGCCAAAATTCAGAAAATTTGTTTTAAATATGACCAAATTTAGCTAACTGAAGCATAATCAAGCATGTTTGACTATGCTGGGCAAGATTTAGCTATATTTGGTTAAGTTGAGCAAATTTGGCTAATTTTGGCTAAGTTACATTAGATATAGCTATACTTTGACTAATTTTGACTAAGTTATGCCTTGGGTTGTCGGTGTAAAGTGAGCTTGCTAGTTGTTGCTGCTGCTATCAGTCTTTTCTAGGCACTGCATCTGCACAAGTACGCATCAGCATGTTGTTTTTCATTCAGTAGGTAGAAGAATCAGTGACAGGGAATAAGAGGAAACTTGAGAGCGGGGACGATAATGCCCTCTAAGCTAGGTAGGAGCTGTGGGGGGATTTGCCTTTTGTCCCTTGCTTGATCAGTTATAGGTCCGGAGCTAGGCGCCGCCTAGTAAACCTCAAGAACGTGGTCGCCACTCTGAATGAAGCTAGCCTATTTAGAATAAAAAGATAAAATTGCCATTGGTGAGCAACTTTAACATGCTTGTCACCCTCGCAATGTATAGGAACCTTTTGGTCAGTCGCCTTAAACCCTAGAATGCCTTATCAAATCCTAGAATGCTTCCATCTTTTTCTTCATGCAACACTTCATGTAGAGTTAATATGCCATTTATTAGATTTTTTGTCTTATTAGATCTAGCATGGAAAGCCCTAAGAAGACTGGTCCTAATAGTAACAACAAAGAAGACAATATGGAGTTTACTGACTCCAGCAGTTCAGGCTCCTATCACAGTCCTTTGGATCCTTTTCTGAATATAAAAATTAAAAAGACTTCAGTGGATCTAGACCCGGAATATGATCCTGCCGACGAGGTATGGATCATGAATCTTAACTTCAGCAGTTCAAGTTAATGTTGGTTGTCAAGTATACGAAGTCTTATAATTTTTTTCTACCTAGATTAATCTCGAAGACAATGAGGTGACATCGGCTCCTAAAACCGCAGAAGGTTCTCCAATGGATGAATCCTCGGCTTCACTCAAGCGGAAACGAGGGCAACGAGGTCCCAATAAGGGTGCATTGGACCGCATCATGTACATAACAAGGGTCAGTCCAGGTGGGCTTCCCCAAGAACCATTGGATTCAGTTACCAAGTACCGTAATGCATGCGGTTTTCTTGTTAGGTAGGTTGTGCCGATCACAACCGAGAATTGGAGGAAATTACCCGAGCAGACCAAGAATGAGTTGTGGGAAAAGATAAAAAAACAATTCAAGTTCCCGAAAGGCACAGAAGAAGCTGTAAAGAAAGCAACAATGGTCTCTTGTGGCAAGAAGTTTCGATGTTGGAAGAGTGAAATGAATGCTTATGTTAAGGCCAATAAGGTCCCTAGCCCGAGGAAGATGGGAAAAATCACACAAGCTCAGTGGCAAGAGTTTGTTCGTCAAAAGAGCACACCTGATGCTAAAGCTCTAAGTACAACTAGGTCAGAGCTTGCAAAGAAGAACAAATACCATCATCGCTTGGGGTCTGCCGGATATGGCCCCAAAGTCCAGAAATGGAATAAGATATTAGACGAAATTATCAGTAAGGGCATTCCTCACCCATTAGAAGGGTGCGATGAGCGAACTCAATGCTGGGTCTTTGCTCGGTCAGGTTTGACCAGCGAAGGCAAACTTGAAAAGACCGACTCTCTGAATGAAGTAGAGGATAAAATGAAAGAAGTAATTGAAAAGCAACAGAAGGGTCTCTTCAAGCTGAAGAGGGAGAATAACAAACTTACCGCTATCTTAGGAAACCCTGAACACAGCGGACGGGTTCGAGCGGTCTCTTCTCAAATGTCTTGGCTAGATGGTTTCCCTAAAGATAAAGACACATATAGAAGACGTGAGAAGTTTAAGAAAACACTTGATGAAATGATTGCTCAAAAGGTCAAAGAAAATATGCAAGAAATAATGGAACAACTTAGACAATCAGGACAATTAGTGGCACCGAGTACAATGATGGTTCCGGTGCAAAAGGAGCAATTAGTATCTCCAACTGCTTACCCTAGCAGCGTTGGTTCCGTGCCAGGCTCAGGGTTAACCCATAAGTTCCCTGTCGATGATATTGCTAACGACAAATCTTGTCGTCTTCTTGTCCCGATAGGCAGAGCAGGGAACAAAACCAAACAGGTTGTCACTGCTATGGCAAAGCCTGATCGTGACTTCAACGGGAATCCACTTCCGTTGTATTATTCTATGGTGCATGTTCTTCAGATCATTGATAATGATTATGAAGATTATGAAATTGACCACGTCACACCTGAGGGGATCGCGACTCTGGGGCAGGCTGTCAACCAATTAATCCTTTGGCACCGACGCGATATTGCGTTGGACGATGAGCCAATTTCTAGCCCCGTCGCATCTCCAAATACTGCAACCCCATATTCTAAGGCGAAAGTGCATGAAGATCCACTCCCAGTCCGGGAAGATCCACTCCCCCTATGTCTGAGCAAGGATGATATCCAAGAGCAACAAGTTGGACAACAACTTCAAGCAGTACCAGAGCAAGCTGTTGCTAGTAAAGAGCAACTAGTTGAGCAACAGCTTGAAGTAGTACTAGAGCCAGCTGCTGGGAGTAAAGAGCAATCAGTTGAACAACAGGTTCAACAACAAGCCAGTGTCCAACTTCCGACGACTACTCCTCGATCATCAGTGCCTGTCAAAGTTAGCTCATACGAAGATAATAAACCTTCATCAGAAGTGTCAAAGTATTTGGAAGCTATGAAGGAAAATATTAGAAAATCGAGTGCATCTCGTTCTTCTCATGAGCCAGCATTAGAAGATATCGAGGAGTGGGAAGAAGACGGTGTCATGTATAATCGGCATACGACTTTAGTTAAACCAGGAATTCCAATATACAAGCTTGAGGATGTTCCTCCTAAATTTGAGAATGGGAAGCCGTTAATGACATCCGTACAACTTAGCAAACAACCCGTCGCGCTCAGAAGAATGCATGAGTGGTACATCACTGCCAGTACAAAATTTGGTCTTGAGTGCGTCACATTTTGTATTCCAAAAGAAGCATTCTGGAGCACTGGAGTAGATAAACGAGTCATTTTATTTGAAGAGATGCTTTCCCTTTTCCATCGGGGCATGCTCGATATCAACCTGCTGCTCGTCTGGTGCTTGTAAGTGCTCTAATATTTTGTATTTACTTTTCTTACTACACGCATACGCATTTCATGAGATTATAACAATTATGGACTTCTTCAATAGGATTCAATACATGGATAATGAAAAGTTGGCGCTCAGGACAGGTATCCTTGACCCTACTAGGATTGCAAAGTCTCTATTCGACGTCCAGGCGAATCGAGAATCAAGCCAGTACAAACACATGAAAAAAAAGATTTTGAAAGAGCAATTGCAAAACTTAAGAAGGATAGAAAGACAGAAGTTGCAGCTTACATAGGACATGCGATGTTTAACTTTGTCAGAGACGGCAAGGACCTCGTAAAGGCTCCGTACCACTTCGAGTAAGTTCGACACATGACATTGAAATAGCAATTATTGGTAATTGTTAACACGTGTGTTTGTATGTTTGCAGTAATCACTAAATAATGATCTTCATCAAGCCAACGCAGGGAATGGCAATAGTCTTGGACTCGGCCGATTACCCACCAGATCGTTACAAAGATTTCCTTTCCATTTTGAAAAAGTACGTATAATTTTAATTTACGCACATTTAGAATGTGTTGACAAGTTTTATATGACATTTCTTGTATTACAGCGCTTGGCAGTTTTACGCGGAGCTTGGCGGTCAGAGACCTCGTAATACAAATGCATTGGACATTAAAACGTATTATGCTTGTCCGAAGCAGCCAGCTGGGAGTGTCTTATGCGGGTATTATGTATGCGAGCATCTTCGGACCGCCGCCGTATATAGAGTCAATCGTGAGGATGTAAGTTATCCTTAATGTCGATACCTTATTTTCTTACTTTTGTGTTTCATTTTCATTGTAACTAGCATAGTTTAATGCTTATATTCTCTGCTGTTCAATATTACCAGAAACATTATTTTCATATTTTGATTCCAACTTCAAAATTCAATTGCTCATAGTACAACTGCTCCAAAAATACCAACTAAATTCCTGTATACTCTCACTTTGATTTATACTTTGAGATTGTTCAAACCAACACATTCTAAACCTTGTTATGTGTTATATTGCAGCATAAGAAGAATTTGAACGAAGAATGGCCGGTTTGTAGAAGTATTCCTGATGGAGGAGCCGACAGGACTGCTTCTGAACTCTGTCAGTTCATACGTCGCGAAATTTTGCACAAGAAAGGGAAGTTCTTTGATAAGAATGGTGCAGCAGCTGATATGCCAAAACTTTGCGACTATGCCAATTTAAGCTGTTTTTAGTGAAAACTTGTAAACTTTGAGATGAATTGTATCTGTAACTCGTACATATATATATTTTTTTAGTGAAATTGACTTCTGTGATGATAATATTGTTGACTTTTGTTCTGTGATGATATTGTTGTTTTTTGTTCTGTGATTATATTGAATTGACCTGGAAATTAGAAATAACAACAGTAGTACTGCATAGGTTATACCTTATCACAGGCGGTTATTAATCAACGGCTAGGCATGGCTATGAAAAACAATTATCACAGGCGTCTAGATACAAGTAAAGAAACATCTGTGATAACCAAATTTTCACAGGCGGTGACTGTTATGGTAGAAACTGGCTGTGTTAAAGGGTCTTCACAGACGGCTGATTTAGGTAAACTCCGTCTGTGATAACACCATTATCATTGACGGTTAGTTATGCTTCAATAACCGTCTGTGAAAAAACATTATCATTGACGGTTAGTTATGCTTCAATACCCGTCTGTGAACACACATTATCATAGACGGTTAGTTATGCTTCAAAATCCGTCTGTGAAAATACATTATCATAGACTGTTAGTTAAGCTTCAAAACCCGCCTGTGAAGACACATTATCATTGACGGTTAGTTATGCTTCAATACCCGCCTGTGAAGACTTATTATCATAGGCGGTTAGTTATGCTTCAATAACCGTCTGTGATAAGACGTTTATCACAGGCGGTTATATATGCTGCACGACCCGTCTGTGATAAAGTATTTTCACAGATGGCTAGCCTAAGTAAAGAACCTCCTATGATAATCTATCTTCACAGGCGGCTAGCCTAAGTGATGAACCGCCTATGATAACGTGTCTTCACAGGCGATTTCACTTCTCCGCCTGTAAAATTACGGATTATCACAGACTCTTCGTTTCAGGCGGTTTTAAAAGCCATCTGTGATAATAGGTTTGGAGCCGGCTGTGATGAGGCTTATTGTAGCAGTGCGTGCCACACTGTCGTGGGGTTCCCGAAGTCGAGCGAATCTTGTATGTGGCTCATACAACATTCGACCCCGGTGAGAATTTCGTATGAGCCAGATACGGAATTCGCCGAGTCGTGGGGCTCGCCAGACCGTCGTATGTGTCACGGACGACTTTTATCGTCGTTATAACGCGAGACACCCTCCTTTCTCGCGGCACTCCGCTCGCACGCCGCCCGCCGCTCCAGCCCGCCGCGCCTGAGCCGCCGCTCGGCACCGCTTCGCTGCTCGGCACCGGCCGCCGCATCTGCCTCTCGCTCAGTCTGCCGCTCCATCCCGCCGGTATATTCTATTCCCTTCTCCTCATTTGTGATTAAATATTTCTAGTTAGTTGTATTTTCTATTCATCTTTGTACTATTACCTAATGATTCAATACATATTTTAGTAGTAATTAGTAAATGATATGTTAGTTTTAGATTAATGTTATTTTAGTGTTGTGTGATAGTTATTTTAGTTATGTGATCATTTTATGTGATAGTAAATGATATGATAGTTTTGGATTATTATCTAATGTTATCGAATTAGTAATTAGCAATACGATAATAGTGTTATGTGATAGTTATTTTAGGTAATGTTATTTATTTCTATTTTATAGGTTTTTATTTGTATATTATTTGTAGTTAATGTTATTTTTAGTATGTAGAAGTAATAGCATGTGATACATTTTAAGTTTTAGAAGTAATGTAAATTCATTTGTCAAGTTTTTAGTATGTAGAAGTTTTTAGCATGTTAGTTTTAGAAGTAAAACTAAATTTCTAGTTTTAAAAGTAATAGACTTGTAAATTCGTATGTTAGGTTTAGAAATTTATAGTTTCGTAAATTCTTAACATGCGATTACTTTTATTTTAGAAGTAATAGTATATGATAGATTTATTTTTATAAATCCCAATAGGTATATCAGAGAAGTTAGTGTTTCAGATATTTTATGGAGAAGGCACAATTGTTTATGGCTCTAATGTGGTTGATTTGTCTGGGGTCACGTCGTGTGATAGAGGGATAACAAGACAAAAAGAGAGGACATTTAGTGTTGTCGTAAACTAGTTGATGAAAACATTTAACCTTGATCCACAACAACATCAGTTGACATTGAAAGGAATGATTAGTCGCGCAAGAAATGGATTTTATTGGGATTTGATTGTTATTATAGGAACAAAGAATTGGAGAAAATTTGTAGATTTGGTTGTGGAGCGGAGTTGGCCTCTAGTGCTTCTTACGGAAGTGGAAATGAAAGAAGTAGAGATTGCAGCAGAAGCTGATGAAGCAAATAGTGTGGAAAATGATGTAAGAATGGAAGAAACTGGAGAGAACTCGATACATATACAAGCATGTGGTGTGGTAGATGAAGGAGAGCACATCGAGACCATAGTTGAACAAATTAGGATCAAAGATATGAAACACGAAAATGTTCCAGAAGTTGACTCTTCAGCGATAGTTCCCGTGGCAAAGACACATTTAGTATCTCCAACTGTCTACCCTAGCAGCGTAGGTTTTGTGCGAGGCTCAGGGTCCCATAAGTTCGCTGTTGATAATATTGTTAAGGACATATATTTTTGTCTTCTTGTCCCGATCGGCAGAGCAGGAAATAAAACCAAACAGGTTGCCACTCCTATGGCAAACCCTGATCGTGACTTCAGCAGCAAATTACTTCCGTTGTATTATGCCGTGGTGCAAGTTCTTTAGACCATTGATAATGATTATGAAGATTATGAAATAGACCACATCACATATGAGAGGATAACAACTCTGGGGCAGGCTGTCAACCAATTAATCCTTTGGCACCAACGCGATATCGTGTTGGATGATGAGTTGATGTCTAACCCCGTCACATCTCAAAAGACTGCAAACCCGTCTTCTAAGTCGAAAGTCCAGAAAGATCCACTCTCGCTATGTCTCAGCAAGGTTGATAGTAACTTTGCTAGCTATGTCTCAGCAAGGATGATAGTAACCTTGCTAGTAAAGATAACCAAGAGCAACCAAGTACCAAAGTAACTTGAAACATGTGAGTTGATTACTTGATTAATTCATTATGATTAAAAGCACTTGTGATCATGCAACAAGTTCAAAATAGCAAGAAAGTTCGATCATGACCAGATTTAGTGTAAGTAATTATTCCAATTACTAGTCATGGAAAAAACTACAAAATGTATAACCTGAGTAATGTAGTAAGAACTTCCAGCATGTAAAAGGAATCACAAAGGCATATATGATGAGTAGGTTTAGGCCCGATCTTCCGAAAGGTAAGTCAATTGGGTTGGAGAACTCGATGTTGATGATCTGCGACACTCGAGCATTTCAAATACCCCTGCAATCACTACACTACTGCTCTGTTGGTTATCAACCGTGCGGCACACGCTTGACCTCACCAAGAAGGCTAATCCTTGCAAGTGAACCGAGAACACAAGAAAGAACATAGAAGACACGATCTGAAATTGAGAAGTTAGGGTCTCAGAAACTGTAGAGCGGTGAAATTGTTATTCTAAGAAAAACCCAACGAATATTATCGGCGGCTGCAGTATTTAAAGGCTAGGGTTCGCCAAAAACACGATTAGATGCGTCCCGAATGGACTCATACGGGATACATGGCCCAAGGGCCCTATTCGGTGGCGCAGCACCGGACAAAAATCTGGACTCGACTTGTTTCGACGATTCCCAATTACTCCTGAAGAATTTAGAGTTGGGACCAGGTCTATTGGAAAGTTTATATTCTTCTCTTTCCGTGCATATGTATAACGTCGAAAACAGAGTCCGTATGGATCCTGGGCGTCCGTTTTAAGGCGGACTGCTCTTGTACTCCGAGTTGAACTCGAGTCCGAGTTGTAAACTGCTTCCATCAACTTTTGGATGTCCCATATGGTTCTCCACGCTCCTGAGGCCTCTTTCCTTCACTTGTTAATCTTCTCCATTATTCTTAATAACAATTCAATCATCACATATCAATCTATTCTCAAACTCACATGCAAAAGAAGTTAGGAGCATGTTCACCTGCTGATTTATTAACCGTGCTCGTGCTCTTGTGATTGGTCCTTGCATTTCAATATGCGTCTCCACTGTTGTGCTGTCCTCATCAATATATGTATGAAATATTATGCTCTTATTATTTTAAATTCAGATTCACACATAGAGTTCCATTTGATATAGCTTAAAACCTTTAGATGCAGCAAAAGCTAACAAAATTCTTATGGCGTCTAATCTAGCAACATGAGCAAAAGTTTCATCAAAATCTAGACCTTCAACTTGAGTGAAACCTTGAGAAACCAACCTAGCCTTATTCCTAACCACAACCCCATCCTCACTTTGTTTATTTTTGAACACCCATTTAGTTCCAATTAAAGTGTGATCTTGAGGTGGAGATACAAGTTTCCAAACATTATTTCTTTCAAAATTTTCTAACTCTTCTTGCATGGCAATAATCCAAGATTCATTATTGAGTGCGTGTGATATATCTTTGGGTGCAAAAGAAGCAACAAAAGTAGAATGAGCGTGAGAGTTTGGATCACAAAACCTGGACCGTGTGACTCGTTCGTGCAGGCTTCCAATCATTTGTTGTGGAGGATGATTCTTGTAAATCCGTAGAGGAATAGATGTCTCACAAGCTTCTTCTTCATCAGGTTCATCGCAGATTGATGAGCTTGTGGCTTGTGGACGATCAAGACCAGCAGAGATGGTAGTCAAAGCTTGTTCAATGTTCAGAGTTGGACACGTGTCAGCTTCGGAACTATCAGACAATATCATCGACTCTTCTTCTTCTTCAAAAATACCCTCCCCTGTGGATTTGGATTCAGACCTGCAATGTTTGAGCTAGTACCTAGGCTAGCTTCATCAAAAGACACCTCACAAGTCTCCACAATTTTGTTAGTGTCAAGTAAAAGCACACGGTAGCCTCTAGTATGAGATGGATAACCAAGAAACATGCCATCAATGGATCTAGGTTCAAATTTATCCAGATTACCATGTTTCTTAACAAAGCATTTGCAACTAAAGACCCGAAAGTGTGTAACACTAGGCCTATGTCCAAACCGGAGCTCATATGGTGTTTTACCTAGCTTAGCGCGCAAGAAAATACAATTTGAGATATAACAAGCGGTAGCAATCGCATCAACCCAAAATTTCCTAAGAGTTTGATATTCATCAAGCATAGTCCTAGCCATTTCAACTAAGGTTATGTTCTTTCTTTCTATCACCATTTTGTTGAGGTACATATGGTGAAGAAAATTGATGATCTATTCCATTTTCAGCAAAAAAGTGATCAAAAGATTGATTTTTAAATTCGGTTCCGTTACCACTTCTAATTGCTTTTAAAGATCCTGGGTGATCAATTGATAATCTAAGAAATAAATTTCTAAAGTGACTGAAAGCTTCATTGTTAGATGCCATAAAGTAAACCCTAGAGTTTCTAGAATAATCATCAACAATCACAAGAACATGCCATTTACCTCCGAATGATTGAACACGTGAAGGTCCTACGGTGTCAAGGTGAAAAAGTTGACCCAGTTCAGTTGTCATGATCATTGTGAGAGGAGTATGTGAACCTACAACCATCTTAGCATATCTACAAGAAGAGCACACAATTTCTTCGTCCCCTTTAAACTTAGGCAACCCACGTATGCGATCAAGAGCACTAACACGCGTTAGATGATCAAAGCCTATGTCACCAAGTCTATGATGCCAAAAATATAAGTCCTTTGAATCATTAGCAACTAGATACCAATGCTTAGAGGAAGACATATCAAAATCAGCTTTAAAACTCTTCCAAACCGAGACATATTAAAAATAAGCTCACTATTTGAATTTACAGCTTTACAACAATTTTTAGTGAAAATAATTTCCAAATTTTCATCTAGCGGTTGAGAAAGAGAAAGCAAGTTGTATTTCAAATTTTTAACAAGTGCCACATCCTTCGAAAGTGTAGTGATCATTTACTTCAACCGAACCCTTAGCAATTATAAGAGTTGAAGAATTATCGGAAAAAGTAACATTCTCTACACGTGGCACAAAAGAGAGGGAGGAGAACCATTCTTTGTTACCGGTCATGTGGTGTGAGCAACCTGAATCCACAATCCAAATGTTCTCCTTCCTTAAGCGTGTAACCTACATAGAAGAACAATACGTCGATGACTCAATACCGGGGTTAGTCAAAAGGCATTTAGGAATCCAGCACTGAGTCACACAACGTGCAGCGGGAAAACTACGCGAAAGCTCAGATAAAACAGCAGGTTTATGAGTCAAAGTTTGAGATTTTTTGTTCTTAACTATGGACCTATATGGTGTTACTTGTGTAGCACAAAAATCAGTAGCTTCGGAGGCAAAAATAGAAGGTCCGGAGGTAAACTTTGATTGTTTTTGACTCATAACAGCAGGTTGCATGTTCTTGACATTCAGTTTAGTATGTTCAACAAATTTTGCATGAGAGTTATAAGATCTAGCTTGTATTCTTTCCTTTTTATGTTGTTTAGCTTGTCTATAACAAAAATCTATGACATGACCATATCTACCACAATAAGTACAATGAAATTTAACTTTGTGTTCACGTCTAGATGAGCATGCAATATATTTATTTGAACCCGAACATGACAACACTCTTGTAGATTTAAAAACCACCTCTTTTTGTTTAGGAACTGTTTTAATCAAACCACTTCCTATGACTTTACAATTTTAGGTGGATGTGCTTTAGCATGAGCATGAGAATCAAAACCTAAACCAGTTTTATCATTGCAAGATTTGGATGAATTCAGTAGCAAGTTTAGTTTTTTGTTCCCAATACAAAAGTGCTCTAGTGTCCTATTCATGTCATCAAGTTTCTTAGACAATTCTAGGCGGTTTTCACATGAAGTTTTTCTTTTTAATTTGCAATTAGAACAATATTTAACTTCATGAGCACGTGCAACATTGTTCAGTATTGGAATTTCATTCATAGAATCTTTTAGTTTCTTTTCAAGATCATTACAGGTAGAACAATGCAAATCAATTATAGAACAAGAAGCATCCATTAAGTTTCTGTCATTAAGTGTAGCAAGTTTTTTGTTCTTTTCAATCTCTAACTCAAGGAGACAATTGTTAAGGAGGAATGTGCACTTCTTAAGGAGGACAATTGTTCACATATTAAATCGCAGTAGGAACAAAAATCATCACTAGGAATCAAGCTTTTCAAATGATTAATTTCAGATTCTAGTGACTCAATTTTAACAGCATTGTCCCTAAGCCTTTTGTCCTTTTCTTAACAACAACAGTTGCATGGGAAATAGCATCACACATTTCATCACAAGTAGGACATACCTCTTCGTTGTCAGTGTTGTGTTTTGCATCCTCCATACTTGATCTTGATTTGCCCACCATGAAACACAAGTTTGCTAGATCATCTTCATCTTTGTCACTTCAAATGTCTACATCACTCGAGCCAAGTTCTTGAAGTGCGGTGATGAAACTGTTTATCAGTTTACATCCTGTAAAACCCTTCGTTTTCTTGTTGATGTTGCCAGAAGAGGACTTGACTTTATTCTTCTTTTCATCACAGGTAGAAGGACCTGAAAGGTTAGGACAATCTATATGAAAGTGTCCTGTCTTACCGCATTCAAAGCATCGTTGAGGTCCGGAGCTTCCTCTCCTTCTAGTTCTCACATTTTGCAATGCTTTTGAGAACCAAGTAGAGATGAGTGCTAGCTCATCTTCTTGAAATTATTCAATCTGTTCCAGGATTAGTGAAGACAGCAAAACAAGTGTATTGCTAGATAAAGATTGGCCAGAGCTAGGCATATCATGTTGAGAAACAAATGCAAGAGACTTGTTGGGGTTCTTACGTGAGATTATGTCAATTTCATGAGTTTTTAATTTAGAATATAGCACATCTAATGTAAGTGTAGTCATGATAGTAGATTCACGAATAGATGTGACTTTCATCTACCAAATTGACATGTCTAATGCACTTAGTAATTGCCTAGCATTTCAGCATCTGAAAAAAATTAACATTGACGCTACGTAAGTTGCTGAAAATTTTATTAATACGAGCAAAGAGGTCATAAATGGACTCACCGGGTTGCATCCTAGCGCATGTATTCTTTCTTGATCATATCCTACCTTACCTCCTTGATCGTGTTGGATCCTTCATGGTAGTTACAAAGTGCTCTCCACACATCGTACGCCGATCAGAGGTGTGCAACATGGTCGAAGTCGCTCTGAGTTAGTCCTTGGATTATCAAGTTGCAGGCTTTGTGTTGTTGTTGACATCTCTTAAGTTTGTGGCGTGACTTGATCATTCAGCGGTACTTAGTAAGGCTTGTACACATTTTCCCATATTGTGAAGCCTTGTGCCTGGATGAACACTTCCATACGTGTTTTCCAAACCTGAAAATCAATACCACTAAAAACACAAGGTTCTGCGGAGTATTTCTCCATGATGATTAGTAAAAAACATGAGCAAATCACAAAGATTGGAGTATCGTGGATCTAATACCAATTGTAGGATTGAAGAACACGTGTAAAGCTACCAGAGGGGGGTGAATGGTAGATTAAAACTTTTTACAGAAGCAACGAAAAATCCCTCGGTAGAAAAATGATCTATTAAAGAATTCATGTGTGTGACTAATCTAAAGGTGATCAACTGTGACAAAACTAGTATAGATTGTAGTGAATAAGATCACAAAGACGTCACAATGGGAGTCACAAAAATTTGTCGAGAGAAACTCAAGTTACGATCGAAAGATCGAACAAAGGTCAATCTGTCCTACTCGAGAAAAATAGTTCTGGAACACCGCAATGAAACTCGTGTAGATTAGAAACCACAAATTCAATGACCATGAAATTTTCAGAGATGATAGAAAATCAATTTGTGAAGACAACCCAAAAAAATCATGTCAATCAGATCTGTAAAACTTGAGTTATGATAAAACTATCGAAGCAAGGTAGTGTTGTGCAGAAACTCGTCGACAAAGATTAAAAAAAAACAAGTCGAACGAACAAGGCACAAAAGTTCCATCAAACTACAAATTTTATTGATCAAACCACAAGTGGAACATCCCCAAAGTCGTCTTCATGAGCTCTGGCCTCCCTTGCTTATATAACCAGCCCTTAGGCCAACCCAGAACTAACTAGGACTCTAATCCTACTCAATTGACAAATCAAAACTTTCCATAATGGCTCAAGACTCTCCTATATGCAGATAGAAGCAATCTTAAGACTTCCAAACACCTTACGAACGTATCTCAAATTCCTATAACAACTCAAATCCGTGACCCATATGAAATCCTATCATAACCAACTCAAAACTTTCCATATTTAAGTCAAACACGACTCAGTCGCAACCGGAGTCCATAACCTAGTCGGTTGGACCTTTCCGACCAATTCTTTATGTCACATCTCATCATCACGCCTCAGAACCATGTATCTACGTGCATGCATTCCTTGCACACGTGCAAACATGTTCCAACGATGTCCACAATACCTTCATATGCATTGTTATTGATTCAAACATGTTGTGCGACCTCCCGATCAACTCAACCACAATTCCTCCTTAACTTGGTTGTTAAACCTGATATCTTTCCTAAGACTAGTTCAATGGATCCCGTCACTAGCCATATCTTGAACTCAAGCAACACCTACACATGAATAAACAATCAATACTTCCGAGCACAAGTTCTCGACTTGACTCATGTTAGTTCCAAAACTACAACACCTTACGTGAGCACCTCACACAAGCATGTTGCAAACCATAGCAAAACGATATCAATCATAATCACCAAAACACACCAACAATTTAGTAAAAGAATACTAAGCCGACTTTCCATAAGCCAAAAAGCAAGTTCGAAACATTGCAAGTTAAAAGCAGAACCATTGCAATCTAGCACCAGACCTTGCCAAAAGTAAATGTAACTTGAACTGGAGCTTATCAAAACTAGTTGGACCTAGCACCAGAGCTTTACCAAAGCTAGTCGGACCTAGCGTCGGAGCTTATCAAAGTTAGTCGGACCTAGTGCCGGAGCTGACCAAAACTAGTCGGACCTTGCCGGAGCTATCTAAAACAAGTCGGACCTATCGTCGGATCTTGCTGGAGCTCGGACCTAGAGTCGGACCTTGATGATAAAGGTGTTTGGTAGTATTCAAAACTTTTATCGCCATAGCTAATGTATTCAATACATATAAGTCTCACAAATATGTTTGGAGGCGTCTGAGATGAGGCTTATTGTAGCAGTGAGAGAGATGTGGCTGGTTGGTGTGAATTGATTTGCTAGTGGCCTTGTCGATTTGGGGTTTCGGTTTTGGCCTTATGGAGGTGTGGATGACAAGGACAGAATAGTAATTAATAGCCATGGATGCTTGTACTATCTCGTCGAGAAAGATTCCCGAACCCATATCTGTCCTGTGAGATAGCGGATCGGCTATAGCCGGCCCAAGTGAATACGCTAATCATAATGAGTGAAGCGGCCAGAAATTCTACCTACCTTTTGTCAACCGTTCTTCCATCATGACAAATGGGTCTGTAACCGGATGTGGTATGCAGTACGAGGACGGTTGAGGATCATGATCGTTAGGGATCTCTATAAAACTCCTCAATCCTCTAGTAAAATATATTTCACCGTGATAGCCAAAAATTTAAAGAAAATAAAATTCCTCCAAATTTAAAAATTTGAAGAAACAGTAAGAAAAGAAACCGCTTTTATTAAAATTTGGCAAAATATAAATATATAAAATGTGTGGAAAATAAAATTTAATTAAAAAAAGTAAATTGTGCAAATCACACCCAGATCCAAACTCAAATTGAAATTCAGAACCTGTAGGTTAAGAAAAAATCCATACGAGACATCCAACGCTACTACAACATCCAAGCACCAATTTTACATACTAAGTATATACCCTAGATCCTCGGTATGAATCTATGGTAATTCATAACCTAAAGATCGTTGAACCAATGTTGGAGCTAAACATTAATAAATTCATTCTAACACTTTTATACTTTTATAACTAGACTATGGTGGTCGCCAGTGATATTTATGATAGCATAACATTGGTATGATCATGCTAACATAAGAATAACGAGTCCTATCACATATATGGAATCCACAATTAAATAAGAAATGATTCATCCAAACATAGTGATTGATACGATTAACTTTGTTATAAGTGCATATGTCAACATGAAAAGAACTAGTAAAAGAGACCTATCAAAATTTCCTAGCTGACACACAAACATGGGAAGCTCTTCTCTAAGTCTATACTCCGGTAAGAACTCGAAGAGAATTGTACAAGAGACTTTTTTGTTCAATGGTCCGTGTGTGTTTAGAAGCTCCTTTCTAATAAGACTAGAGAGGTCGACCGATCTGGGGACTCCCCCACTCAGCTGTTGCTTGCTCCCAGATGCTCACTTGTGAGCCCTCGTCAACCTTCTAGATGAATTATGGTGAAAAAGCGCCAGGCCTTGCCTGTAAACAAGCTATTGGATCCGTGGGAGGCCACGTGATAACGTCTGATTTGTCAGGGTTGTGTTTCTTTGCCACGTGGACATGCATTCACCTAAAATGTATAAAATCACTGCACAATTTCTCCAAGTAATTGTGGAACTACAATATCCATAAAAAAAACTGTGTAAAAAATATGATGTTTTCCATAAATTACGTCAACACCCACATGGCAGTCAAAGTGGACACCTCAAAATTGCTAGAGCCACATTGCTATTGCACACAAAATATTATAAATAAATATTAAAGTATAGAATAGTTCTAAGGAAAATTCCTAAAATAATATCTGCCCCCCAACATAATGGAAGTGATATTTGTACTAAATAAATTATTTGAATTGCTAAATTAATTATACCTTCCAAAATAATTTTAATTAGCTGCAAATTAAGAAAAATCACGCATAAGATTCAAATGGGTAATATTCTCGCCTATAATTTTACAAAAAAATCAAAATTTATATTATTAGAGTTTTGTGGCTTTTCTTGGAGTTTCCTTGATTTTGATATTTATTTGCGTAATTTTGTGACATATAAATTGGACCTTTCGAAGGGGAATGTGAAGACTCAGATAAGGAAGAAATTGATGGAGACCATGAAGGCAAGCTCTAACTTCCATGCTCATATCGAACCTACATTTTTGCAATTGTTCCAATAGCCAATTTTACCTTGTGTGATTGAGTGATTATTTTAATGGTTGATGTAGTTATGACCCGTTTGAATAATGGTAGTGACATTATGTTGGTAACTTAATAATCATGGTTGTTACATGCTTATGTAACAGTAATTTGATATTGATGTTGGTTACTTATTTATTACTAACGGTACCTCAATGTCATTATCATCTAAATGGATCATGAGTTTGGTTACCTATTATCATTACAAGTAATACAACACTCATACCTATTATCAACAACCTTTCACAGGACACCCAAGTATTGAACTGGTCCAACCGTCCCAGCAGTAAGCCCCACAAACGGTTACACTGCAGTGACCTCTACCCTCCTATCGATGTTAAGTGTCTAATACAGTGGGGTATGCCTCAACACCCAAGTTAACATGTTACATCGGTTTTTTGGGTCCTATATATCCTGTATGCATCCGGTACAAGTTCAAACTTGTCAAGCAAGGCCACAGACGGCATGATCCCCAATCAAAACAGGCAAGAACTATGCCCATAGAATCGCGTTCGTGAGCGTATTAATTTTCTTGCCCGATCTCATATTAACTATTAAGACAATGAATGCCAAACCCACCCAATTGAGTTCACTTCACCAAGTTCACAAGTAGGTCATCGCTTACTCCAGTCATACCATTCCATTCCTTTCATCAATTTTCTTCATCCATTTTCTCACCTTAATCCATCCATTTCCTTAGTATTAACATAATAATTCTAATCATGTGAAGTCTTATTCCACCAAGACTCTAGGGCTCCTTGAGTCATGCATGTGGAGTATCATATATCGCTAAACTTAATGCATCATTCCATTATAAGCATCATATATATTATAAAAGAAAAAGTTGTTTAACAACTTAAATGCAAACCGGAGCTTGTATAAGGTTGTGACTACATAAATGTAAATAGTTAGTGCTTGATCTACCGAATAAAGTTTCTCTTTGTTGTCCTTCTTTTCTCGTTCTTCCTACTGCTTGGGTCAATCTTGTTCTTGTGTGCTGCTTGGACAAATCCTGTTCTTGTGTGATGCATCGGCAAATCTTGTTTGTAGTGGGGTCCACGTTAGTCTTTCTCCTCCGAGTCATGCTTCTTGTTGATCTTCTTTGTCTTGAGTCCCAAGCCATCATATTTGGAAGTTTCGCGTCCCAGCTCATCAATTATTATTAGGGACTTATCAGAGGCACCTGTAACATCCTCATTTTCATCCATCATGCATTGCATACATTTTTATACATGTTTAATATTAAGCAACATGAATAGGAATGAGATTAAAATGAATTCGAACCAAAACAGCAATTAAGAACCTGAATCAGTGTGGACTTGTCCGGATCGGACCCCGGACTAGTCTGATTTACTCTCTGTTGTTGTCCGAACTTATCCTCTATTTGCTACAAATTAGTCTGAATATGTTTTAGTTATTTTCCGGACTTGTCCGTTCTCATGTACGGACTAGTCTGATCCTCATTACTGGAACTGTTCACGGTTGTCCGGTAATTCCTCAAACTTGGTCAGGTTTTGAAAACTGGACAAGCCTCCGTACTTTTCTGGCCACGTACCGGACTTGTCCGTTTTACTTTCTGGTCTTGATCGGACTTGTCCAGATTTGCACCGGACTTGTTAGTTCAAATTTTTGTACCCGATCGGACTTGTCCGCCCCCTCTACGGACTAGTCCGATGTGTAGGGTTTCGACTCAGATTCTATTTTTCCTCAACAACGAGTTATTAGGTAATTATCTTAGTTCGGCCCAAGAACGCCATGCCCCGCCCCTGGGAGCCCAAAAGGGACTCTACCTCAGCCTCTACTTGTTTCCACCGACTTATACTTGAATTCCACCCAAACCCTATCACCTCTCCTCCTATATAAACACCCTACCATCCACCTTTCACCCTTTTGCCCACGATAGTGACCCTTAGCCCCTGCCACGTCCTGTGTCGCCATTCTTCGAGAAGGAAGAAGCCTCCACCGCAGGGAGAAGAAGGAAGAGGAAGGAGGAAGGAGGATCAATCAAGATCGTCATCGCTGCTGCGATCTTCTTTGTCAATTCTTTGACGTCAACGTTCTCCTTCATCAATTCCTCATCTCCATTGATCTAGACGACAAATTCTCGAGCCTTCCTCCCTTGAACCGTAGCATTCACGGTGAATACCTTAGATAAAACTTTCCTAAGTAAATTATGGTCCCATAGTTAACTTAAACTATGCTCCAGTGGAAAATTCGCCAAAACCCTAGAGATAACAGACTTGTCCGGTCCTGTGTGGACTAGTCCGATCAGCTCTCTAGTCCAGAACGGACATGTCCGGCCAAGGTGCAGACTAGTTCGATCTCCCAAATCTGGAAATTCTTGGAACTCCTTTAATATTCTCCAAAATGATTTAAAACTTTTTCTAACACGTAAGACTTAATTGTAACTAGCAATAATATCAACCTAATAACAAGCATCACCACATAATTGCATCAATTATGGATGTCATGACATGTTGAGTAATATAGGAGCATTTATTGATTGTGATGTTTGTTTTGTATGGTTGTTGCACATAATAGAAGGTAATGCTCTAGAGGGTGCTTACGAGGACCTCCAGCACCAGAAATTTGAAGTTTGTGATCCAAACTAGTCTCAAGAGCAAGACAAGTGTTCTTGAACATTTTGATTATGTTTTTAAATGTTTTATTTGCAAAACCACATGCTTGTGTGAAATTGATGGGAAACCCTTGATAGGTGTTTACTAGACTTGTTTGGTCATCCTTGTCAGTTGGAATATATTGTAGAGAGTCAAAAAGGGTATTTTACCTTTTTGCTTCGCTCTAATTAATTGGGATGGGAAAAACAACCAAATGGCTTAACTATGAAATAGTGAGCATGTACATGATGAGGATTGATGAAAATGATCAAATGGTAACATGGGACTTGAGAGATCTAAATTGGATGTTATGGTGGTTACACTTGCTTTAGATCTAAGGAACGGTTCATGGAGCAACCATCCAGGATTTACAGTGCCGCCACAAGGCCAAGTACGGGTGCGGTGTAGCTGAAAAATTAGGTGTGCTGCTGGTATTGTATAGACCGTTGGATGGTGTGGGTAATGGGAGTCGAGTACACTACGTAAGAAAGGCTCATACGAGACGGGCCCGGACGAAGAAGGGAGACGAACAAACTGTGCGTCTCTGTCATCACGTCTCGCCTTACGGTGGCATCAGAGATGGGCTTCAAGGTGCGTCGCTGATCGAACTAGGTGTGAGACACGCTCAAAAGAAGCGCGTCTCCTTTTTTTGTCATAATATACAACCTTTACGGTGTCATTGGAGACGCTGTTGGCATGCGTCGTCCACCAGCTTACAAGCGTGACAGGTCTTACAAAGCACATCGCAGATATATTGACTATCCGAGACGCTCTATTATGTAGGACGTCGCATATTCATTAACTTATGTGAGATGGGCTTCATTGAAGCTTGTCTTTTTTATGTAGGTTATCCGAGACGCTCTCTGCTATAGCTCATCGCGGATTGTCTACTGACACTACTATTAGGAGCTAGCTAGGATTTGGCAGCCGTATTACCAGTGTCAACAACGTATTGTTCATGAACATATGTATAGCCAAAATTATCACATGTTAAATTATAATGACCAATCAAATATTACCAAAGTGTCAATCGTGGTTATCAAGTATACTAATTACACAACAAAGACTATTCATCGTGATTACAATATAACTAATTACACACATCATAACTGTCATCATCTAATCTTGTATACCGTATTGAAAATTCTCCCGATCAATGACATCATTGACGATGAGCCTTCATAACCTCTAATGCTCCGACTGAGACATCCTAAAATTCAACTGTAATAAAAATAAAAACAAATCGGTACACAATTGTAATAAACACATGAACTGTTAGTGAATGGAGAACAGAGCTTACTTGTAGCACATGCAGTTTGTGAGCATCTGCAAGGCAGCGACAGAGAAATTGTTCTCATGGTAAAGGGCATGGTACTGAGCTGGTGTGCTTGTCCCTAAAAAAACAAACAATTTACATTCCACTGATGCTTTTATAGCCTGATATCAAAAACTCGTGAGAGAAACACCAATTATCGCATAGGTACCTTGATTCCAGCATGGCTGCAGAGGTAGAAATCAAACTCAGTTGGATGGCAAATGCTAGTGTCAACCACAGTTCCTGTAGTTTCTAGGGTTTGTGAATCAGAATTTATTATATATTGATAGTCCAAACAAATACATTACTTCTGCATTGGACATAAACAAGGAAGATGAATGTATACCGTAATGAAAATTGTCCCTTTAGATCAATGACTTCATTAACGATGAGCCTTCATTGGACATCCTCAAATTCAATAAAATTACTGGAATGCACGCTCTGAGGGAAGGGTCGAGGCGGCGGCGGGCTCCGGGTACAGGGGATGCGGCGACGTGCTCTGGGACGAGCTGACGGAGGCGCCGGAGTGGCGGATCCTCAACTCTATGATGACAGAAGGTCGGCGTGCTCCGGGGATAGGGAGAACCACTTATGTGAAGGTGGCGGTGTGCTCAAACCGATTATCGAGGTAGGGGTCGAAGCGGCGGCGTGCTCTGGGGACAAGGGATGAGGCGGCGTGCTTCAGCATGCTCAACTCTCTGATGAATTAGTTTAGAGGGCTTCAGCATGTTCAATGTATGAACTATAAAATTCATTGAGTTGCAAATTATCTCTGAATTGCAGTGTCATTACTCGTCTTCGATTTGTTCCGAAGATCTTTTGTCCCACCTCGTAAAGTTAGTTACTTAACGAGGTTATACACTTTGTGTTAGTGACCAACGTAGGTTACTCATTTCTCCTTCAACATTTGTCAATTTAAAGAATGTTAATATTTTCAGTATCTAGGGCAATATAAGAGACGTGTTCGGGAGCATGCTGGATGGTACAGTTTAGATTGATCGATGGGAGCTTTAGGAATTGAACACGCTGAAGCACGTTGCCTCGTCCCCTATACCCGGGAAGTAGTTTAGAGGGCTTCAAGGGACAATACAGTTCATACATTGCGTGCCCTTTAAATTGTATTGTCCAGCTTGCTACCGAACATGTCTCTTATATTACCTTGGATACTGAAAATATTGACATTCTTTAAATTGACAAATGTCAAAGGAGGAATGAATAACCTACATTGGTCACTAACACAAAGTGTATAACCTTGATAAGTAGATTATAGCAATCATTTTCAACATCGGGCGCATTTGGTCGATGCAGCAAACGTTGAACTTCAAGTAGTATAGTTTTGATTGTAAAAGCAGTGCACCACCCCTATGAAATATCAATTTGAGCAACATAAGAAACCAGTTCAAATAAGTTCGGCAACAATTACTAATTACGTGAGCAAAATAGGTCTATCTTACAGTCTCTTGATCAAGAATCCCAATGCAGAGTGCTCCTGATCGATGGACATTTGGGTGGAAGAAACCACTTGGAAAAGCGCATTTTGTAGGCAACAATGGATAGTCCTCTGAGAAGGAGATTATCAGGGGGTAGTAACCACCTTCCCAGTCAGTCTACAAAGGAAATTCATTAATAGGAGGATGATGGTTAAACTCATATTGTGCTTGTTCTTCATGACTTACCCCTTCTTTATTGGGTACAATGCATTGCCACTTCAATAAATCTCCCGATTCAGGCTTCGCAGAGAAACCCTACGCAGACGGAAAAACAAAACTAAAGTTAAGTTTATCAGTCCATTGCAGATCTACATTCATACAACTATGCGCTCGGTGTGCCATATGTACATACATGGGAATGATTCTTGCACCACGCCAAGCCGATACCAGCCATGAACAATGATGACGACGAGGAGGAGGACGACAATGATGACGAGGACAGCGACGATGACGACGACGAGGACGGCGACGACGACGACAACGGCGATGGCGAACAGAGGAGGCGGTCGCACTAGAGTTGGTGGATTAGTAAAGGACTGTTGGTCGATTAGTAATAAAGGAGCACCAGAGGCGAAGAAGAGATGAGAGAGATAAATGCGAGACGCGTGTTAAGTTAAAGATCGTCTTCCATTGTCAAAGAGACGAGGGAGATAAATGCGAGACGCGCTATAACAAAGAGAGACAAGCATTAATCTAAAGCGCGTCTTCCATATTCAAAAGAGAGACGCGCGACACGAGGTCTGCAGAGAACTTAATTTCGACGGCGTGGTGTATAGACGCGTGCGACGTCTATGGGCGACCTTTCGTTTCTCCGAGCAGGTATCAATGCGTCCCATCGGTCCATCAATGTGCGGGAAACCAACCGCTCCCTCGACGACTCCGTGCGGACCTTATTTAAGATGCCCCATCACCAGTGAGTTCTCCACAAGCGCATCGCTCACTTTGAATCCTCTTCTTTTCTTCGATCGTCTTCTCCGCCCCGACGACCCACCACCACCATGGCTGACCTTCTGCCGCCAAGCCTGCCGAGAGAGCCACCCTGCAAGAAACTGTGTCGCAGCTCCCCCGAGAGGTTCAACAGCAAGTAGCGCCTCCTTATGGCGCAAGAGGCGTACAATAATACATATCGCGCCATGAGTTTCTTGAGTCTGGGTACCCTTCCCCAGTTTACTAGAATGGGTACCACCGGCCACTATCTCTTCGCCCTCACGGGAGTGACCAATCGGCTCGACATTCTGTTCGAGACGATGGCCCAGGTGCTTGGCCCCGAGGGCCGCAAAAACCTGGTGGAGGCGATGGAGAGCAACCTTGTTCACAGGGTTGCACCGCCGGTGCAGCCGGAGCAGCCGACGCAGCTGGCCCAGGCTCCTGTTGCACCGGCACCGGAGTCGCCGCCGGAGGACGGGGAGAAGGAGGAGGAGGAGGAGGAGGAGGAGGAGTAGGAGTAGGAGTAGGATATTTTTTTTTGTTTTTAGTAGCTTCTGTTTTTTAAATATTGTTAATGAATGAATTCTCTTGAATATTATATTGTGTGTTCTTCAACTGTGTGAATGAATGAATTTGTGGTGTGTTTATCGTGTTCCTCAGGTATCATAAAGAATGATTTGATTATATTCAGGTATCAAGTGAGAATGTGCTCTGAGTTCAGTGATGTGTGATAGCAATAGTGAACCAAAGCAAAATGGAGAAATCATGAAGCTAAAGGTGACGTGAGAAATCGGAGACGCACTTTCAATTAGAGCGTGTCTCTCTTTTAGCAGAGGAGAGGGAGACATCGGTCATAGGAGACGAGCTGTGTTTTATGCTCGTCTCCCGCTTTTTAGAGAGGATAGCATGTCTCGGATACCAATTCAACTGAGAAGGGCTTTGTTTTAACGTGCCTCCTTGTACTTTCAGCCGAGCCATGTCAGATCCTTGCTGAAGCGGGCTCATCTCGCTTAACATTATTAGAGACGCCGCCTTTGAGTGCATCACCCATCTTTGTCTCCTATTTGGGTTTTTTACGTAGTGGGAGGGCTACACTGAGAACCCGCATGGAACAAGGGGGGGGGGGGGGGGGCTCCTGGGTGGGAGAATGGAGATTCAAGCCTGCTGGTGAAACCTTGGTGGGTACGTATATACTAGTAGTCCCTTTGTAAAAGCTATTTTGTGATCTCTTCGCCACACACCAAAGGAAGTATGAGATGACATAAGGGAGGTTCTTAGTCACCGAAAGGTGATAAAATCACAAACATATAGATAAAGTGGTACAACCTCTGTAGAGTGTTAAAAACTATCATGATAGTTATGCTCCCAGTTATGTGCAACCGAGACCATCACATGATTAGAGTTGGAATTGATATTTGGGATGGTTTGGTTATGATTGTGTTTTGGGTTGTGATAAATGGACAGGGTTGGTGATGATGGTAAGATTCTTTTATATGGATGGCTAAATATTGATGGATGTGATATGATGGTATTGGACTCATGATTCGTAATTATATTGGATATGATGAGATTAGTTCACATAGACATTGTAGGATGTTTTTTTACATGTTTTCAATGTACTTTTTGGCAAATAGTCATTATTTATATCATTATTTAAGCTACATGCTATTATTTTCTCACACTTGCCGTGCACGATATGTGCTCATCCTTGCAATTCCACGATCAACAGTTTCAGGTGATGTTTAGGAGTGTAACGAGGATAATGCTGAGTTCTACGTTGTGTGATGTCATCGACCGCCTGTGGATGCATTTAGAGCCACATTATCTCGTTTGCTTAGTTTAGTTTATTCTTCCGCTGTAGTATTAGTAACAATGACCATTAGAGTTCCTAATTTGAGAACCATTTGAATATTATAATAAAAGTACTTATTTACTAGTTTGTACCATGGTAATTTTTCTGTATATCATTTATGATTTTGTCGTGTATGTGTGATGAACATCTTGAACGTAATATATGTTCACTTGGTTTATTTTCGAAACCGGGTGTCACAGCACCTATCAGAATGGATGCTGTTTCAAGCATTTTTTGCATAAAGGTTGACACACCACAAAGCTAAAGTATTTCCCTTCAAATTTCGGTCGAACCAACTTACTTGGCAATCACCAGCACCAACACGAGCAAAAATGCAATCCCTCACACTAATGCTTGCCTGATCGCAAGGAACAAAGGAACCAACTTGAGCCATCAAGACGTTTACAGCAACCTGTCTTATGAAAGTGAATTTTCCGCCCATGTTTGGCTCAGTGATGATCTGACACCAACTTCTTCCGCTGACCAGAATGCAGTCATTTGCTATAATGTTAACACCATCTTACGCCTCAAGCCAAGGATGCCTGCTACCTTCAGAATAATCTCTCCTTCATCCGATGCTGTGATGTCTGGTTTTACATAAGAAACTGGGCAACTTGTTGCCAAATCAGCAAAACTGTGTAAAACATCCAACTCAGATAAAAGTGCAGCAAAATTTTCAAATACCTCCGAGAAGGTTCCTGAAACCATCAGTACTTCATCAACAATCTTTTTCTGACAACTCGTGCATTCAGCAAGCAGTGCCTGGTATTGATCACCTAGCCATTTCATCTTCGAACTTGTGAATTTCACACCATCTTTACGAGTTCCTATGATTATGTAATTGCTATTGAGTTCTTTCTCACTTTCTGCTCCTCTTTCTTTGAGATCCTGAACACATGACCAAGTGGCCCTTTTTCAACTTTCAGTTGCTTATTGACAGAAAGATCTAGATCAGTAAATTGTTTTAGATAATGGAAAGTTACAACCTTCCCCTCCAAGGAGGTTATGGCCAATTTATTACAAGCGAGTATAAATGCAGGCACTCACAACCTATTGTTTAGAACAAGACTACGATAACTGGATAGCTAAGCACACGACTATGGACCAGACTTCATAGACCAATATTACGGCACGTTCATCCCTTCACATTTTCCATAAGTGCACCCTAGATCTAGCGCACATGACTTCCTCTGTAGAGTACCTGTATTTAGTACCGTGAAATTTAGCCTGAAATTCGCTCCTACCACGAATCGAACTCAGAACCTGATTAGTGCTATTCAGAGTACTTAACTACTAGGTTAAGCCTCAATAAATGTTTGCATGTACAACTTATTTATATGTCCTTCAACAACAACAAGATCATCCTTCAGCACGGCCAAGTTAGAAGAATATAAGGGAGATAGCATGTATGTGGCATGTCTAGCTGATCAAGGTCAATAGCACTACGTGAGAAAGTCTCATCCGAGATGAGTCCACACGAAGAACGGAGACGAGCAAACCGCGTGTCTCCGTCGCCGCGTCTTGCTTTACGGAGTCATCGGAGGCGGGCAAACTGGCGCGTAGCTAATATGTAAATATTGGAGACAAGCTTGATGAAAGCCCATCTCCTTTATATAAAAAATCCGAGACAGACGTTACAACACATCGTCTCCTTTCTTTAAGCAATCCGAGATGCGCTTTAAGTGTGATCGTCTCCATTAGGATAACAATCCGAGACGGACGCCACGACAGATCATCTCCTTTCTCTAAGAAATCCGAGATGATCCTTGCAAGAGCCTGTCACGGATTTATCGACTAGTCTGAGACAAGCTGTAGAACTGACCGTCTCCTTTACTTTAAATATCGGAGACACATTTTCTTCATAGCTCGTCGTCGATGTATATATTGGCTGTTACATTGTTGCACTAATAGGAGATGTTCCATGTTAAACGATCGTCTCCTATTAGATGCCCCCACCCCCTATTTACCCTTCTCGTCGGCTGCATCCTGGATCTAGTCAGGATTTGGCAGCCGCATTGCCAGTGTCAACAATATACACATACATAAACATATGTATAGACAAATGTAGATCACAGAATAAATTATATTAACCAATCAAATATTAACAAAGTGTTAATCATAGTTAGCAAGTAACTAATTACACAAAGAATGCCCCCTATTCGCTTACCAAGTAACTAATTGCACACATCATAACTGTCATCATCTAATCCTGTATACCGTAATGAAATTCTCCCTTTGGATCAATGACTTCATTAACGATGAACCTGCATAACCTCTCTCTAATGCTCTCTTGAAGGCGGTTTCGTAGTCCCATCACACGATAAAATGAGAATTAGCAACAAATTAATAATAGAGTAAAATAAATGCAGTTACACATGTATTGCAATTCGCCAGCTCTCCAAATACAACCATGCTTAAGCAGACATGGAGTAGTCTGCTGTCCAGCCTCTTCAGTCTCCTGCTAATGCTCTGACTGAGACATCCTCAAATTTAATTATATCACTAAAATTCTATAAAATATTATCAAATTGCAGTCAGATTTGCACAAACAGTTTGAGAAAATTTGGAAATGTGTTGGTTAGGACTTGATCATAACGATTACCGAGGTCCGGGTCGATGGCGGCGACACACTCTCAGGGAAGGGATGATGCGGCGGCGTGCTCCGGGGACAGGGACGATCAGACGTTGGCGTGCTCCGGGGACAAGGTGGCAGAAGCACCAGAGCGGAGGTTCCTCAACTCTTTGATGACAACAGACCGACAGTGTTGGGAGAGAGCGCATAAATGATCATACCATGGTCGGGGTAAATGGCGGCAACACGACAATGACGAAGAGTAAGTTGAGGAAGAGGGACATCGTCGGCACGCTCCGAGTGCAGGGTCAAGACGGCGACCTGCTCTGGGGACGAGGCGATTAGGCGCCGTCTTTCTCTAGAACGGTCAGGTGATGACATGCTCTGGGGACAAGGTGGCCGAGGTGCCGGAGCTGCGGTTTCTAGGTTGAGAGAGTGCAAGTAATTTTTTTGCTCGAAAATTTTGCTAAGTGTTGATAGAGAGCGCGCGAGAGCTAAAAATAGCTAGGTCAACAATCGGAGACGAGTTTGTATAGTGCCTGTCTCTCATTTGCGTGTCTCCCTTTTGCAGTTAACACCGTGAGCGTCTGTTGCCATTCGCGCGAAGAGTTAATATCGTGATTGTCCGTTGTCACTTCGCGCACAAAGATAATAAATGTGCATCATTGCCACAATGAACATTTTATATTGCAATTCAGAGATAAATATTTGCAACTCAATTTCATAGTTTATACACATTGCATGCCCTCTAAACTATACATTTTAAACTCGTATTCCTATGAAGCTCCCATTGATCGGTCTAAACTATACTGTCGAGCTTGCTTCCATACACGTCTCTTATATTCCTCTGGACCCTGAAAATATTGATATTCTTTAAATTAATAAATGTCGAATGAGGAATGACATATAACCTCGGTTGCTCACTAACACAAAGTTACTAATTTTGATAAGTAGATTATAGCAATAATTTTCAACATCGGGCACATTTGGTTGATGAAGCAAACGCTGAACTTCAAGTAGTAAAATTTTAATACTAAAACCAGGATACCACACCTACGAAATATCAATTTAACCAACATAAGAAACCACTTCAAATAATTTCGGCAACGATTACTAATTACTTGAGCAAAATAAGTCTATCTTACAATCTCTTGATCAAGAACCCCAAGGCAGAATGCTCCTAAGCGATGGATATTCGGGCAGAAGAAACCAGGTGAAAAGATGCATCTTGGAGGTACCAAGGGACAATCCTCCGAGAAAGAGATTGTGAGAGGGTAGTAACCACCTTTCCAGTCAGTCTACAAAGTAAATTCATTAGTAAGGGGGCGATGGTTATACTGGATTGTGCTTATTCTTCATGACTTAATCCTTCTTTACCGGGGACGATGCACTGCCACTTCATTAAGTCTCCCGACTCAAGCTTCACAGAGAAACCCTACATAGAGAAATTGGACAACAAGTGACGCAAATGGCAAGCCATGAAATTGCAAATACTAAAAACAAATAAGACGAAAAATCAAAACGACAGGGTGCGTTAGTAAGTTCATTAGTCCATTGTAGAGCTACATACAACCATATGACTGGTTGCCATATGTACATATATGGAAGTGGTTCTTGCACCACGCCAAGTGATCCTCCTTGAGTCGGCAACGTGCCAAGTCGATATCAAATTTCCTAGACATGAAATACATAAAAAGTGGAATATAAGTAGAAAAGAATAGGAGAGAGTAGCGATGGCAAGGACAATACAGTGAGGACGACAACGATGTTGACGGGATGGCAAACAGTGGACAGTAGATGACGATCGCTAAGGGTTTGAAGAGAGAGTGGCTGGAGTTGGAGAAACACGCGGATAACTTATTTGAGGAGGTGCAGAGAACTTAATTTTGGCCGGTGGCGCAGAGATGGACGAGATAAAAGTGCGTCTTCCATTGTTGATAAAGGGAGACGCGCGGCCTGAGGAGGAGGTGCAGAGATCTTAATTGCGGCCAGTGGTGCATAGACGTGCGACTGGCATGCGACCTTTCGTTTCCCTAAGACGAGCGGTTTCAAAGCATCCCATCATCCCATTAATGCGCGCGAAATGAACTGCTTCATCGTCGACTCCGCACAAACCTTAATATAAGGCGAGTGTCGACTGTTGGAGTCGGCAGATCTCCTGACACTGCTAAAGTGTTGAAGGAGTTTGTAGTTCAGTGTGGGCGCGCGGAGACTCGAGAAGGTGAATTGCGGTTTAACATAGGAGACACTAGGATTTACGTGGTTCGGGCCGCCTGAGCATAATACCCTACTCCACGGGTGTGTTGGTGTTGTATTAGTTTGTCCCGTATGATCTCCACGTCTGTCTGTGTGTGTCCTCGTGTGTATCGTCGGCCTGTCCTTTTATAGTACAAGGACAGGCCGTTACAAGTTGGCCTGGCCCGACATGTGGCCCCGGCAGTTACTAGTATTGATACACTATTAATTGTTGTTAATAATCCTGTAACGGGCTCCGACAGTGCCGTTACGGGTGTTAAGATTGTCCGTTTAATTGTCATTAATATGGCATTAATGACATTTAATCGGGTCTTGAAGTCCTTGGCTCTGCTTTGAAGATCCGGAGCCGTTACAAGGTCTTCCGGAGGTTAGAGGCTGCCAGCTCCGATGTTTGGACACGTGGTAGCTCCGGAGCTTGTTGTGGGAAGCAGGAAGCTCTGGAGCTATCAGACACGTGTCAGGTCCGGAGCTCCTCTCGGTCAGGGGTTAAGTCCGGAGGTGCCATTTCGGTACTTGGTTCGGAGCTTCCCCCTTGCGGGCGGTAGCTCCGGTTTGGCAGTACACGTGGCGACCTAGGGATTAACCATGTTGGAGAAGCAGGTCCGGTCATGTCTGACAAGTGGGCCTCCGAGGGTCTTCAGTCCGTGCAGACGGCCTTCCCTCGAAATCTTTGTAACCTCAGGGGGTGTACGGTTTTTAGGGTACCGACATTGGCCCCCTGGACCTACCTCCGAGTAAGGTCACTGGGGTGAAGTCGTTCTGTCGGAGGTGGGTCCATCCTTGCGGCTCTTGAACTGGGTCTTCAAGGGTCTTCGGAGGTGCCGTTGGCAGGGTTTTACAGTCAGATCCTGACGCGTGGCGCACCTCAGGTGGCAGATGAGATCTTTGACGTGCGGATCTCACGCAATTGAAGGTCGCCGATTCCCGATACGAAAACCGTATCGGTTCCGCGCGCCTTGTCAGGCCGCCGCCTTTGGGTTTCCCGCCTTGTGATGACAACCGTTCGCCTGGGTAAGAGCCTCGACTTGATCGTCGGGGTGGTCCCGGGCCCTCTTGTCATCGGTTGGGTTGAATTCTTGAGTAGTATCTTCGACTCCCCTGCAGTTTCCATCCAAGCGTTGCGATGGCTTACTTAAGAAGGAAAGCGCGCACCGTCGGGAGTTCTTTACGCCTCTCATCTGATCTTGCGCTCAAACTCCCGACTCGTACTTTGCTCCTCTTCTCTTGCCTAGCTGTGCCGCGATGGAGTTGGGTCTGCGCGAGAGTCGCCTGAAGACCGACAACGATTTGAAGAAGGTCCGGGCCCTCATGAGGTGGTCCTCGGACTTCTTCATCCGATTGGTCCGTGCCGGCGGAGAGCTCCCTTTTGAGAAGGAGCGCGCTGGCGAGATGGTGTACTTTTCTTCGTACGCCATGGTGGGGCTAATCCCACCATTTTCTTCTTTCTTCTTGATGCTGCTAGACTTCTATGGTCTGCAGCTATACCACCTTGGCCCTCACTCCATTCTCCTCGTGTCCATCTTTGTCCACTTCTGCGAGATGTGGGTGGGCATCCCCCCCTGCGTCGAGCTCTTCCGGACCTTCTTCACTGTTCACACCACCGACCGGAGCAATGAATACCTTGGCTTCTACTACTTCATGAAGCGCAAGAAGTGCCCATTCAAGTACCTCTGGTCGTTCCCTTCTAGGAAGTGGGATGACTGGAAGAAAGATTGGATAGTCGTCAGGGTGGAGGAGCATGAGCGGTTGGAGTTGCCAGACGGTCTGCCCGGCATCGACACTTCGATATGGAGTGAAGTTTCGGTGCTGGTGGAAGCTTTCGACCCTGTCCTGACCAGGATCCGCCGATGTGTGGAGGGAGGATTGACTCCCCAGGCGGTGTTCTGCAACTTCCTGACCAACAGGTGGGCGCCGCTGAAGAGGAGGAAGAAGCTCGCCTGGGCCCTCAACAGCGTGATGGACGAGGACCGGGTTGAGACCGGGTTGAAGTCCAACATGGTGGGGAAGACCTTGGAGTTCCACCTCAAGAAATTCCAGCACGGCATCGACGTCGACGGAGATTACTTGACTCCGCTGTCGGCCTTTCTCCCTCTGAACGTGGAAGTGGAGTTCAGCAGAGAGCTCCGGCGGACGATGCCTGCGCTTGACGACCTTGGTGTCGTTGAGAGAAGACCAACCACCCGGGTGGCAATCCCTGGGGTGCCCGAAGATGGCTCGGTCCCTGCTCCACAGCCGAGGGTTGAAGTCATCGGCAAGGGCAAGGAGCTGGCGGAGGAGCCGGAGAGTCGGAAGAGGAAGCTACGACATGCCGACGGAAGATCCGTCAGGCCCGCTGCTTCCACCTTGGCTCCTTCTCCCCAGGGGGGAAGATCTTCTGCTGCCGTGTCGACTATCCCCATGGTGGGGTCCTCCCGGAATGAGACTGTTCCTGCAGTGGGATCCTCCCGGGGCGCGTCTGTCTCCGTGGTGGAGCCCTCCGGTGGTGCTAGCTCCGGGTGTACGACTCCGGCACCTGGGGCGGTTGGAGCCTCCAGGTCCAGGGATTCCTCCCGATCGAGGAGAGCCTCGACCCGGGAAACGCTCGTGGCTGCGACAAGTTCTGGGGGGCCTCCTGGAGCTCCTACGCCGACCATGGCCAACCCGGAACGTCTGGGAAAAAGGTTCCGCGCAAGCTGGTGCGGAAGCCTTCCAAGGTAATTCTTTGATTTCTACCTTGGTTAACTTTTTAGTTGTAGCAATTGTTTGTTAATTTTCTTTATCCGTCCTCTGCAGCGTTCCCAAGAAGGGGAGTGAAGCTCCACCCTCGGCCACGATTTCTGAGGCCGTGGGAGCTTCTGCTCCTGTCCCAGTTCCGCCACAGGTGATGGTTGAGGCTGCGACAGCTCCGGCGTCGGCTGTCGTGGTCATGAACCTCGACTCATCCCCAGAACTCCCCGTGGTAGCGCCGGACCACAGGAGTGAAGACACGCCAACGGCCCTTGTCTCGGAGGTTGAAGCTCCGGGTCCTGGTGCTGCAGTAGTGGAAGCTCCGGCTGTAGAGCCAGAAGAAATAGTCATCCCGGCCTCGGAGCCGGAACTCGTCGAAGCCCCGGTGATTGAACCAGAGGTGATTGAAGTTCCAGCATGCGAGCCGGAAGTCGAGTTAGTTCCGGCAGTTGAGTCGGTTACCTCCGAAGTACCGGTCGCTGAGCCGGTTGTTGTTGGAGCGCCGGTCACAGAGCCGTCGGTTTAAGAGGCGAGGGAGCTCGAGCCTCCCTCGGAAGAGGTGTCCCGGTCGGAGCCAGTAGTAGCTCCTGCTCCGGAAGCGACGACGTCGATGGTACCTGTGGCCGAGCCAGAGTGCCTAAGCGAAGTCGCCAACCCCCTGCCTGAGGGGGCGAATGAAGACTTGGCGGCGGGGCCTTCTTTGATGGTGATTGAGGCCATCCCGGAGGACGGCCCTAGCGCCTTGGAAGCTCAGGGTTCCGCTCTCGTAGAGTGAACCCCAATTTTTGTATGTGAAGGCCCACTGGAACACGCGGAGGAGACCCCAGTAGGTCCGGAGCCCATCCCACTGTCGATGTCTATCGACAACGCCTGCTCCAGTCTACGTTAGGTCCAACTGGCCTTCTTCCACGACAGCAAGGCTCTTGAAGAGGAGCGCCAAACCCTTTGGCGGTGGCGTAATCGGCTTCACTTCGAGACTAAGCTGGCGCAGTCGAGGCTAGCGGATGACAAGGAGTGGATCAAGCGGGAGAAGATCCGCTTGGAGTACTGGGAGAAGCTGCTGGATGAGAGGGAGAGCATGACCCATGCTCTCGACGCTCAATCCCGGGAGATCCACGATCAGGCCAAGGCCGCCAACGACGCGGCCAATGCTCGGTTCGAGCAACTTGAGGCCATCAACGCCGCACTCATCAAGCGCCGAGAGGCACTTGAAGGGAGGGAGAGACGGCTCGAGGACGAAGAACAAAAACTCCTGGAGCTGCGGGATGACGTCCTGAGAAGGGAAGAGGAGCTCGCCGAGAAAGTAGCTCTGGCTGACAAGGGCCTCGAGGAGCGCACTAAGAAGTTGGAAGAGCGCTGCCTCGAGGAAGAGGAGAAGACCTGGGTGCGAGGGCAGGAACTCTACGAATACGAGTGTGCCCTTGTTGCCCGGGAGAAGAAAGTGGAGGCTAGGGAGAAGGACCTGGTCGATCGTCGGAATAAGATCCACCTCCGGGAGGAGGAGCTCGGAAGACTTGAGAGGCGGGTTGCTGCAAAGATTCAACAAAACGCCAAAGAAGTTGAGCGCCTCGCCCGTGAGAATTCCGAACTGACGGCGGCCAAGAGATCCTTGGAAGAGGTGAAGAGCCTGAGGACGGCGGACTCCCTGCAGATTTGGGAGTTCCTGGGCAAGGCCAATGATGCGCTGACGCTGATGGGTTTCAGCCCCGTGCGCCCGGATGATCCGGAGCCGGAGCCGGACCTTGCGCTGCAAGCGTTGAGGGCAGCAGGCAGCAAGCTCTCTAAGGTGGGTGACGTCATCGTGGACCAACTGGAGGTCGAGGGGCAATCCCTGGCGAAGAACATCACAGAATATGTGCTGACGTGCTACACCAGCCGGAACCCTCAATTTCCTCTGGACCCGGTGCTTGAAGGCCCCGTCGAAGGAGAAGGCGAAGCTACCCGAGCCAGCGTATCGGAGGTCGCCCAGAAAGTCGCCGAGTTCTTCCATAGGGTCTAGGGCCATCTCTTTAGCTCTCCCTTGTATTTTCTCTTCTTCTTCCTCAATTTTGTAATCCCTTGTCTCCAGATGTAATCTCCTATCTCCAGATGAATGAAATCCCCAAATTTTTGTGAATTTCATTTTTTGTCTTCAACATCTTTATCTTCACTTGGCCCCCTGGTAGATGTACACAATTTGATTGTGAACATGTACCAAAAGGATATTGAGTTTTGTTGAAGACGAATTTGCTTCGAACTCGTAGAATTTAGGCCCGAAGTTTTTGATAGTGATGGTCCCCTGAAGTTGTCAGAGCTTAGAAGCTCCAGCACTGTCCATCGCTGGAGCTTAGTAGCTCCGGCAATAACCTCTATCAACACATAGAACATCGATAGTTAGTCCTCCAAGGTGTCGGAGCTTAATAGCCAGAACACTTGGTTTGTTGGCAACAGACTCCATTTACTGGGTCTTTTCACCATCTTTTACTCAGCACCGACGGTTGACCCCCTTAGGGGAGTCGGAGCTTGGTTAGCTCCGGCTTTTCTCCATCAGCGTAGAGTTTATTTTTCCTGCACACTTAAGCCAAGAAAAATAGTAAAATTCATTCCTTGTCTATAATTTCGTTGCGGCTTACGATTCTCAAGAAAATTTTAAGTTGAACGTGATTTTAAATACAACTGGATGCGTTGCCTTTTCTCTTAGATCCAATTGTCCATGGACCCGCCTTACTTTGGCCTGCCGGGGTGTAGGTAGAGTGGCGTACTTAGGGTGCTTGACTAGGCTAAGTCGATAGCGCACTCTGGCCCTAGATTGGCTTGGCGGCTTTCAGGCGAGTTGGCCATAAACGATATTTAAATCTAAAAGATCTGACAATACAACCAGAATCGTATATAAATCGGTCGAACTAAAAATTTCTTAAGAATGGCACGTCTCTGTTATAGACAAGAAAGAGAAAAATAAAAATGTTGAGCCTGCACAAAATGAATGCACGTGGAGTCTATTTCACATGAAGATATCTTTCATTATAGGTTCGGGGTACAGGGGAAACAAGTACACTCTTAGGGTACGGAACCAGGCTAAGTGTGTTTGGTTTCTCGTCTAACCCAGGGTAGTTAGCCACACTTTTAGTCCGGAGACTGTGACAAGTGCTGCATGAGCTTTGCAGACCTTTCAGGAAAGGTCCGGCTGCTCTCCCGGAGGAACTACCCGACTCTGTACAATGACTCTATAACATACATTTCAAGTTACTTAAGACTCACCTCCGTGTAATTAAGTGTAGAACTTACGGAGGTGCTCGATGTTCCAAGGATTTGGGAGAGGTGTCCCATCCTCGGTAGCCAAGCGAACGCTTCCGGGACGGGATACTTTGATCACTCGAAAGGGTCCCTCCCAGCTGGGGGAGAGTTTGTTTAACCCTTCTCTGGATAGTATTCTCCGTAGCACCAGATCGCCTTCCTCGAGCTGTCGGTTGTGTACATGCCGCTGGTGATAACGCCGTAAAGCTTGGCGATATCGGGCATTCTGAACAGCTGCTTGGCACCTTCCCTCCTCGAGGAGGTCTAGGTCTTCGGACCGGAGCTGGTCCTGCGCGGCTTCGTCGAAGGTCCGGACCCGGAGCGAACCCAAGGTGATTTCTGGAGGAAGGATTGCTTCAGCTCCATACACCAGAAAGAAGGGTGTTTCTCCGGTTGACCGATTTGGAGAAGTCCTGTTGGCCCATAGAGTGGGCGGAAGCTCTTCGATCCAATTGGCTCCGTGCTTTTTCAAGCGCTCATAGGTGCGCGTTTTGAGTCCTCTAAGGATTTCTGCATTTGCACTCTCGGCTTGGCCATTGCTGGCGGGATGAGCTACGGAAGCGTAGCAAACCTGTATGCCGAGGTCTTCGCAATACCCTTGGAATGCGGAGCTTGTGAATTGAGTCCCATTATCAGTGATGATCTTGTTTGGGACTCCGAATCTGCTTACAATGGATTGCAGAAAGTTGATAGCAGATTGCTTGTTGATCGTCACAACTGGAGTTGCTTCCGGCCACTTGGTGAACTTGTCAATGGCGACGTACAGGAACTTGTAACCTCCGACGGCTCTTGGGAAGGGTCCCAAGATGTCCATCCCCCACATAGCGAAGGGCCATGTAGGAGGTATCATTTGTAAGGGCTGAGCAGGTGTATGAATTTGCTTTGCATGAAATTGGCATGCTTCGCATTTCTTCACCAGCTCAGTAGCATCCTGGAGCGCTGTAGGCCAGTAGAAGCCATGCCGAAAGGCTTTTCCGACCAGCGTGTGGGAAGATGCGTGGTTCCCACACTCGCCTCCATGGATTTCTGCGAGGAGCTCGCAGCCTTCTTCCCTTGTGATGCACCGCATTAGGATGCCGTTGGCACCGCGCCGGTAGAGATCCCCTTCTACCAGCGTGTATCTTTTAGCCAATCTGACTACCCGGTCAGCGGATACATCATCGTCAGGAAGGATGTTGTCTTTCAAGTAGTTCCGGATCTCCGAGATCCATGCATCGGAACTGACTTGAGCATTTGAGTCTTGCGTGCTGGGTTGCTCGGAGCTTCCGGCAGCACCTACGACCCTTGATGGCTGCCATGGTAACAGGGCCATCGGGACCGTCAGCTTCGGGATGCTGATCTCGCCCCCTTCGTTCAGTTCGGCAGGCTGAACTGTGGGTTTTGACAACCTCCGGACAAAGATTCTGTCAGGAGCCAGAGCTCCGGTTGACGCTATAGTCGAGAGTTCGTCAGCTTCAGCGTTGTGGGCACGCTGAACATGGTGGAGGTTTAGGACTCCAAAGTCCTTCTGAAGCCTCTGGACTTCAAGGAGGTAAGCAGCTAGCTGGAGATTATTGCAGGAGCATTCACCCTTCACCTGCTTGATGATGAGCTGTGAATCTCCTTTGACCAGCAGCTGCTTGACATCGTATGACAGTGCCACCTTTAGTCCGTAGATGAGTGCTTCATACTCTGCCATGTTGTTGGTTGCCTTGAAGTCAAGGTGTACCATGTATTTTACCTTCTCCCCAGTCGGTGCAAGGAGAAGGATTCCAGCTCTGGCCCCCTGCTTCTGCATGGAGCCATCGAAGTAAAGGGTCCAGTGAGGCTCAGTGAAGGATGGAACTTGATGCTCCGTCTTCTGCTCGCTAGGGCCCCCAAGGTTTGATGGAGAGGGAGTCCATTCCGCCATGAAATCTGCCAATGCTTGACTCTTGATTGCTTGTCTCGAAATGAATTCGAGATCGAATTCAGCCAATTCCGCTGCCCACTTTGCAATATTCCCAGTTGAATTGGGATTATGCAAGATCGATCGAAGTGGATAGGAGGTTACCACCGAGACTTTGTGAGCTTGGAAGTAGTGTCGGAGCTTCCTGGAGGCAATAAGAACTGCATAAAGCAGCTTATGCACCTCTAGGTATCGAGTCTTGGCATCATGTAATACTTCACTGATGAAGTATACTGGGCGTTGAATGGTCCAGACCCTCCCGGAGGGGTCCGGAGCTTCCTCTCTATTGATCCGGACCCTGTCGGAGGAGTCCAGATTCTCTTCAGGGACCTCCGGGTTCTGGCTGGAGGAACCCGGAGCTTCTTCAGAAATGACCTGGACCCTCTCAGAGGGGTCTGGGTCTTCTGAAGTGACTTCTTGTGGATTTGAGTCTGGGAGCTGGGACCCAGACTCACTTTCAGGGACCTCCGGACCCTCCTGAAGGGGTCTGGATTCCTGAGTATGGGGTAGTTCTGGTCTCTCTGCAACCAGAACCATACTGACAACTTTGTCAGTAGCTGAAATGTAAAGCAACAAAGGCTCACCAGGGTTTGGAGCTACCAGAATTGGTAGGGTGGTGAGGAACTGTTCCAGCTCCTGGAATGCCTTCTCTGCTTCTTCGGACCATTGGAATGGTCGGACTTCCTCAACAACTTGAAGAAGGGGAGTGCCCGTTCCGCCAGTCTTGATATGAACCGGCTGAGGGCTGCTAGACACCCAGTTAACTTTTGGACGTCTTTGATGCGGGTTGGTGGCCGCATGTCTTCAATGGCTTTTATCTTCGCCGGATTAGCCTCTATGCCCCGGTGACTTACCAGGAAACCAAGAAGTTTTCCGGGGCTAACCCCGAAGACACACTTTTCTGGGTTTAGCTTCGTGCGGGTGGCCCGCAGCTTGTCGAAGACAACCTGCAAGGTGTCCAATAGGGACTCCTTGTTCTTGACCTTGACCACGATGTCATCGATGTACACTTCCACTATGTCTCTGATGAGTTCTTCAAAAGTTTTGTACATAGCTCGTACAAAAGTTGAAGCTGCATTCTTGAGACCAAATGGCATGGCTGTGTAACAATACAATCCATCTACCGTGATGAATGAAGTATGCTCTTCATCCTCCCTAGACATCCTGATTTGATGATACCCAGAATATGCGTCTAGGAAACACAGTAACTCACACCCGGAGGTGGAATCCACTATCTGATCTATTCTAGGTAGTGGGAATGGATCTTTTGGACATGCCTTATTCAGTGTGGTGTAGTCGATGCACATCCGAAGCTTCCCGCCGGCCTTGGGCACTACGACTGGGTTCGCTAGCCATTTTGGATGGAAGACTTCTCGGATGAATCCGGCTTCGAGCAACTTCTTCACTTCTTGTCGGATGAAGTTCTGCCGCTCTACGGATTGCTTCCGAGGCTTCTGATGCACAGGCCGAGCATCGGGGTAAATATTCAGATTGTGCTCAATCACTTCCCTGGGGATCCCAAGCATTTGTGACGGTTGCCAGACAAACACGTCAACATTAGCCTAGAGGAAAGGGATGAGCGCGAGTTCCTATTTGTCGTTCAACCCTCCCAATATACGGGTGGTTTGAGCGGCATCGGAACCAATTTGGACGACTTTGATGGGAATGTCGGTGTCGCCGCTTGGCTGCACACGGGGTGCAGAGGTTGAGCCTCGTTGACGAATGCTCGGGGGTTTCGGAGCTTGCTCCTGTCTGGAGTCCTCCTCTTGCGCCGTGGTGAGTGCATGGAGCTCCTCTAGAGCAGTTACTCCGGCAATGCGATCTCCGCGGATCCGGAGAATGCCTACTGGTGTAGGCATCTTCAACACCAGGTATCCATAATGGGCAGCTGCCATAAATTTGTATAGGGCAGGTCTACCCAAAATGGCGTTGAATGGTAAGTTGATCTGAGCGACGTCGAAGACCAACTTCTCGGTGCGATACTTCTCCCGTGTCCCGAAGGTAACGGGGAGAGTTATAGCTCCGAGTGGAGTAATGGCCCCTGGACCTACTCCGGAGAAAGGTCGAGAGGGCTGGAGAACCGAAGGTCGGAGTTGAAGCTTGGTAAAAGCTTCAAAGCTTATGAGGTTCAGCCCCAAACCTCCGTCCACCATAACATGATGGAGCTGGATGTTATTGATGGTGGGAGATACCATCAAAGGTAACTGTCCAGCTCCGACCATGCTTCGAGGACAGTCCGAAGCATCAAAAGTGATGGATGTGTCCATCCACTTTCGATGTGGCTCCGGTCTAGCTGTAGGAGCTACAGCGGCCATATCCCGCCGCATAGTCTTGATGACGCGACGGGAGGTGAGGTCCCATGATCCACCCAAAATGGTGTTCATGGTTTTCCGACGCTCGTTGTCAGAGACGTCAGAGTCGCCGTCGACGGAGGTGTAGACGGCCTTCAGGACCTTTTTGGGATCCTGAAACCCTAACTCCTCTTCAGCCGGAGCTTCGTCGACATTCTATTTTCCTTCCCTCTGTCGGAAAGGAGACCCTTCCCGGCGCTTGCTGTAGCGCTCGGCAAGGTTTTGGACCTCCCGGCAGTCTTCCAAACTGTGGCTGCCCATTTTGTGAATGGGACACCACACTTTGGGTTTGCCACCGTCTTCGGAAGACGGTCGAGGTCGCTTCTCGGGGCGTGGCCCCCGGCCACCAGGAGTTGCAGCAGCTGCAACATTGGATGTGCCAGCTGACGGCTTCTTCTTGCCGTGGGTCTTCTTTTTCTTCTTGCCACCCCCGGAGGTAGCGGCTTCTTCTTTGGAGGATCTCTTGTGATCCTCCAAGGCTGGTTTGGAGTGCATTTCACGGCCCTCCGCAGCTCTGGCACATTTGTCTGCCAGGGTGAAGAGTTCCGTGACGCTGGTGATCTCTTTGATCGCCAGCTTCTCCAACATCTTCTTGTCCCGTACGCCCTGTCTGAATGCCACAATGACAGAAGCACTTGAGATAGAAGGGATTGTGTTGCGTACCTGAGAGAACCTCTGGATGAAGGACCACAAAGATTCTCCCCCTTCATGCACGACCGCAAAAAGGTCTAGTTCAGTGCCTGGTCGGGTGTATGAACTCCCAAAGTTGGCAGTGAACTGACGGCACAACTCCTCCCAACTGTTAATAGAGTTAGGTGGAAGGCTCATAAACCAGGACCTGGCGGTCCCGGTTAAGGCCACTGGAAAGTAATTGGCCATTACAGCCTCGTTTCCTCCAGCTGCCAAGATTGCAGTGGAGTATATCTGAAGGAATTCGGCGGGGTTGACAGTCCCGTCGAATTTTTCCGGCAGGTGTGGCCGGAACTTCTGTGGCCATCTAACCATGCGCAGGTGCATGGCTAGGGCTGAACAGCCTCCTCCTACTCCTTCCAGAGTAGAAAGGTCCTGAGCTTCCCATCTTTCACGAGCACGCTCGATATGGACACGGCCATCCTGTTGGCGGTATCGGCGATCAAGCTCCGCCCGGAGGTCATGAGTCGAAAGCCTGGATACCGTATGGGTGCGTCGTGCCCCAGAGGGCAACGACGTCACCTGCTGCGACGCAGATCGTCTCCCGTTGTTGGAGACGTGCGGACCAAGTCTTCCAGACAAAGTCCGTCGCTGCGACGGGGCTCGTCCCGAAGGAGGAGGACCCTGGTTGTTGAGGCGTTCAGCCGCTGCTACGACCAAATGTTCCACATCGGCCCTCCATCGCTCCATTGCATCTCGAGATGCGTCCAGAGGTGGTGGTCGTTGGAGAAGAGCACGCGCAGCATGGAGCGCGTGTTCCGGATTGTCATGACTTGCCGACGCAGTCAGTGACGCCGGCGCACCATCACGTTGCCCAGCACGATTTGCCGAAGAAGATGGTGGTGGTGGGAGTGTGACTCCTGCTGGTGCCGAGGCTCCTGCTGGTGGCTGCCTGTTGGAGGGATTGCCTCCAACAGCCTGAGCAGCAGGCTGGCCGTTGGATGATCCAGCCGCGTAGTTCACCATTCTCGAAAATCTCAGGCGCCCCCTACCTGGCGCGCCAACTGTCGACTGTTGGAGTCGACAGATCTCCTGACACTGCTAAAGTGTTGAAGGAGTTTGTAGTTCGGTGTGGGCGCGCGGAGACTCGAGAAGGTGAATTGCGGTTTAACACAGGAGACACTAGGATTTACGTGGTTCGGGCCGCCTGAGCATAATACCCTACTCCACGGGTGTGTTGGTGTTGTATTAGTTTGTCCCGTATGATCTCCACGTCTCTGTGCGTGTGTCCTCGTGTGTATCGTTGGCCTGTCCTTTTATAGTACAAGGACAGGCCGTTACAAGTTGGCCTGGCCCGACATGTGGCCCCGGCGGTTACTAGTATTGATACACTATTAATTGTTGTTAATAATCCTGTAACGGGCTCCGACAGTGCCGTTACGGGTGTTAAGATTGTCCGTTTAATTGTCATTAATATGGCATTAATGACATTTAATCGGGTCTTGAAGTCCTTGGCTCTCCTTTGAAGATCCGGAGCCGTTACAAGGTCTTCCGGAGGTTAGAGGCTGCCAGCTCCGATGTTTGGACACGTGGCAGCTCCGGAGCTTGTTGTGGGAAGCAGGAAGCTCTGGAGCTATCAGACACGTGTCAGGTCTGGAGCTCCTCTCGGTCAGGGGTTAAGTCTGGAGGTGCCATTTCGGTACTTGGTTCGGAGCTTCCCCCTTGCGGGCGGTAGCTCCGGTTTGGCAGTACACGTGGCGACCTAGGGATTAACCATGTTGGAGAAGTAGGTCCGGTCATGTCTGACAAGTGCGCCTCCGAGGGTCTTCAATCCGTGCAGACGGCCTTCCCTCGAAATCTTTGTAACCTCAGGGGGTGTATGGTTTTTAGGGTACCGACTGCGAGCCATCAGCTCTCCGCAAGCGTGTCTCCCTTTTGCACCCTTTTGTTTCTCCTCTTCTTCGTCTTCTCTGCCGACGATCCACCATGGTCAACGTTGTGCCGCATGCCCGACGAGGGAGCCACGCTTCAAGAAACAGTGTTGCGACTCCCTCGAGAGGCTCAAGAATGACCCGCGCCTCGTTATGGCGCGAGAGGCGTACAAAGTACATCTCGCACCATGAGTTCATTGGGTCTAAGTACCCTTCCAAAGTTTACTGGAATGGATACCACCGGCCACTATCTTTACGCCCTCATGGGAGTGGCCGATTGTCTCGACATTCCGTTCGGGACGATGGCCGAGGAGGTTGGCGCTGAGGGCCACAGTACCATGGTGGCAGCGACGGCGAGGAACCTAAGTTTCCATGTTACACAGCCGGATCAGTCGGAGCACCGGGCTCCTGTTGCACTCCGGAGCAGCCGGAGCCTATGTCTAAGTAGTAGTAGGATTTAGTTATTCTTTTGTTGTTTTTAGTTGATGTTGTTTTTCCTTTCTTGTATCTTCTTGTACTTTTTTCTTATGTTTTGTAATATATTGTGTTAATGAATGAATTATCTATGTTCATCTGTACATGTGAATGAATATTATATTGTGTGTTTATCTGTGTGAATGAATGAATGTTATGTCGTGTGTTCATCGTGTTCATCAGGAATGACAATTAATAAGGAATAGAGATTTGATTATTTTTTTTAGATTTAAATCGAACTAATTTGTTCAGTAAATGTGCTCTACATTGGAATGACAATTTATTTAGTTATCAAGTGAATGTGCTCTACACGATGTCACGCCCGGTCATCATAGAGATGAACAGACGCTTATCACATGTACGCCAGGATCAGTTGAATCGTACATGCGTTGACGAAAGTGAAATATCATTACATTGCCATGTTCGAATACATAAAATAGTCTTACAGTACGACCCGAAGGTCTACACACCACAAATATTTACATCAACTACAAAGTTAACAAAGTCCAAACTACAGCAGAAGACTAATAGATGAGAGTAGCTCCATCTCCACAGGCAGCCGTTGCGCGTGAGGTCGCCAACCTAGACCAAGTCCTCCGGATTGACGTAGAAGTCCTCCGGTGCCGCTTCTTCCTCTTCATATTCTAAAGGAGAATTAAACGCTTGAGTACATAGAGTACTTAGCAAGTGCGGGAAGAGATGACATGAATGGCTAAAGCAAAGGGAAGGCCAATTATGGCTTAGCACTATGCTTAAAACCTAACCTTAGCTTTCAATTACCAATATCATAATTCAAGAAGTAATCAACTCATAAGTATTGATAATGAATGCACTTGAAGCATAATTAACCACCATTCCCAACCATAGACTAATTATGAACTGGCCCCAAGCCGCTCTTGTCCGTGAGCACGGCTGTCATGACAGTTTTACCAAATCTCTGCAGAGAGTGTACCCTTTCCCCACAAGCAGTGATTTCATCCCCTGTTGCCAGGTGGACTTGAGTAAACCTCCATGTAGCCCGTGGTGATCAACCACATTTCACACTTCCGTAGGTGTGTGGCCCGGAGATCACTACATGGTCTTTACAAAGGTACTCCTGACTAGTGCTAGCCCTCTAAGGTTTCCACCACTGGGGATTCTCGGAGTAACCCTCCGCCCTAGAGCCCCCTCTTGAGCCTTGCGGATCCCAGAGCTGATCACCCGCATCATTCCCCGCACCATCCAACCACTAGCATTTCATCGGGAGAAACCTAATTAATTGACCATGCTGCCCCATCTCAGTCTCGTGGTGGTACTATAAAGCTTAGTGGCTTCCTCCATAAACCGGTCCTTAGAATCCGGTGGTAGCAAACCCCAATCCCGGGTCTCGTGCAAACTGCACCATACCAATACTAACCAACCACCAGATTCCTATCCACTACAATAGTATATTCACCACAAGTTCAAGTAACCAATAAAGTTTAATGTAGCATAATTGTATGAAATCCCAATCCCAATATTTAATCATGGCTAAGCATAACTATGACCTATCTACCTCCCAACCCAATTCAGGTAACAAGGAATTATATGGAACAGGGCATGTAAACATGAATAGGACATCACTTTAATTAGCATGCATCTATCTACATCCCTAGAACTGGAGCGAAATGGTCAAGGGCACTTGCCTTCGTTGAAGACTTGAGTGTTGGCGAAGTCCTGGTCTTGGAGGTTAAGATTAGGGTCGTAGTACGATTCTAGACATATGCCCAAGCATGGCAAGAATAGAATAAAGCTAAATAAGTAGAGAGCACGCAAAACAGTGCATCACAACACGCACATAAGCATAAAATCCTATACTAATGCGTCCCTACGAAGTATTTATTACTTAACATGGTCAAAGTATGCATTTTAGATTTTTCCTACATTTTTGAGAATTAGATATAGCCTAAAACCATTTTTATTGAATTTTCTAGGGCCAAAATGTATTTTTAAACATTTATAATAAATATTCCATGGACAAAATATATATCCAATGAACTATACAATTTATTCACAGCATAAAATAATTTATACCAAATTTTCCTAGCATTTCTACACTTAATCACCATTTTTATCTATTTTCTACACATTAAATACACCTATAAACAATATTCAGTAAATAAATAAAAGTCCAAGGACTAATTAAATAGTTTTCTAAACTGCACAGGGGCTAAATACATAATTCTACAAATTTACAGGGGTTAACTTGCTTATTTAGATGATTAAATCCAATTTTTAGGGTTCCAGGGGCTAGTTTGCAATTTCCAGGGGCTAGACTTCAATTCTGGAGAAGTGCAGGGGGTAGCAAGCAAGTTTCCAGGGACTGCAGTGTAAAACTGAAGGCGGGAAAACTAGATTGAATTTGGGCCGTTGGATCTGATTTGGACGCGTGAGATTTTAAAACGGCCGAACCGTTACGGCCTTCTAATCTCGGCTGTCGGCCTCAAACCAACGGCCGGGATGCGGCCACGTCGCCTCTGACGACGCCGGTCACACGCGCGCGGCGGCGCACGGCACCCGCGGCGGCGATGCTCGCCGGCGTTGGCCAAATTGGCCAACACGCCGCTAATTCCACACGCGCTTTACACTAAACGGAAGAGGGGAAGCTAAGGAACGCACCTCAGGGAGTTTCACTGCGCGAAAACGGTCGGAGGGTGGTCGACATCGAGGAGTGGCGGCAACCGGCGTCGGCAACCGTCGGACCTGGCAAAACCCCGGCAGATTCTCCGCACCAACTTGCCCGACGAGCTCCTGGCGACAAGGCGACGCGGTTAGAGGAGGAGGGAGCGAGGATGAGGCACTGGATCGACGGGAACGCGTGTAACGCACCAGAATGGTGGTTGGCTAGGGTTCGGGCGCGCGGAAGGGTAAAGAGAGGGGGAAGGCGAAATTTTATAGAGGGGAAATGGGCGTCGACTGTAGGCGAGCGTGAATGGCAGTTTCTCGGGGTGGATCGACGCGGGGTGGAGCAGTTGGAGGGAGGAGTGGCGCGGCGTGGGCGCGGGAAGGAGAGAGGGAGGCGGTTGCGCCGCGAGGAAGAAGGGGAGCGGGGGAAACCAGCGCCGACAGGTGGGGTCCGCTTGGCAGAGAGAGAAGGGAGGGGGGTTCGGCTGGGCCGCAGGAAGAAAAAGGGAATTGGGCCAGAGGGAAAGATTTGGCCCAAAGGGGGTTTTAATTCTTTTTCTTTTTCCTTTTCTTTTCTTTTGATTTGAATACAAATTCAAATTTAAATCGTTTGCTACACGTTTGAACTTCAAAAAATCACCCAAAATGCATACAGCAATGATCAAGGGTTTGAGCAAATTTTTGTACATAAAATTATCGGTGTTACAACTCTACCCCCCTTAAAAGGAATCTCGCCCTCGAGATTCGGACGTCCTAAGGGAATAGATGAGGGAAATCTGCCTTGAGATCTTCTTCTCTTTCCTATGTTGCTTCTGCCTCTGAGTGATGCTTCCATTGCACTTTACACATGCGAATGACTTTGTTTCTTGTGACCTTTTCTAGTGTTTCAAGTATCTTGACAGGCTGCTCCACATAAGACAAGTCTTCCTGTACATCCACGGCTTCCATAGGCAATTGCTCTTCAGGCACTCTTAAGCACTTCTTAAGCTGTGATACATGGAACACATTATGCACATCTGACAAGTGTGGCGGAAGCTCAAGTTGATATGCCACTTCACCTCGTCTTTCGAGTATCTTGAACGGACCAATGTAGCGTGGTGACAACTTGCCTCTTACTTTAAATCTTCTCAATCCTCTCATAGGTGACACCTTCAAGTATACATAATCACCAACTTCAAATGTGAGATCACGCCTTCGAGTATCCGCATAACTCTTCTGTCTTGTTTGAGCTGCCTTTAGATTCTTCCGAATTTCTTGTACTTGTCTTTCAGCCTCTTGTAACACGTCAGGCCCAAAGACTTGACTTTCCCCAGTTTGATTCCAGAACAACGGTGTCCTACATTTTCGCCCATACAATGCTTCAAAAGGAGACATCTTCAAAATGGCTTGATAACTGTTGTTGTAAGAGAATTCGACATATGGCAGATTCTTGTCCCAACTTTTGCTATTCTTGAAAGCACACGCTCTCAACATGTCTTCTAATATCTGGTTGGTGCGTTCTGTCTGACCATCAGTTTGTGGATGATACGCCGAACTAAAATTTAGATGGGTATCCATTGATTCATGCAACTTCTGCCAGAATCTTGAGGTGAATTGAGTGCCTTTGTCTGAAATGATCTTCTTAGGAACTCCATGTAAGCATACAATCCTGGAGATGTACAGTTCCGCCAACTTGGGACCATTGTAGGTCTCTTTCACAGGAATAAAGTGAGCAACCTTAGTTAGACGGTCCACAATAACCCATATAGAATCATATCCAGACTGTGTTCTTGGTAGTCCCACAATGAAATCCATACTAATTTCTTCCCATTTCCATTCTGGCACTTTGATTGGTTGCAATAACCCTGCTAGTCTTTGATGTTCCGCCTTAATCAATTGACATGTATCACATATGGCCACATATTCTGCTACATCCCGTTTCATTCCATGCCACCAATATCGATCTTTAAGGTCTTGATACATCTTTGTGCTTCCCGGATGAATAGAGTAAGATGAGTCATGAGCTTCTCTTAGTATCATCTCCTTAATCTCCTTGATATCTGGAACACAAATCCTCTTTACAAGCCATAGTGTTCCTTGTTCATCCTCTCTAAAGTTCGGAGCTTTCCCTTTCTTCATCAACTATTTGATCTCCTTGACCATCTCATCATTCTTTTGCCCTTCTCGTATATCACGCTCAAGGGTTGAGCCCACTTCCATAGCAACTGCTTCAGTGCTAGACACTAGACATAGATTTAACCTTGCAAACTCTTCACATAGCTGGGGTTGAAGAGCTTGTACTGACAAGTTATTGCTTTGTCCCTTCCTACTTAGAGCATCAGCGACCACATTAGCCTTGCCTGGATGGTAGTTGATTCGCACATCAAAATCATTTATTAATTCCAACCAACGACGTTGTCTGAGATTAAGATCCGGCTGTGTGAATATGTATTTCAAGCTCTTGTGATCTGTGTATATCTCAGTTCTTTTTCCCATTAAGTAGTGTCTCCATATCTTCAAAGCATGAACAACAGCTGCCAATTCTAAATCATGTGTTGGATAGTTCCTCTCATGTTTCCGAAGCTGTCTTGAAGCGTAGGCCACAACATGTCCTCCTTGCATTAAGACACATCCTAAACCATGACCAGAAGCATCACAATAGACCACAAACTCCTTCTGCATATCAGGCATTACCAATACCGGTGCGCTGGTTAACCTCTTCTTCAACTCAGCGAAGCTTACTTCACATTCGGGGGTCCACTTGAAAGCAACTCCTTTCTCAAGCAACTTGGTTAGCGGTCGAGAGATCTTTGAAAATCCCTCGATGAATCCACGGTAGTAACCAGCCATACCTAAGAATCTTCGTATATCATGTACACTCTCAGGTGTTTCCCACTTTTGAACATCGGCCACTTTGCCTAGATCCACTGTTATACCTCCTTCGGATATGACATGTCCCAAAAATGATACCTCCTTTAGCCAAAACTCACACTTACTAAGTTTGGCATACAATTGATGTTGGCGAAGCTTCTGTAGGGCCATCCTGAGGTGCTCCTCATGCTCTTCTTCAGTCTTGGAGTAGATAAGTATGTCATCGATGAATACCACTACGAACTTGTCCAAGTACTCCATGAATACCTTGTTCATAAGATACATAAAATATGCCGGAGCATTGGTCAATCCAAACGACATAACTGTATACTCATATAATCCATATCGAGAGACAAATGCCATCTTAGGAATATCTGACGGTCTAATCTTCAGTTGATGGTAGCCCAAACGAAGATCAATCTTGGAAAACACACATGCTCCTCTCAACTGATCAAAAAAATCTTCAATCCTTGGTAGTGGGTATTTATTCTTGATTGTTACCTCATTTAAGGCGCGGTAATCCACACACAACCTTTGAGTTCCATCCTTCTTAGGTACAAATATGACTGGTGCTCCCCAAGGCGATGAGCTAGGATGAATATATCCTTTTGCCAATAACTCCTCAATATGATCCTTTCGTTCAGCTAATTGTTTAGCATCCATTCTATACGGCCTCTTATATATTGGGGCCGTTCCAGGTACTAATTCAATGATGAATTCAATCTCTCGATCAGGGGGCATACCTGGTAAGTCATCTGGGAATACATCCGGAAATTCTTTCACAACCCTGATGTCTTTGGTACTCTCAAGATGGTTGAGTTGCACTACTGCTTCTTGTGTCTGATCTGGCTTGAACTCCACTATAGTGCCATCCGGATGTGTTAAGCAGACTGTTCTAGTTGCACAATGAATTACTCCTTGATTCTTTGTCAACCAGTCCATTCCCAGAATGATATCTAATCCTTGTGAGTCCAACACTATTAGGTTGGCCCAAAAGACTACCCCCCTTATGTTTATACTCACTTTTCGGCATAGATGCCTTGCCACCATCTCTCCTCCAGGAGAGTTTATCAATAATGGCCCATTCAAGAATGTAACTACCATGTCATGCTTCTTTATGAAATCCTTGGATATAAATGAATGTGTAGCACCCGAATCAAACAATATGGTGGCGGGGTGGGAGTTAATAGAAAACATACCGATCACCACATCAGGTGCTTCCTGTGCTTGTTCCAGAGTCACATGGTTGACACGACCAGATGGGTTCTGTTGCTTCTTTGGACAACTGCTGGCATAGTGTCCCCATTCTCCGCACTTGTAACATTGTACTCCCGCAGCATTATTTGGGCCCTTGTTGCCTCCTGATTGGTTTCTTGGGGGTTGGCCGTTTGGACGGTTAGCTGGAGCTGAAGGGCGGGGTGGCTGCATCTGCTGACGTGGGGGTTGCATTGGCTGGCGTGGTGGCTGCTGCTGCTGCTGCTGGCGCATTTGCTGGTTGTAGGGAGTGGGTGGCCTGTAGTTGGAGTTGGGAAACCTCTGTCCCGAGTAGTTCATGGGACGAGTCATTTGGTTTGCAGGCGGAGGGTTAAGACGGGGGCGCACATTGCTGCTAGAGGCGTGTGCCATAGTCAACTTCCTTTTTCTTTCTTCATCATCTAGTTCCTTCTTAGTCCTCTCCACTTCAAAGGCTTTGTCAACCAGCTTCTGAAAGTCGCCGTAGTCGCTGGAAGACATGGCGAACTTTAACTCCTTGTCCAACCCATTCTTGAAGCGGAATTGCTTCTTGGAGTCAGTGTCCACGTCGGTTGGAGCATAGCGGGACAACTCAGTGAATGCATTCAAATAGGCCCTCACAGTCATACGGCCCTGCTTTAACATCAGGAACTCTTCACGTCTTGCTTGTATTTCTCCTTCTGGCACAAAGTGATTGCGGAAGTTGGTCCTGAATTCTTCCCAGGTAATGTTTTCTGGGTCCCAGTGAGATTCAGTAAAGGCAGTCCACCAGTCGGCTGCCGGCCCTTGGAGTTGATGGGAGGCTAGTAGTACTTTCTCCCTTCCTTCACAGTGGATGAGTCTCAACTTGCTTTCAATGGTACGGAGCCAATCATCGGCATCCATGGGTTCGGTGACCGTGGCAAAAGTGGGTGGATGAGTGTTCAGGAAGTCCCTAAGGAAGGACCTAGGTGGAAAAGGTGGTGGTGGTGGAAGGTTGTAATTTGGTGGTGGTGGGGGTGGGGCTTGTTGCAGGTTGGTGACAATTTGAGTGAGGTTATTAAGCAGCTGGGTTTGGATGGCCATCATCTGCTGCATTTGTTGCGCGGCTGGGGCCCCTCGGGCACCCCTACCATTCCATCCAGGCACACCTCCAAGTCCTTCATCTTGGGGCACAGCACCCCTTCCACAACCTCTACCTCTACCTCTTCCAGACATCTGTGTAGAGAATAATTGAAATTTTAGAACAATAGATGAGATATAGAAGGGTACGCTATGGAAAACGGTCCCAACTACATGCATCAAGGGAGACACATATATATATAAAGCAAGCAAATTCATTAACCAACTAGTGCAGATGTGGACAAGATGCTAATGCATTCCACAACTCGCACGACACACTAACAAGCCTATAAACAAATGACATGGATGTGGACAGGATGCCGAAGCATTCCACAACTCATGTCGCACACACACACAACATAAAGCAAACTACTAGCATAACATCATAAACGACACAACTCAAGACTAGGGAGGGCGTAGCTACACGCTCCTACATACTAAGGATAACTGTCCTGAGTCGTCCAGTGGGGAAACGAGTCCACTCCTACTCGTCGGAGTCCTCCTCAACCTCCATCTCCGGGTCTTCTTCTTCTTAGTCTTCTCTTGAGTTCTCGGGGGAGTTCATGCGGCGGTCCGGAGAGTTCGGGTCCCAAGGCTCCACGTCCGAAGCGTACTGCGGAGAGTTAGGATCAACTCCAGTGATCCTCGTGTAGCACCGTCGAAGTCGCTCGTAGCGGTCGACCAAGTCCCTGCTGTCCTGCAGCTCCTGCTGACAACGCTGGAGTCATGAAGACAACTCCACCACGTCGTCCACAAGCCTCTCACCCTGGGCGTGGGTCAAAGGCCCCTCGACGTCACGTTCGGAGAAGGCGGCCATGCCACTAGGGCGCTGAGGGGTGTACGCGTGCTCCGTGCACCCAAGAAGGAACCTGTGGGCGTGGCTCCAGTAGGTAGTCGCCTCCCACGTGGCGTCCTCCTCAGCAGCACGCTGGGAGCTCCTCCAGGCCAGAGAGAAGTGAGAGTACAGCAGCTCCAAGTCGAAGTAGACGGCCAGCTGAGAAGTCCACTCCAGTCCACCGGTGTAGGGTGCAAAGACCCTAGTGGTGTGGTAGACTAAGCGGACACGGTACTCACGGTACCCCGCAGCTCGAAGAAGAGAACAAAGACGGACGCGCATCCTCGAAGCGGCACTCCCGTTGGAGAACAGCGTCGTCTCCCTCCGGGGTGTGTGAGGTGCGGAGCGACTGGCTAGGGCGTGCTGAGGAACACGACCCCCAGTCGACTTACGAGCCGTCTGCTTGGTTCGCGCCATCTACAAACATTTGAAAAGAAGAGAGTGAGATTAATAATCCATAAATTAAATTAGAATAAAGCAAATAGCACAACAAGATAAGAAGTACAAGGTTTGAGATAGAGAGCACAAAATGTTGGCAATACTATTTCATAAGAAAATAGTATAGTCCTTAATTTTTGGCCATTTCTAACTAGGCTTGCGTCCTACGGGCAACACAGCTCTGATACCACTTTGTCACGCCCGGTCATCATAGAGATGAACAGACGCTTATCACATGTACGCCAGGATCAGTTGAATCGTATATGCATTGACGAAAGTGAAATATCATTACATTGCCATGTTCGAATACATAAAATAGTCTTACAGTACGACCCGAAGGTCTACACACCACAAATATTTACATCAACTACAAAGTTAACAAAGTCCAAACTACAGCAGAAGACTAATAGATGAGAGTAGCTCCATCTCCACAGGCAGCCGTTGCGCGTGAGGTCGCCAGCCTAGACCAAGTCCTCCGGATTGACGTAGAAGTCCTCCGGTGCTGCTTCTTCCTCTTCATATTCTAAAGAAGAATTAAACGCTTGAGTACATAGAGTACTCAACAAGTGCGGGAAGAGATGACATGAATGGCTAAAGCAAAGGGAAGGCCAATTATGGCTTAACACTATGCTTAAAACCTAACCTTAGCTTTCAATTACCAATATCATAATTCAAGAAGTAATCAACTCATAAGTATTGATAATGAATGCACTTGAAGCATAATTAACCACCATTCCCAACCATAGACTAATTATGAACTAGCCCCAAGCCGCTCTTGTCCGTGAGCACGGCTGTCATGACAGTTTTACCAAATCTCTGCAGAGAGTGTACACTTTCCCCACAAGCAGTGATTTCATCCCCTGTTGCCAGGTGGACTTGAGTAAACCTCCATGTAGCCCATGGTGATCAACCACATTTCACACTTCCGTAGGTGTGTGGCTCGGAGATCACTACATGGTCTTTACAAAGGTACTCCCGACTAGTGCTAGCCCTCTAAGGTTTCCACCACTGAGGATCCTCGGAGTAACCCTCCGCCCCAGAGCCCCCTCTTGAGCCTTGCGGATCCCAGAGCAGATCACCCGCATCATTCCCCGCACCATCCAACCACTAGCATTTTATCGGGAGAAACCTAATTAATTGACCATGCTGCCCCATCTCAGTCTCGTGGTGGTACTATAAAGCTTAGTGGCTTCCTCCATAAACCGGTCCTTAGAATCCGGTGGTAGCAAACCCCAATCCCGGGTCTCGTGCAAACTGCACCATACCAATACTAACCAACCACCAGATTCCTATCCACTACAATAGTATATTCACCACAAGTTCATGTAACCAATAAAGTTTAATGTAGCATAATTGTATGAAATCCCAATCCCAATATTTAAGCATGGCTAAGCATAACTATGACCTATCTACCTCCCAACCCAATTCAGGTAACAAGGAATTATATGGAACAGGGCAAGTAAACATGAATAGGACATCAATTTAATTAGCATGCATCTATCTACATCCCTAGAACTGGAGCAAAATGGTCAAGGGCACTTGCCTTCGTTGAAGACTTGAGTGTTGGCGAAGTCCTGGTCTTGGAGGTTAAGATTAGGGTCGTAGTACGATTCTAGACATATGCCCAAGCATGGCAAGAATAGAATAAAGCTAAATAAGTAGAGAGCACGCAAAACAGTGCATCACAACACGCACATAAGCATAAAATCCTATACTAATGCGTCCCTACGAAGTATTTATTACTTAACATAGTCAAAGTATGCATTTTAGATTTTTCCTACATTTTTGAGAATTAGATATAGCCTAAAACCATTTTTATTGAATTTTCTAGGGCCAAAATGTATTTTTAAACATTTATAATAAATATTCCATGGACAAAATATATATCAAATGAACTATACAATTTATTCACAGCATAAAATAATTTATACCAAATTTTCCTAGCATTTCTACACTTAATCACCATTTTTATCTATTTTCTACACATTAAATACACCTATAAACAATATTCAGTAAATAAATAAAAGTCCAGGGACTAATTAAATAGTTTTCTAAACTGCACAGGGGCTAAATACATAATTCTACAAATTTACAGGGGTTAACTTGCTTATTTAGATGATTAAATCCAATTTTTAGGGTTCCAGGGGCTAGTCTGCAATTTCCAAGGGCTAGACTTCAATTCTGGAGAAGTGCAGGGGGTAGCAAGCAAGTTTCCAGGGACTGCGGTGTAAAACTGAAGGCGGGAAAACTAGATTGAATTTGGGCCGTTGGATCTGATTTGGACGCGTGAGATTTTAAAACGGCCGAACCGTTACGGCCTTCTAATCTCGGCCGTCGGCCTCAAACCAACGGCCGGGATGCGGCCACGTCGCCTCTGGCGACGCTGGTCACACGCGCGCGGCGGCGCACGGCACCCGCGGCGGCGATGCTCGCCGGCGTTGGCCAAATTGCCCAAAACGCCGCTAATTCCACACACGCTTTACACTAAACGGAAGAGGGGAAGGTAAGGAACGCACCTCGGGGAGTTTCACTGCGCGAAAACGGTCGGAGGGTGGTCGACGTCGAGGAGTGGCGGCAACCGGCGTCGGCAACCGTCGGACCTGGCAAAACCCCGGCAGATTCTCCGCACCAACTTGCCCGACGAGCTCCTGGCGACAAGGCGACGCGGTTAGAGGAGGAGGGAGCGAGGATGAGGCACTGGATCGACGGGAACGCGTGTAACGCACCAAGAATGGTGGTTGGCTAGGGTTCGGGCGCGCAGAAGGGTAAAGAGAGGGGGAAGGCGAAATTTTATAGAGGGGAAATGGGCGTCGACTGCAGGCGAGCGCGAATGGCAGTTTCTCGGGGTGGATCGACGCGGGGTGGAGCAGTTGGAGGGAGGAGTGGCGCGGCGTGGGCGCGGGAAGGAGAGAGGGAGGCGGTTGCGCCGCGAGGAAGAAGGGGAGCGGGGGAAACCAGCGCCGACAGGTGGGGTCTGCTCGGCAGAGAGAGAAGGTAGGGGGGTTCGGCTGGGCCGCAGGGAGAAAAAGGGAATTGGGCCAGAGGGAAAGATTTGGCCCAAAGGGGGTTTTAATTCTTTTTCTTTTTCTTTTTCCTTTTCTTTTCTTTTGATTTGAATACAAATTCAAATTTAAATCGTTTGCTACACGTTTGAACTTCAAAAAATCACCCAAAATGCATACAGCAATGATCAAGGGTTTGAGCAAATTTTTGTACATAAAATTATGGGTGTTACACACGAGAAAATCACGAAGAGAAAAGAGACGAGCTTTTTGTAATCCTCGTCTCATTTTCATTTCGTAAATAGAAGACGCGCTTTGTGCTAAGAACGTCTTCCTTTTGTCAAAGGAGCAGAAGACGTGCTTTCTGTAAAGCTTGTCTTATTTCCTTACATAAATAGGAGACGCGCTTTGTCCTAGGAACGTCTCCCTTTTGTCGGAGGACCGGACGTGTCTCGATATTATCTTAAATGAGACACACCTTATAGTAGCTCGTCTCCTTTTACACTCAACCGAGCCATATACAAAACCTCGCTGAACCGGGCTCGTCTCGTTTACCCATATCAGAGACGGCCGCTTTTGCGCTCATCGCTGATCTTTATCTCCTATTTGAGTTTTTTACGTAGTGTATCTGTCTCAACCACAGCGAACCTACTAAAGTGGTTCTCTGTCAACCATTCTTCTAATGGGACAATAAATTATGTCCTAATCAATTCAGAAAATTGGCCATCATACTGTTGAAGGACACTCTTAATGTATGATACTGTCATGCAGGACCGGCAAAGCTTAACAACAGACTGATTTCCTTCGGAGAGAATGTGTTAGACGATCATATCTAATATCCTTTTAAGGTTTTGCCCAAGTCCCTGATGAAGCTCTGGGTCTTCCATGAAAGCCTGAACCATATCTAATCTGCTATTGATTTCATTGACTTCTAAAACAAGTTGTTTCAGCCATTGATTAAGCAGTCTCTTTCCCATCCCAACAGTACAGGTTCTGTGCATCAAGCAAAACAAACTTAAGTTTTTGTTTACATCAGTTTTTTCTTCAACAACATTCAATGCACGCACCGCAGCAGAATCAAGTCTCATGTAGCGGTCCAAATTGTACTTTTTAATTGTGTAATTTCCATAATTAGTATCATCTGCTAGCAACTCAGCATAAGATAACATAGCTACAAGAGCACCAAGAGAGTAGTCAAATTGAGATACAAGATCACGAACTGGCTCAACAGAACCTCTGATTATTCTTCCAAGATCTTGCACAAGATCCCTTGATTTAAAGTCAGAATTCTTTCAGTCAACAGAATACTGCAGTTACTAATGGCATCTTGAAGAGCATGTAAATCAACGGATTTCTCACAATCTGCTGTTAGAAGACACTCCTTGCAACCTAATGCAACAAGTGCTGATTCAACATTCGTGAATCGGCTATCTTCAGGGAATTCAGCCAACCCAAGCTTCCTGTTGGTCATATCCAAAAAACTAAGCCCTACATAGAGTTGACTTTCTTGGACAACAGGAGACAGAGCAACAATGATCGGTGAATCTTGAATGTCATTGTTTGCAAACAGAATGTCTTCAAAACTACCAATATTTCCAGGTGTTCCAGATTTTGTTAACCTCCAACTCGACCCATTTTCCTCGTAGAGTTCCAAAGTGTGATCAGTCGTATCTAACTAGATGCTGCGGACAATGGTCTCAAACATAGCCTTGCTCACACTGAAGATTGCATCAGAGTTGCTGCCTAATTGACGTAAGACAGACATTGTATGATAGTATGTCCCTGCAATAAACATGGCATTCTCACCATGAGCTGTGTAGTAACCCCTGCGGTCAAACGGACGAATGGCCCGGGCATCCAGCAGCAGCCCCTTGAAGAATGAGATGAAACCCTGCGCTTGCCTCGCATCTAGCTTGAGCTCGGGGAGCTTGCCACCCTCCCGCAGGAAGTCGCCACCCTCCACCTCCATGCCAACCACTTTCGCTGCGCAGAGAAGCGGAAGCGCCGGCCGGGTGGTGATCGTGATGGCCCCGGGTGCGGACGTTGTGCTCGATGAAATGCGCGCGTGCAGTGAGTTGTTGCTTCGGCCGGGACTGGAACACGGCTCAAGCGCGGCGCTGCTCGAGCAGAGGCGACGGCGAGCACAGCTTGGCGATGGACTCAGAGGAGGAGCGCGTGCGTCTGCGAGAGAGTCGATGCCAGAGCAGTGCACGTAGGGTTTCCTTCATGCGGTAGGAACGAGCAAGGATAAGGGCGGCACAAGCTGCTGCGTGCAGAGGTGGCATCGCGTGGCGCACTAGCAAGAAAGAAGAAACGAGGGAGAACTTCCCTTACTGACATGTGGGGCCCACCTGACAGGTGGGGCCCTTTACTTGAACACATCCTCTGCTGACTTCTACTCAGGAAAAAGCAAATGAATTCCTAAAATAGAATAAGTTTACATGTTGACTATTTCAAATGTGAGGAACACAATGGTGAAACTCAAATTGGATTTGAAGCAAGTTCAGATTAAATTCAAATTTGAATTTGAAAATCACCCTCTATGTAAAAACCTCAAATCCTCACGAAAAATTATGAAAAATTTTGTGGACACCCAATTAATTTATGAATAACTTTTTGGTGAATTCAAATTCAATTTTACTATATTTGATTAACAATTAAGAAGTTTGCATTTGCATTGTATTTAGTTTCCGAATTAAGTTTTAAACTAAAACTTGTCTTTGATTTTTGAGTTGACCTCCTTGGAACTCCATGATTTTGTACTTATTTAATTCCACTCATACACTGATCATTCTCCAAATTATTTATAAAGTTTTTAGAAGTTCATATTTTGGTCATCATTTATTAATTAACATTATACATTTGACTTTCTAGCCCAAATTAAAAAAATTAAGTTCGCATTTTTGCATTCGTATTCTTTTCAAATGTGGACTTTGACAATCCTCCTCCCTTAAAGAAATAACGTCCTGATATTCTAGTGAAAGGAGAAAGTTAGGGTGAGCTATTGGTGATATGACAATAACTAAAATTTAAGAAATATCCTCAACTTTTGTTTTTTTTTTAATTTTGCATTTTTGCATTCGTATTCATTTTCAAATGTGGGTTTTTGCAGATAACTTGTCAAGTTATCAGATAATAATGTTGACCACCACAAACCCCTTGTCGTGATGATGGGAGTATATCCTCGTGTAGAAGGCTTATGAACTCATGCAATGTTCGCATCATGACCCACAAACACTATTTCGCCGGATTCGTGAAAAAGTGTTAAAATTGTGTTTGGTCGTGTGAGTTAGGAAGTCAGAGGTTGTTCAGCAGTTGGTGCTAAGTGAAGTGGGGTGGTCTGGTTGAAGCAAGATATGGTGAATGAGTAGTTGTATGCTTTGGTGTAGTCCACGTGTCTTGGACTTCATGAAATCACCCCTCCAATATAAGGACTGTTTTATTTTACCTCAATATAGTGATGTCGCAGAACCGCAGAATCTGTATGGATGAAACATCCTCTACCTCCATGATGAGTGCCATCTGGTGGCCAGTGGGACACGAGGGACCAAGAAAAGACACGGGAAGTTGTTAACTGTGATCCTGTTGGGCAGTGAATGCCTCAATAGCCCCTAGTTGCATCCGAGATGTGATTATGGTTTTACTCGAGAAAGATGAGACGAGCATTATGTCAGTCTCTTGCAAAGAGTATATAGTATGTTGGTAAAGAGTATAACCTTTGCAAATTGTTAATCTATCCGAATAGCCTTTGTCACGGTCTTGACACACTATATCTTGGATTCCTTATGATTAGTATTAGTATATCTCTTTGATGTAGAGTGTGGCAGTGATTATCGTGTTTTGGATACTATGGAGTGTTAATCTATCTGAGTAGTCTTTGTCACGGTGTTTCGGAAAGTAGGACCATGGAATCTAAAAACTCAAATATAAAATTTAGGGAACTGGTGGGATGGCGTTCAACTCCCCTAGGCCCCACCTACTAAAATAATGATTCAACTACCCCTCCTTATTGCAATGCTCTTTTAAAGAGAACCTTGCGTAAATGTTTTCCTCTTTGCTAAATCTCTCATGCATGAATAACCTTCTTGAGTAGTGTAACCTCTCCATTTTGAATGGGAACATTGCATAAAGTCGTATAAACTCTCTTTGCTAAATCTCTCATGCATGAAGCACCTCCCTTGAGTAGTGTTTGGGATTGCAGAGTGCCTTCCATGCCCACTTTTGCTTCACAATAAAAAGATGTAAGATCAAAGAGCACTTGAAAAGCTACCAGATGGGGGGTGAATGGTCAATTAAAATCTTTTATGTGGAAGCCTCAAAAACTCCTTAACAAAAAATCAACCTAACGAAGAAAATTGCACGTGCAATAGTTTTCAACGTGTTCAATCGTGACTAGACCAATATAGATTGATAATCAAGTCATAAAGACAATGTAAAAAGGAACATATATGTAATAGTTCACCTCCCACATGAGGAAGGCGGGAAGTAGAAAAGACATAGAGGGTCTTCCCCCGCCTATGAAAGGGGGGCCGAAGCAATGATGTAAAGGATGCTAAAAAAAGAAACACAGGTAGAGAAGAAAGAAGAGGGAATCATCCCCTCTGCTAGAGCACTAGAACATATCATCATACATGTACTCCCTCACCATTGATAATGAGAAAAAGGGATCTCCGAACTGGACGTAGGGCACCTTTCTCGAACAAGTATACTTCCCCTATTCTAGTCGCTAGGCTGCCTCGAGGCACAATGCACAGTACATTAGGTACTCGTCGGTAACCTGAACATCGACAACCTCGGACTAGTTCCATCTAAGATAGACTTCTAATCCGTCTAACAATGGACAAATCTGAACAGGGCGGACTAGTCCGAGCTTCTATGACTAAGTCCCAGCATGACTCCGCTACTCTTAATCACGGGCTACTCCATCTAAAAATGGACAAGTACGAACTTGTACAGAAGCTTTTGGTCCTACCAAAATCGGACTATTCTAGCTACCACATAATAGTTTAGGCTTACTTTGGATTAGTCCGATGTCAGTCAGAAGCTTTTGGTCCACCCTATCCGGGAGTAGTCCGAAAGGCCCCGACTGGTCTGGTGTCATGCCCGAACAAGTCCGGACTAGTCCTTAGGGCTTTTGTAAGGTTAGTCTCTCACCAATTTCACAGAAATAAAATTGAGCTCTACTATGATTCCCAAGCACTCATGTGGATGTGTCCCTCTTAATAGTATTGTGTTTCCAAGGCTCAGTAAAATTATAATCCCGAATTTTTCTACTCTTGTGAGTCTCCAACGCCATTTTCTTTTCTTTTCCATTTTGAGGGGCTGCACATAAAAAAAAACTTGTGCTCATCCTCAATAAATCATATGAGCTCTTCAATAGTTATCAAAAATTACCCAAAACCCAATGGGATGCCTAGATACACATTCAATAAGGTTCATGTTCCACTTATCGATGCCCTAGTACACTCTATGTTCCAACTCTACGAGGAGATGGCAAGTCTTCTCAAAGACAAGTTTGAAAGTAGGCATGTCGATGGATGTATAAGCAGTTCAATATGCCCACAATGCATGAGGTAGTTTATGTATTCATCCAGTTCCCATTTCCAAGATAGTCTTTTGCAGTATATTCTTGATTTTCTTGTTAGATGATTCTGCTTGACCGCTTGTTTGCAGGTAGTATGGAGTAGCAATGTTTATGTTGGAATCCAAGCTCCCTTAAAAAGTTTCATAAGTCCTTATCTATAAAATGAGATCCCCCATAACTTATAACAATGTGGGGAGTTCCGAACCACGGAAAAATCATAACATGAAACATTTCCTGAGCTTGCTTGGAACAAATATGATGAAGTTCTGTGTCTGGGGTACCAAACATATGGGACCCAACAGTATGTGGCCACTGTGTGGCTATGTAGGATCGAAGAACACGTAAAACCCTACCATAGGGGATGATTGGTAGATTTAAACTTTTTTATCAAAAGCTACAAAAAAAACCTTGACAGAAATCAATCTGTTAGATAACCGGTGTGTCCGACTAATATAAACATGTTCAACTATGACAAAGTAGTATAGATTGTAGAAAATCAAATCACGGAGAGACAAGAACAAGAATCACGAAAACCATCGAGTAAAACTCAAGTTATGACAAAAAACAAAATCAAATATCAACCTGTTTTTGTCAGACAAAAACCAGATCTGCAACGCTGCAAAGAAACTCATGTAACTCAAAAACCACAAATCAAATGATGGTGAAAATTTCACAGATGATAGAGAATCAAGTTGTGAAGTAAACATACAAATAATTATAATAATTGGATCTGTAAAACGAAAGTTATGATTGAAACATCAATGCAATGTCTGGCTATCCAGAAACTCAACAAAAAAAAAACTCACAAAAAAAAGTCGGACGAACAAGGCAGAAAAGATCATCTAAAACTATGAATTTTATTGATTAAAACACAAGAGGGTCAGCCCCAAAGTCATGCACCACAAGATCCAACCTCCTTTGTGTAGGATCAAAGAGAACGTTGTAGGATCGAAGAGCACGTGTAAAGCTACCACAGGGGGGGGTGAATGGTAGATTAAAACTTTTCAACTGAAGCAACAAAAAACCTCTCGGCAAAAAAACGATCTGTTAAAGAAATCGTGTGTGCGACAAATCTAAAGGTGACCAGTTGTAACTAAACAATTATATATTGTGGATAATCAAGTAACGAAGACGACACAACAAGAATCACAAAAATCCGTCGAGAAAAACTGAAGTTATGATCAAAAGTTCAAACAAAGGTCAATCTGTCCTACCCGAGAAAAACAGTTCTGGAACACTGAAAGAAACTTGTGTATATCAGAAACCACAAATCCAATGATCGTGAAATTTTCACAGATGATAGAAAATTAAGTTGTGAAGACAACCCAAAAAGAATAATGTCAATTGGATCTATAAAATTCGAGTTATGATAAAACGACCGAAGGACAGTAGTGTTGTGTAGAAACTCGACGAGAAAGACTTGACGAAAACAAGTCGGACGAACAAGGCACAAAAGTTTCTTCAAACTATGAAGTTTATTGATCAAAACATAAGAGAAACAGACCTAAAGTCGTGCACCATGAGCTCTGGCCTCCCTTGGTTATATAACTAGCCCTTAGGCCAACCCAAACCTAACTATGACTCTAGTCCTACTCAATTCACAAATCGAATCTTTCTATAACTGCTCAAGACTCTTCTATACGCTGATAAAAGAAATCTTAAGACTTTCAAACACCTTAGGAATGTATCCCATATTCCTAAAACAACTTAAATTCGTGACCCACATGAAATCCTATCATAACCAACTCAAAACTTTCGATATTTGAGTCAAACACGACTCAATCGCAGCCTGAGTCCTTAACCTAGTCGGTTGGACCTTTCCGACCAATTTTTTACGTCCACATCTCTTAATCACGCCTCAGAACCATGTAGCAACGTCCATGCACGCCTTGCACATGTGCAAGCATCTTCCAACGATGTCCACGGTACCTTCATATGCACTGTTCTTGATCCAAACATGCTGTGTGACCTCCCAATCAACTCAACCACAATTCCTCTCGAACTTGGTTGTTGAACCTCATCTTCTCCCTAAGACTAGTCCAATGGATCCCGTCACCAGCCATGTCTTGAACTCAAGCAACATCTGCACATGAATAAATAACTAATACTTCTGAGCACAAGTCCTCGACTTGACTTTTGTTAGTTCTGATAACCACAACACCTTACGTGAGCACCTCACATAAGTATGTTGCAAACCTTAGCAAAAAGATATCAACCATAACCACTGAAACACACCAAAACTTAGTAAAAGAAAACTAAGCAAACATTCCATAATCCAAAAAGCAAGTTCGAAACATTGTAAATTAAAAGCAGAACCACTGCGAACAAGCTTCGATCCTTGCCAAAACTAACCGAACCCTGAACTAGAGCTTACCAAAACTAGCAGGACCTAGCGCCGGAGCTAACCAAAGCTAGTCGGACCTAGATCCGGAGCTAACCAAAGCTAGTCAGACCTAAACAAAGAAGTCGAACCTAGTCAAAGCAAGTCGGACCTTATGTCGGACCTTGCCGAAGCTACCCAAAACAAGTTGGACCTATCATCGGACCTTGCTGGAGCTCGGACCTTGAGTTGGACCTTGATGATAAAGGTGTTTTGGTGGTATTCAAAACTTTTATCGCCATAGGCAATGTATTCAACACACATAGGTCTCACGATCTCCACCTTGATGAATGCATTGGCAACACCACTTAAAATCCGAACATTGGCTTTCACATGAAAAGTTTTGAAAACAATTTCTCCCCCTTTTTGAAAATCAAATGAGATAGAAATAAATTTCTCCCCCTTGCATACTTCTCCCCCTTTGACAATGTATTCAGCAAGCTACAAAAGAGAAATTTTAATTTGTTATGAGCACACTATAACATATACATATAGAACAAAGCTCATCCAAGTCATACTATCAAGTAACTTACACTATCACAATAATGAGATACATAAAGTAGTATATGATCAAATGTAATTTTCAATTTAAGCAAGTCATGATCTCACAAACTTAACTATTTCAAGACCTGAAAGCATGACATTTGTTGCTGTAATTTTATTTTCTTTTAAGCACAAATTTTTAATATATGACATCTGCAAGAGATTATATGCTGCATTTGCCTTATTCTAACCAACCAAGCCAAGCCTATGTCATTTGACAATCAGAAGCTTAAGGAAATGGTTTTAGTGATACACAACTTCTTCCAAGTTCATATCTAAGAGCAATGATAAGCCATCTCAAAGAAGAAGTACGATGCCTGTATATTCTTTTGATCTTTTCTCATTTCTTCATTTGAACATAAAAACTCAACATGTGAGTTGCCTACACGATTAATTCTTTTAAAAGCACTAGTCATGGCAAAAACTACAAAATGTATAACACAAGTAATGTAGTAAGAACTTTTAGCATGTAAAAGGAATCACAAAGTCATATGTATGAAATATTATGCTCATATTATTTTTAAATTCAGATCCCAAATTTGAAAGCTCCATCTCAATTTAAGCCATGAGGATGCATAACCCCTATTTCACTACGAATGTAACAAAAATGAGTGAAATCCGAAGGTTTTGTAAAAATGTCAACCAATTGTTGTTCGATATCTACATGGTGAAGCACAATGTTCCCTTTTCAACATTATCATTGAGAAAGTGATAACTAATATCAATGTGCTTAGTTCTAGAATGTTGCACAAGGTTTTTAGCAATGCAAATGGCACGAGAGTTATCACAAAACAGTGCAACACTATCTAGATCAACCCTATAGTCCTTAAGTGTTTGAACAATCCAAAGAATTTGTGAGCAAGCACTAGCAGTAGCTACATATTTAGATTCGGCTGTGGATTGTGCAACTGAGATTTTTTTCTAGAGGACCAAGCAACAAGAGAATTACCAAGAAAATGATAAGTACCGGAAGTACTTTTCCTATCAATCCTACAACCCTAACAATCAGCATACGAAAAAGCTTTAAAAGTAACGGTTGAGGAAGAAGGAAGAAAAATACCAAATTCTTGAGTTACATGAAAGTACCTGAGAATCCTTTTGACGGCTTCACGATGTGAAGAATGTGGGAAAGCTTGAAACTGTGCACAAAGACATACGCTAAATTGTATGTCTGGTCTTGATCTTGTGAGGTACAAAAGAGAACTGATCATGCTTCTATATTCTTTTTGATCCCCGGGTTCACCATCTTCATCAAGTTCAAGTGTTGATGTTGTTCCCATTGGTGTCCGAAGAGGCTTGTTTTTATCCATGTTGAAGCGCATGAGAAGGTCTCTTGTATACTTCGTTTGATGCACAAAGGTACCTTCCTTGGTTTGCTTGATGTGCAGCCCCAAAAAGTAAGTGAGTTCACCCATCATACTCATTTCAAATTTCGAACTCATCATTGCTGAAAACTTCGACACAAGATCATGAGAAGCACAACAAAATATAATATCATCCACATACACTTGAACGAATAATGAGTCATTGCCACGCTTAAGCACAAAAATAGTTTTATCAACCTTGCCCATGGTAAACCCCTTTTCAAGTAAGAATGTTTTTAACCTATCATACCTTGTTGTAGGGGCTTGTTTGAGACCGTACAAGGCTTTGGACAGTTTGTAAACATGATTAGGAAAATCTGGATTTTCAAAACCTGGTGGTTGCTTGACATAAACCTTCTCATCTATATAACCATTAAGAAAAGCACTTTTAACATCCGTTTGATATAACTTCAAACCTTTAGATGCCGCAAAAGCTAACAAAATTCTTATGGCTTCTAATCTAGCAACAAGAGCAAAAGTTTCATCAAAATCTAGACCTTCAATTTGTGTGAAACCTTGAGCAACCAATCTAGCCTTATTCCTAATCACAACCCCATACTCACTTTGTTTATTTTTAGACACCCATTTAGTTCCAATTAAAGTGTGACCTTGAGGTGGAGGTACAAGTTTCCAAACATTATTTCTTTCAAAATTTTCTAACTCTTCTTGCATGGCAATAATCCAAGATTCATTATTGAGTGCATGTGATATATCTTTGGGTTCAAAAGAAGCTACAAAAGCAGAATGAGCGTGAGAGTTTGGATCGCAAAACCTAGACCGTGTGACTCGTTCATGCAAGCTTCTAATAATTTGTTGTTGGGGATGTCTTTTGAGAACCCGGAGGGGATTGGACACTTCACAAGATTCTTCTTCTTAATGTTCATCACAAATTGATGAACTTGTGACTTGAGGACGATCTGGACCAGCAATGGTGATCGTCGGTGCTGGTTGTGAATAAAAATCAGGAGCTGGAACATTATCATTAGCTACTGAATTTTCGGGCAGCAGCACCTCTTCTTCCTCATCTTCAAAGAAAATACTTCCCCCCTGCGGATATGGATCCACACTTGCAATATCTAAGCTAGTACCTGGGCTAGCTTCATAAAAAGAAACCTCACAAGTCTCCACAAATTTTCTAGTGTCAAGTAAAAGCACACGATAGCCTCTAGTATGAGATGGATAACCGAGAAACACGCCATCAATAGATCTTGCTTCAAATTTACCAAGATTACCATATTTATTAACAAAGCATTTGCAACCAAAGACCCTAAATTGTGTGACACTAGGCCTATGTCCAAACCGAAGATCATATGGTGTTTTTCCTAGCCTAGCACGCAAGAAAATACGATTTGAAACATAACAAGCGGTTGCAATTGCATCTGCCCAAAACTTTCTAGGAGTTTTATATTCATCAAGCATAGTCCTAGCCATCTCAACTAAGTTTCTATTCTTTCTCTCTACAACATCATTTTGTTGAGGTACATATGGTGAAGAAAGTTGATGATCCATTCCTTTTTTAGCACAAAAATGATCAATGGATTGATTTTTAAATTCAGTTCCATTATCACTTCTAAGTGCTCTTAAAGATCCTGGATGATTAATTGATAATCTAAGAAATAAAGTTCTAATGTGACTAAAAGCTTCATTCTTAGATGCTATAAAGTAAACCCAAGAGTATCTAGAATAGTCATCAACAATCACAATCACATACCATTTGCCCCCGATGGATTGAATACGTGAAGGTCCTACGGTGTCAAGGTGCAAAAGTTGACCCGGTTCAGTTGTTATGGTCATTGTGAGAGGAGCATGTGGACCTGCAACCATATTAGCATGTCTACAAGAATAGCACACAGTTTCTTTGTCCCTTTTCAGCTTAGGCAGCCCACGTATGCAATCAAGAGCACTAACACGTGTGAGATGATCAAAGCCTACGTGACCAAGTCTAATGCCAAAAATATAAGTCTTTGCAATCATTAGAAACTAGACACCTATGCTTAGAGGAAGACATATCAAAATCAGCTTTAAAAACTCTTCCAAACCGAGACATGTTAAAAATAAGCTCACTATTTGAACCTACAACTTCACAACAATTTTTTAGTGAAAATAATTTCCAAACTTTCATCTAGCAATTGTGAAACAGAGAGCAAGTTGTATTTCAATTTTTTTTACAAGTGCCACATCCTTCAAAGTGTTGGGATTATTTACTCTAACCGAACCCTTAGCAATTATAGGAGTTTAAGAATTATCGGCAAAAGTAACTTTCTCTACACGTGACACAAAAGAGAGGGAGGAGAACCATTCTTTGGTCATGTGGCGTGAGCAACCTGAATCCACAATCCAAATGTTCTCCTTCCTCAAGTGTGTAATCTACATAGAAGTACAATACGTTGATGAGTCTATACTGGGGTTAGTCAAAAGGCATTTAGAAATCCAGTACTGAGTCACACGACGTCCAGCAGGAATAAACGCAAAAGCTGAGATAAAACAGCAGGTTTATGTGTCAAGTTTTGAGATTTTTTGTTCTTAAATACTGACCTATGAGGTGTTACTTGTGCAACACGAAAATCTGTAGTTCCGGAGGTGAAAACAGAAGGTCTGGAGGTAACAACTGAAGCTCCAGAGGTAAAAACTGAAGCCCCGGAGGTAAACTTTGAATGTTTTTGACTGATAACAGCAGGTTGCATGTTCCTGACATTTGTTTAGTATGTATAGCAAATTTTGCATGAGACTTATAAGATCTAGCTTGTATTCTTTCCTTTTTATGTTGTTTAGCTAGTCTATAAAAAATCTATGACATGACCATCTCTACCACAATAGGTACAATGAAATTTAACTTTGTGTTCATGTCTAGATGAGCATGCAATATGTTTATTTGAGCCCAAATGAGACAACACTCCTGCAAATTTGAAAACCACTTCTTTTTGTTTAGGAACTGTTTGAATCAAACCACTTCCTAATGGCTTTAAAATTTTAGCTGGATGTGCCTTAGCATGGGCATGAGAATCAAAACCTAAACCAATTTTATCATTGCAAGACTTGAAAGAATTCAACTGCAAGTTTAGATTCTTATTCTCATTACAAAACCACTCTAGTGTCCTATTCATGTCATCAAGTTTCTTGGACAAGTGTAGGCAGTTTTCACATGAAGTTTTTCCTTTTAGTTTGAAATTGGAACAATATTTAACTTTATGAGAACATAAAGCATTGTTCAAAACAGAAATTTCATTCATAGCACCTTGTAGCTTCTTGTTAAGATCATCTCAAGTAGAACAATGCAAATCAATTGTAGAACAACTAGCATCTTTCAGGTTTTTATCATTATGTGCAGCAAGCTTTTTGTTCTTTTCAATCTCTAACTCAAGTTTATCAAGAGTGGAGGAGTGTGCACTTCTTAAGGAGGATAATTGTTCATATATTAAATCACATGAGGAACAAGAATCATCACTAGGAATCAAGGTTTTCAAACAATTAATTTCAGATTCTAGTGACTCAATTTTAACAGCATCGTTCCTAAGCTTTTTGTCCTTTTTTCTTAACAATAACAGTTGCACGGGAAATAGCATCACACATTTCATCACAAGTAGGACATACCTCTTCGTTGTCACTGTTGTGTTCTGCATCCTCCATATTTGATTTTGATTTGCTCGCCATAAAGAACAAGTTTGCCAGATCATCTTCATCTTTGTCACTTCCAATGTCTACATCACTCGAGCCAATTTCTTGAAGTGCGGTGATGAAACTATTTATCAGTTTGTGTCCTATAAAACCCTTGTTTTTCTTGTTGGTGTTGCGAGAAGAGGACTTGATTTTATTCTGCTTTTCATCACGGGTAGAAGGATGTGAAAGGTTAGGGCAATCTGTACGAAAGTGTCCTGTCTTACCATATTCAAAGCATCGTTGAGGTCCCAAGCTTCCTCTCCTTCTAGTTCTCACATTTTGCAATGCTTTTGAGAACCGAGTAGAGATGAGTGCTAACTCCTCATCTGGAAATTCTTCAATCTGTTCTAGGGTTAGTGAAGATAGCAAAGCAAGTGTATTGCTAGATGAAGATTGGCCGGTGCTAGGCTTATCACGTTGAAACAAATGCAAGAGACTTGTTGGGGTTCTTACGTGATATAATGTCAATTTCATGAGTTTTTAACTTGGAATAAAGCACATCTAATGTAAGTGTACTCATGATAGTGGATTCATAAATAGATGTTACTTTCATCTCCCAGATTGACATGTCTAATGCACTTTATAATTTCCTAGCATTTTCAGCATCTGAAAAGTTGACATTAACACTACGCAAGTTGCTGAGAATTTTGTTAAAGCGAGCAAATAATTTGTCAATTGACTCACCTGGTTGCATCTCAAAGCGCATGTATTCTTTACTGAACATATCCCGCCTTACCTCCTTGATCGTGTTGGATCCTCTGTGGTAGTCAGAAAGTGCTCTCCACACGTCGTACGCCAATCGGAGGTGTGCAACACGGTCGAAGTCGCTCTGAGTTGGTCCTTGGATTATCAAGTTGTGGGCTTTGTTGTTGTTGTCGACATCTCTTAAGTTTTTAGCCACGACTTGCTCGTCCGACGACACATCGTAAGGCTTGTACACCTTTTCCCATATCGCAAAGCCTTGCGCCTGGATAAAAGCTTCCATGTGTGCCTTCCAAACTTGAAAATTAATGCCAACAAACACACAAGGTTTTGCCGAGTATGTCTCCATGAGGATTAGTCAAAAACACATGAAAATCACAATGATTAGAGCCCTGTGGCTCTGATACCAATTGTAGGATCTAAGAGCATGTGAAAAGCTACCAGAGGGGGGGTGAATGGTAGATTAAAACTTTTTCAGCGGAAGCAACAAAAATCCATCGGCAGAAAAATGATCTATTAAAGAAATCATATGTGCAACTAATTTAATGTGATTAATTATGACAAAAACAGTATATATTGTGGAGAATCAAGTCACAAAGACGTCCCAACAAGAATCACAAAAATCCGTCGAGAGAAACTCAAGTTACGATCGAAAGATCGAACAAAGGTCAATCTGGTTTACCCAAGAAAAATCAGATCTGTAACACTGCAAAGAAACTCGTGTAGATCCAAAACCACAAATCCAGTGACCGCAAAATTTTTACATATGATAAATAATCAAGTTGCTAAGACAACCTAAAAACAATCAATAGAATTGGATCATTAAAATCGGAGTTATGATAAAACCACTGGAGAAAGGAAGTACCATGCAGAAACTCAACAAGAAAAACTTGAAGAAAACAAGTCGAACGAACAAGGCACAAAATTTCCTTTCAACTATGAATTTTATTTAATAGAACACAAGATGAACAGCCCAAAAGTTGTGCACCACGAGCTTTGGCCTCTCTTGCTTATATAACCAGCCCTTAAGCCAACCCAATCCTAACTAGGACTCTAATCCTACTTAGTTCGCGAATCGAAACTTTCCATAACTGCTCAAGACTCTTCTATATGCAGATAGAAGCAATCTTAAGACTTCCAAAAACCTTAGGAACATATTCCACATTACTAAAACAACTCAACTTCGTGACACACATGAAATATAACCAAAACAAACTCGAAACTTTTCATAAATGAACCATAACCACCTTAGTCGCAGCCTGAGGCATATTCCAGCCGGTTGGACCTTTTCGACCATCTTTTTACGTCCACTTCTCTTCATCACTCCTTGGAACCATATAGCCACGTCCATGCACTCTTTGCACACGTGCAAACATCTTCCAATGACGTCCACAATACCTTCATATGCGATTAACTCAACCACAATTCCTCCTGAACTTGGTTATTGAACCTCATCTTCTCCCAAAAACTAGTTCAATGGATCCCATCACCAACCATTTCTTCAAATTCAAGCAACACCTGTAAACAACCAATACTTACGAGCACAAGTCCTCGACTTGACTCACGTTAGTTCTGAAACCACAACACTTTACATGAGCACCTCACATAAGCATGTTGCAAACCATAGCAAAATGATACTAGTCATAACCACCAAAACACACCAAAATCTTAGTTAAAGAATACTAAGAAAGTTTTCCATAACCCAAAAACCAAGTTTGAATCATTTCAAGGTAAAAGCAGAATAATTACAATCAAGCTACGGGCCTTGCCAAAGCTAACCGGACCTTGAGTCGGAGCTTACCAAAGCTAGCAAGACCTAGAACTGGAGCTTATCAAAGCTAGTTGGACCTAGCGCCAGAGCTTATCAAAGCTAGTCGGACCTAGCGCCAGAGCTTACCAAAGCTAGTCGGACCTAGCGCTGGACTTAGCAAAAACATGTCGGGCCTAGCTATAGCAAGTCAGACCTAGCCAAAACATGTTAGACCTAGACAAAGAAAGTCGGACCTTACGTCGGACCTTGCCGAAGCTACCCAAAACAAGCTGGACCTATCGTCGGACCTCGTAGGAGCTCGGACCTAGAGTCGTACTTTGTTAAAAAGGTGTTTCGGCAGTATTCAAAACTTTTCTCGTCATACGTAGGTCTCACACTTTGATTATATAACCAGCCCTCAGACCTATCCAATGCTAACTAGGACTCCTACTCCTACTTAGTTTCAACTGAAACTTTCGATAACTACTCAAGACTCTTCCATACGCACATAGAAGCAACCTTAAGTCTTATAAACACCATAGGAACATACCAAACATTCCTAAAATAAACTAACTTCATGACCAACATGAAATATAACCAAAACAAACTCTAAACTTTCTATAAACGAACCATAATTAGCTCAGCCGCAGCCTGAGGCATAATCCAGCTAGTTGGACCTTTCCGACCACATCTTCACATCCATATCTCTTCACCACGCCTTGGAACAATGTTCCCACGTCCATGCGCCCCTTGCACACGTGCAAATACTTTCCAAAACATCCACGATATCTTCATATGCATTGTTATTGACCCAAACATGTTGCATAACCTCCCGATCAACTCAACCACAATTCCTCTCGAACTTGGTAGTTGAACCTCGTCTTCTCCCTAAGACTAGTTCAATGGATCACCGTCACCAGCCATGTCTTGACCTCCAGCAACACCTGCACATAAACAAAGAAGGAATTCTTCCAAGCACAAGTCCTCGACTTGACTCACATTAGTCTGATAACCACAACACCTTATGTGAGAACCTCACATGAACATGTTGCTAACAATAGCAAGATAATATCCATCATCATCAGTCGAAACACATCAAAAACTTGTTCAAAAGTACTAAGAAACTTTCCATAAGACAAAAAACAATTTGAAACATTGCAAGTTAAAAACATAACAACCGCACGAATATTTCAGCAAAATAAAGATCAGACAGTCCAAAACAACCGCTATGCATTATACAAATAAAAGTTCAGACACTTCAAAGAATTGACTTACATGCAGCTCACGTGCTGAAAAGTTCAGACAGTCTAAGTATGATCCCGCAAGTTTGGACAATCCAAAGTGAGTTCCTCAGATATATTAAAAACTTTGCACATAAACCCTCACTTTTAACATAATTGCTAATATATTCACCACATAGATCTCAGAATCTCCTCCTTGATGAATGCATTGGCAACACCACTATGAAATTGAACATTGGCTCATTCACGTTTCACAGAAAGTTTTGACAAAAGAAAATTTCTCCCCCTTTTGAGAAACAAAAATCAAATGAGAAGAAACCCAAAAATTCTTCCCCTATGGATGTTCACTCCTCCTAAGAAGAATCGTGCAAAACACCTGTGAATGTGAAATGTGTGACATATTTCTCCCCCTTTAACATTGTGTCCAGCACGGCGTAAAGAGAAATATTGATTGTTTACGAGCATAACATGAGATATACATATAAAGCAAAGCTCATCCAAGCCATACTATCAAGTAACTTACACTATCACATCAATAAAATACATAAAGTAGTGTAAGCCATGCTAGATATCAAGTGTAATTTAAATTTAAGCAAGTCATGATCTCACAAACTCAACTATTTCAAAACTTGAGAGCATGACACTTGTTGCTGTTTTTATTTTGTTTTAAATAATAAATTTAAATCATATGAACTTTGCAAGAGATTATATGCAACATCAACCTTATTCTAATCAATCAAGTCAAACCTATGTCATTTGATAATCAGAAGCTTAAGGACATGGTTTTAATCATACACAAATTCTTCCAAGTTCAAATCTAAGTGCAATGATAGGCAATCACAAAAGAAGAAGCACGATGCATGTATATTCTCTTGATCTTTTTTGATTTTTCATTTGATCATAAAAGCTCAACATGTGGGCTATTGATTAATTATTTTTTCGTGATTAAAAGCACTTGTGAGCATGCAAAAACTTCAAAACAGCAAGAAAGTTCAATCATGACTAGATTTAGTGTAAGTAGTTATTCTAATTGCTAGTCATGTTAAAAACTATAAAAATGTATAACACGAATAATATAGTAAGAACTTTCAGCATGTAAAAGAATCACAAAGTCATATATGTATGCAACATTTATGCTCATATTATCTTTTAATATCAGATTCACGCATAGACTTTGCAAGTTGCAAAACTCCCTCTCAATTTAAGCCATGAGGATGCATAACCCCTATTTCACTATGAATGAATGAAAAATGAGTGAAATCTAAAGGTTTTATAATAATGTCAGCCAATTGTTGTTCGGTGTCTACATGGTGAAGCATAATGTTTCCTTTTTCAACATTATCATGGACAAAGTGATACCTAGTGTCAATGTGCTTTGTTCTAGAGTGTTGCACGGGGTTTTTAGCAATACAAATGACACTAGTGTTGTCACAAAATAGTGGAACACTATCTAAATCAACTCCACAGTACTTAAGTATTTGAACAATCCAAAGAATTTGTGTGCAAGCACTCGCAGCAACTACTTATTCAGATTCGGCCGTGGATTGTGAACTGAACTTTGCTTTCTAGAAGACCAAGCAACAAGTGAATTACCAAGAAAATGACAAGCACCCGAAATACTTTTCCCATCAATCCTACAACCCCCAAAATCAACATCTGAAAAAGCCTTCAAAGTAATGGTTGAGGAAGAAGGAAGAAAAATGCCAAATTCTTGAGTTCTATGTAAATACCTAAGAATCCTTTTGACGGTGCGAATCGCACGGGAAAGCTTGAAATCGCGCACAAAGACATACACTGAATTGTATGTCCGATCTTGATGCCTTGAGGTAGAAAGTTATTTGATCATACTCATTTTTATGAACCGGTTCACCATTTTCATCAAGTTCAATTGTTGTCGTTGTTCCCATTGGTGTCCAAACTGACTTGCCGTTTTCCATGTTGAAACACCTAAGGAAATATTTCGTATACTTCAATTGATGCACAAAGGTTTTCTCCTTTGTTTCCTTGATTTGCAGCCCCAAAAAGTACGTGAGTTCTCCCATCATACTCATCTTAAATTCTGAACTCATCATAGATGAAAACTTGGACACAAGATCATGAGAACACAACCAAAGATAATATCATTCACATACACTTGAACTAATGATGAGTTATTGCCATGCTTAAGCAGTGTTTTATCTACTTTGCCCATGGTAAACCCATTTTCAAGTAAGAATGTTTTTAACCTATCATACCATGCTCTAGGGGCTTGTTTGAGACCATACAAAGCTTTGGAGTGTTTGTAAACATGATTAGGAAAATTTGGATTTTCAAAACCTGGTGTTTTCTAAACATAAACCTCCTCTATGTAGCCATTAAGAAAAGCTCTTTGCACATCCATTTGATATAACTTGAAACCTTTAGATGCAGCAAATGCAAATAAAATTCTTATGGCTTCTAATCTAGCAATATGAGCAAAATTTTCATCGAAATCTAAACCTTTAACTTGTGTGAAACCTTGAGCAACCAACCTAGCTTTGTTCCTAACTACAACCCCATCCTCACTTTGTTTTTAAACACCATTTTGTTCCTATTAAAGTATGATCATGAGGTGAAGGTACAAGTTTCCAAATATTATTTCTTTCAAAATTTTCTATCTCTTCTTGCATGGAAATAATCCAAGATTCATTAGTGAGTGTGTATGATATATATTTGGGTTCATAAGACACAACAAAAGCAGAATGAGCATGAGATTTTGGATAAAAAACCTAGACCATGTGACTCGTTCATGCAACCTTCTAATAATTTGTTGTGGAGGATGACTTTTGAGGACGCGAAGGGGAGTAGACACCTCACAAGCTTTTTGTTCTTCATTTTCATCACAAATAGATGAGTTTGTGGCTTGAGGACGATTTGGACCAGCAATAGTAGTTTTTGGTGATGGTTATGGATCAAAATCAGGACCAGGAACAATGTTATTAGCTTCTGAATTTTCCGGCAGCAGCACCATGTCTTCTTCATCTTAATTGAAAATATTCTCCCCTTGCAGATATGCATCTTGACCTGCAATATTAGAGCTAGTACATGGGCTAGTTTCATCAAATGAAACCTCACAAGTCTCCACAATTTTGTTAGTGTCAAGTAAAAGCACACTGTAGCCTCTAGTATGAGGTGGATAACCAAGAAACATGCCATCAACAAATCTAACTTCAAATTATCAAGATTATCATATTTCTTAACAAAGCATTTGCAAGAAAACTCGACTTGAGACATAACAAGCTGTTGAAATTGCATCTGCCCAAAATTTCCTAGGAGTTTGATATTCATCAAGCATAGTTGTAGCTATCTCAACTAAGGTCCCATTCTTTCTTTATACAACACCATTTTGTTGGGGTACATATGGTGAAGAAAATTGATGATCTATTCATTTTTCAGCACAAAAGTGATCAAATGATTGGATTTTAGTTTCTATTATATTATCACTTCTAATTGCTTTTAATGATCCTAGGTGGTCAAGTGAAAGTCTAAGAACCAAATTTCTAAAATGACTAAAAGCTTCATTTTTAGATGACATAAAGTAAACCCAAGAGTATCTAGTCATCAACAATTACAAGCACATACCATTGTTGATGGATGTTATATACCTATTTCACCCGTCGATATAACTCAATTATGTGAAGGAAATATCATTTCTTGCACACATCACCTTTATATTTAATCTATTTCCACTTGTCCTTGGAGAAAGTAGTGCATGCAGGGATTCTATGCAGAATTGAAGTGAAACAAGGGGATGTATCCTATAAAATATCATTCCAGCCAATCAAGCGATGCCATATGGCACCACATGGATCAAATGACCCACAAACAAAAGCATCCAAGGCCATCCAACGGTGTAGCACCCATATCATGGAATGGGACCCACCTGTCAGTCACCTGGAGGAAGCACTGGCCGTTTGGAGCAGGGACCAGGTCGGTCGACTCCCCCTAGTCGGTCGACTAGTTCCTAGCGCCAAACGGGGTCAAACGACACGTGTTGGCTCCTCCTGGCTTGAAGAGGTCATGGATCCTCCCATATAGTTGCTTTGTTTTATTTTTCCTAAGTCCCTAGTTTACAACTTACTACTCTGCAACATATTGCTCTCATTGGCTAAAATTCTTTTGCCTTGATTTGGAAATTGTGGGTAGCAAAAGATTAATCCATTCTAAGTTGTTGTGAGATATGATATAGTGATAGAACTGCTATTGCTAGTTTGAAAGTTAAACTTAGATTTCCAGAGAAATTCTATCAATATTTAATCATTTGATTGGAAATACCTACCAAAGCCATATGATACATTACATTGATAGACGCTATGCATATGCTATTTGTTTTCACATTGAGCTTTGTCAAACTAGTATAGACCTATGTAAGATTTCATTCATTACTTTTTGAATTCAAGACTTCACTTGCACATGCTATACTTCTACACTAGAAGTAAGCAAATTTCCATCATACCACCATTCCAAAATAAAAAGAGAAACTCCATATCATTCATGCTTAGTACTCTCTCCAAACTTTATTGCATAAAAGGGAATAGAAGACATGGCTACAAGAAAATAAAAATACATGCTTACATCACAAGCATGAGAAAAAAAGTAGCCATGTTTCATCCCTGCAAAATAAGAGAGTCCACTCAAAAAGGAGTCATCTCAAGATGCACATCCATTCCATTCCATCACACATGCACATGTCTGAGTCAAATTGTGTTGAATTGATTTCTCCTAAGGCTTACTTTTTTGACTTAGAAATATTATGTGATGCAAATATGCCTATTGTATTCCCTACCAAGCTCCACATCCAAGCCTTATGTGGAGGTAGGATGAGTTTAGGCAAAATTCCTTGGTAAGGATATATTTCCAATACACACAAAGGAGAGACTTGAGAGAATCATATTGAGATACTTAAAATCCGAATTGAACTCTCCGAAATTTGAGTGGAACTAGACTTATAGGGTAAGTGTGCTCCATTTGCTATTCTATCATTCAACCACCCATGAATAGAAGATGGCATAAGCCCCATAATGACTTAAGATGTGTGAAGTACCATGCCTCTTTTTGCAATACTAGGTAGAGTATTTTATTGTGCACATGGTACTTTTGAAAAATAGAACATAGTAGCTGTCGAAGTCTGATTCCAGTAATTCTCCCGGTACTACGGTTAGTAGCCTGCGGAGTTTTGTAGTTCGGTTTGGGCGCGCGGAGATTCAGAAAAAAAATGGCTATTTGACACAAGGATTTACGTGGTTCGAGCCGCCTGAGCGTAATACCCTACTCCACGGGTGTGTGTTGCTATTGTATTGAGCATCTGAGCGCTTGTGTGTGAGAGACCAGAGAGTCTGCCAGAGTCCGGAAGCAGTCTAGCCGGCCTGGAAGAGTTCTCGGACCGGAGAGTCCCGTGTATCATTCGGCCAATCCTTTTATAGTACAAGGACTGGTCTTTACATCATCAGCCTGGCCGGACATGTGGCCATGACGTTACTGATGCTTAATACACAGTTAATATACTTAACTCCCCTTAATAGTGTGGTAGCGCGCCTTAATGGTGGTTTACTGGTATTAAGGGTCCTCCGATCGTGTGTCATTAGGATAGTATTAATGACACATAATCAGGTCTTGAAGTCTTTAATGTTCCTTGAAGTTCCGAGCCGTTGGAGGTCCACCAATATGCCTGTTGAGGTTGAAGGTCCGACAGTTGGACGCGTAGCTGCTCCGGAGCTTACTGTCTTGGACGAGTAGGTCTGGTGCTGTTGTACACGTGTCGGTACCGGAGCTTCCCTCTGTCGGCGGTTAGGTCCGGGGGTACCCCACAGGTACCTAGTCCGGAGCTTTCCCATGTATGGAATGTAGCTCCGGTTTTATGATACACGTGGCGGCACTGGGACTAACCATAGGAGGGAGGCAGGTCCGGTTCCGAGTGACACGTGGGGCCTTCAGAGGTCTTCAACTCAGATAGGTGGAGTTCCTTTGCACTCTTTGCAGTTCCAAAGGGGTATCCGGTACACAGGGTACCGATAGTAGCAACTCCTGATCATCAACCTCAAGTCTTGACTTTGCTCGGGACGAACAAAGGATAAGCTTGGGGGAGTTTGTTTACGGCTATTATATACCAATTTCACCCGTCAATATAACTCAATTATATGAAGGAAATATCATTTCTTGCACACATCACATTTCTATTTAACCTATTTCCACTTGTCCTTGGAGAAAGTAGTGCATGCAGGGATTCTATGTTCCAGCCAATCAGGCGATGCCACATGGCACCACATGGATCAAATGGCCCACAAACAGAAGTATCTAAGGCCACAAAAAAGCGTAGCACACATATCATGGATTGGGACCCACCTATCAGCCACTTGGAGGGAGAACTGGCCGTTTGGAGCCAGGACCAGGTCAGCCGACCCTCCTAGTCGGCCGACTAGGTCCTGGCGCCAAACGCAGTCAAACACCACATGTTGGCTCCTGCCGGCTTGAAGAGGACATGGATGACTGATTCGTGCGCTTTTGGTGGTGGGAACTGACCCTTCTCCAAGCCATAAATAGGACCCCTCACCCCTCACTTCAACACACACCACTTGAGTATTCATCCACTACTCTCCATAGGTTTAGAGTAGTATAGTCTGTAGAGAGGTGAGTCTCTAGTCCATAGTCCAAGTAGGAGAGGAGTAGAAGGAGTCTCTTCCCAATTGGAGTTCCCAATTTCCAATTGGGAAAGGTATGTCTCCCATATTCCTATTTGTATTTGTTACTTTATTCTTAATAAACATGTTATATTTAGTCTTCTATTGTTCATGTACTTGGATGAAGCATTTCTTGATTGATTGTGGCTTCCACGTATGTGGTAGGAGTAGTATTTATGATTGTGCTATACCATTATGATATCATCATAAACACTACAAACCCCAAGTATAGTCTAATTAGCTATGATATGATTATGTTAACATGGATCACTTGTGCTGTGAATTAACATTGGTTCAATGATGACTTAGTTCATTGCCTTAGGATGGCTTGTGCCTAGGCTCTTAAGGTAATTACTTAATATGCTAGCATGGTGCTAGGATAGCGAGTAGCGTTGAATGCCTCGTATGCCCACGAATTGAAGAGGTAGGTAGTAGGTGGTGACAACCCTATCTGTCCTTTGTAATCCTCCACATTCGGCTATGCCACAGACTCTTGGCGGGAGTCGTCCTAGTATTGCTAGGGGTAAACCTGTGCCAGATGTGTTAATCCACTTAGCATGATAATTCATAATTGACATGATCATTAGTAACTAACCTAGGCTATGTATATGTACATTAGAAGCATTATAGGAGTTTCTACCAAGTTCTTAGCATAGTCCCTCTTTACTGTATTTATCCCCTTAGGATAGAATGCTCTTGTTTGTGTCACACTACCTCAATTATCCTTTATCCATCCTTGCTATAACCATAGCAAGGCCAACCTAGCCTCTCTACTTGATGATTGTTTTACTTCCATCTAGCCTCCCTTTGGGAGAATATAAATGACACCCTTTGGGAATACTTTTAGAGGGGAAATGCTACATCGATAGTTTTCATGTCCTTGCGGATTTACATGTGTCGGTACCCTGCGTACCGAATACCCCTTGGGACTGCAAAAAGAGCAAAGGAACTTCACCTCTCTGAGTTGAAGACCCCCGAAGGCCCCACGTTTCATACGGAACCGGACCGGCCTCCCTTCTATGGTTAGTCCCTGTGCTGCCACGTGTATCCTGCAACCGGAGCTACATCCCACACATGGGATAGCTTCAGGCTAAGTACCTGTGCGGCACCCCCAGACCTAACACCCGATAGAGGGAAGATCTAGTACTGACACATGTATAACAGCACTAGACCTACCCTTCCTAGATGGTAAGCTCCGAAGCTGCCACGCGTCCGACCGCCGGTACTTCAACTTCAACAATCAGACTGGTGGACCCCCAACGGCTCAGACCTTCAAGGGACAATCAAATACTTCAAGACCTGATTAAGTGTCATTAATACCGTCTTAGTGACACACGATCAGAGGGCCCTTAATACCAGTAATGACACTATCAAGGCGCTTTACCACACTATTAAGGGAAATTAAGCTCATTAATTGTGTATTAAGAATCAGTAACCGCCAGGGCAACATGTCGGGCCAAGCTAACGATGTAACGACCAATCCTTGTTCTATAAAAGGACCGGCCGAGCGATACACAAAAAAGACTCTTCCAGACTTCTACGCTCTGCTCTAAGACACGCCCACAAGTGCTCAAATGCTCAATACAACAACTACACACCCCGTGGAGTAGGGTATTACGCTTAGGCGGCCCGAACCACGTAAATCCTTGTGTGAACTTGCCATCGTGTTTTGAATCTCTGCGCGCCCACAACCAAACTACAAAGTCTGCGGGCTGCCAACAGTAGTACCGGGAAAATTGCAGGAACCAAACTCCAACAGTTGGCGCACCAGGTAGGGGCGCCCGAGATTCAAGGATGGTGAACTCTGCTGCTGGATCATCCAACGGCAACCCTGTTGTGCAACCTGCTAGAGGCAATCCCTCCAACATGTAGCAGCCGGCAGGTGCTGTGGCTCCAGCAGGAGTCATGCCACCACCGCCACCGTCCGCACCGGCGAATCAAGATGGACAGCGAGATGGGGCGTCCGCATCAGCCACTGCATCAGCGAACAACAACCCTGAACACACGCTCCATGTTGCGCCCACCGCCTCTAGGAGCATCCCAGGGTGCAATGGAGCAATGGAGAGCTAATGTGGAACATTTGGTTGCAGCCGCAGCCGATCGCATCAGCAACCAAGGTCCTCCCCCCTTGGGGCGAGCCCCATCAGAGCATCGGACTATGTTAGGTAGACTTGATCTGCACGCTTCAGAACACAAGAGGTGTGCTGTGTCTCAACAGGCGACATCGCTGCCTTCCGGAGCACGACGTACCCATACGGTAACCAGGCTTTCGACTCACGACCTCCGGGCAGAGCTTGATCGCCGTTACCGTCAATAGGACAACCGCGTCCATATCGAGTGCGCTCGCGAAAGGCAAGAGGCTCAGGATAGTCCTGCTCCTAAGGGAAAAGGAGGAGGCTGTTTTGCCCTGGCCATGCACCTACGCAGGGTCAGATGGCCACAGAAGTTCCGGCCTCACCTGCCGGAGAAATTTGACGGGACTGTCAATCTCGCCGAATTTCTCCAAATCTACTCCACCGCAATCCTTGCGGCTGGAGGCAACGAGGCTGTAATGGCCAATTACTTCGCCGTGGCTTTGACTGTGGCCGACAGGTCTTAGTTCATGAGCCTCTCGCCCGAATCCATCAACAGTTGGGTGGAACTGTGCCAATAGTTCACTGCCAACTTCAGGAGTTCATACAACCGACCAGGCACTGAAATATACCTTTTTGCTATCAAGCAGAAGGGGGGAGAGTCCCTGCGATCCTTCATCCAGAGGTTCTCCCAGGTACGAAACACCATACCTTCTATCTCAAGCGCTTCTATTATTGTGGCATTTAGACAGAGCGTATGAGACAAGAAGATGCTGGAGAAGCTGACGACCCAGGAAGTCACCAGCGTCACGGAACTCTTCAGTGTGACACCCAGTTCTGAAAATGAACCAAGTGAACACATATGTGTGCCCAGGATGTTCAACACACATACACGAGTGCATTCACAAAAGAATATACAGAAAATTACCATAGAACAAGATTAATTATCAAATGTTATTGCACAAACCATATTATCCTCGAGTACAAACTCTAATAAATATTAATGACAAGTTCAACTAATGCAGTGGAAACAAACTAAATAAGCAAACTAAACAGCTAGGCAGCATAAGCGATATGGTATAGCGCAGCTCCAATCAACACCACAGGCAAAGCTGACGGTAGACACGGCCTAGAACTCCGCATTATCGCCATTAAACTCCCAATCCTGACCTGCAATTGTTAGGGGGGGGGGATTGCAAGAGTGCGTACATGTCGTACTCAGCAAGTGTGGAAAGTATGACATGTGGCTGATTCAAATGACAACAATAATAATGGCTAAGTGCTGAAAAGTACATTAAAACATTTGAAAAGCAATATATTACATGTATGTGAAGTAAACCCATCATAATCATAACTGATATCATAATACCAGTCTGAAATTACTACCATCATCAATAATTCCAGATTTCACCATTTGCCAATAACCATATTCAGTACCAGAAATTAATCCATAACCAACCATAACCATTACAAAACTATAACCATCCCAATACTGAGTTCCCTCTAATCATGGAAGTTGTCTAGGTGCTCATAACCGGGAGCACGGCTATCATGTTAGTTTTATTAGACTCTGCAGAGTTTGTACCGCTTTACCCACGTGTTTGTGATTTCATCACCCGTCGGCGACTAAAGAACCTCCCTTATGCCAATTACACTTCCTTTGGTGTATGGCCAAGAGATCACAAAATAGCCTTTACAAAGGGATTACTAGCCTATTTAGACCCCACTGAGGTTTCACCGGTGGCGATGCCTCCAACGGAGCACATCTTCAACCAAGGGCCCCCTCTTGAGCCATTCAGATCCCAGGGTAGTCCCACCAATCATCAACAAACCCAATCCGACTACCCCTTCCCCAAGCATCCACAATGGTCCAAACAGCACTAGCAAAGCCCTAATTAATCAGCTAGTCAGAGAGGAAAATAGACAAGTCCGCTGGAACACCGAACTAGTCCAGAAAAGTTCAGGGACTTAGCAAATTTTCAAGGATTCTTGGAATATCGGACTAGAACGCACAAAATCGGACAAGTCCGAAAGTTTTTAGAGGAAAAATCGGACTAGTCCGCAGCAAAAACGGACAAGTCCGTTTTTAGTCAGAGAGAAATCGGACTAGTCCTCAGTAAAATCGGACTAGTCCGCACTTTCCTGAATTTTAAGTGCAGTTTTGTTCCAAATCAATTTTAAATGTTCCAAATCAATTTTAAACTCGTTCCTCTTGTTGTGGGTTAATGTTAAACATGTATATGAATGTATGCAAGACATGATGCATGAAAATGAGGGTGTTACATTTAGTTTGGTAGACAAGTGAGCCAAAGCTGCGGAGGGCCGTGAAATGCACTCACAACCACCTCCGGAGGACAACAAAAAGTCCTCCAAGGGTGAAGCCACTACCTTCGGGAGTGGCAAGAAGAAAAAAAATTCCAACAGAAAGAAGAAGCCATCGGCCGACACACCTACAGCCGCTGCTGCTGCAGCTCCGGGTGGCCGGGGGCCACACCCCGAAAAACGACCTCAGCCGTCATCTGAGGACGGTGGCAGCTCCAAGATGTGGTGCCCCATACACAAGACAAACATCCACAACTTGGAAGGCAGCCGAGAGTTCCAGAACCCTGCCGAGCGCTATAACAAGCGCCGGGAAGAAGTTCCTTTCCGTCAAAGGGAAGGAAAACAAAAATTCAACGAAGCTTCGGCTGAAGAGGAGTTAGGCTTTCAGGACCCTAAAAAGGTCTTGAAGGCTGTTAACACCTCCATCGACGACGACTCCGACATCTTCGACAACGAGCGTCAGAAGACCATGAACACCATCTTTGGTGGTTCATGGGACATCACCTCCCGCCGTGTCCTCAAGACAATGCGGCGGGACATGGCCTCAGTAGCTCCCACCGCCACGATAGAGCCGCACCGGAAGTGGATGGACACTGCTGTCACTTTCGATGCTTTAGAGTGCCCTCGAAACATGATCGGAGCTGGCCAACTCCCATTGATGGTATCTCCGACCATCAACAACATCCAACTCCACCATACAATGGTAGACGAAGGTTCAGGGCTGAACCTCATAAGCTTCGAAGCTTTCGTCAAGCTTCAGCTCTGACCTTCAGATCTTCGCCCCTCCCGACCTTTCTCCGGAGTAGGTCCAGGGGCCATCACCCCACTCGGTGCCATTACTCTCCCGGTGACCTTCGGGACTCAGGAGAATTACCGCACTGAGAAGTTGGTCTTCGACGTGGCACGGATCAACTTACCATTCAACGCCATCTTAGGAAGACCAGCCTTGTACAAATTCATGGCTGTTGCTCATTATGGCTATTTGGTGTTGAAGATGCCAACACCAGCAGGTGTTCTCCCGATCCGCGGAGATTGCACCGCCGGAGTTACTGCTCTGGAAGAACTCCACGCGCTTGCTACATCACAGTAGATGGATTATATTGTTACACTGCCATGCCATTCGGTCTCAAAAATGCTGCTTCAACGTTTGTACGAGCTATGTACAGAACTTTTGGAGAGCTTATCAGAGATGTAGTGGAGGTGTACGTCGATATCATCATCGTCAAGATCAAGAACAAGGAGTCATTCCTTGACACCTTGCAAGCTGTCTTCGACATGTTGCGAGTCACACACAAGAAGCTGAACCCGGACAAGTGTGTCTTTAGAGTTAGCTCCGGAAAGCTTCTTGGATTCTTGGTGAACCACCAAGGAATAGAAGCAAATTTGGCGAAAATTAAATCTATTGAAGACATGCGACCACCAGATCGCATCAAGGACGTACAGAAGCTGACTAGATGTCTAGCTGCCATCAGCCGACTCATCTCAAGATTAGCAAAACGGGCGCTACCCTTCTTCAAGTTATTGAGGAAGTTCGGACCATTCCAATGGTCTGAAGAAGCAGAAAAGGCTTTCCAAGAGCTAAAGAAGCTCCTCACCACTCTACCAACCTTGGTAGCTTCGAATCCTGGTGAGCCACTTCTGCTTTACATTTTGGCAACTGACGAAGTTGTCAGCATGGTCCTGGTTGCGGAAAGACTAGAACCATCTCCAGTTCAGGAGTCCATACCCCTCCAGGAAGGTCCGGAGCTACCTGAAGACGAGTCTGGGTCCCATCTCCCAGACCCGGATCCTCAAGGCGAGATGTATGAGGATCAACTTCCTTCAAATGAAGAAGTTGCTGTTGCTGAGCAACAAGATCCGGACCCCTCCGGGAAGGTCCAGGTCACTGCAGAAGAAGTTCCGGGTTCTTCAAGCAAGAACTTGGAGGTCCCCGACGAAGGTCCGGACCCCTCCGGGAGGGTCCGAGTTGACAAGGAGGAAGCTCTATGCCCCTTCGGGAGGGTCCGAACAGTCCAACGCCCAGTGTACTTCATTAGCAAAGTACTCCATGACACCAAGACTCGGTACCTGGAGGTGCATAAGCTGCTTTACGCATTTCTTATTGCTTCTAGGAAGCTCCGACACTACTTCCAAGCTCACAAGATGATTTCAGTGGTAACTTCTTCTCCACTGCGTGCAATCTTGCATAACCCCGACTCTACTGGGAACATTGCAAAGTGGGCAGCGGAATTGGCTGAGTTCGACCTTGAATTTGTCCCAAGACAAGCGTTCAAGAGTCAAGCATTGGCGGACATTGTGGCGGAATGGACCCCCTATCCATCAAATCCTTGGGGCCCCAGTGAGCAAAAACTAGAACCCAAGGTTTTGGTTTTCACTGAGCCTCACTAGACTCTATACTTCAACGGCTCCATGCAGAAGTAGGGGGCCGAAGCTGGAGTCCTTCTCCTCGCTCCGACCAGGGAGAAGGTCAAATACGTGGTTCACCTTGACTTCAAGGAGACCAAAAACATGGCGGAGTATGCAGCACTAATCTATGGGCTCAAGGTGGCACTATCATATGGTGTCAAGCAGCTGTTGGTAAAGGGTGATTCGCAGCTCGTTATAAAGCAAGTGAAGGGTGAATGCTACTGCAACAACCCTCAACTAGTTGCATACCTACTTGAAGTCCAGAAGCTTTAGAAGGACTTTGACGTCTCGAAAACGCTGAAGTCGACGAACTCTCGATGAAAGCTTCAACTGGAGCTCCGGCTCCCGACGGAACCTTCGTTTGGAGATTGTCAAGACCAACAACTCAGCCTGCCGAACTAAGCGAAGGGGGCGAGACCAGCACCTCGAAGCTGGCGGTCCCGATGGCCCTGTTACCATGGTGTACATCAAGGGTCGTAGGTGCTACAAGAAGCTCCGAGCAACCCAGCACGCAAGACTCAAATGCTCAAGTTAGCTCCGATGCTTGGATCTCGGAGATCCGGAGCTACTTGAAAGACAATTTCCTTCCTGAAGATAATGTATCTGCTGACCGGATAGTCAGATTGGCTAAAAGATACACGCTGGTAGAAGGGGATCTCTACCAGCAAGGTGCCAACGGCGTCCTAATGTGGTGCATTACAAGGGAAGAAGGCCGTGAGCTCCTCGCAGGAATCCATGGAAGCGAGTGCAGGAAACACGCTTCTTCCCGCACGTTGGTCGGTAAAGCCTTCGGGCACGGTTTTTACTGGGCTACAGCACTCCAGGATGCAACTGAGCTAGTGAAGAAATGCAAAACATGCCAGTTCCATGCGAAGCAAATTCACGCACCAGCTCAGCCTCTACAAATGATACCTCCTACATGGCCATTCGCTGTGTGGGGGATGGATATCTTGGGACCTTTCCCAAGAGTCATCGGAGGTTACAAGTTCCTGTATGTTGCCATCGACAAGTTCACCAAATGGCCGGAAGCAACTCCAGTTGTGATAATAAACAAGCAATCAGCTATCAACTTCTTGCAGTCCATCATATGCAGATATGGAGTCTCAAACAAGATCATAACTGACAACGCGACCCAATTCACAAGCTCTGCATTCCAAGGATATTGCAAATACCTCGGTATTCAGGTCAGCTACGCTTCTGTAGCTCACCCAGCAAGCAATGGCCAAGCTGAGAGAGCAAATGCAGAAATCCTAAAAGGACTCAAGACGCGCACATATGAGCGCCTGAAAAAACATGGAGCCAACTGGATCGAAGAGCTTCCGCCCACACTGTGAGCCAACAGAACAACTCCAAACCGGTCAACTGGAGAGACACCCTTCTTCCTGGTGTACGGAGCTGAAGCAGTCCTTCCTCCGGAAATCACCTTGGGGTCACTCCGGGTCTGTACCTTCGATGATGCCACGCAGGACCAGCTCTGGCATGAAGAACTTGACCTCGTTGAAGATTGAAGGTGCCGAGCAGCTGTTCGGAATGCCCGATACCGCCATGCTCTTCAGCGCTATCACCAAAGGCATGTTCATAGCTGATAGCTTGAGGAAGGCGATCTGGTGCTATGGAGAATACAAACTCAAAAAGGGTTAAACAAACTCTCCCCCAGCTGGGAAGGACACTTCCGAGTGATCAAAGTATCCCGTCCCGGATGTGTTCGCTTGGAACCGAGGATGGGACACCTCTCCCTAATCCTTGGAACATCGAGCACCTCCGTAAGTTCTACGCTTAATATCACAGAGGTGAGTCTGTAGTTACATGTGGTGTATGTTATATAGAGTCATTGTACAAAGTCGGGTAGCTCCTACGGGAGAATGGCCGGACCTTTCACGGAAGGTCCGCAAAGTTCAGGCAACACTTATCACAGTCTTAGAACTAAAAAATTAGCTAGCTACCTTGGGTCAAATGAGAAACGAAACACACTTACCTAGTTCAGTATCCTAAGAGTGTACTTGTTTTCCTGTACCTCGGACCTATAATGAAAGGCATCATTATGTGAAAACAGACTCCACGTGCATTTATTTTGTATAGGCTCCATATTTTTTATTTTTCTCATTCTTGTCTATAACAAAGTTGTGAAATTCTTAAGAAACTTTAGCTCGACCAATTTATACATAATTAAGGTTGCATTGTCAATTCTTCCGGGTCTAAACATTGTTAATGGTCTACTCGTCTGAATGTCGCCAAGCCAATCTAGGTCCGTAATGTGCTATCGACTTAGCCTGGTCCTGCACCCGAAGTACGCCACTCTACCTACACCCCGGCAAGCCGAAGTAAGACGAGTCCAGAAATGATCGGACCTTGAGAAAACAAGCTAATGCACTTGATTGTATGTAAAATTGCATTCGACCTAAAAATTTCTTTCGAGAATAGTAAGCCGCAAACGAGTTATAGATAAGAAATGGATTTTACTGTTTTGCTTGACTCCAGTGTGCAGGAAAAATAAAGATCTCATGATGATGGTGGATGAAGCCGGAGCTATCAAAGCTCCAACAGCCCCTAAGGGGGTCTACTGTCGATGTTTCAAACATTGATAGTAGACATCACCGGAGCAACAAAGTTCTAGCAAATCCAAGGGGCGGGCCATAAACGTGAAGAAAAGATGGTGGGAAGACTCCCCAGTGGGGTCTGCTGTCGATGCACCGCGTGTTGACAGTGGTCGCTGCCGGAGCTACCATGCTCCGACAACCCGAGAGGACTATTTGTCAACGCTCTACATGTTGACAAGGGTCACTGCCGGAGCTACTATGCTCCGACAACCTCAGGGGGCCCCTACTATCGACGACTTCGGACCTACAAACTACAAGTTCGAAGCGCGCAAGTCTTCAACAAAATGCTACATCCTCTTGATACATGTTCACAATCAAATTGTGTACATCTACCAGGGGGCAAGTGGGACAAAGGTGTTGAAGACAAAAAAATGAAATTCATAAAATTCATGGATTTCATTAATTGGAGACAAGAGATTACAAAATTGGAGAAAAAGAAGAGAAGATACAAGTGGGAGCTACAAAGAGAGAGTCCTAGACCCTACGGAAGAACGAGGCAACCTTCTGGGCAACCTCTGACTCGCTGGCCTTGGCGGCATCTCCCTCTCCATCGATGGGACCTTCAAGCACCGGGTCCAGTGGGAAGTGAGGGTCTCGGCTCGTGTAGCACGTCAGCATGTACTCTGCGACGTTCTTCGCCAGGGATTGTCCTTCGGTTTCCAACTGGTCCGCGATGATATCGCCCATCTTGGTGAGCTTGTTGCCCGCCGAGCTCAAAGCCTGCAACGTCTGGTCCAGCTCTGGCTCTGGATCATCCGGACACACGGGACTAAAGCCCATCAGCGTCAGCACGTCATTGGCTTTGCCCAAGAAGTCCAAAACTTGTTGGGACTTAGCAGCCCTTGAGCCTCGCATCTCTTACAAGGATCTCTTGGTCGCCGCAAGCTCCGAAATCTCCCAGGCAAGGCGCTCGACCACTTTGGCATTCTACTGAATCTTTTCAGCAACCTGCCTTTCGACCGAGCTCCGCCTCCCGGAGGTGGATTTTGTTTTGGCGGTCGACCAGGTCCTTCTCCCGGCCCCGCTCTTTCTTCTCTCTGGCAGCAATTTCATTCTCCCTCTTGTTGAGGTCCTGTCCTTGCTGCCAGGCCTTCTTCTCCTCTTTCTCGCAGCGCTCCTCCAACTTCTTGGTGCGCTCAGCGAGACTCTTGTCACCAAGAGTCAGCCTCTGAGTAAGCTCCTCCTCCCTCTTCATGAAGTCATCCCTCAGCTCCAGGAGTTTTTGCTCTTCATCTTCGAGCTTTTTCTCCCGCTCCTCAAGAGCCTACCGACGCTTGATGAGGCTGTCATGGATGGCGATGAGCTTCTCTTGGCGGTCATTCGCGGCTTCATTAGCAGCCATTGCCTGTTCGTGGATGGCCTGAGACTGGTCGTTGAGGGATCGTGTCATGCTTTCCCTCTCATCCAGCAGCTGACCCCAGTACTCCAACCGGACCTTCTCCCTTTTCACCCACTCCTTGTCATGGGCCAGCCTCATCTGCGCCAGCTTGGTATCGAATTTGAGCCGGTTGCGCCACCTCCTAAGGGTTTGGCGCTTGTCCTCGAGGGCCTTGCTATCGTGGTAAAAGGCCAGCTGAACTTGACGAAGGCTAGAGCAGGCATTGTCGATAGATAACGACAAAGGGATTGGCTCTGGACCTGCCATGGTCCTCTCCGCTGGCTCCAGCGGGATCACCATAACAAAAATCGGGTCCCACTCTACAAGAGAGGTCCCCTGAGCTTCCACGGCACTAGGGCCGCCCTCCGGGATAGCCTCGGTCGCTGCCGAGGAAGGTCCTGCAGCAGAAGTTTCTACCTCTGGAGTCGGCTCTGAAGGTCCCGCCGCCAGGTCATCAGCAACTGGTCCCTCAGGCGGGGTACCAACAGCTTCATCTTGGCACCCTGGCTCAAGCGAACGCACCTCCGGAACCCCCACCTCCGGGGTAGGCGCTGAAGGTTCAGCCGGGGCTGAAGCCACTTCCGGCTCCGACGCTGGTACCTCCTACACCGCCGGTTCAGGCGCTGGTGCTTCGACCGCCATTGGCTCGGGCGCCGACACTTCTGCGACAACCGGCTCAGGCGCCGAAACTTCATCAAGATCGGGCTCCACCACCGAACTTCATCAACACCTAGATCCACTGCCGGGGCTTCATCAACCACTGAATCCACCGCCAGGGCTTCAATAACATCCATCTGTTGGGCCGTAACCTCAGCTACCTCTGGCTCTGAGGCTGGAGTGTCCATCATCTCAGCATCCAAAACTGGAGCTTCAACCTCTGGAGCTGGTGCCGCTGGTACTTCATCATTCCCATGGTCCAGCGCTACCACGAGAGCTTCAGGGTATGACTCGAGGTCAAGGACCACGACAGCTGGCGCCAGAGCTGCCGTAGCCTCAGCCACCTCTTGGGGCGGCGCTGGAACTGGAGCTGGAGCTTCTATCTGTGCAACATCAGTTGCTACTACAGGAGCCGGAGCTTCAGCTCCTTTCTTGGGTACCCTGTGGATGAAGGACGAAAAAACTCAAAATATGATTACAATAAAAAAATAATCAACTGAGGTAAAAAATCAAATTTACCTCGGAAGGCTTCCGCTCCAGCTAGCGCGGAACCTCTTCACCGGACGCTCAGGACCGGACCCTATCGCCACTGGAGTAGTAGCTCCAGAAGGCTCCCCCGAGCTTGCTGCAGCTGTCGACGTTGTCTTGGTTGAGGCCCCCCTCGACTGAGAAGGACCTTCGGACCTAGAGTCGTCAGCTGGCCCTGGTACTGGAGCAACATGGCTGGAGCTAGCGTCCCGAGGAGATGCCGATGCTGGAGTGGTTGCCGCCGCCGAATACCTCCCCCGCCAGGGAGAAGGAGCTGCAGTGGAAGGAGCAGGTCTGAAGGACCTCCCGTCAGAATGATTCAACTTCCTCTTGCGGCTCAAGGGTTCGGCCAACTCCTTACCCTCGCCTATGACTTCAGCTCTTGGCTTCGGGGCGGGAGCGGAGCCACCTTCAGAAGCTTCGGGGATTGCCACCCCGAAGGTTGATTGCCCCTCCATCAGGCCCAAGTCGTCTAACAGCGACATCTTCCTCCGGAGCTCTCTGCACTCCTCTGGTATCATATTCAGAGGAAGGAAGGCCGCCGGTGGAGACACGTCGCCAGGGCCAATGTTCCCAGGCTGGAACTTCTTGAGATGGGTCTTCAAGGCTTCACCGGTCAAGTTGGTGCCCGAACCAACCTCGATGCGGTTGGTATCCATCTCACTATTGAAGGCCCAGGCAGATTGCCCCCCAGCCCTCAGCGAGGCCCACTTGTTTGTCAAGAAGTTGCCGAAGACCATCTGAGGGGTCACCCGACCATCGACGCACTCCTGGATTCTGTCTAGAATGGGCATGTACTCCCTCGACAGCTCCGACACGTCACTCCAAATGTCGATGTTGACGCGGGGGAGGCCTTCAGGCAGTTCTAGCCTCTCGTGTCCCTTGATAGTGATGACCACCCAGTCTTTCTTCCAGTCGTCACACTTGCCAGAAGGAAAGGACCTCAAGTACTTGAGGGGGGAGTTTTTCCGCTTCATGAAGTAGTAGAAGCCGATGAACTCATCACTCTTCTCGGTGGGGTGGACAGTGAAGAAAGTCCGAAACAACTCCACACAAGGGGGCACTCCCACCCACATCTCACAAAAGTGGATGAAAGTCGTCACCAGCAAGATTGAGTGGGGGCCGAGATGGTGGAGCTGCAGACCATAAAAATCAAGCAGCATCAGAAAGAAAGTGGAGAAAGGCGGGATCAAACCCGCCATGGCATACCCAAGGAAGTACACCATATCTCCGGCTCGCTCCTTCTCGAAGGGAAGCTTGCCACAACGAATGTCGTTGTTGAAGGAGTCACTGGACCAACCCATGTAGGTCCAGACCCTAGACAACTCCTTCTTGCTCCCAATGCGGCTCTTGGGGAGTCCCAACTTCATCACGTAAATCTGAGGGAGTAAGAGGAGGCTGTTCTGCTTTGGCCATGCACCTACGCATGATCAGATGGCCACAAAAGTTCCGACCTCACCTGCCAAAGAAATTTGACGGGACTATCAATCCTGCCGAATTTTTCCAAATCTACTCCACCGCAATCCTTGCGGCTGGAGGAAACGAGGCCGTAATGGCCAATTATTTCCCCGTGGCTTTGACTGGGACCTCTAGGTCTTGGTTAATGAGCCTCCCGCCCGACTCCATCAACAGTTTGGCGGAACTGTGCCAACAGTTCACTGCCAACATTGGGAGTTCATACACCCGACCAGGCAATGAACTGGACCTTTTTGCTGTCAAGCAGAAGGGGGGAGAGTCCCCGCGATCCTTCATCCAAAGGTTCTCCCAGGTTCGAAACACCATACCTTCTATCTCAAGAGCTTGTGTTATTGTGGCATTTAGACAGGGCGTACGAGACAAGAAGATGCTAGAGAAGCTGGCAACCAAGGAAGTCACCAGCATCACAAAACTTCTCAGTTTGGCAGACAAGTGCACCAGAGCTGCGGAGGGCCATGAAAAGCACTCTCAGCAACCTGCGGAGGACAAAAAAAAAGTCCTCCAAGGGTGAAGCCACTACCTCATGGAGTGGCAAAAAGAAAAAAAAGTCCAACGGCAAGAAGAAGCCGTCGGCTGGCACACCTACAGCCGCTGCTACCGCAGCTCCGGGTGGTCGGGGGCCACACCCTAAAAAACAACCTCAACTATCGTCTGAAGACGGTGGCAACTCCAAGATGTGGTGCCCCATACACAAGACGAACAACCACAACTTGGAAGGCTGCCGAGAGCTCCAGAACCTTGTCGAGCGCTACAACAAGCGTCGGGAAGAAGTTCCTTTCCATCAAAGGGAAGGAAAACAAAAAGCCGACGAAGCTTCGGCAGAAGAGGAGTTAGGCTTTCAGGACCCTAAAAAGGTCTTGAAGGCTATTTAAACCTCCATCGATGACGACTCCGACGTCTCCGACAACGAGCGTCGGAAGACCATGAACACCATCTTTGGTGGTTCATGGGACATCACCTCCCGCCGTGTCCTCAAGACAATGCGGCGGGACATGGCCTTAGTAGCTCCCACCGCAAGGGCGGAGCCGCAACGGAAGTGGATGGACACTGCCATCACTTTCGATGCTTCGGACTGCCCTTAGAACATGATCGGAGCTAGCCAACTCCCATTGATGGTATCTCCGACCATCAACAACATCCAACTCCACCATGTAATGGTAGATGGATATTCAGGGCTGAACCTCATAAGCTTCGAAGCTTTCGTCAAGCTTCAGCTTCGACCTTTGGATCTTCGCCAATCTCGACCTTTCTCCGGAGTAGGTCCGGGGGCCATCACCCCACTCGATGCCATTACTCTCCCGGTGAACTTAGGGACTCGAGAGAATTACCGCACTGAGAAGTTGGTCCTCGACGTGGCGCAGATCAACTTACCATTCAACGCCATCTTTGGCAGACCAGCCTTGTACAAATTCATGGCTGCTGCTCATTATCGCTATTTGGTGTTGAAGATGCCAACACCAGCAGGTGTTCTCCGGATCCGCAGAGATCGCACCGCTGGTGTTACTGCTTTGGAAGAACTCCACACGCTTTATACAACACATGAGGAAGAATCCGGAAAGGAGCAAGCACCGAAACCCCCGAGCATTCGTCATCAAGGCTCAACCTCCGCACCTCATGTGCAACCAAGCGGCGACACCGACATTCCCGTCAAAGTCGTCCAAATTGGTTCTAATGCTGCTTAGACCACCCGTATATCGGGAGGTCTGAATGACAAATAGGAACTCGCGCTCATTAGTTTACTCTAGGCTAATGTCGATGTGTTTGCCTGGTAACCATCACAAATGCTTGGGATCCCTAGGGAAGTGATCGAGCACAATCTGAAGATTTATCTCGACGCTCAGCCTCCACATCAGAAGCCTCGGAAGCAATCAGTAGAGCGACAAAACTTCATACGTCAAGAAGTGAAGAAGTTGCTTGAAGATGGATTCATCCAAGAAGTCTTCCACCCAAAATGGCTGGCAAATCCAGTCGTTGTACCCAAGGCCGGCGGGAAGCTTCGGATGTGTATCGACTACACTACACTGAATAAGGCATGTCCAAAGGATCCATTCCCACTACCTAGAATAGATCAGATAGTGGATTCCACCTCCGGGTGCGAATTACTATGTTTCCTAGACGCATATTCTGGGTATCATAAAATCAGAATGTCTAGGGAAGATGAAGAGCATACTTCCTTCATCACAGTAGATGGATTATATACACTGCCATGCCATTCGGTCTCAAAAATGCTGCTTCAACGTTTGTACGAGCTATGTACAAAACTTTATGAGAGCTTATCAGAGATGTAGTGGAGGTGTAAGTCGATGACATCGTTGTCAAGATCAAGAACAAGGAGTCATTCCTTGACACCTTGCAAGCTGTCTTTGACAAGTTGCGAGTCACACGCACGAAGCTGAACCCGGACAAGTGTGTCTTCCGGGTTTGCTCTGGAAAGCTTCTTGGATTCTTGGTGAACCACCGAGGAATTGAAGAAAATCCGATGATGATTAATGCTATTGAAGGCATGCGACCACCAGCTCGCATCAAGGACGTCCAGAAGCTGAGTAGATGTCTAGCTGCCCCCAGTCGGTTTATCTCAAGACTGGCGGAACGGGCACTACCCTTCTTCAAGTTATCGAGGAAGTCCAGACCATTCCAATGGTCTGAAGAAGCAGAAAAGGCTTTCCAAGAGCTAAGGCAGCTCCTCACCACTCTACCAACCTTGGTAGCTCCGAATCCTGGTGAGCCACTTCTGCTTTACATTTTGGCAACTGACGAAGTTGTCAGCATGGTCCTGGTTGTGGAAATACTAGAACCATCTCTAGTTCAGGAGTCCAGACCCCTCCGGGAAGGTCCGGAGCTTCCTGAAGACGAGTCTGGGTGCTGGCTCCAAGACTCGGATCCTCAAGGCGAGATGCCAGAGGATCAACTTCCTTCAAATGAAGAAGTTGTTGTTGCTGAGCAACAAGATCTGGACCCCTCCGGGAAGGTCTAGGTCACTGCAGATGAAGTTTCGGGTTCTTCAAGCAAGAACCCGAAGGTCCCCGACGAAGGTCCAGACTCCTCTGGGAGGGTCCGAGTTGATGAGGAGGAAGCTCCGGGCCCCTTCGGAAGGGTCCAGATAGTCTAACGCCCAGTGTACTTCATCAGCAAAGTACTCCAAGATGCCAAGACTTGGTACCTGGAGGTGCATAAGCTGCTTTACGCAGTTCTTATTGCTTCTAGGAAGCTCCGACACTACTTCCAAGCTCACAAGATTTCAGTGGTAACTTCTTATCCACTGCGTGCAATCTTGCATAACCCCAACTCTACTGGGAACATTGCAAAGTGGGCAGCAGAATTGGCTGAGTTCGACCTTGAATTTGTTCCAAGACAAGCGGTCAAGAGTCAAGCATCGGCGGACTTTGTGGTAGAATGGACCCCCTCTCCATCAAATCTTGGGGGCCCCAGTGAGAAGAAACTGGAACCCAAGGTTTCGGTTTTCACTGAGCCTCACTGGACTCTATACTTCGACGGCTCCGTGCAGAAGCAGGGGGCTGGAGCTGGAGTCCTTCTCCTTGCTCCGACCAGGGAGAAGGTCAAATACATGGTTCACCTTGAGTTCAAGGCGACCAACAACATGGCAGAGTATGAAGCACTAATCTATGGGCTCAAGGTGGCACTATCATATGGTGTCAAGCAGCTGTTCGTAAAGGGTGATTTGCAGTTTGTTATAAAGAAAGTCAAAGGTGAATGCTGCTGCAACAACCCTCAACTAGCTGCATACCTACTTGAAGTCCAGAAGCTTCTGAAGGACTTCGACGTCTTGGATCTTTGCCATGTCCAGCGTCTCAACAACGCTGAAGCCGATGAACTCTCAACGAAAGCTTCAACCAGAGCTCCGGCTCCCGACAGAACCTTCGTCTGGAGATTATCAAGACCAACAGCTCAGCCTGCCGAACTGAGCGAAGGGGGCGAGACCAGCACCTCGAAGCTGGCGGTCCCGATGGCCCTTTTACCATGGCGTCCATCAAGGGTCGTAGGTGCTGCAGGAAGCTCCGAGCAACCCGGCACGCAATACTCAAAGGCTCAAGTTAGCTCCGATGCATGGATCTCGGAGATCCGAAGCTACTTGAAAGACAATTTCCTTCCTAAAAATAATGTATTTGCTGACTGGATAGTCAGATTGGCTAAAAGATACACACTGGTAGAAGGGGATCTCTACTGACGCAGTGCCAACGACGTCCTAATGGGGTGCATTACAAGAGAAGAAGGCTGTGAGATCCTCGCGGAAATCCATGGAGGCGAGTGCGGGAACCACGTGTCTTCCTGCACGTTGGTCGGTAAATCCTTCTGACATGATTTTTACTGGCCTACTGCACTCCGGGATGCAACTGAGCTAGTGAAGAAATGCGAAGCATGCCAGTTCCATGTGAAGCAAATTCACACACCAGGTCAGCCTCCACAAATGATACCTCCTACATGGCCATTCGTTGTGTGGGGGATGGATATCTTGGGACCTTTCCCAAGAGCCGTCGGAGATTACAGGTTCCTATATGTTGCCATCGACAAGTTCACCAAATGGCCAGAAGCAACTCCAGTTGTGACAATAAACAAGCAATCAACTATCAACTTCTTGCAGTCCATCGTATGCAGATTTGGAGTCTCAAACAAGATCATAACTGACAATGGGATCCAATTCACAAGTTCTGCATTTCAAGGATATTGCGAAGAACTCGGTATTCAGGTCACCTACGCTTATATAGCTCACCCGGAAAGCAATGGCCAAGCTAAGAGAGCAAATGCAGAAATCCTAAAAGGACTCAAGACACGCACATATGAGCGCCTGAAAAAACATGGAGCCAACTGGATCGAAGAGCTTCCGCCCACACTGTGGGCCAATAGGACAACTCCAAACTGGTAAACTGGAGAGACACCCTTCTTCCTGGTGTACGGAGCTGAAGCAGTCTTTCCTCCGAAAATCACCTTGGGGTCACTCCGGGTCCGGACCTTCGATGATGCTACGCAGGACCAGCTCCGGCGTGAAGACGTTGACCTCGTTGAAGAGGGAAGGTGTCGAGCAGCTGTTCGGAATGCCCGATACCACCAAGCTCTTCGGCGCTATCCCCAAAGGCATGTTCACAACCGACAACTCGAGGAAGGCGATCTGGTGCTACGAAGAATACAAACTCGAGAAGGGTTAAACAAACTCTCCCCCAGCTAGGAAGGACCCTTCCGAGTGATTAAAGTATCCCGTCCCGGATGCGTTCGCTTGGCAACCGAGGATGGGACACCTCTCCCTAATCCTTGGAAATTGAGCACCTCCGTTAGTTCTACGCTTAATATCACGGAGGTGAGTCTATAGTTACATGTGGTGTATGTTATAGAGTCATTGTACAGAGTCGGGCAGCTCCTCCGGGAGAACAACCGGACCTTTCACGAAAGGTCCGCAAAGTTCAGGCAACACTTGTCATAGTCTCAGAACTAAAAGTGTAGCTAGCTACCTTGGGTCAAACGAGAAATGAAACACACTTAGCCTGGTTCCGTACCCTAAGAGTGTACTTGTTTCCCCTGTACCCCGGACCTATAATGAAAGACATCATTATGTGAAAACAGACTCCATGTGCATTTATTTTGTACAGGCTCAATATTTATTATTTTTATCTTTCTTGTGTATAACAATGTTGTGCAATTCTTAAGAAACTTTAGCTCGACCGATTCATATATAATTCAAGTTGCATTATCAATTCTTCAGGGTCTAAACATTGTTAATGGTCTACGCGTCTGAATGCCGCCAAGCCAATCTAGGTCCAGAGTGTGAGATCGACTTAGCCTGGTCCTGCACCCTAAGTACGCCACTCTACCTACACCCCGGCGGGCCGAAGTAAGGCGAGTACATAAATGATTGGACCTGGAGAAAACAAGCCAGTGCACTTGATTGTATGTAAAATTGCGTTCGACCTAAAAATTTCTTTCGGGAATAGTAAGCTGCAAACGAGTTATAGATAAGAAATGGATTTTACTATTTTTTTGACTCCAGTGTGCAGGAAAAATAAAGATCTCATGATGATGGTGGATGAAGCCGGAGCTATCAAAGCTCCGACACCCCTAAGGTGGTCTACTGTTGATGTTTAAAACATTTATAGTAGACATCGCCGGAGCTACAAAGTTCTGGCAAATCCAGGGGGCAGCCGTGACCTTGAAGAAAAGATGGTGGGAAGACTCCCCAGTGGGGTCTGCTGTCGATGCACCGTGTGTTGACAGTGGTCGTTGCCGGAGCTACCAAGCTCTGACAACCCCAGAGGACTAAATGTCGATGCTCTACGTGTTGACAAGGGTCACTGCCGGAGCTACTAAGCTCCGACAACCTCAGGGGGCCCCTACTATCGACGACTTCGGACCTACAAACTACAAGTTCAAAGCGCGCAAGTCTTCAACAAAATGCTACATCCTCTTGGTACATGTTCACAATCAAATTGTGTACATCTACCAGGGGGCCAAGTGGGACAAAGGTGTTGAAGAAAAAAATGAAATTCATAAAATTTTTGGATTTCATTAATCTGGAGACAAGAGATTACAAAATTGGAGAAAAAGAAGAGAAGATACAAACGGGAGCTACAAAGTGAGAGTACTAGACCCTACGGAAGAACGAAGCAACCTTCTGGGCAACCTCCGACACGCTGGCCTTGGCGGCATGTCCCTCTCTATCGACGGGACCTTCAAGCACTGGGTCCAATGGGAAGTGAGGGTGCCGACTCGTGTAGCACGTCAGCATGTACTCTACGACGTTCTTCGCCAGAGATTGTACTTCGGTTTCCAACTGGTCCGCGATGACATCGCCCATCTTGGTGAGCTTGTTGCCCGCCGAGCTCAAATCCTGCAACGTCTGGTCCACCTCCGGCTCCGGATCATCCGGACACACGGGACTAAAACCCATCGGCGTCTGCGCGTCATTGGCTTTGCCCAAGAAGTCCAAAACTTGTTGGTACTCCGCAGCCCTTGAGCCTCGCATCTCTTACAAGGATCTCTTGGTCGCCACAAGCTCCGAATTCTCCCGGGCAAGGTGCTCGACCTCTTTGGCATTCTACTGAATCTTTTCAGCAACCTTCCTTTGGAGTTTACCGAGCTCCTCCTCTCGGAGGTGGATCTTGTTCCGGCGGTCGACCACGTCCTTCCCCCAGCCCCGCACTTTCTTCTCTCTGGCAGCAATTTCATTCTCCCTCTTGTTGAGGTCCTGTCCTCCCTGCCAGGCCTTCTTCTCCTCTTTCTCGCAGTGCTCCTCCAACTTCTTGGTGCGCTCCGCGAGACTCTTGTCACCAAGAGTCAGCCTCTGAGTAAGCTCCTCCTCCCTCTTCATGAGGTCATCCCTCAGCTCCAGGAGTTTTTGCTCTTCATCTTCGAGCTTTTTCTCTTGCTCCTCAAGAGCCTCCCGATGCTTGATGAGGCTGTCGTGGATGGCGCTGAGCTTCTCTTTGCGATCATTCACGGCTTCATTAGCAGTCATGGCCTGTTCGTGGATGGTCCGGGACAGGTCGTCAAGGGATCGCGTCATGCTTTCCCTCTCGTCCAGCAGCTGACCCCAGTACTCCAACCGGACCTTCTCCCTTTTCACCCACTCCTTGTGGTTGGCCAGCCTCATCTGCGCCAGCTTGGTCTCGAATTGGAGCCGATTGCGCTACCTCCTAAGGGTTTGGCACTCCTCCTCGAGGGCCTTGCTGTCGTGGTAAAAGGCCAGCTGAACTTGACGAAGGCTGGAGCAGGCATTGTCGATAGATAACGACAAAGGGATTGGCTCCGGACCTACCGGGGTCCTCTCCGCTGGCTCCAGCGGGTTCTTCATAACAAAAATTGGGTCCCACTCTACAAGAGAGGTCTCCTGAGCTTCCACAGCACTAGGGCCATCCTCTGGGATAGCCTCGGTCGCCGCCGAGGAAGGTCCTGTAGCAGAAGTTTCTACCTCCGGAGTCAGCTCCAAAGGTCCCGCCGCCAGGTCGTCAGCAACTGGTCCCTCAAGCGTGGGACCGGTAGCTTCATCTTGGCACCCTGGCTCAGGCGTGAGCACCTCCGAAACCACCACCTCTGGGGCAGGAGTTGAAGGTTAGACCAGAGCTGAAGCCACTTCCGGCTCCAATGCTGGCACCTCCTCCACCGCCGATTCAGGCACTGGTGCTTCAACCGCCATGGCTCGGGCGCCGGCACTTCTGCGACAACCGACTCAGGCACCGGAACTTCATCAAGACCGGGCTCCGCCACCGGAACTTCATCAACACCCGGCTCCACTGCCGGGGCTACATCAACCACCGGCTCCACTGCCGGGGCTACAACAACATCCGGCTCTAGGGCCAAAACCTCAGCTACCTCCGGCTTTGAGGCCGAAGCGTCCATCATCTCAGCATCCAAAACCGGAGCTTCAACCTCCGGAGCCGGTGCCACTGGTACATCTTCATTCCCGTTGTCCGACGCTACAATGAGAGCTTCAGGGGATGACTCGAGGTCAAGGACCACGACAGCTGGCGCCGGAGCTGCCGTAGCCTCAGCCACCTCTTGGGGCGGTGCTAGAATTGGAGCCAGAGCTTCCGTCTGCGTAGCATCAGTTGCTACTACAAGAACCGGAGCTTCAGCTCCTTTCTTGGGTACTCTGTGGATGAAGGACAAAGAAACTCAAAATATGATTACAACAAAAAGCAATCAACTGAGGTAAAAAATCAAATTTACCTCGGAAGGCTTCCGCTCCAGCTAGCGCAAAACCTCTTCACTGGACGCTCAGGACCGGACCTCGTCGCCACTAGCGTAGTAGCTCCGGAAGGCTCCCCGGAGCTTGCTGCCGCCATCGGCGTCATCTTGGTTGAGGCGCCCCTCGACTGAGAAGGACCCTTAGACCTAGAGCCCTCAGCTGGCCCTGGTAGCGGAGCCACATGGCCGGAGCTAGCGCCCCGGGGAGATGCTGATGCTGGAGTGGTTGCCGCCATTGAAGACCTCCCCCTCCGAGGAGAAGGAGCTGCTGCGGAAGGAGCAGGTCTGACAGACCTCCCGTCAGAGTGCTTCAACTTCTTCTTACGGCTCGAGGGCTCGGCCAATTCTTTGCCCTTGCCCACGACTTCAACTCTCTGTCTCGGGGCGGAAGGGGGACCACTCTCGGAAGCTCCGGGGATTGCCAACCCGGTGGTCGAACGCCTCTCAACTTCACCGAGGTCGTCAAGCATCGGTATCCTCCGTCAGAGCTCCCTGCTGAACTCCGCCTCCATGTTCAGAGGGAGGAAAGCCGCCGATGGAGTCAATTTGTCGCCCTCGACATCGATGACGTGCTGGAACTTCTTGAGGTGAAGCTCCAAAGCTGTGCCTTCTAGGTTAGACTTCAAACAGGTCTCGATCCGGTCACCGTCCATCACACTGTTGAGGACCCAGGCGAGCTTCTCCCTCTTCTTCAACGGAGCCCACCTGTTAACCAGGAAGTTGCAGAATACCACCTGGGGAGTCACCCCTCCTTCCACACATTGGCGGATCCTGGTCAGGGTAGGGTTGAAGGCGTCCGATAGCACCAGAACTTTAGTGTCGATGTTGGGGAGGCCTTCTGACAGCTCCAGCTTCTCGTGCTCCTCTACCGTGATAACAATCCAATCCTTCATCCAGTCGTCCCACTTGCCAGAAGGGAATGAACTCAAGTACTTGTACGGGCACTTCTTGCGCTTCACAAAATAATAGAAGCCAAGGTACTCGTCACTCTTGCCGGTGGTGTGGATGGTGAAGAAGGTGCGAAAGAGCTCGACGCAGGGGGGAGTACCCACCCACAACTCGCGGAAATGGACAAAGGTCGACACCAAAAGAATGGAGTGGGGGCCAAGGTGGTACAGCTGTAGACCATAGAAGTCTAGCAGCATCAAGAGAAAAGTGGAGAAGGGTGGGATCAGTCCCACCATGGCGTACACGGAGAAGTACACCATGTCGCCGGAACGCTCCTTCATGAACGGAAGCTTGCTGGCACGGACCAGGTGGTTGAAGGAGTCACTGGACCACCCCATGAGTGCACGGACCTTCTTCAAATCACTGTCAGTCTTAAAACTGCTCTTGCGGAGACCCAACTTTATCGCAGCACTGTGGGGCAAGAGATGAAAAGCAAGCAAAAGTTTAAAGGATTTGAGCGCATGTTCAAATGAAGGCGTATAGAATCCCCAAATGGTGTGTGCTTTCCTTCTTAAGTAAGCCCCCACAACGCTTGTATCGAAACCGCAGAGGAGCCGACGATACAGTTCAAAAACTTCACCCTGCCAATGACAAGGGGGCCCGGGGCCACCCTGATGATCAGTCGAGGTCCTTACCCTAGGAGAACAGTTGTCATCATGAGAAGCGGGAAGCCCGAGGGCGGCGGCCTGACAGGGCACGCGGAACCGATACGGTTTTCATATCAGGAATCGGCGACCTTCAATTGCCTAAGATCCGCACGCTCAGATCTCACCTGCCGCATCCTGGATATGCCACGCAGCGATGGTTTAACTATGAACTACCGCCAACAGCACATCCAGAGATACTTGAAGATATGGCTCAAAAACCGAAGGATGGACCGACCTCCAGCAGAACAACTTCATCCAAAAGGTCTCTCCTAGAGGTGGGCCCAGGGGGCAAGTGTCGGTACCCCGCATACCGAATACCCCTTGGGACTGCAAAAAGAGCAAAGGAACTTCACGTGTCTGAGTTGAAGACCTCCGAAGGCCCCACGTGTCATACGGAACCGGACCAGCCTCCCTTCTATGGTTAGTCCTTGTGCTGCCACATGTATCCTGCAACCGGAGCTACATCCCACATATGGGATAGCTCCGGGCTAAATACCTGTGCGGCACCCCTGGACCAAACGCCCAACAGTGGGAAGCTCCAGTTTTGACACGTGTATAACAGCACCGGACCTACCCGTCCTAGATGGTAAGCTCCAGAGCTGCCACACGTCCAACCGCCAGACCTTCAACTTCAACAATCAGACTGGTGGACCTCCAACGGCTCGGACCTTCAAGGGACAATCAAAGACATCAAGACCCGATTAAGTGTCATTAATACCATCTTAATGACACACGATCGGAGGGCCCTTAATACCAGTAACGACACTATCAAGGCGCATTACCACACTATTAAGGGTAATTAAGCTCATTAGTTGTGTATTAAGCATCAGTAACCGCCAGGGCCACATATCGGGCCAGGCTAACGATGTAACGACCAGTCCTTGTACTATAAAAGGACCGGTCGAGTGATACACTAAAAAGACTCTTCCAGAATTCTACGCTCTGCTCTGAGACATGCCCACAAGCGCTCAGACGCTCAATACAACAACTACACACCCTGTGGGGTAGGGTATTACGCTTAGGCGGCCCGAACCACGTAAATCCTTGTGTCAACTTGCCATCATGTTCTAAATCTCTGCGCGCCCACAACTAAACTACAAACTCTGCGGGATGCCAATGGTAGTACCGGGAGAATTGCCGAAACCAAACTCTGATAGTTGGCGTGCCAGGAAGGGGCCCTCCTTCTAGCGCCACTTCCGGGCTTCATCAACCACCGGCTCCACCACCGGGGCTTCAACAACATCCGGCTCTAGGGACGGAACCTCAACTACTTCTGGCTCTGAGGCTGGAGCGTCCATCATCTCAGCATCCAAAACCGGAGCTTCAACCTCTGGAGCTGGTGCCGCTGGTACATCTTCATTACCGTGGTCCGGCACTACCACAAGAGTTTCAAGGAATGACTCGAGGTCAAGGACCACGACAGCTCGCGCCGGAGCTGCCGCGGCCTCAGCCACCTCTTGGGGCGGCACTGGAACTGGAGCTAGAGCATCTGTCTGCACAGCATCAGGCAAAGGAACTTCACCTGTCTGAGTTGAAGACCTTCAAAGGCCCCACGTGTCATACGGAACCGGACCGGCCTCCCTTCTATGGTTAGTCCCTCCGCTGCCACGTGTATCCTGCAACTGGAGCTACATCCCACACATGGGATAGCTCCGGGCTAAATACCTGTGCGGCACCCCCGGACCTAACCCCCGACAGAGGGAAGCTCCAGTACTGACACGTGTACAACAACAACAGACCTACCCATCCCAGACAGTAAGCTCCGAAGCTGCCACGCGTGCAACCGTCGGACCTTCAACTTCAACAATTAGACTGGTGGACCCCCAATAGCTCGGAACTTTAAGGGACAATAAAAGACTTCAAGACCAGATTAAGTGTCATTAATACCATCTTAATTACACACGATCGGAGGGCCCTTAATACGAGTAACAGCACTGTACAAGCGCGTTACCACACTATTAAGGGTAATTAAGCTCATTAATTGTGTATTAAGCATCAGTAACCACCAGGGCCACATGTTGGGCCAGGCTAATGATGTAACGACCAGTCCATGTACTATAAAAGGACCGGCCGAGTGATCCACAAAAAAGACTCTTCTAGACTTCTACGCTCTGCTCTAAGACATGCCCGCAAGCGCTCAGACGCTCAATACAACAACTACACACCCCGTGGAGTAGGGTATTATGCTTAGGCGGCCCGAACCACGTAAATCCTCGTGTCAACTTGACAACGTGTTCTGAATCTCTGCGCACCCACAACCGAAATACAAACTCTGCGTTCTGCCAATGGTAGTACCGGGAGAATTGCCGGAACCAAACTTCGACAACATGTATAAAATAAAACCTACCAACAAGCATTTTTGGCACCCCTGCAAGAGATGAGTTGTTAGTAGTGCGTAGGAAATATCAACAAGCATTTCTGGCGCTGTTGTCGGGGTAGGAAGCCGATGTATTACATGATTGAGTCAATAGGATAGGACCCTGGTAGGTTTTAGTAGGATGACCCTTCATTGTTTTCTCATTTTATGTCAAAATAGGGTAGTGTATGTTAAGTTTCCGCTTGCCGGAAAATATTGTTGAAGATCATGAATCCCTTCTGAGAGATCGACCTCATGTCATTACTGTGAGACCTATGTGTGCTGAATACATTAGCTATGGCGATAAATGTTTTGAATACTACCAAAACACCTTTTTAACAAGGTCCGACTCTAGGTCCGAGCTTCAGCAAGTTTTGACTTGGTTTGTCTAGGTCCGACATGTTTTTGGGTAGATCTGGTGAGCTTTATCTTTAGCTCTGGCATATCTTTGATAGCTCAAATATATCTTTGTTAAGCTTCGGCGCTAGGTGCGACTAGCTTTGGTTAGATCCAGCGCTAGGTCCGACTATTTTTGGTAAGCTCCGGTTAGCTTTGGCAAGATCCGGAGCTAGATTGCAGTGCTTCTGCTTTTAACTTGCAATGTTTCCAACTTGCTTTACATTGATGGAAATTTGCTTAGTATTCATTTACTAAGTTTTTGGTGTGTTTTGACTTATCATGGTTTATATCATTTTACTATGGTTTGCGAAATGCTTACGTGAAGTGCTCACGTAAGGTGTTGTAGTTTCAGAACTAATGAGAGTCAAGTCGATGACTTGTGCTCGAAAGTATCGGTTGTTTTTTCATGTGCAGGTGTTGCTTGAGTTCAAGACATGGCTGGTGACAGGATCCTCTGACTAGTCTCAGGGAGGAGATGTGGTTCCAACAACCAAGTTCAGGAGGAGTTGTGGTTGAATGGGTCAGGAGGTCGCGCAGGATGATTGAATGAAGGGCAGTGCATATGAAGGTTACTGGACGTTGTAGGAAGGTGTTTGCACGTATGCATGGAGTGCATGGACATATCAACATGGTTCTGTGACGGGATTTGGACGTGAAGATTTGGTTGGAAGGATCCAATCACATCGGATTATGACTCTGGCTGCGATAGAGTCGGGTTTTGGCTCGTATATGGAAAGTATCGAGTTGGTAATTATTGTTTTTGTGTGGGTGTAAGACCTATGTGTGCTGAATACATTGGCTTGTAGTGAATACACTTGGCTTTGATGATAAAAGTTTTAAATATCACCAAAACACCTTTTTTTGTCAAGGTCCGACTCTAGCTCTGAGCTACAGCAAGGTCCAACGGTAGGTCCGGCTTGTTTTGGGTAGCTCCGGCTACGTTAGATGCAAGGTCCGGCTTCTTGGTAAGGTCCGACTAGTTTTGGTTAGCTCCGTTGGGCTTTATCTTTAGATCCGGCATGTTTTTGTTAGCTCCGGCATGTCTTTGATAGCTCCGGCATATACTTGATAGCTCCAGCATGCTTTTGCTAAGCCCCGACGTACTTTGTCTAGCTCCGGTTTTGGGTTGACTAGTTTTTACTAGTTTTTGGTAAGCTCCGGTGCTAGGATCTACTAGTTTTGGTAAGCTCCGGCGCTAGGTTCTACTAGCTTTTGTTAGCTCCGGCTCAAGCTCTGGGTTGCTCTGGCAAGGTTCGGAACTTGACCTAAGTGCTTCTGCTTTTCATTTGCAATGTTTCGTACTTGCTTTACATTGTTGGAAAGATTGCTTAGTATTCATTTGCTAAGTTTTTGGTGCGTTTTGGATGATATGGATGATATCGTGTTACTATGTTTTTGCAACATGCTTATGTGAGGTTCTCACGTAAGGTGTTGTGTTCGGAACTAACTTGAGTCAAGTCGAGGACTTGGGCTCGTATGGATTGTTTGTTTGTTCATGTGCAGGTGTTGCTTGAGTTCAAGTCATGGCTGGTGACAGGATCCATTGGACTAGTCTCAGGAGGAGATGAGGTTCCAACAACCAAGTTCAGGAGGAACTGTGGTTGAGCGGGTCAGGAGGTCGCGCAGGATGATTGAATCAAGGGCAGTGCATATGAAGGTCAAAGGAAGGTGTTCACACGTGTGCATGAGGTGCATGACGTGGCAATATGCTTCTAGAGACGGATTATGGAAGGAAGATCTGATCGGAAGGATCGGATCGTATCAGTTGAAGACTTTGGCTGCGGCGGAGTCGGTTATGGCTCGGTATGGAAAGTATCGAGTTGGTTATGTTAGGATTTCGTGTGGGTCACGAATTTGAGTTGTTTAGGAATGTGGGATACGTTCCTAAGGTGTTTGGAAGTCTTAAGATTGCTTCTATCTGCGTATAGAATAGTCCTAAGCAGTTATGGAAAGTTCCGATTGTGATCGGATTAGGATTGGAGTCCTAGTTGAGTTTGGGATGGCCTAAGGGCTAGTTATATAAGCAAGGGAAGGCCAAAGCTCGGGGGAGACAACTTTGGGGCTGTTCCTCTTGTGTTCTATTGAATAAAATTTGTAGTTTGAAGGAACTTTTGTGCCTTGTTCGTCCGACTTGTTCCAGACAAGTTTTACTCGTCGAGTTTCTGGACAGCACTACCTTTCGTCGGTGGTTTTATCATAACTCAAGTTTTACAGATCCAATTGACGTGATTCTTTTTGGGTTGTCTTCACAACTTGATTGTCTATCATCTATCAAAATTTCACGGTCATTGAATTTGTGTTTTTTGATCTACAAGAGTTTCTTTGCAGCATTCCAGAAACTGTTTTTCTCGGGTAGGTCAGATTGACCAGTGTTTCATCTTTTGATCATAACTTGAGTTTTTCTCGACGGATTTTAGTAATTCCTTTTGTGTTGTCTTCGTGACTTGATTCTCTCTGATATGTATCACTTTTGTCACGGTGAAACACGTTAGATTAGTCTCATATACGATTTCTTTAACAGATCATTTTTCTACCGAAGGGATTGGGGTTTAATTGTTTCCGCTGCGTAAGAATTTTTAAAATCTACCATTCACCCCCCCTCTGGTAGCTTTTCATGTGCTCTTCGATCCTACAATTGGTATCAGAGCTACGGTGCTCTAATCTTTGTGATTTGCACGTGTTTTTGACTAATCATCATGGAGAAGTACTCCGCCAAACCTTGTGTGTTTGCTCGTATTGATTTTCAGGTTTGGAAGGCACGCATGGAGGCCTTCATCCAGGCGCAAGGCTTCGCAATATGGGAAAAGGTGTACAAACCTTATGAAGTCCCGCCTAACGATCAAGTTACGGCTACGAACCTCCGGGACGTCGACAACAACAACAAAGCACGAAACTTGATCATCCAAGGACTCACTCAAAGCGACTTTGATCGTGTCGCACACCTCCGATCAGCATACGATGTTTGGAGCACTCTCTGTGATTACCATGAAGGCTCCAACACAATCAAAGAGGTAAAACAAGATATGTTAAAAAAGGAATATATGCGTTTTGAGATGCAACCCGGTGAGTCTATCGATGACCTCTTTGCTCGTTTCAATAAAATTCTCAGCAACTTGCGTAGCGTGAATGTTAATTTTTCAGATGCTGAAAATGCTAGACAACTCCTTAGTGCATTAGACATGTCAATTTGGGAGATGAAAGTAACTTGTATACATGAATCAACTGTCATGAGTTCTCTTACATTAGATGTACTCTATTCTAAACTAAAAACTCATGAAATTGACATCCTAGCACGTAAGAACCCAAACAAGTCTATTGCATTTGTCTCACAACGTGGTATGTCTAGCTCCGGCCAATCATCATCTTGCAATACTCTTGCTTTGTTGTCCTCGCTAACCCTGGAACAGATCGAAGAATTTCCAGAAGAGGAGTTGGCACTCATCTCTACTAGATTCTCAAAAGCATTGCAAAATGTGAGAATTAGAAGGAGAGGAAGCTCCGGACCTCAACGCTGTTTTGAATGTGGTAAAATAGGACACTTTCGTGTAGAATGCCCTAACCTTTCAGGTCCGACCACCCGGGAAGAAAAACAAAGCAAGGTCCGGACCTCCTCTGGAAACTCCAACAAGAAGAAGAAGGGTACCATAGGACACAAGATGATTAACAGCTTCATTACCGCACTTCAAGAACATAGTTCAAGTGATGTAGACTTTGAAAGTGATGAAGATGATGACGATCTGGCCAACTTATGCTTCATGGCGGGCAAAACAAGATCAAGATCAAGTCAGGAGGATGCAGAACACAGCAGTGAAGACGATGAGGTATGTTCTACTTGCAATGAAATGTGTGATGCTATTTCTCGTGCAACTATTATTGTCAAGAAAAAGGACAAAAAGCTTAGGGATAATGCTGCTAAAATTGAATCACTAGAATCTGAAATTAACCGTTTAAAAACTTTGATTCCTAGTGATGATGCATGTCCCTCATGTGACTTAATCTATGAACAATTGTCCACATTAAGAAGTGCACACTCCTCCACTCTAGATAGACTTGATGAAGAAATTAAAAGGAACAAAGAGCTTGCTGCACTTAATGATAAAAACTTAAAAGATGCTTCTTGTTCTACAGATGATTTGCATTGTTCTGCATGTGAAAATCTTGATAAAAAACTAAAAGATGCAATGAATGAAATTTCCATTCTGAACAATGATTTACAATCTCATGAAGTTAAATTTTGTTCCAATTGCAAATTAAAAGGAAAAACTTCATGTGAAAATTGCCTTGATCTGTCCAATAAACTTGATGACATGCATAGGACATTAGATCGGTTTTGTAATGGAAATAAGAACCTAAACTTGCTGCTGAATTCTTCCAAGTCTTGCAATAATAAAACTGGTTTAGGTTTTGATTCTCATGCTCATGCTTAGGCACATCCACCTAAAATTGTAAAGTCATTAGGAAGTGGTTTGATTCAAACAGTTCCTAAACAAAAAGGAGTGGTTTTCAAATCTGCAGGAGTGCTTTCTAATTCTGTTTCTAATGTTTGGTGCTCATCGAGACATGATTACAAAATTAAGTTTCATTGTACCTACTGTGGTAGAGATGGTCATGTCATAGATTTTTGTTATAGACTAGCTAAACAATAGAAAAGGGAAAGAATGTCTGCTAGATCTCATAACCCTCATGCTAAACTGAAAATTAGAAACATGCAACCTGCTTTAATGAGTGAGAAATTTGAAAAGGTAGCTTCCGGACCATCTGGTAAGAAATCCGCAAAAGCAGCTCCGATAGTTCCGATAGCTCCGAGAGCTCCCGAACCTTCTGTTGTTTCCTTCGGAACTTCAACTTTTGCTTTCGGAGCTTCAGCCTTGTCTTTTGGAACTGATGCTTTTACCTCTGGAGCTACTGGTTTTTGTGCTAAAAGAGTTAAGAACAGAAAACCTCAAACTTCTACTCATAAACCTGCTGTTTTGTCTCAGCTTTCGCGTGTTTTTCCTGCTGCACGTCGTGTGACTCAGTACTGGATACCTAAATGCCTTTTGACTAACCCCAGTATTGAGTCATCGACGTATTGTGCTTCTATGTAGGTTACACGTTTGAGGAAGGAGAACATTTGGATTGTGGATTCAGGTTGCTCACGCCACATGACCGGTAACAAAGATTGGTTCTCCTCCCTCTCTTTTGTGTCACGTGTAGAGAATGTTACTTTTGCCGATATTTCTTCAACTCCTATAATTGCTAAGGGTTCGGTTAGAGTAAATGATCACTACACTTTGAAAAATGTGGCACTTGTCAAAAATTAGAAATACAACTTGCTTTCTGTTTCACAATTGCTAGATGAAAATCTAGAAATTATTTTCAATAAAAACTGCTGCAAAGTTGTAGGTTCAAACAGTGAGCTTATTTTTAACATGTCTCGGTTTGGAAGAGTTTTTAAAGCTGATTTTGATATGTCTTCCTCTAAGCATAGGTGTCTAGTTGCTAATGATTCAAAGGACTTATATTTTTGGCATCGTAGACTTGGTCACGTAGGCTTTGATCACCTAACGCGTGTTAGTGCTCTTGATCGCATACGTGGGTTGCCTAAGCTTAAAGGGGACACAAAAATTGTGTGCTCTTCTTGTAGACATGCTAAGATGGTTGCAGGTTCACATACTCCTCTCACAATGATCATGACAACTGAACCATGTCAACTTTTGCACCTTGACACCGTAGGACCTTCATGTGTTCAATCCTTCGGAGGTAAATGGTATGCTCTTGTTATTGTTGATGATTATTCTAGATATTCTTGGGTGTATTTTATGGCGTCTAAGAATGAAGTTTTTAGTCACTTTAGAACTTTATTTCTTAGATTATCAATTGATAACCCAGGATCATTAAAAGCAATTAGAAGTGATAATGGAACTGAATTTAAAAATCAATCTTTTGATCACTTTTGTGCTGAAAATAGAATAGATCATCAATTTTCTTCACCATATGTACCTCAACAAAACGGTGTTATAGAAAGAAAGAACAAAACCTTAGTTGAGATGGCTAGGACTATGCTTGATGAATATCAAACTCCTAGGAAATTTTGGGCTGATGCATTAGCAACCGCTTGTTATGTCTCAAATCATGTTTTCTTGCATGCTAAGCTAGGTAAAACACCATATGAGCTTCGGTTTGGACATAGGCCTAGTGTTACACACTTTCGGGTCTTTGGTTGCAAATGCTTTGTTAAGAAACATGGTAATCTTGATAAATTTGAACCTAGATCCATTGATGGCATGTTTCTTGGTTATCCATCTCATACTAGAGGCTACCGTGTGCTTTTACTTGACCCAAACAAAATTGTGGAGACTTGTGAAGTGTCTTTTGATGAAGCTAGCCCAGGTACTAGCTCCGATGTTGCAGGACCAGATTCGTATCCTCAGGGGGAGGGTATTTTCGAAGATGAAGAAGAGCCGGTGATACTGCCTGGTAGTTCCGAAGCTGACACGTGTCCAGCTCCGGACATTGAACAAGCTCCGGCTATCACCTACACCGGTCCTGATCATCCACAAGTCACAAGCTCATCAATCTACGATGAACCTAATGAAGAAGAAGCTTGTGAGACATCTGTTCCCCTACATTTTTACAAAGATCATCCCCCACAATAGATGATTGGAAGCTTGCACGAACGAGTCACACGGTCTAGGTTTTGCGATCCAAACTCTCATGCTCATTCTGCTTTTGTTGCTTCTTTTGAACCCAAAGATATATCACACGCACTCACTAATGAATCTTGGATTATTGCCATGCAAGAAGAGTTAGAAAATTTTGAAAGAAATAATGTTTGAAAACTTGTACCTCCACCTCAAGGTCACACTTTAATTGGAACTAAATGGGTATTTAAAAATAAAAAAAGTGAGGATGGGGTTGTGGTTAGGAATAAGGCTAGGTTGGTTGCTCAAGGTTTCACCCAAGTTGAAGGTCTAGATTTTGATGAATCTTTTGCTCCTGTCGCTAGATTAGAAGACATAAGAATTTTGTTAGCTTTTGCAGCATCTAAAGGTTTTAAGCTATATCAAATGGATGTTAAAAGTGCTTTTCTTAAAGGCTACATAGATGAGGAGGTTTATGTCAAATAACCACCGAGTTTTGAAAATCCAGATTTGCCTAATCATGTTTACAAACTATCCAAAGCCTTGTACGGTCTCAAACAAGCCCCTAGAGCATGGTATGATAGGTTAAAAACATTCTTACTTAAACTGGGTTTTACCATGGGCAAGGTAGATAAAACTCTTTTTGTTCTTAAGCATGGCAATGACTCATTATTTGTTCAAGTGTATGTGGATGATATTATCTTTGGTTGTGCTTCTCATGATCTTGTGTCCAAGTTTTCAGCAATGATGAGTTCCGAATTTGAAATGAGTATGATGGGTGAACTCACTTACTTTTTGGGGCTGTAAATCAAGCAAACCAAGGAGGGTACCTTTGTGCATCAAACGAAGTATTCCAAAGACCTCCTAAGGTGCTTCAACATGGACAAAAGTAAGCCTCTTCGGACACCAATGGGAACAGCAACAACACTTGAACTTGATGAAGATGGTGAACCCGTGGATCAACAAGAATATAGAAGCATGATCGGATCACTTTTGTACCTCACGGCATCAAGACCGGACATACAATTCAGCGTATGTCTTTGTGCACGGTTTCAAGCTTCCCCACGTGTTTCACATCGTCAAGCCGTCAAAAGGATTCTCAGCTACTTACATGGAACTCAAGAATTTGGCATTTTTCTTCCTTCTTCCTCAACCGTTACTTTGAAAGCTTTTTCGGATGCTGATTTTGGGGGTCGTAGGATTGATAGGAAAAGTACTTCCGGTGCTTGTCATTTTCTTGGTAATTCTCTTGTTGCTTGGTCCTCTAGAAAACAAAATTCAGTTGCACAATCCACAGCCGAATCTGAATATGTAGCTGCTGCTAGTGCTTGCTCACAAATTCTTTGGATTGTTCAAACACTTAAGGACTATGGGGTAGATCTAGATAGTGTTCCACTGTTTTGTGATAACACTAGTGCTATTTGCATTGCCAAAAACCCCGTGCAACATTCTAGAACTAAGCACATTGATATTAGGTATCACTTTCTCCGAGATAACGTTGAAAAGGGAAACATTATGCTTCACCATGTAGATACCGAACAACAATTGGCTGACATTTTTACAAAACCTTTGGATTTCACTCGTTTTTGTTACATTCGTAGTGAAATAGGTATTATGCATCCTCATGGCTTAAATTGAGGGGGAATTTTTGAAACTTGGGAAGTCTATGTGTGAATCTAAAATTAAAATAATATGAGCATAGTATTTCATACATATATGACTTTGTGATTCCTTTTACATGCTGAAAGTTCTTACTACATTACTCGTGTTATACATTTTGTAGTTTTTGCCATGTCTAGTAATTGGAATAATTACTTACACTAAATCTGGTCATGGTCGAACTTTCTTGCTATTTTGAACTTGTTGCATGCTCACAAATGCTTTTAATTATTAAGAATACATCAAGTAATCAACTCACATGTTGAGTTTTCATGAACAAATATAAATTGAGAAAAGATCAAGAGAATATGCATGCATCGCACTTCTTCTTTGAAGATGGCTTGTCATTGCACTTAGATATGAACTTGGAAGAAGTTGTGTATGACTAAAACCATGTCCTTAAGCTTCTAATTGTCAATTGACATAGGCTTGGCTTGGTTGGTTAGAATAAGGCAGATGTGCATATAATCTCTTGCAAATATCATATGATCTAAATTTATGCTTTGAAAAATAATAAAATGCAGCAACTAGTGTCATGCTTTCAAGTTTTGAGATAGTTAAGTTTGTGAGATCATGACTTGCTTAAATTGAAAATTACATTTGATCTCTAGCATGGCTTACACTACTTTATGTATCTCATTGATGTGATAGTGTAAGGTACTTGATAGTATGACATGGATGAGCTTTCTTTATATGTATATGTTATAATATGCTCATAACAACTAAAGTTGGAGAGAAAAGTTGTTTATATGCTCATGACTTGCTGAATACATTGTCAAAGGGGGAGAGATAAGCATGAAGAGAAAGAAAATACGTGCATAAGGAGAGATAATAAAGGGGGAGAGATACTATGGGATAATTTTTCCTTCTCATTTTACTTTTGATTTACAAAGGGGGATAAATTTTCTTTAAAACTTTTAATGAGAATAAGCCAATGTTTGGATTTTAAATGGTGTTGCCAATGCATTCATCAAGGGGGAGATTGTAAGACCTATGTGTGCTGAATACATTGGCTTGTAGTGAATACACTTGGCTTTGATGATAAAAGTTTTAAATATCACCAAAACACCTTTTTTTGTCAAGGTCAGACTCTAGCTCTGAGCTACAGCAAGGTCCAACGGTAGGTCCGGCTTGTTTTGGGTAGCTCCGGCTACGTTAGATGCAAGGTCCGGCTTCTTGGTAAGGTCCGACTAGTTTTGGTTAGCTCCGGTGAGCTTTATCTTTAGCTCCGACATGTTTTTGTTAGCTCCGGCATGTCTTTGATAGCTCCGGCATATACTTGATAGCTCCGGCATGCTTTTGCTAAGCTCCGACATACTTTGTCTAGCTCCGGTTTTGGGTTGACTAGTTTTGACTAGTTTTTGGTAAGCTCCGGTGCTAGGATCTACTAGTTTTGGTAAGATCCGGCGCTAGGTTCTACTAGCTTTTGTTAGCTCCGGCTCAAGCTCTGGGTTGCTCTGGCAAGGTCCGGAACTTGACCTAAGTGCTTCTGCTTTTCATTTGCAATGTTTCGTACTTGCTTTACATTGTTGGAAAGATTGCTTAGTATTCATTTGCTAAGTTTTTGGTGCGTTTTGGATGATATGGATGATATCGTGTTACTATGTTTTTGCAACATGCTTATGTGAGATTCTCACGTAAGGTGTTGTGTTCGGAACTAACTTGAGTCAAGTCGAGGACTTGGGCTCGTATGGATTGTTTGTTTGTTCATGTGCAGGTGTTGCTTGAGTTCAAGTCTTGGCTGGTGACAGGATCCATTGGACTAGTCTCAGGAGGAGATGAGGTTCCAACAACCAAGTTCAGGAGGAACTGTGGTTGAGCGGGTCAGGAGGTCGCGCATGATGATTGAATCAAGGGCAGTGCATATGAAGGTCAAAGGAAGGTGTTCGCACGTGTGCATGAGGTGCATGACATGGCAATATGCTTCTAGAGACGGATTATGGAAGGAAGATCTGATCGGAAGGATCGGATCGTATCGGTTGAAGACTTTGGCTGCGGCGGAGTCGGTTATGGCTCGGTATGGAAAGTATCGAGTTGGTTATGTTAGGATTTCGTGTGGGTCACGAATTTGAGTTGTTTAGGAATGTGGGATAAATTCCTAAGGTGTTTGGAAGTCTTAAGATTGCTTCTATCTGCGTATAGAAGAGTCCTAAGCAGTTATGGAAAGTTCCGATTGTGATCGGATTAGGATTGGAGTCCTAGTTGAGTTTGGGATGGCCTAAGGGCTGGTTATATAAGCAAGGGAAGGTCAAAGCTCGGGGGAGACGACTTTGGGGCTGTTCCTCTTGTGTTCTATTGAATAAAATTTGTAGTTTGAAGGAACTTTTGTGCCTTGTTCGTCCGACTTGTTCCAGACAAGTTTTACTTGTCGAGTTTCTGGACAGCACTACCTTTCGTCGGTGGTTTTATCATAACTCGAGTTTTACAGATCCAATTGACGTGATTCTTTTTGGGTTGTCTTCACAACTTGATTGTCAATCATCTGTCAAAAGTTCACGGTCATTGAATTTGTGGTTTTTGATCTACAAGAGTTTCTTTGCAGCATTCCAGAAACTGTTTTTCTCGGGTAGGTCAGATTGACCAGTGTTTGATCTTTTGATCATAACTTGAGTTTTTCTCGACGGATTTTAGTAATTCCTGTTGTGTTGACTTCGTGACTTGATTCTCTCTGATATGTATCATTTTTGTCACGGTGAAACTCGTTTAGATTAGTCTCATACACGATTTCTTTAACAGATCGTTTTTCTACCGAAGGGATTGGGGTTTAATTGTTTCCACTGCGTAAGAATTTTTAAAATCTACCATTCACCCCCACCTCTGGTAGCTTTTCACGTGCTCTTCGATCCTACAGTGGGATATGAAGTTAGGTTGTTTTAGGAATGTGGGATACGTTCCTAAGGTGTTTGGAAGTCTTAAGATTTCTTCTATCTGCGTATAGAAGAGTCTTGAGCAGTTATGGAAAGTTTGATTCGTGAATTGAGTAGGATACGTGTCCTAGTTAGAGTTGAGTTGGCCTTTGGGCTGGTTATATACGAATGGGAGGCATAGCTTGTGGAAGTTGTCTTCGGGGCTGTTCCTCATGTGATTTGATGAATAAATTTCGTAGTTGAAAGGAACTTTTCTGCCTTGCTCGTCCGACTTATTTTGTTTAAGTCTTTCTCATCGTGTTTCTGCACAGCACTACCCTTCTTCGGTGGTTTTATCATAACTTGAGTTTTACAGATCCGATTGACGTTATTCTTCTTGATTTGGCTTTCAGAACTTCATTTTCTATCGTCTATGAAAATTTCATGGTCATTGGATTTGTGGTTTCTGATCTACATGAGTTTCTTTGCAGTGTTCTAGAACAGTTTTTTCCTGGGTAGGACAGATTGACTTTTGTTCGATCTTTCGATCGTGACTTGAGTTTCTTTCAACGGATTTTCGTGATTCTTGTTGTGACTTCTTCATGACTTGATTCTCTACAATCTATACTAGTTTTTTCATAGTTGAACACGTTTAGATTAGTCGCACACATGGTTTCTTTAATAGATCAGTTTTCTATAGAGGGAGTGTTTCGTTGCTTCCGCTGAAAAGTTTTAATCTACCGTTCACCCCGCTCTGGTAGCTTTACACGTGCTCTTCAATCCTATAATCGGTATCAGAGCAAGGGTGCTCTATTCTTTGTGATTCACACGTGTTTTTTAACTCATCCTCATGGAGAAATACTCCGCCAAACCTTGTGTGTTTAGTGGTATTGATCTTCAGGTTTGGAAGGCACACATGGAGGCTTTCATCCAGTCGCAAGGCTTCGCGATATGGGAAAAGGTATACAAACCTTAGGGAGTGCCACCAAACGATCAAGTTACGGCTATAAATCTACGGGACGTTGACAACAATAACAAAGCCCGTAACTTGACCTTTAAGGGACTCACTCAAAGCGACTTTGATTGTGTCGCGCACCTCCGATCGGCATACGAAATTTGGAGAGCTCTTCGTGATTATCACGAAGGCTCCAACATAATCAAGGAGGTAAAACAAGATATGTTCAAAAAGGAATACATGCGCTCCAAGATGCAACCTGGTGAGTCCATCGATCAACTTTTTTGCCTGATTTAATAAAATTCACAGTAATCTACGTAGTGTCAACATAAACTTTTCTGATGCTGATAATGCTAGGCAACTCCATAGTGCATTAGACATGACAATATGGCAGATGAAAGTAACATCCATTTGTGAATCAACTATCGTGAATACTCTTACTTTAGATGAGCTTTACTCTAAACCAAAAACTCATGAAATTAACATTTTATCACGAAAGAATCCAAATAAGTCTATTGCATTCGTTTCACAACGTGATATGTCTAGCTCCAGCCAATCATCATCTTGCAATACTCTTTCTTTGTCATCTTCAGTAACCCTGGAACAGATTGAAGAATTTCCAGAAGAGGAGCTAGAACTCATCTCTACTAGGTTCTCAAAAGCATTGCAAAATGTGAGAACTAGAAGGAGAGGAAGATCTGGACCTCAACAATGCTTTGAATGTGGTAAGACATGACACTTTCGTACAGAATGCCCTAACCTTTTAGGTCCTACTACGCGTGAAGTGAAGCAGAACAAGATCAAGACCACCTTTGGAAACTCCAATAAGAAAAAGAAGGGTTCCATGGGACACAAGATGATAAACAACTTCATCACCGCACTTCAAGAGCTCAGTTCAAGTGATGTAGACATTAGAAGTGATGAAGATGATGATGATCTGGCCAACTTATGCTTCATGGCTGGCAAAACAAGATCAAGATCAAGTCAGGAGGATGCAAAACACAACAGTGACGACAATGGGATATGTTCTATCTGTAAGGAAATGTGTGATGCAATTTCTCATACAACTATTATTGTCAAGAAAAAGGACAAAAACCTTAGGGATAATGCTGCTAAAATTGAATCACTAGAATCTGAAATCAACCGTTTAAAAACTTTCATTCCTAGTGATGATGCATGTCCCTCATGTGACTTAATCTATGAAAACTTTCCACACTAAGAAGTGCACACTCCTCCACTCTAGATGGACTTGATGAAGAAATTGAAAAGAACAAAAGGCTGTCTGATTTTAATGTTAAAAAATTTAAAAGATGCTTCTTGTTCTACAGATGATCTGCATTATTCTGCATGTGACGATATTGACAAGAAACTAAAAGATGCAATGAATGAAATTTCCATTCTGAACAATGCTTTACGTTCTCATGAAGTAAAATATTGTTCAAATTGCAAACCAAAAGGAAAAACTTCATGTCAAAACTACCTAGTTTTATCTAAAGAACTTGACAATAAAAATAAGATACTAGAGTGGTTCTACAATGGGAACAATAATCTAAACTTGTTGTTAAATTCTTCTAAACGTTGCAATGATAAAACTGGTTTAGGTTTTGATTCCCATGCTTATTCTAAAACACATCCACCTCACGTTGTAAGAACATTTGGAAGAGGTTCAATCAAAACTGTATCTAAACAAAAGGATGTGATTTTTAAAACTGGTATCTAAACAAAAGGATGTGATTTTTAAAACTGCAGGAGTGCTTTCTAATTCTGTTTCTAATACTGGATGCTCTTCTAGACATGATTACAAAATTAAATTTCATTGTACTTACTATGATAAAGATGGTCATGTCGTAGATTTATGTTATAGACTAGCTAAAAAAATTAAAAAGGATAAAATGTCTGCTAGATCTCATAACTTTCATGCTAAACATAAAATTAGAAACATGCAACCTGCTTTAATGAGTCAGAAATTTGAAAAAGTAGGCTCCGGACCTTTTGGTAAGAGATCTGCAAAGGCAGCTCTGATAGTTCCGCTAGCTCCGAGAGCTCCCGAACCTTCTGTTGTTTCCTTCGGAACATCAGTTTTTCCGTGCGGAGCTTCAGCTTGTTCCTTTGCAACTGCTGCTTTTACCTCTGAAGCTACTAGTTTTAGTGCTAAACGTGAAAAAACTTTTAAATCAGTAGTTAAGGACTGAAAACATCGATCTTGGACTCATACACCTCCTGTTTGGTCATAGCTCTCACGTGTTTTTCCTGCTCCATGTCGTGTGACTCAGTACTGGATTAATAAATGCCTTTTGAGTAACCCAGTATTGATTCATCGACATATTATTCTTCTATGTAGGTTACACGCTTGAGGAAGGATAACATTTGGATTGTGGATTCAGGTTACTCACGCCACATGACCAGTAACAAAGAATGGTTCTCCTCCCTCTCTTTTGTGTCATGTGTAGAGAATGTTACTTTTGCTGATAATTCTTCAACTCCTATAATTGCTAAGGTTCGGTTAGAGTAAATGATCAGTACACTTTGAAAGATGTGGCACTTGTTAAAAATTTGAAAAACAACTTGTTTTGTGTTTCACAACTGCTAGATGAAAATCTGAAAATTATTTTCACTAAAAACTGCTCCAAAGTTGTAAATTCAAATAGTGAGCTTATTTTTAACATATCTCGGTTTGGAAGACTTTTTAAAGCCGATTTTGATATGTCTTCTTCTAAGGATAGGTGTATAGTTGCTAGTGATTCCAAAGACTTATATTTTTGGCATCGTAGACTTGGTCACGTAGGCTTTGATCATCTAATGCGTGTTAGTGCTCTTGATCACATACGTGGGCTGCCTTAGCTCAAAGGGGACAAAGAAATTGTGTGCTCTTCTTGTAGACATTCTAAGATGGTTGCAGGTTCACAAACTCCTCTCACAATGATCATGATAACTGAACCGGGTCAAATTTTGCACCTTGACACCGTATGACCTTCAAGTGTTCAATCCTTCGGAGATAAATGGTATGTTCTTGTGATTGTTGATGATTATTCTACAGACTCTTGGGTTTAGTTTATGTCATCTAAGAATGAAGATTTTCATCACTTTACAACTTTACTTCTTAGATTATCAATTGATGACCCAGGATCTTTAAAAGCATTAGAAATGATAATGAAACCGAATTTAAAAATCAATTTTTTGATCACTTTTGTGCTGAAAATGGAATATATCATCAATTTTCTTCACCATATGTACCTCAACAAATTGGTGTTGTAGAAAGAAAGAACAAAACCTTAGTTGAGATGGATAGGACCATGTTTGATGAATATCAAACTCCTATGAAATTTTGGACTGATGCGATTGCAACCGCTTGTTATGTCTCAAATCATGTTTTCGTGCGCGCTAAGCTAGGTAAAACACCATATGAGCTTCGATTTGTACATATGAGTAGTGTTACACACTTTCTGGTCTTTGGTTGCAAATGCTTTGTTAAGAAACATGGTAATCTGGATAAATTTGAACCTAGATCCATTGGTGGCTTGTTTCTTGGTTATCCATCTCATACTAGAGGCTATCGTGTGCTTTTACTTGACACTGAAAAAATTGTGGAGACTTGTGAGGTGTCTTTTTATGAAGCTAGCTCAGGTACTAGCTCAAACATTGCATGTCCAGATCCATATCCTTAGGGGGAGGGTATTTTCGAAGAAAAAGAAGAGTCAGTGACATTGCCTGATAGTTCCGAAGCTGACACGTTTCCAGCTCCGAACTTTGAACAAGCTCTAACGACCATCTCTACTAGTTCTAATCGTGCACAAACCACAAGCTCATCAATCTGCGATGAACCCGATGAAGAAGAAGCTTGTGAGACATCTGTTCCCCTACGGATTTACAAGAATCATCCCCCGCAACAGATAATTGGAAGCTTGCATGAACGAGTTACAAGATCCAGGTTTTCAGACCCCAATTCTCATGCACATTCTTATTTTGTTGCTTCTTTTGAAACCAAAGATATATCACATGCACTCACTAATGAATCTTTGATTATTGCCGTGCAAGAAGAGTTAGAAAATTTTAAAACAAATAATGTTTGAAAACTTGTACCTCCACCTCAAGATCACACTTTAACTGGAACTAAATGGGTGTTTAAAAATAAACAAAGTGAGGATGTTGATTAGAAATAAGGCTAGATTGGTTGCTCAAGGTTTCACACAAATTGACGGTCTAGATTTTGATGACACTTTTGCTCCTGTTGCTAGATTAGAAGCCATAAGAATTTTGTTAGCTTTTGCTGCATCTAAAGGTTTCAAGTTATATCAAATGGATGTTAAAAGTGCTTTTCTTAATGGCTACATATATGTGGAGGTTTATGTTAAGCGACCACCTGGTTTGAAAATCCAGATTTTCCTAATCATGTTTTCAAATTGACTAAAGCTCTGTATGGTATAAAACATGCTCCTAGAGCATGGTATGATAGGTTAAAAACATTCTTACTTCAAATTGGGTTTACCATGGGCAAGGTTGATAAAACTCTTTTTGTGCTTAAGCATGACAACAACTCTTTATTCGTTCAAGTGTATGTGGATGATATTATCTATGGTTGTGATTCTCATGACCTTGTGTCCATGTTTTCAGCTATGATGAGTTCAGAATTTGAGATGAGCACGATGGGAGAACTCATGTACATTTTGGAGCTGCAAATCAAGAAAACTAAGGAGGGAACCTTTGTGTGTCAAATGAAGTATACAAGAGACATTCTTAAGGGCTTCAAAATTGACAAAAGCAAGCTTCTTTGGAAACCAATGGGAAGAACAACGACACTTGAACTTGATGAAGATGGTGAACCCGTGGATCAAAAAGAATATAGAAGCATGATCGGATCACTTTTGTACCTCACGGCATCAAGACCAGACACACAATTTAGCGTATGTCTTTGTGCATGGTTTCAAGCATTCCCACGTGCTTCACATCGTCAAGCCATCAAAATAATTCTCAGGTACTTACATGGAACTAAAGAATTTGGCATTTTTCTTCCTTCTTCCTCAATTGTTACTCTGAAAGCTTTTTCGGATGCTGATTTTGGGGGTTGTAGGATTGATAGGAAAAGTACTTCTGGTTCTTGTTATTTTCTTGGTAATTCACTTGTTGCTTGGTCCTCTAGAAAACAAAACTCAGTTGCACAATCCACACCCGAATATGAATATCTAGCTGCTGCTAGTGATTGCTCACAAATTCTTTGGATTGTTAAAATACTTAAGGACTATGGGGTTGATCTAGATAGAGTTCCACTGTTTTGTGATAACACTAGTGCCGTTTGCATTGCTAAAAACCTCGTGCAACATTGTAGAACTAAGCACATTGATATTAGGTATCACTTTCTCCATAATAATGTTGAAAAAGGAAACATTGTGCTTCACCATGTAGATACCGAACAACCATTGGCTGACATTTTCACAAAACATTTGGATTTCACTCGTTTATGTTACATTCATAGTGAAATAGGGGTTATGCATCCTCATGGCTTAAATTGAGGGGGAGTTTTGAAACTTTGGAAGTCTATGTGTGAATCTGAACTTAAAATAATATGAGCATAGTATTTCATACATATATGACTTTGTGATTCCTTTTACATGCTGAAAGTTCTTACTACATTACTCATGTTATACATTTTGTAGTTTTTTCCATGACTAGTAATTGGAATAATTACTTACACTAAAACTGGTCATTATCAAACTTTCTTGCTATTTTGAACTTGTTGCATGATCACAAATGCTTTTAATCATAATGAATTAATCAAGTAATCAACTCACATGCTGAGTTTTATGAACAAATATAAATTGAGAAAAGATCAAGAGTATATGCATGCATCACACTTCATTTTTTGAGATGGCTTATCATTGCACTTAGATATGAACTTGGAAGAAGTTGTGTATGAACCATGTCCTTAAGCTTCTGATTGTCAAATGACATAAGCTTGGTTTGGTTGGTTAGAATAAGGAAGATGCCCATATGATCTCTTGCAAATATCATATGATCTAAATTTGTGCTTTGAAAAATAATAAAATGCAGCAACAAGTGTCATGCTTTCAGGTTTTGAAATAGTTAAGTTTGTTAGATCATGACTTGTTAAAATTGAAAATTACATTTGATCTCTAGCATGGCTTACACTACATTATGTATCTCATTGTTCTGATAGTGTAAGTTACTTGATAGTATGACTTGGATGAGCTTTGTTTTATATTTATATGTTATAATGTACTCATAACAATTGAAATTTCTCTTTTGAACCTTGCTGAATACATTGTCAAAGGGGGAGAAATTGATCACACATTGCACATATTCACAAGTGTTTTTTTGGCACGATTCTTCTCAGGGGGAGAAGTATGAAAAGGGAAGGGGAGAAATTTATTTCTATCCCATTTCATTTCCAAAAAGGGAAGAAATTTTTTTCAAAACTTTTCATGTGAATAAGCCAATGTTCGGATTTTAAGTGGTATTGCCAATGCATTCATCAAGGGGGAGATTGTGAGACCTATGTGTGATGAATACATTGGCTATGGCAATAAAAGTTTTGAATACTACCAAAATACCTTTTTAACAAGGTCTGACTCTAGGTCTGAGCTTTAGCAAGGTCCGACGTAAGGTTGGACTTGCTTTGTCTCGGTCCGACATGTTTTTGGGTAGCTCTGGTGAGCTTTGTCTTTAGCTTTGGGATATCTTTGATAGCTCTGACATATCTTTGTTAAGCTCCGGCGCTAGGTCCGACTAGCTTTGGTTAGCTCCGACACTAGGTCCGACTAGTTTTGATAAGCTCCGGTTTAAGGTCTGGTTAGCTTTGGCATGGTCCGGAGCTAGATTGGAGTGGTTCTGCTTTTAACTTGCAATGTTTCCAACTTTCTTTACATCGATGGAAAGTTTTCTTAGTATTCACTTACTAAGTTTTTGGTATATTTTGGCTTATCGTGGTTGATATCATTTTACTATGGTTTGCAACATGCTTACGTGAGGTGCTCATGTAAGGTGTTGTGGTTTCGGAACTAACGAGAGTCAAGTCGATGAATTGTGCTCGGAAGTATCATTCGGAAGTATTAGTTGTTTATTCATGTGCAGGTGTTGCTTGAGTTCAAGACATGGCTGGTGACAGGATCCTCTGGACTAGTCTTAGGGAGGAGATGTGGTTCCAACAACCAAGTTCAGGAGGAATTGTGGTTGAATGGGTCAGGAGGTCGCACAAGATGATTGAATCAAGGGCAGTGCATATGAAGGTTATTGGACGTCGTTGGAAGGTGTTTGCACGTATGCATAGAGTGCATGGACGTGGCAACATGGTTCTGAGTTGGACGTGAAGATTTGGTTGGAAGGATCCAATCGTATCGGATTATGACTCTGGCTACTGCAGAGTCGGGTTTTGGCTCGTATATGGAAAGTATCGAGTTGGTTATGATAGTTTTCGTGTGGGACACGAATTTATATTGTTTTAGGAATGTGGGATACGTTCCTAAGGTGTTTCAAAGTCTTAAGATTGCTTCTATCTGTGTATAGAAGAGTCTTGAGCAGTTATGGAAAGTTTTGATTTGTGAATTAAGTAGGATACGAGTCCTAGTTAGAGTTGAGGTTGCTTTCGGGCTGGTTATATAAGCAAGGGAGTCCAGAGCTCATGGAAGATGACTTCGTGGCTGTTCCTCTTGTGATTTGATGAATATAATTCATAGTTGAAAGGAACTTTTGTGTCTTGTTCGTCCGACTTGTTTTGTTCAAGTCTTCCTCGTCGAGTTTCTACATAGCTCTACCTTTCTTCGGTGGTTTTATCATAACTCGAGTTTTACATATCCTATTGAAGTGATTCTTCTTGGGTTGTATTCACAACTTAATTTTCTATCATATGTGAAAATTTCATGGTCATTTGATTTGTGGTTTTTGATCTACATGAGTTTCTTTGCAGTGTTCCAGAACTGTTTTTTCTTGGGTAGGACAGATTGACCTTTGTTCGATCTTTCGATCGTAACTTGAGTTTCTCTTGACAGATTTTCGTGAGTCTTGTTGTGAAGTATTCATGACTTGATTATATACAATCTATACTAGTTTTGTCACAGTTGAACGTGTTTAGATTAGTCACACACACGGTTTCTCTAGCAGATTGGTTTTCTGCAGAGGGGTGTTTCATTGCTTCCGCTGAAATGCAACACATCCATTGAGGAAGGCTTCATATTCAAACCCGGGGGTTGGTCCACATACACCTCCTCCTTGATTGGTCCATTGAGGAAGGCACTTTTTACATCCGTTTGATAGAGCTTGAAATCATGGTGAGTAGCATATGCAAGTAATATTCTAATGGACTCAAGTCTAGCTATGGGAGCAAAGTTTCATCAAAATCCAAAACTTCGACTTGTGAATAAATTTTGGCCACAAGTCGTGCCTTGTTCCTCGTCACCACCCCGTGTTCGTTTTGTTTGTTGTGGAAGACCCATTTGGTGCCGACGACGTTGGATTTGGGTCTTTTGACTAGTTCCCACATCTCGTTCCTTTTGAAATTGTTGAGTTCTTCTTGCATGGCCACTACCCAATCCGGATCCTTCAATGCATCCTCAACCCTGCGTGGTTCCAAAAAGTACACAAACGAGTAATGCTAACAAAAATTAGCTATGCGAGATCTAGTAGTTACTCCCTTTTGGATGTCACCGATGATGTTGTCGATTGGGTGATCCCTTTGGATGCTTTGGTGTACACTTGGGTGTGGTACTTGCTGTCTTGAACCTTCATCATCATCTTCTTCTCCCCCTAAATGGTTGCTCTCATTGACCTGTTGATCATTTTCACTTTCTTGAGGTTGATCTTGTATGGAAGCTCCCTCTTGATCAATGGTCACCTCTTGTGGTTCATTTTCCTCATGCATATGTAGAGGTGGCTCTTGTGGTCGAACTTCGCCTAACGCCATTCTTCTCAATGCTTGACAATGATCTTCTTCTTTATCTAGCACACATGGATCAACTTGCTCCTTTTGGGGGCCATTAGTTTCATCGAACACTACGTCACGTGCTACTTCAACAAGTCCGGAGGTCTTGTTGTAGAAATGATATGCATAAGTGTTCGAATCATAACCAAGCAAGAAACCTTCATCGTACTTCGAAGCGAACTTTGAAGTCCTAGGCTTCTTGTTCAAAATATAACATTTGGAACCGTAAACTCGAAAATATGAAATATTAGGCTTGTTACCGGTGAGTAGCTCATAGGATGTCTTCTTGAGTAGTTGATGAAGGTAAAGTCGATTTATGGCGTGGCAGGCGGTGTTGACCGCTTCCGCCCAAAATCGATCCGAGGTCTTGTACTCATTGAGCATTGTTCTTTCCATTTCTATGATGGTTCAGCTCTTTCTTTCGGCAACTCAGTTTTGTTGAGGGGAGTACGGAGCTAAAAACTCGTGCTTTATTCCTTCTTCATCTAGGTACTCCTCCAATTGTGTGTTCTTGAACTCCGTGCTGTTATCGCTTCGAATGTTCTTGATTGTCAATGAGAACCCATTTTGAGCTTTCTTGAAGAACTTCTTGAGTATTCCTTGTGTTTCTGACTTATCATGTAAAAAGAAAACACAAGTGAAGCGAGAAAAATCCTCGACAACTACTAAACCATATTTGTTACCGTTGATGCTTATGTAGGCGATTGGACCGAATAAGTCCATATGAAGTAGCTCGAGCGGTCTTGTTGTATTCATGATGTTCTTCGTGGGATGAGGTGCTCCAACTTGCTTCCCAGCTTGGCACGCGCTACAGGGCCTGTATTTCTCAAAAACAACATCCTTCAAACTTCGGATGTGATCGCCCTTGAGGAGTTTTTGAAGATTCCTCATACCAACATGCGCTAGCCGTCTATGCCACAGCCAACCCATGTTGGTCTTTGCAATCAAGCATGTGTCAAGTTCGGCTTTATCCTTGTTGAAGTCAACAAGATAAAGCTTTCCCTTCAACATACCCTTGAATGCAATGGAACCATCACTCCTCCTAGACACGGTCACACCCCCGTTAGTGAACAAGCAATTATAACCTCTGTCACATAATTGAGATATGGACAGCAAGTTATAATCTAAGGAATCAACATGTAATACATAAGAAAGAGTGTCTTGTGGTGATATGGCGATTTTACCGGTACCGAGCACCTTTCCTTGACTATTGTCTCCAAAATAGATGCCCTCGCTTGGATCCTCATTTGCTTCATATTCAACGAACATCCTTCCTTCTCCGGTCATATGGTTAGTGCAGCCACTGTCTAGCACCCATTTGGATCCACTGGAGGAATAGGCCTGCAAAAACCAATTATGCCTTGGTTTTAGGTACCCAAGCTTGCTTGGGTCCTTTTAGGTTAGTCACAAGGGATTTGGGCACCCACACATGAGACTTGGTGTTCCCATGGTGTGGCCCAACATAACGAGCATAAATTTTTCCATAATTACTTCTAATTAAGACATAAGATGCATCAAAAGTTTTGAAAGCAACTTTTGTTGTTTATACACAGGACTAGTCTGGGAGGCCGGACTTGTCCGGATCCCGACCGGACCTGTCTGATGGTCATGCGTGTTGTATTCATTAATTTTGGATCTTCCAGTTTGAGAGAGTCTTCCCTTTACAAAGACATTGGAATCCTTGTTATTCTTATCGCTTTTAGCTTGTTGCTTTTTACCATGAGAGTAACCAATGCCATATTTGACATTTGGAGGTCTTGTGACCAAGTATGCACTACGTGCATATTTGATCTTCTCCTTGTCAAATATGCCATTTTGTGCAGGATGCTTGTCCTTGGTAGAGGTTGACTTGTCTTTCAAACTGTTGTACACTTTACCACATGTACAAGTAGAAGCAACTTCAGTTTTAATGTGTTGAGAAGGTGAGCTTGAAGAGGATGAAGGGTCACCTTGCTTGAGTGAGTCAACTTGCACCTCAAGGATCTTGTTAACCTTGATTAGGTTAACAAGTTTTTCCTTGATTGTAGCATTTGAGTCACTTAACTCCAAGCAAGTTTCCTTGCTTGAAGCCAATTCAAGCTCTAGTGACTTGCTCTGCTCCTTTTCAAGCTCTAGAAGCTTATCAACTTCAACATACTCCTCCTTTTGGGAGAAAATCATGTCTTCTTGACGATGTATTAACCACTCCTTCTCAACAAGTTGATCAAGCAAAAATTTCATTTTAGTGGTTGTTTTCTTATCTAACCCAATGAGCATATCTTTATTGTCACTATTAACATCACTATCACTGGAATAGGAATGCATGGAGGAGGGTTTTGTTGTTACCTTGTGTTTACCTTCCTTTGCCATGAGGCAAGTGTCGTTCCCCTTCCATGCGCCGAGTGTAGGGAAGAGAGTAGACTTCTTGGATGTCTTCTCGATGGCTATGCTAGCCATCTCTTCTTCTTCTGATGATGAGGACTCATCATTTGAGTCCCACTCTTTCCCTATGTGCGCTTGTTCGGCTTGTTTCTTCTTCTTGAAGAATTTCTTGGGTTGAGGCTTGTCTTCTTTGGTCTTCTTCCTGTTCTCTTCATATGGGCAATCAGCTATAAAGTGGCTACACTCACCACAATTATAGCATGCCCGCCTCAACTTTGGCTTTGTTCTTTCCTTGTATTTTCCTTCACTTGATTTAGCGCCTGCTCTCTTCTTTATCATCTTCTTGAATTTCTTCATGAATAGTATCATGCCATCTTCATCCATGTCACTGCTCTCATCATCATCGTCTTCTTCTAGCTGTGCTTCTCGCGATTCTTTAGATAAGGGCTTGAGGGTGGACTTCAAAGCAACCCCTTTCTTCTTTGCCGGGGTGAGGTCGGCATTTTCCTTGACATGCTTCGCTTGCTTTTCCATCATATCGAAATTGATGATTTTTCCAAGTAGCTCATCCAGAGTCATTCTCTTGTATCCGGGGCTTTCTCTAATCATTGAGCATAAGGTGACGTTGCGAGGCATGAAAGCTCTAAGGATGAGCTTCACCACCTCGTGGTCGTTCCACTTCTTGCTTCCGTATGATCGAACCTTGTTGATGAGCGTCTTTAGTCAATTTTACATATCTTGAGGCGACTCATCTTCTTCGATAGCGAATCTTCCCAATTCGCCTTCGATCATCTCAATATTCGCTTCACGCACATGACGATCACCTTCATGTGAAGTTTGCAATGTGTCCCAGATCTCCTTTGCAACCTCGAGTCCATCCGCCTTGGTGGACTCGTCCCGACTGAGTGAAGAGGTAATGACTGTCGTGGCTTGAGCATTTCGATGAATTGCCTGCTCTTGGCTTGGTGTAAGCTCTTCATCGTCATCTGGGATATCTATCCCTGTGCACACAATATGTCACAAACTTGGATTGAGATAAATTAGATGCATTTTCATATTTTGCCACAACATTGAGTAATCACTTCCATCGAAGTGTGGGGATTTTCCTAGAGGGATAGACAAATAATGATTATTGCTAGAATTAAGACGATCGTAGTTGAAAGGATATCGGGAGTAGTCGGTGTGACTACTCCTCTTCTTCATCTTTTCATCTTCAATTTTCACCTTTCCCTTGGAAAGGGTTTTCTTCCCAAGGAGCGGCTTGAGTTCCAGCGTCCCCTCATCGCCATCCTTGAAGTCTTGAATAGCTTCTAGGAGGTTCTCCAATTTCTGGTTCTTATCTTCATCAACCTTCTCTTGGTTGTTTCTCTTGTGTATGTCTTTCATGTTCGACATGATCTCTTCAAGCGATTAGTCTCCTTCTTGAAGAACCTTACTCTGATACCAATTGAATGTGGCCTAGAGGGGGGGGGAGGTGAATAGGCCTTTTTGAATTTTGTCAGAACCTGCAACACTTAACAACCAAATCAAAACTCGAGATATCGGACTAGTCCGGTCAAGTGCAGACTAGTCTGTTGTTTACCAACTAGGTTAATCAAGTTTGATCGATTAATTTGATTCTAGGATGTATGCAGCGGAAATATACAGTAAATTGAAGTGTTATACGATTATAAACTAGGGTATACCACAAGTTAATCTTATGTTTAATGTTTCAACGTAAAGTAAACAAGATTGATTGAAACCCTAGTTTGATACGATGCATAAGAATAATGAACGCAAAACAAGAACACAAGCAACTTATCCTGTGGTTCGGTTCCCATAGAGGCAACCTACATCCACGTTGTGGAGTCCACAAAAGGACCGGGTCTTCTCCAACCCTACCCTCGTCGGATCGTCACGAAGGCCAATCCTCTTCTCTTATCACAAAGGGTAAATAAAAAAATTCAAGGGGCCTTCTCACATGTTGAGGGCTCCCCTAGATTACAACAAGAACTCCACCAAAAACACACTTGAAATATTACAATGAAAATCACAGGAGTGTGTTAGGGAATCAAACCAAGAGCTCAAGAGTGATGAATCGTGTCTCTCCAATGTTCCAAAGTGTATCCTCAAGGGATTGATCTTTGTGGCTTTTGATTTCGTGGATAGATGTGTTTCTGATGCTCTTGGGAGGTGTGACGGCGCAGGGGTTCGAGAGAGATTAAAGTTGGGCCGTGCACATCTATTTATATGGGGTTTCTAAAAGTGACTGTTAGGATTTAGAAAGATCGGACTAGTCCATGGTGGACACCGGACTAGTCCGGTGTGCTTTGTGTAGCAAACCCTAAGTGTCCCAAAATATCGGACTAGTCCGGCTAGGAGCGGACTTGTCCGATTTCGCTTCTGGAAATCTTCGGACTAGTCCGATAATCATCGGACTTGTTCGGGTCAGTGAAACCATAAGTGAATTGGGTGAAAAGTCTGCACTCGGAGGACTTGTCCGATTTAGGTCAGAGGGTTTTCGGACTAGTCCAGGCCAATAACGGACTTGTCCGATTAAGATCGTAATGATATCGCACTAGTCCATTGTGTGATCGGACTTGTCATTTTTTGTGCAGCTTGTGAAGTGTTTTGAGTACTAGTCCACAACGGGAAGGACTAGTCCGATTCTAGTTAGAGAGATATCGGACTAGTCCGCGGTGATATCAGACTTGTCCGATCTTGTGCAGAAAGATATCGGACTAGTCCGGTGTCAATCAGACTAGTCCGGTCCTGTATAAACTTGTGCAATGTGTGTTTATTTGTGTTTGAGCTCTTGGGGTGTGTTTCCTTAACGCACTCCATACACAATGATCTACTACACTTGTTCCTTGAGCTCATTTCCACATTACTCCTCATTCTCCCTTCTTTTTGGCACTTTGCTTATTTTCCCATTAAAACCCGTGCTCATCTCAACAAATAGGTTAGGATCTCATTTGCTTGTCATAAATCATCCAAAACCCACATGGGATTCCTATATGCACTTTCAGGGTGCAACCTGAATCCACAAGTAAAATGTTCTCCTTCCTCAAGCGTGCGACCTACATAGAAGCACAATACAATAATGAGTCAATACTAGGGTTAGTAAAAAGGCATTTAGGAATCCAGTACTGAGTCACGCGATGTCCATCAGGAATAACATGCGAAAGCTAAGATAAAACATCAGGTTTATGAGCAAAATTTTTAGAATCATTGCATCCCACTACTGAACTATGAGGTGTGTTATGTGTAGCATGAAAATAGTAGGTTTAGAAGCAAATTTTGCATGTTTTTGACTCAATACAACAGGTTGCAAGTTTCTAACATTCGGTTCAGCATGCATAGTAAATTTTGCTTGGATGTTGCGTGATCTAGATAGCATTCTTTGCTTCTTGTCTTGTTTAGCTAGTCTATAACAAAAATCTATGACATTATCATCTCTACCACAATAGGTATAATAAAATTTAATCTTATATGTTCATGTCTAGATGAGCAAGCAATGTGTGTGTTAGCTCCCGAATGCGACAACACCCCCGCTGACCCTAAAACAACATCTTTTTTTAGGAACTGTTTTAATCAAACCACTTCCGAGTGACTTAAAAACCTTAGGTAGATGTGCCTTAGCATGAGAATGAGAATCAAAACCTAAACCAGTTTTATCATTGCAAGTCTTGGAAGAATTCAGTAGCAAGTTTAGATTTTTATTCCCACTGCAAAACCGCTCTAGTGTCTTATGCATGTTGTCAAGTTTATTAGACAAGTCTAGGCAGTTGTCACATGATGTTTTTCCTTTTAATTTTCAATTAGAACAAGAATTAACTTCATAAGAATACAAAGCATTGTTCAAAGCAGAAATCTCATCCCTAGCATCATGTAATTTCTTAGTAAGTTCATTACAGCTAGAACAATGCAAATCAGTTGTAGAACAGCAAGCATCTTCCAAGTTCTTATCTTTAAGTGCAGCAAGCATTTTGTTCTTTTCAATTTAAAGCTCAAGTTTATCAAGTGTGGAGGTGTGCATATTTCTTAAGGAGGACAATTGTTTATAAATTAATTCACATGAGGAACAAAAATCGTCACTAGGAATCAACGGTTTTAGCCGATTGATTTCAGATTATAGTGATTTAATTTTAATAGCATTATGCCTAAGTTTTTTTGTGCTTTTTCTTAAGTACAACAATGGTACGAGAAATAGCATCACACATTTCTTCACAATGGGGACATACGTCTTTACTGGCACTGTTGTGTTCAGCTTCTTCCATACTTGATATTGAGTTGACCACCATGAAACATATATTTGCCAAGGCATGTTCATCTTCATCACTTGTCGTGTCTACGTCGCTCGAGCGAAAATCTTGAAGTGCTAATATAACACTATGTGCTGTTTTGCGCATTGATGAGTTCTTCTTTTTCTTGTTTATGTTCACAGAGGTGGGCTTGATTTTAGATTGTTCATCACAAGAAGTAGAACCAGAAAGGTTAGGGAAATTTGTACAAAAATGTCCATACTCACCGCATTCAAAGCATTATTGTGAACCACCACTTCCTCTCCTTCTATTTCTCACATTTTGCAATGCTTTTGAGAACCGAGTAGAGAGTAGTGCTAGCTCTTCCTTTGGCAACTCTTAAATTCAAGGGTTATATAGGACAGAAAAGCAAGTGTACCACATGATGAAGATTTGCTAGTAATAGGTATGTCACGTTGTAATATAAATGCAAGAGATTTGTTGGGATTTTTATGTGAGATTATGTCAAGTTCATGAGTTTTAAACTTTGAATATAACACATCTAAAGAAAGTGTACTCATGACATTCATGAATCGGTATAACTTTCATCTCCAAAACTGACATGTCTAATGCACCTTAATAAGTGTCTAGCATTTTCAACATCTGAAAAATTAACACTTACACTATATAGATTACTGAGAATTTTGTTAAAGCAAGCAAAGAGATCTTTGATCGACTCACCGGGTTGCATCTCAAAGCGCATATTTTCTTTTTTCAACATATCTTGTATTGCCTCTTTGATAGTGTTGGAGCCTTCATGGTATTCACACAGTGCTTTCCACATATCATATGCAGATCGGAGGTGTGCAACACGATCAAAGTCGCTTTGAGTCAATCCTTGTATAATCAGGTTCCACGCCTTGTTGTTATTGTTGATGTCTCTCATGTTTGTAGTCGTAAATTCATCGTTTGGTGACATGACAAAGTGCTTGAAGACCTTTTCCCATATAGTGAAGCCTTGCTCATGTATGTAAGCCTCCATGCAAGACTTCCAAACCTGAAAATCAACGACATCGAACACACAAGGTTTTGCAGAGTATTTCTCCATGTTGATTAGCTAAAACATGTAAAAAATACAAAGATTAGAGCATCGTGCCTCTGATACCAATTGTAGGATTGAAGGGTATGTGAAAAGCTACCAGAGGGAGGGTGAACGGTAGACTTCAAGTTTTTCAGCGAAAGCTACAAAAAAAATTCAGCAAAAATCAATCTATTGGATAACCAGTGTGTGCAACTAATCTAAACGTGCTCAACCATGACAAAAGTAGTATAGATTTTAAAGAATCAATTCATGAAGAGACCACAATAAGAATCATGAAAAATCGTCGAGTAAAGCTCAAGTTATGACCAAAAATCTAAGCAAAGGTCAATCTGTTTTTCAAAGACAAAAACCAGATCTGCAATGCTGCAAAGAAACTCGTGTAACTCAAACACCACAAATCCAATTATGGTGAACATTCATAGATGATAGAGAATCAAGTTGTGTAGACAACACAAAAAGAATTATGACAATTGGATAAGTAAAGCGCAAGTTATGTTTGAAACTCCGAAGAAACATCTGGCTATCCATAAACTCGACGAGAAAAACTTGCCAAAAAAAAGCCGGACAAAAAAGACACAAAAACTCCTCTAGAAATATGAATTTTATTGAGCAGAACACAAGGGGAATATCCCCAAAGTCGTATGTCATGAGCTCTGCCTCCCTTACTTATATAACCAGCCCTTAGGCCAACCAGATGCTAACTAGGACGCCTACGCCTACTACTACTCAGTTTCAACCAAAACTTTCCATAACTACTCAAGACTCTTCCATGCGTAGATAGAAGCAATCTTAAGACTTCCAAACACCTTTTAGGGACGTCCCAAACATTCCTAAAACAAACTAAATTTGTGACCAAAACGAAATCTATCAAAACAAACTCTAAACTATCTATAAACAAATCATAACCATCTCAACCGAAGCCCAAGGTATAATCCAGCCAGTTGGACCTTTCCGGCGACATCTTCACATCCATATTCTCTTCACCACGCCTTGAAAGAATGTTGCCATGTCCATGCACCCCTTGCAAATGTGCGAACACTTTCAAAAATATACCTCATGCGCATTGTTCTTGACCCAAACATGCTGCATGACCTCCTGATCAACTCAACCACAATTGCTCCCGAACTTGGTTGTTGAACGTCATCATCTCCCTAAGACTAGTTCAATGGATCATTGTCACCAGCCATGTCTTGAGTTCAAGCAACACCTGCACTTGAACAAACAAGCAATTCTATCGAGCACAAGTCCTCAACTTGACTCACATTAGTCCGATAACCACAACACCTTATGTGAGAAACTCACATAAGCATGTTGCAAACCATATCGAGACAATATCTATCATGATCAGTCCAAACACATCAAAAACTTAGTCCAAAAGTACTAATAAAACTTCCCATAAGCCAAAAACAAGTTTGAAATATTGCAAGTTAAAAACATAACAGCCGCACAAATATTTCAGCAAAAGAAAGCTCGGATAGTCCAAAACAGCCACTCTGCATTATACAAAGAAATGTTCGGACACTCCGAAGCATTGACTCGCATGCAGCTCACGTGCTACAAAGTTTGAACTATGCTAAGTGTGTTCCTGCAAGTTCAGAAAATCAAAGTGGTATTCTCAGATATATTCAAAACATTGCATGTAAACCCTCACTTTTAACATAATTACCAATGTTTTCAGCACATAGATCTCACAGGCTACATAATGAAGCTACCCTCCCTTCGAGGAGGGGACCACCACCAACACACTGGCCGATCAAGGTTGAGGTATCCAGCCTGACCAATTCGCAATCGAGGGGTTGGGCAGAAGATTCCTCCTAGGTTCATGCCAAAGAGACGCGGGTAGTTGGGAGCATTTATGATAGATGGTGGGCGCGGTAACTTCATTAGGGGGGTGAACCCACGATACGACCCGTTGCCGGATAAGCCTGCTATCCATCCCATCATTCGTCAGAAGGCGGTAACCTAACCCACAAGATGGTGCCTTGGAGACCAAGAAGAAGCCAAGACTGAAGCTTCTGCACCCCAAATAGACCGGATACATAGAACAAACACTGTAAATACGGACCCACTATGAGGAATGTCGATTATATAGGCCCGCCTCATCCCCCCTATAAAAGGACTCCCAATACCTTCTGCTAGGGTGGAGAATTGATTTTGTATCCATGGTTACTATACGCATTTTACCTTTGGCATGTACTTTATGCATTTACGTTACACACTTTTACTTTGGTGCACTTGCACCCTTTTTATTTGGTGCACTTGCACTCTTTCCCTTTGACACACTTGTGTTCAGGCCTAACTTTTCATACGCCGAGTGCGTTTTCTCTTAAGTATAACTTTCATAGAAGTTCTTACTTTCCTAGAGTTCATATACTCAAGCAAGGCTAGCTGGTAATATGTTTTCTCGCATTTTGAGCTAACAAAGATCACAGATAGACTCCCACTGGATGTAGGGCCTCTTTTGCCCAAACCAGGATAATCTCTTGCTCTTTGCAGCTAGCAATACTAAGACGAACATGATTCAATACAAATGTACTAGTCATTTTTCAAAATGCCAACAGTTGGAACACCAGGTAGGGGAACGCTATTGCGTGTTCTTATCAGCTTTGTCATGGCTTCATAGACACCAATTTTCATCCCCGGCAAGGAGGTCTGCGCCGGAAAGTTTGAGTTCCCCGCCAACAACATCAGGGGGCTCAATGTCAATTCCATCTTTGCCCATGCTAGAATTTCCATTTCGGAAGCCTGGATTTCATTGGCGACAATGTTGACATCCTCCAGAGAGTCTCCGATGCCTACACCAACATTGCTCCAATAGTTTCTTATGTCGGGATGATCGACCATGACACCCTGCCTCTCCAAGAAATCTCAGAGGAAACCATCGGCAGCAACTCTAACCCTACAACACCACGAAGGTAAGTAGCTCCCCTTTCATAAATGCTATGTGAAGGGCGATAGCGATGAAGTTTTGGACACAGATGTCACCAACGCATTGTCCTAGCCAATCCTCAGAAACGAGCTGGTGAGCATCGCCAAACTGGTCAAAATAATCGAAACATAGAGCACCGCCCTCAATGACGAACGAGAGCACTTGGATGTGGTCAGGGTCACCTTCTGAACAAAGCTCGATCCGCCTTCGAGCGTAGGCGTAGCAGACCTTTGAACCGTCAAGTTTGACCCCTTTGACGAGAATGACGTTCCACATCATTTTAGACTACCAAATTAGAACATGGTTGACATCGCGGCGGTACTGCACAGTGTGCCTGAACCCGACGAGCCTAGATCCATATGTGCCTATCGGAATATCTGCTTCATCCTTGATGCGGCCCCCGTTCACCACACAGAGAGCTCCCTCACCTGACAACTCGAAGCATCAACCCATGGCGGAACTAACGAGCAACATGAATTCAGTGGTAGACCAAGGAGGCCACACACCCCAAGATGGAAAAGCGGGGCCGAGAGGTACGGATCCTTGGTACTCTCACCTGACCCCGCGTGCATCCGATGAGGACCCTAGATATCCCGTCCTAGTCAGTAGCATCACCAACCTCCCCTAGATAGCCGCAGCGATAATGATGGGGGATGAAGCTTGAGACCTGATTCTCTGGACCTAGGGCCTTCAGAAGACGAATACACAACACCGTGTTCCCACCCCGTTCTGTGCCTTGACCAACATTGAAAAATACGACAACAAGTCAAACCCCAACGTCTTACTGGAGGATTACTACCTAGCTTGCAGAGCCGACAGGGCCATAGATGATTACTTAATCATACATTACCCCCCATTTACCTGGCAAACGCGACATGAGCGTGGCTGGAATATCTGCCAGCCAACGCCATTAGGAGTTGGGCCGAGCTCAAGTCCACCTTCGGGGGCAACTTCAAGGGCACATATGTTCACCACTGTAATTCGTGGGACCCCAAAGGATGCATGCAGAAGCCTGGTGAGAACCTCTGCAGGTACATTCGGTGCTTCTCAAAGAAATGCAACGTGATCCCCAACGTCGTCGATGAGGACATCGTCGGGGCCTTCCTCTTTGGAACCGCTTGTGAATCCCTGGTTCACAAGCTAGGATGCGTCATGCCTCGTAGTACCAAGCAGTTGCTCAAAAGAAGCGTTGTGGGCCATCTTCAACAAGGAAAGGCTGAAAGACTCTGAGCACAGGAAAGACATAGAGCCATCTCACAACAGTGGAAGGAAAAGGGGCGATGTCAGAAGACGCTGCCCCCAGGTGGTCCGAGTCTAGTTACGGCCACCGAGCATTGCTGTAGAAATTGATAGGCCCGACCACCCGGCCGCTGACTCATTTGAAAAGGCAACCAAGAAGTCGTTCCCTAACCATGCCTATCTAGTCAAGCACGCCCTCCAAGACTGCTTCCTTCTACTCAAGTGGTTCCTCAGCACTGAACACGGGCGCAACGAAGCGAGGAAGTTCGAGCGCCCCGGGCATCGAGTAGGACACGACGGCTATTCCCTATTTGGATTCATCCCTCATGATTGTCTAGCGCGTACGCCGACGAAAGTCGATGCAAGCAAAAGTTGACAGCCCTGGAGGTGAACACCGTTGAGCCAATCGGCCCGACCTACCTTTGGTGGTTCGAGGCGGCTGTCACCTTCGACTGGACCGACCACATGAGCCATATCCCACAGTCCGAGCATTTCCCTGTGGTGGTGCATCCTATCGTGGGAACCAAGCGACTGACAAGGGTGCTCATGGACGAGGATCCCCTCCTTCATCCTACAAAAGCTCCCTTCCATGGTGTTATACCCGAGAAGCAAGCGATGTCGTTCGGACAAATCAACCTTCCCGTCCCATTTGGGGACAAGTCAAACTTCGGCACCGAGACCCTCATATTCGAGGTTGGCAACTTCGAAGGTCCTATCACGCCATAATGGGAAGGCCCTGCTATGCAAAGTTCATGGCCATCCCAAACTACACTTACCTAAAGTTTAAAATCCAGGGCCACACGAGGTTATTACAATAGATGCAAAGTTCAAACAAGCCTTGTTGTGTGAGCAGGAAAACTACCAGTAGGCCTCACAGCAGTGGGTGCGGTCGAGCTTAACGAGCTTGCCTGAGCCATAGCCTCAAGCTCGCCCAACTTCAAATGAGCTTCATCCTCCAACGCCTTCAAACCTGCTAAAGACACCAAGGAGGTCCTGTTCGAGCATGTAGACTCAATGAGGATGGTGCGTGAATGTGTCCTACAGGGGGGGGGGGTTAAATAGGCTTTGAAAATTTTTCCTGCACACATAATCAAATCGTTTCGTGGTGGATCAGACTGTTCTGTTGTAACTGCAGACTAGTCTGGTGTGCTTGTGTGGTGTGAACTGATCAAGTGTTAGAGCAGAAATTTTATGTGTTGTAGCAGCAAAATTCAACTATTCAAACAAACTTGATTGAAAAATTAGTATTGCAAACTTGCACGTGGAATACAATGTTAATTCAGATTACAAGCTTGATCAATTGAATGGTCTAAATAATGATAATTAAAAACTAAAGAGATGAGCACACGGGACATGAATTTTTACCGAGGTTCGATCCCACCAAAGATATCTACGTCCTCGTTGAGGAGGCCAACACAGAGCCGGGTCTCTTCAAACCTTTTTTCCTTGTCAAGGCAGCACACAAGGCTGACTTCATTCCATTATCATAAGTAATCACCGAGTAGGTGGGGCAGCCTCACACGTGGAGGCTCCCACAAAAATCACATCAGAAAGATCTAATACACTTGAAAAGATTACAAGTAATGCAAGAGTGTAAAGAGATCAAACCCCAAGAGCTCAACGACGCATAGACAATGATCTCCCAATCCCAAATCTGAATACTCAAGGAACATAACTTTTGAGGACCTTAGATGTCTTGGGATATGTGTTTTTGTGCTCTTGGGATGAGTGGCGGCGCTAGGGTTTTAGTTCTTAACAGTAGAATGTGAGAGTTGTTTTTGTGGGGTTGTGAATCTCCTATTTATAGCGTTTCCAAAATTATTACAGTTAGGGATCTCGACGGCCGGATTAGTGCGCTCTGTTGACTGGACTTGTCCAGTGTGCTGAGTAAAATCCGTGTGGAATGTGCAGCACACTATAAACCCTAATATGTGGGAGGTATACCGGACTAGTCCAGTAGGAGTCCGAACATGTCCGGTGCCCTATGTATTGGAACATTAGAAAGTTTCTCAGACTGGTCCAGTCAATGAACAGACTTGTCCGGTGCATAGAGTTATGAAACATCAGAGAGTTTCTTGGACTAGTTCGATCCATAAACAGACTTTTCTGGTGCACAGTGTTATGGAACATAAGAAAGTATAATGGACTAGTCCAGTCCATGAATGGACTTGTCAGTGCACTGTGATGTGAGACTACAGAAAGTTGAACGGACTAGTCCAGTTTGTGAATGGACTAATCCGGTGCTCAGTGAATTATTAAGGTTGACTTTAAGCCCTTACCCCTACGCAAAGACTTGAGATTTTGGGATGTGTCTCAACACACATCCTTTACAATTAAGTCTACTTTGCGCTTCATTCATGAATTGGGCATTTCTTATTCCTAATCACTTCATTTTTCACTTTTTGAGTGCATCAAATTATCTCATTTGAGTTGACCTGCATTCATCTCAACATTTTCATTAGGATCTCATTCGTTTGTCATCAATCGTCCAAAACCCACAAGGGAATGCCTACATGCACTTTCAATCTCCCCCTTTTTGGTGATTGATGACAACCAATTGAGATTTCACAATTAAGAGTAAAAATTGATTTTCATAAAGTGTGTATATATGAGAATGACAAATGAACAATAAAAACTTCTCACATATATGCACTCTTTACGGTGTGGTGCCTATAGAGTGTGTGATCAGATATTGTGACGTGCCAAAAGATAAGAACATATCAATTATAAAAGCAACTATCACAACAATATTGAATAAGCATCACACATTCAGATTAAATAACAAAGGCACATCCACGAGAGATAACAATAACTTGAAATGAAGATACATGTCCTCGATCACTAGTCCTTAAGGTTACAAAATAAGCTATGAGTCTCAATGTCCCCCCCCTTTGGCATCAAGGCACCAAAAGGAAAAAAATTGAGTGGAATCACTCTTTGCCACTGCCTTCCACACTCTAGGTCTTCTCTTCATCTTCCTCTTCAAGTCCATGCTGAGGAGGAGGAGGGGAGACACCTGCTAGTCCAAATGAGCTCCACTCTTGTGTAGGATCGAAGAGCACGTGAAAATCTACTAGAGGGGGGGTGAATGGTAGATTTAAAAATCTTACGCATCGGAAACAATTAAATCCCAACCCCTTCAGCAGAAAAATGATCTGTTAGAGAAATCGTGTGTGAAACTAATATAAACTCATTTTACAGTGAAATAGGTGATATATATCAGAGAGAATCAACTCACGAAGAAAACACAGGAAGAATCACTCCAATCCGTCGAGAGAAACTCAAGTTATGATCGAAAGATCGAACAAAGGTCAATCTGTCCTACCCGAGAAAAACAGTTCTGGAATGCTGCAAAGAAACTCGTGTAGATCAGAAACCACAAATCCAATGACCGTGACATTTTGACAGATGATAGATAATCAAGTTGTGAAGACAACCCAAAAAGAATCACATCAATTGGATATGTAAGACTTGAGTTATGATAAAACCACCGACGAATGGTAGTACTGTTCAGAAACTTGACGAGTAAAACTTGTCTGGAATAAGTCGGACAAACAAGTTATAAAAGTTCCTTCAAACCACGAATTATATTCCACATAACACAAGAGGAACAGACCTAAAGTCGTGTACCACGAGCTCTGGCCTTCCTTTCTTATATAACCAGCCCTTAGGCCAACCCAATCTCAACTAGGACTCTAATCCTACTCAAATCATGAATTGAAACTTTCAATAACTGCTTAGGACTCTTCTATATGCAGATAGAAGTAATATTAAGACATCCAAACACCTTAGGAACATATCCCACATTCCTAAAACAACTCAAATTCGTGACCCACATGCAATCCCATCATAACCAACTCGATAATTTCCGTACCGAGCCACAACCGACACCGCCGCAGCCAAAGTCATCAACCGATACGATCCAATCCTTCCAAACAGATCTTCCAATTCATAAACCATCTTCAGAACCATGTTTCCATGTCATGCACCGCATGCATACATGAAACACCTTCCTTCGATGTCCAGTAACCTTCATATGCACTGCCCTTGATTCAATCATCATGTGTGACCTCCTGGCCCGCTCAACCACAATTCCTCCTGAATTTGGTTGTTGGAACCTCATCTACTCACTGAGACTAGTCCAAAAGATCCTTTCACCAGCCATGACTTGAACTCAGCAACACCTGCACATGAACAAACAACCAATCCGTACGAGCCCAAGTCCGCGACTTGACTCAAGTCAGTTCCGAACACAACACCTTACGTGAGCACCTCACATAAGCATGTTGCAAAGCATATCAAAACGATATAAGTCATATCAACCAAAATGCACAAAAAACATAGTAAAAGAATACTAAGCAACAATTCCATAAGTGTAATGCAAGTTCGAAACATTTCACATGAAAATTTGGAACGTTGCAATCAAGCTCCGAACCTAGCCAAAGCTAACCGGAGCTTGAGCCGGTGCTTAGCAAAGCTAGTACAACCTAGCGCCGGAGCTTACCAAAGCTAGTACAACCTAGCGCTGGAGCTTACCAAAGCTAGTCGGATCTAGTGCCGGAGCTAACCAAAACTAGTCAGACCTAGCGCCGTAGCTAACCAAAACTAGTCAGAACTAGTCATCCCAAAAGTCAGAGCTAGAAAAACATGTCGGAGCTAACCAACATAAGTCGGACCTAGCAGAACATATCAGAGCTTAACAAAGACATGCATGAGCTATCAAAGACATGCCAGATCTATCAAAGACATGCCAGAGCTATAGACAAAGCTCACCGGAGCTACCCAAAAACATCTCGGACCTAGACAAAGAAAGTCGGACCTAATGTTAGACCTTGCAGAAGCTTGGAGCTAGAGTCGGATCTTGCTAAAAAGATTTTATGGCTGCATTCAAAACTTTGATTGTCAAAACCAATGTATTCAGCACACATAGGTCTTACAATCTCCCCCTTGATTAATGCATTGGCAACACCACTTAAAATCCGAACATTGGCTTATTCACATTAAAAGTTTTGAAAACAATTTCTCCCCCTTTGTAAAACAGAAATAAAATGAGAAGAAAAATAAATTCTCCCCCCGAGAAGAATCATGCCAAAACAATTGCAAAACCAATGTATTCATCACACATAGGTCTTACAATCTCCCCCTTGATGAATGCATTGGCAACACCACTTAAAATCCGAACATTGGCTTATTCACATTAAAAGTTCTGAAAACAATTTCTCCCCCTTTGTAAAACAGAAATAAAATGAGAAGAAAAATAAATTATCCCCCCGAGAAGAATCGTGCCAAAACAATTGCGAATATGTGCATTGTGTAATCAATTTCTCCCCCTTGCATACTTATTTTTAAAAATTTACATATTATCTCTCCCCATTTGACAATGTATTCAGCAAGGTTCAAAAGAGAAATTTTAATTATTATGAGCATATTATAACATATACATATAAAACAAAGCTCATCCAAGTCATACTATCAAGTAACTTACACTATCACATTAATGAGATACATAAAGTAGTGTAAGCCATGCTAGAGATCAAATGTAATTTTGAATTTAAACAAGTCATGATCTCACAAACTTAACTATTTCAATACCTGAAAGCATGACACTTGTTGCTGCATTTTATTATTTTTCAATGCATGAATTTAGATCATATGATATTTGCAAGAGATTATATGCGCATCTGCCTTATTCTAACCAACCAAGCCAAGCCTATGTCATTTGACAATCAGAAGCTTAAGGACATGGTTTTAGTCATACACAACTTCTTCCAAGTTCATATCTAAGTGCAATGATAAGCCATCTCAAAAGAAGAAGTGCGATGCATGCATATTCTCTTGATCTTTTCTCAACTTATATTTGTTCACAAAAACTCAACATGTGAGTTGATTCCTTGATTAATTATTTATGATTAAAAAAACTTGTGAGCATGAAACAAGTTCAAAACAGCAAGAAAGTTCAACCATGACCAGATTTAGTGTAAGTAATTATTCCAATTACTAGACATGGAAAAAACTACAAAATGTATAACACGAGTCCTATAGTAAGAACTTTCAGCATGTAAATGGAATCACAAAGTCATATATGTATGAAATACTATGCTCATATTATTTTAAGTTCATATTCTCATAGACTTCCCAAATTTCAAAACTCCCCCTCAATTTAAACCATGATGATGCATAACCCCTATTTCACTACGAATGTAACAAAAACAAGTGATATGCAAAGGTTTTGTAAAAAATGTCAGCCAATTGTTGTTCGGTATCTACATGGTGAAGCACAATGTTTCCTTTTTCAACATTATCACGGAGAAAGTGATACCTAATGTCAATGTGCTTAGTTCTAGAATGTTACACAGGGTTTTTAGCAATGCAAATAGCACTAGTGTTGTCACAAAACAGTGGAACACTATCTAGCTCAACCCCATAGTCCTTAAGTGTTTGAACAATCCAAAGAATTTGTGAGCAAGCACTAGCAGCAGCTACATATTCAAATTCGGCTGTGGATTGTGCAACTGAATTTTGTTTTCTAGAGGACCAAGCAACAAGTGAATTACCGAAAAAATGACGAGCACCGGAAGTACTTTTCCTATCAATCCTACAACCTCCAAAATCAGCATCGGAAAAAGCTTTCAAAGTAATGCACTACAGGAATATCGGTCACTTACGTCGGCCAAAGCTTTCAAAGTAATGGTTGAGGAAGAAGGAAGAAAAATACCAAATTCTTGAGTTCCATGTAAGTACCTGAGAATCCTTTTGACGTCTTGACGATGTGAAGTACGTGGGGAGGCTTGAAACCGTGCACAAAGACATACGCTGAATTGTATGTCCGGTCTTGATCCCGTGTGGTACAAAAGCTTTCAAAATAATGGTTGAGGAAGAAGGAAGAAAAATACCAAATTCTTGAGTTCCATGTAAGTACCTGAGAATCCTTTTGACGTCTTGACGATGTGAAGTACGTGGGGAGGCTTGAAACCATGCACAAAGAAATATATTGAATTGTATGTCCGGTCTTGATCCCGTGTGGTACAAAAGTGATCTGATCATGCTTCTATATTCTTTTTGATCCACAGATTCACCATCTTCATCAAGTTCAAGTGTTGTTGCTGTTCCCATTGGTGTCCGAAGAGGCTTGCTTTTGTCCATGTTGAAGCGCCTTAGGAGGTCTTTTGCATACTTCATTTGATGAACAAACGTACCCTCCTTGGTTTGCTTGACTTGCAGCCCAAAAAGTACGTGAGTTCTCCCATCATACTCATCTCATATTCTGAACTCATCATAGCTGAAAACTTGGACATGAGATCATGAGGAGCACAACCAAAGATAATATCATCCACATACACTTGAATGAATAATGAGTCATTGCCATGCTTAAGCACAAAAAGAATTTTATCAACCTTGCCCATGGTAAACCCCTTTTCAAGTAAGAATGTTTTTAACCTATCATACCATGCTCTAGGGGCTTGTTTGAGACCGTACAAGGCTTTGGACAGTTTGTAAACATGATTAGGAAAATCTGAATTTTCAAAACTCGATGGTTGTTTGACATAAACCTCCTCATCTATGTAGCCATTAAGAAAAGCACTTTTAACATCCATTTGATATAGCTTAAAACCTTTAGATGCAGCAAAAGCTGCAATAATTCTTATGGCTTCTAGTCTCGCAACCGGAGCAAAAGTTTCATCAAAATCTAGACCTTCAACTTGAGTGAAACCTTGAGCAACCAACCTAGCCTTATTCCTAACAACAACCCCATCCTCACTTTGTTTATTTTTAAACGCCCATTTAGTTCCAACTAAAGTGTGACCTTGAGGAGGAGGTACAAGTTTCCAAACAATATTTCTTTCAAAATTTTCTAACTCTTCTTGCATGGCAATAATACAAGATTCATTAGTGAGTGCGTATGATATATCTTTGGGTTCAAAAGAAGCAACAAAAGAAGAATGAGCATGAGAGTTTGGACCACAAAACTTGGACCGTGTAACTCTTTCGTGCAAGCTTCCAATTATCTGCTACGGGGGATGATCTTTGTAAAACCATAGGGGAACAAATGTCTCACAAGCTTCTTCTTCATCAGGGTCATTGCAGATTCTTGAGCTTGTGGCTTGTGGATGATTAGAACAAGCAGAGGTGGTAGTCAGAGCTTGTTCACAGTTCGGAGCTGGACACGTGTCAACTTTGGAACTACCAGGTAGTATCACCGGCTCTTCTTCATCTTCAAAAATACCCCCCCCCCCCCTGAGAATATGGATTCTGTCCTGCAATATCAGAGAAAGTACCTTGGCTAGCTTCATCAAAAGAAACTTCACAAGTCTCCACAATTTTGTTAGTGTCAAGTAAAAACACACGATAGCCTCTAGTATGAGGTGGATAACCAAGAAACATGCCATCAATGGATCTAGGTTCAAATTTATCAAGATTACCATGTTTCTTAACCAAGCATTTGACACCAAAGATCTGAAAGTGCGTAACACTAGGCCTATGTCCAAACCGGAGCTCATATGGTGTTTTACCTAGCTTAGCGCGCAAGAAAACACGATTTGAGACATAACAAGCGGTTGCAATCGCATCAGCCCAAAATTTCATAGGAGTTTGATATTCATCAAGCATCGTCCTAGCCATCTCAACTAAGGTTCTGTTCATTCTTTCTACAACACCATTTTGTTGAGGTACATAGGGTGAAGAAAATTGATGATCTATTCCATTTTCAGCACAAAAGTGCTAAAAGAATGATTTTTAAATTCAGTTCCGTTATCACTTATAATTGCTTTTAAAGATCATGGGTGATCAATTAATAATATAAGAAATAAAGTTCTAAAGTGACTAAAAGCTTCATTCTTAGATGCCATAAAGTAAACCCGAGAGTATCTAGAATAATCATTAACAATAACAAGAACATACCATTTACCTCCGAAGGATTGAACACGTGAAGGTCCTACGGTGTCAAGGTGCAAAAGTTGACCCGATTCAGTTGTCATGATCATTGTGAGAGGAGTATGTGAACGTGCAACCATTTTAGCATGTCTACAAGAAGAGCACACAATTTCTTTGTCCCCTTTAAGCTTAGGCAGCCCACGTATGCGATCAAGAGCACTAACACACGTTAGGTGATCAGACCCTACGTGACCAAGTCTACGATGCAAAAAATATAAGTCCTTGGAATCATTAGCAACTAGATACCTATGCTTAGAGGAAGACATCAAAATCAACTTTAAAAACTCTTCCAAACCGAGACATGTTAAAAATAAGCTCACTATTTGAACCTACAACTTTGCAGCAGTTTTTATTGAAAATAATTTCCAGATTTTCATCTAGCAATTGTGAAACAGAAAGCAAGTTGTATTTCAAATTTTTGACAAGTGCCACATCCTTCAAAGTGTAGTGATCATTTACTCTAATTGAACCCTTAGCAATTATAGGAGTTGAAGAATTATCGGCAAAATTAACATTCTCTACACGTGACACAAAAGAGAGGGAGGAGAACCATTCTTTGTTACCGGTCATGTGGCATGAGCAACCTGAATCCACAATCCAAATGTTCTCCTTCGTCAAGCATGTAACCTACATAGAAGCACAATACGTTGATGACTCAATACTGGGGTTAGTCAAAAGGCATTTAGGTATCCAGTACTGAGTTACACGATGTGCACCAGGAAAAACACGCGAAAGATGAGATAAAACAGCAATTTTATGAGTCAAAGTTTGAGGGTTTTTATTCTTAGCTACTGACCTATAAGGTGTTACTTCTGTAGCACAAAAATCTGTAGCTCCGAAGGCAAAAACAGAAGTTCTGGAGGTAAACTTTGAATTTTTTGACTCATAACAGCAGGTTGCATGTTCCTGGCTTTCAGTTTAATATGTGCAGCAAATTTGCATCAAAGTTATGATATCTAGCAATCATTCTTTCCCTTTTCTGTTGTTTATCTAGTCTATAACCAAAATCTATGACATGACCATCTCTATCATTGTAGGTGCAATGAAATTTAACTTTGTGTTCATGTCTATATGAGCAAGCAATATTTTTATTTGAAACCGAATGAGACAACACTCCTGCAGATTTGAAAACCACTTCTTTTTGTTTAGGAACTGTTTGAATCAAACCACTTCCTAATGACTTTAGAATTTTTGGTGTATGTGCCTTAGTATGAGCATGAGAATCAAAACCTAAACCATTTTTATCATTGCAAGACTTGGAAGAATTCAGCAGCAAGTTTAGGTTCTTATTCCCATTACAAAACTGATCTAATATCCTATGCATGTTACCAAGTTTATTGGACATATCAAGACAATTTTCACATGAAGTGGAACAATATTTAACTTCATGAGAACGTAAAGCATTATTCAATATTGAAATTTCATTCATAGCACCTTTTAGTTTCTTTTCAAGATCATCACAACTAGAACAATGCAAATTAATTGTAGAACAAGAAGCATCTTTTAAGTTTCCAATGTCAAGTGCAGCAAGCTTTTTGTTCTTTTCAATTTGAAGTTCAAGTCTATCTAGAGTAGAGGAATGTGCAGTTCTTAATGTGGACAATTGTTCATAGATTAAATCACATGAGGGACAAGAATCATCACTAGGAATCAAGGTTTTCAAACGGTTGATTTCAGATTCTAGTGGTTCAATTTTAGCAGTATTATCCCTAAGCTTTTTGTCATTTTTCTTAACAATAATAGTTGCACGAGAAATTGCATCACACATTTCATTACAGGTAGAACATACCTCATCGTAGTCACTGTTGTGTTCTGCATCCTCCTGACTTGATCTTGATCTTGTTTTGCCCGCCATGAAGCATAAGTTGGCCAGATCGTCATCATCTTCATCACTTTCAAAGTCTACATCGCTTGAACCGAGCTCTTGAAATGCAGTGATGAAGTTGTTAATCATCTTGTGTCCTATGGTACCCTTCTTTTTCTTGTTGGGGTTTCCAGAGGTGGTCTTGACCTTGTTCTGTTTTTCTTCACGGGTAGTAGGACCTAAAAGGTTAGGGCATTCTGTACGAAAGTGTCCTGTCTTACCACATTCAAAACATCGTTGAGGTCCGGAGCTTCCTCTCCTTCTAGTTCTCACATTTTGCAATGCTTTTGAGAACCTAGTAGAGATTAGTGCTAACCCCTCTTCTGGAAATTCCTCGATCTGCTCCAAGGTTAGTGAGGACAACAAAGCAAGAGTATTGCAAGATGATGATCGGCCAGAGCTAGGCATATCACGTTGTGAGACAAATGCAATAGACTTTTTTGGGTTCTTACGTGATAAGATGTCAATTTCATGAGTTTTGAGTTTAGAGTAAAGCACATCTAAAGTAAGTGTACTCATGGCAGTAGATTCATGGATAGATGTAACTTTCATCTCCCAGATTGACATGTCTAATGCACTAAGAAGTTGCCTAGCATATTCAGCATCAGAAAAATTAATGTTGACACTACGCAAGTTACTAAGAATTTTGTTAAAGCGAGCAAAGAGATCATCAATGGACTCACCGGGTTGCATGTCGAAGCGCATGCATTCATTCTTGAACATGTCTTGCCTTACCTCCTTGATCATTTTGTATCCTTCGTGATAGTCACAAAGTGCTCTCCATACATCATATGACGATCGGAGATGTGCAACGCGGTCGAAGTCGCTCTGAGTGAGTCCTTGGATGATCAAGTTTCGGGCTTTGTTGTTATTGTCGACGTCCCGTAGGTTTGTAGCTGTAACTTGATCGTTTGGTGGCACTTCGTAAGGCTTGTACACCTTCTCCCATATTGCAAAGCCTTGCGCCTGGATGAAAGCATCCATGTTTGCCTTCCAAACCTTAAAATCAATACCAGCAAACACACAAGGTTTGGCGAAGTATTTCTCCATGATGATTAGTCAAAAACACATACAAATCACAATGATTGGAGCACCGTGGCTCTGATAACAATTGTAGGATCGAAGAGCACGTGAAAAGCTACCAGAGGGGGGTGAATGGTAGATTTAAAAATCTTACGCAGTGGAAACAATTAAATCTCAACCCCTTCAGCAGAAAAACGATCTGTTAGAGAAATCGTGTGTGAAACTAATATAAACGTGTTTTACCGTGACAAAAGTGATATATATCAGAGAGAATCATGTAACGAAGAAAAAACAAGAAGAATCACTCAAATCCGTCGAGAGAAAATCAAGTTATGATCGAAAGATCGAACAAAGGTCAATCTGTCCTACCCGAGAAAAACAATTTTGGAATGCTGCAAAGAAACTCGCGTAGATCAGAAACTACAAATCCAATGACCGTGAAATTTTGACAAGTGATAGATAATCAAGTTTTGAAGACAACCCAGAAATAATCATGTCAATTGGATCTGTAAAACTCAGGTTATGATAAAATCCCCTACGAAAAGTAGTGCTGTCCAGAAACTCGACAAGTAAAACTTGTCTGGAACAAGTCGGACGAACAAGGCACAAAAGTTCCTTCAAACCACGAATTTTATTCCATAAAACACAAGAGGAATAGCCCTAAAGTCGGTTACAATGAGCTGTGGCCTTCCTTGCGTATATAACCAGCCCTTAGGCCAACCCAATCTCAACTAGGACTCTAATCCTACTCAAATCATGAATCGAAACATTCCATAACTGCTTAGGACTCTTCTATACGCAGATAGAAGCAATATTAAGACCTCCAAACACCTTAGGAAAATATCCCACATTCCAAAAACAACTCAAATTCGTGACCCACACGAAATTCCATCATAACCAACTCGATACTTTCCATACCGAGCCATAACCGACTCCGCCGCAGCCAAAGTCATCAACCGATACAATCCGATCCTTCCAACCAGATCTTACCATCCATAAACCATCTTTGGAACCAAGTTGCCACGTCATGCACCGCATGCATACGTGCAAAAACCTTCCTTTGACGTCCAGTAACCTTCATATGCACTGCCCTTGATTCAATCATCCCGCGCGACCTCCTGACCTGCTCAACCACAATTCCTCCTGAATTTGGTTGTTGGAACCTCATCTCCTCCATGAGACTAGTCCAAAGGGTCCTGTCACCAGCCATGACTTGAACTCAAGCAACACCTGCACATGAACAAACAACCAATCCATACGAGCCCAAGTCCGCGACTTGACTCATGTCAGTTCCGAACACAACACCTTACGTGAGCACATCACATAAGCATGTTGCAAAGCATATCAAAACGATATCAGTCATATCAACCAAAACGGACCAAAAACTTAGTAAAAGAATACTAAGCAACCGTTCCATATGTGTAAAGCAAGTTCAAAATATTTCACATGAAAATTTTGAACATTGCAATCAAGCTCCGAACCTAGCCAAAGCTAACCGGAGCTTGAGCCGGAGCTTAGCAAAGCTAGTACAACCTAGCGCCGGAGCTTACCAAAGTTAGTACAACCTAGCGCCGGAGCTTACCAAAGCTAGTCAGACCTAGCGCCAAAGCTAACCAAAACTAGTCGGACCTAGCGCCAGAGCTAACCAAAACTAGTCGGAACTAGTCATCGCAAAAGTCAGAGCTAGAAAAACATGTCGGAGCTAACCAACATAAGTCGGACCTAGCAGAACATATCGGAGCTTAACAAAGACATGCCGGAGCTATAAAAGACATGCCGGAGCTAAATACAAAGCTCACTGGAGCTAACCAAAAACATGTCGGACCTAGACAAAGAAAGTCAGACCTATTGTCGGACCTTGCAGAAGCTCAGAGCTAGAGTCGGACGTTGCTAAAAAGATGTTATTGCAGCATTCAAAACTTTTATTGTCAAAACCAATGTATTTAACACACATAGGTCTCACATCTTGATCAGTAAGGGGATCCATCTTAGTGATATCTTCTTATGAATCCTCTGAAATCTGAGGTGATCCCACTGGATCAAATTCTAGCTTCTCAAAAATAGCTTTGATGTTGGCCTTTATGTATCTTTGATGTCTCTTCGTGGCCAAACTCTCCTTGTGCTGCTTAATTTCCACTTTGCGGCATGATGCAAAGATGGAGAAAAGCATTTTTAGCACACCACTGGAGGACTCTCTGGAGGATGGAGGAGTAGGAGTAGCAGTTGCAGTCCTTGTGCCTTCATGAGATTGCTTAGATCTCTGCTCCACTGTAGGTGAGGCAGGAGCAAATGGAGTAGTGTATATTGTTGGCATCTGGGGCTTGAGGCCTGTGTGAGGAACATTTTTGACAAACTCAAGTCATGTAACCTTCTCAATCATGTACATGATGTAAGGTGCATAGCCACATGACCTATTGGGAGTGATTGAGATGTTCACAATATCATTGTAGATATATTCAAAGACATTGAAGGTCCTTTTCTTGCTTTTACTTTCATCAAGATCCTTAGAGTTCCGTGAATGGTTTCTGCATCTCCTTCCTTGAGAGCTATGGTCTTCCTCAGAATTCTATTCAAGAATGCAAAGAATGAGTTCAAATACTTGGTAGTTGGAGGCTTGTAAGGCATTCTTGTGTCATAGAGTAATTCTAGCTAATCCTTCTCCAAATGCTTCAATTTATGAATAATGAGCTCATTTTCCAAGGTATCTTCAAGGTGAAGTATCCTGGCAAATTCCTCATAAGTGACACTATACTTGGATCCATGTGTCATCCAAATCATCTTATCCCCGTCATCATGGGCGAAATAGAGAGTAGAGTAAATTTGGGTGATGACTTCATTGTTCGAATTATATCGGAAGGATAGAAGATCCTTCAAACCATGCCTCTCCAATGCCTCCAAGACTTCATGATATGCTTGACAGTTCTTGGATTGTAGATAAATCATCTCCACCCATTGACTAGCAACCACTGGATTTCCCATCTTCATGTACACATGCTCATAGTAGTTAGCATGGAAGTGGCTCCAAAATCTTGGATCAGCAGATTGCTTGGCTCCTCATAAGCTTCACTCTTTCTGAACATGTCATCCAACTCATTTCTTTTCCACATGAACCATTTTCTGATGGTTGCCTGTTGTGCTGCATAGGTGACTTCATCTTGAGCAGACTAATGGGACCAGTTGCAAGTCCTTTCCATTTGTTTGGGCTCCTTCTGGGTATGGTTGAACTAGAACCAACACCATCCTTGCTTAGAACTTTCTTCGCTACCACTCTCAGGAAGAGCATCATTGGTAGGAGAGGAGTGAGCATTGTAGTCATGTCTCTTCTTCATTACTCTCTCTTTGGCTCTTTGTACACTTGCACGGTCACGCTCGACTTCATAATCAAATGAGCTGTCCTTGGAAGCTGACGACTTCATGCCCAACAAGGGATTTTAAGGATTGATAAGAATTGAGTAGTCTTTGTGGAAATAAGAATTCAGAGGTTCAATTTCTCAGGGTATAGGACGGGTCCGGTTTTAGAGTGCGGACTTGTCCAGACACCTGACAAGTCCAGACTAACGTATGAACCCTAACTTCCTATTTCAACAAATCTAGAATGAATTGATGCAAAACGAGTAGGAATACTGTAGGAATACATCTAGATAGGTAATGTATGCCCTAGGAATCAAGAAAAATAAGCCAGATTGGAGGGAAGGTGAGAACTAGGGTTGAGTGCGATTTTTACCAAAAAATTGATGGTTGGAGATGAAAGTGCGAAGTTTGGTCAGGATTAGTCTGAAGTGATGAAGCTTCACGCTGAGGAGAAGATTTCTCCTGGAGAAAACATTAATTTTGGTTGACAAAAGCGAAAATCGCCTTGGGAGCTATGTTTTGAGGAGATAGAAAGCAAATACGATTGTGAGGGGAGGAAGAAGTCTAGGCGTTGGGATGGGTTTAAACCCTAGTAATACGGACTAGTTCAGTATAGGGCCGGACAAGTACGGTATTCCGGACCAGGTCCGGACTAGTGTAAAACAACAGTCTAGTTCGATGCTGATGCAGGGCTAGTCTGGGTCAGCTGGACTGATCAGAATAAGAACCAAGGTGATATTGGATGTTTGATCTAATAGTGATGTAAAGGACATCATTTCATAAGTAATCTTGATTAAAATGGCCAGTAAGTAATCAACAATCATACAATGGTCATAATTGAAAAAGATTCACTAATTTAAATACTTTTCAAGAGAAAATCGAGATAAGGGATAATTTTTCGCAAAGTTAGTAAACTTTGAAGAATCAATCAGGTATGCACTGTTTAGAGCCACATTTCGAGAGTCAAGTATATTGAAACATTGCACACAAAGCATATACTCAGTATGTTATTGAGCCTAGATGCACAAGAGTGTAATAAATTACGAACATAGATTGATATACCAACTTAATATTATCTAGAAGCATTTATGGTCCTATAACCTTTTTCTCTTCTTCATTTTTTTCAGCTCCCCCTTGATCATTGCCTCCATTGTTGTACTAAATATTTTGATCTTCTTGAAGTTGATTTTGTACATATGGAGCTCTTTCTCATGTCGAGGCTCCCCCTTAATCATTGCTCTTTGGTTGTTCTATAGTTGATTCTTGTGTTGATAATCTGGGTGGAGGTGACCTTGATCTTCATTGTACCCCATGAATATTATCTTTCCTCCAGTCATTTTGTTTGTGCCAAGAACATATTTGAATCCACTAGAGGGGGGTACAGCTACAAAACAATATTCAAATCATTTAGACTTGAGCAAGTTTCCATGATCAAAGCTAGCTCAAGTGCTTCTCTTATTTCCTTCTCAAGATCGAGAGCCTTTTCAAGCTCAGAGTATCTCTCCTTTCGAAGGACGAGCATATCTTCTTGTCGGTTGATAAGATCTTCCTTCGCAAATATTTCATCCGCAATGTAGTTTTACTTAATCCCGTAAACACGAGTTCATTTTCATCACTGCTATCAAAATCATCATCACTAAGGAAATGTAAAGATGAAGGTCAAAATTTAACCTTTTTCTTACCTTCCTTGGCCATAAGTCAAGTGTGGTTGGGCTCCTTCAATCGTCCCATTTGGAAAGAGAGTGGACTTCGTGGAGGGCTTCTTGATGGCAGTTGTTGCCATCTCATCTTCATCATCCGAGGAGGACTCGTCATTTCAGTCCCACTCCTTGCCGATGTGTGATTCATGAGCTTGCCTTCTTTTCTTGAAGGTTTTCTTGTCCTGAGGCTTCACTTCTTTCTTCTTCTTATTTTCTTCATATGGGAAATCAACTATGAAGTGCCCATATTCACCAAAGTTATAGCGTGAGCGTCTAGATCTGGACTTGTCTTTTTCTTTGTTCTTATCACCACTGGAATTGTTGTCTTCTCTCCTTCTCATCATGTGCTTGAATATTTCTTCGTCATCCATGTTGATGCTCACATCGTCAGTGCCTTCGTCGTCTTGCACCTCGTGGACTTTCTTGGCTTTTGATTTGCTAGTCACCTTGAGAGCCACACCCTTATTCTATGATGAAGTCAGCTCGGCAAGATCCTTCACATACTTGGCTTCCTTTTCCATGCTATCATGGTTCATGATTTTTCCCAATAGTTCATCCGGAGTCATTTTATGGAACCTTGGACTTTATCGGATCATCGAGCATAAAGTGACATTTTGGGGGCATGAATGCCCTTGTCATCCTCTTGACGACTTCATGATCGGTCCACTTCTTGCTTCCATAGGAATGGATCTTGTTGATATGTGACATTATTTGGTTGTACATCTCTTGAGGTGATTCGTCCTCCTCAATGGCAAACCTCCCCAATTCTCCTTCAAGCATTTCAATTTTGCTTCACAAACTGAGCGATATCCCTCATGCGCGGTCTTGAGGGTATCCAATATTTCCTCGGCACTTTCTAGTCCATCAATCCTGGAAAACTCTTCTCGGCTCAAGGAAGAAGTGATCACTGCAACAGCTTGTGCATTGCGGTGAATTTCTTGCTCTTGCTCGGAGTGAGTTCATCGTCGGTATCTGGGATATCTACACCTATACACTTAACATGCCAAAGACTGGGTTTTAAGGTGATAAGATGCATTTTCATATTATACTTCCACATGGTATAGTCATTTCCATTGAAATGAGGAGGTCTTCCCATTGGAATTGAAAGATAAGGATTGTTAGAATTAAGACGATTGTAATTATAAGGATATCGGGAGTAGTCATGATGACCACTCCCCGTCATCTTCTCATCTTCTTCCTTGCCCTTTTTGCTTAGAAGTTTCTTCGTTAAAAGCGTCTTGAGTTGACACACTTTTTCATCATTGTGTTTCTTTTCCTTGAGTACATCAAATTCCTTGGTGTCATGTTCATCTTGAGTGTTGGGCACCTTCGGGATCTCATTGTTCTTGTTAGAGGCCATTGATATCTCTGAGCGGTGAGTCTCGTAAATTGAGAACCTTGCTCTGATACCAATTGAATGTGCCTAGACTACAGGAATCCCAATCAATTATGTCTGCCAGGACTGATGTAATTAAGGCTTAAACCAATGTAATTTACTTAATTATGTCGGTTTTCCCTCAATTATGTCGGTTGCCAGCCGACGAAACTGTTTGGACGTAATTAAGGTAACTTACGTCGACCGCCGATGTAAGTTACTTAATTACGCCAGCATCTGACAACCGACGTAAGTTATTTACCGGGCTGGGCCGCGGGCTGGGCCGGAGTACTTACGTCGGCCGCAGCTGGCCGACGTAAGTTAAGTGGTATAACTTACGTCAGTTGTGCAAAACCGACATAAGTTAAGTGGTTTAACTTACGTCGGTATGGTCTAATCGACGTAAGTTAAACTGGGCTAACTTACGTCAGCTTGGCCATTGCTGACGTAAGTTAAGTTTTCATTTTTTTAAAAAAAAATAGAAACTGACTGCCTCGCAGCATTGCGAGCTCCAGACAGATCACAAAACAATGCACAAACAGTTTATACAGTACATAGATCAAAAAATAGTCCAGAAAACATTCAAAACATCCACAACAACACAAAACGGTTTCAAAACCATTCACCGGGCTACACGCTTGCCCTTCCACTACCTTCGGAGTCGAGATCTTCTCAGCGCGTTCCTCTGGGTGGCTGTAGATGTGGCGAAGGAGTTTGAGCCGCATTTCCCGAACCCTGCAAAAGAACCATATATTCCCAGTATTAGCCTTGTAAAGAATTGCACAACCATATTATACTTCAATCGATCCATTTAAAGCATGAACTATCACATACTATGAAATGAAACAAATTTTACCAAATTCCACTTACTGCATATGATGTTATGGTTATTTTGATATTAAGTGATGCATGCAAGCAACAAGTGGAGATAAAACTTTGTAAAGGAGGAAAATCAGAAGCTACTAACGGCCAGTTGACCACAAAGCTTCTTGCGAGATCACAACTACATGATCAGGTGTACACTCTAGAAGTAAAGTTCATTTCATAGCAATTGTTCGTCCCAACAACAGGATAGGATCGTGCCGACTCCTAGAATGTGAAAGAGTGGATAATTCATTTAAGAAGCTTAGCACAATATTAAAGAAAGAGTTTATCACCTGCTCTGGTGTCATCTACGGCGGAATCGTAGGAATCTTGATATCCTGACCGCTTTGTCGAGCAAGAGCGTGCCATTGAAAAATATTAGAAGATATATGTTATTGAAATGCTATGAAATTTAACTATGGTACTTTAAATTACTTACTGCCACAGCTACTTGCATCTGGGCCATCATTAAGGCCGTCCTCTGCTGCTCCTCCTTTGCCTCTGCTCTCGACCTCTCTAGCTCTGCCTGGGTCTGCGTTAGCATCTCCTTCAAGGCGAGGAGCTCCAGCTGGGTCTGCGAGAGACGACCAGTGAGGGTCTCAACGGACGAGGCCTACGACGATGAAGCGCCTCTCAAAGGTCGCGTCGACCTCGAGTCGATAACTCAATAAAAAATGGCAAACCTGCAAAAGAATGGAAACACTAAGTAGAAGAAGATAAATTGAAAAAGAAATGAAACACATGAACAACTCACCGTCCATGGGCCTTCCTGCCTCCGCTTGCATAGGCGACTTGGGGGTCGATCGATGCGCTTTCCCAATCGTAATCCGCATCGTGTATCTTCGCGACCTCCTGCGCGTACTTTGCCTACAAAACAAATAAATCTTGTAAGCATATCAATAATAGTATTAGTTATAATGAAATTGATGAATTTCAAAAACTTACCAGTCGGTCGGCTGCGACCTGACTACACTGCCCTGACTGAGAAGGGACACTTCCCTTGTGACCTCTCCCAAACCTAGGTTGGGGTTGGCTCTTGACCCATCTCTCACTCCTGTATAACCGTGTTAGTGAGATAAATATATTCGGAACACATAAATAAATTGAAAAAGTACTTACCATGCGTTTAGCCAAACGCAAGTAGCCGTCGCCCGCCATAGTTGTGCTTGCCCTCGAACCCAATGCGACACTGTCTATACTTTGTGGAATTATTGATGAAAGCTTCGTTAGCCCAGTACCGACAGAGAGATAAATACGCCTCAATGTTACCCTGTAACTAGGAAATACTAACTTGCACATATTTCATTTTTCATCAATGCAGTTAACATACATAGATATTGTAAATATTTAACAATATTAAAAAAATACCTCCACATACTGCTCCTCTATCAAGTACGTGTCGGAGTCCTTCCTAAATGGACCCCTATGCTGCTCCTCCTCCTGCTCCCACTCCCGGGGGTGCCGCTTGTAGTACGCATTGACGACCTGAATCCGAGCATTCGACAACGCCGCAATCGTGGGCTTTCGAGTGTTGTAATGGAACACGCGTCTCACGTGGTCCTCCATGCCTGGTTCCTCTACTTGGTACCTCAACTTTAAGCAAACAAATATTTAAGTGATATGTATTAACAAATCAAATGAGTTGAAAAAAAGAAATAGTTAAACTTACCATAAAATAATGCCACACGGCTCCCTGAACTGTGTCGTGGGCCGGGTGAGAGACACGAGCCTAGTCATCCCACGACAGGGCAGGGAAACCGTCAATGACATCAGGGTAGTGCAACTTCACGATAGCATCTAGGACACTATTAACCTGCCTGTGGTGCTTCTCGGCCCCCGTGAATGAAAAGTCATACCAACATCTGCAAAATATATTAAATCATTAAGTAAAGGAAAACAACAACTAATATTTAATACACTATATACAATTTTTACCTGTCTCCGACTTGACAGATCGTGTTCCGCTGAGAAGTAACCGGAGTAGGAGCCGCAAAGTGGGTCCTCCTCATCCGTCACCTCTGCTGCAACGCTGCCGCGTCCAGTGACCCTGAATGCTCTGCGGAACCACCAGAGTCCAAAGGAAGGCAAGTGGTAGCCGGCTGCAGAGGGAGGCTAGCGCTAGCCGGCTCCGAAGGGAGGCTAGCGCTAGAGGGCTCCTGTAGTGGCACCCCTAGCCTCTGACTCGGGCTCCTATAGCGGCCCCCTAGCCTCTGACTCGAACTCAAAAGACTCTGAGTCAGACTGACAAAAGAAAAAGATTGACAATAAATAATTATTAACAACTGCAATTTATAAAATAACTTTATTTTAAACTAAAATTTACCTCCGTCCGCTGAAAGCACAAGACGGCAGAGGGTGGAGCGTGCGCCAGAAAGAGGGAACGTCGGCTCGAAGGTAACGAGGTCCCTAAGCAACGGTCTCATGGCAGCCCAAACCCTCTCACTGGCTTCCCTTCCCCTTCCCCCTCTCCTTTGACGACATCCTGTTGCAAGGAAGAAATGATTAATATGCAAAGATAATATACAAATTAATGTTAAGTTAGTGAATAAAACGTTATTTCAAAATTCATCAACATCGCGGTCATGCACCCTACTCCTTAAACAAGCCCATCGATCTTCTTCTTCGCATATCGTTTTTGTTTGCGCAAATCAGCAGGTTCGACTAAGACATCGATATCTTCAGTTTCCAATTCTGATTCTCTTTCTGCTTCCGTGCCAGTCTCGATATCTTGAGCGTCTCCAACTAAGTCATCGAGTCCTACACCGGGCTCGACTGAGAAGGAGTCTGGCAACTCTTCCTCTGGACAGACCACATCAGCCTCAGCTTCCTCATGGTAATCATCATCTCCTGGAGCGTAGAACCACTCACAAGGATTCACCTTATGTACCACCCACCAAGCTTTGAATTTATTGCATGGATAAGGTAGATAGTACACTTGTTCTACTTGGTGTGCAAGAACTAATGAATCGAATCCTTTCAACTGTTCCTTGTGTTTTACTTCGACCATGCAAATTTGTTTACTCGAATTCCACGAATGGAATCAAACCATTCGTAGTCAAAGAATATTGCTCGAATTGTCTTGTTTCCGACAAATTTGAATTCAAGGATTTTTTAATAATCCCGTAGGACTGAGTTTCATGATCTTGCAAATCGATTGCCCTCATCATAACTCCGGTATTACATGTTGCCACGAGAGGACGAAGAGATTCAAATTGATTTGTATGGAATCGAAAGTCGTTGACGTCATATCGACCATAGCTTCTAACATTAACCACTCCACGGGATAGTTGTCGTAAATCTTCATGGACGTTGGCATTTTTTTGCAATATCCAAGATATGAAGTTATTAGAAAACATAAGAATTCTTAAGTTATAAGAAAACATTATTAATGTTGATAAGTTATCGAGAAAACATTACATGATCTCGAAACTAGGAAAGAAAATTAGATCCCCCGTTTATTCCTTCCCGTCGAATCTGTTCTATTTGCTTGCTCATGGGTTGATGTCTATGTCTCCAATTTTGTTTGTCGAACATACTACACGAAAAGAGAACTTTTTAGAATAAATGTGTTGGAAAAGATTGTGAAAGGCATAAGTGTAGGAGAATCACTTACTTGAAATATTTATTCATTTCTTCCGTATTAGCGTACATGTTGAAGAAAGCAACACACCTTTCATTTTTGCTAACGTCGTAGGAAGTGTAACTACCAACAGTAGTGCCTGTTGTTGCAAAAATGGAGAGATCGCTACAAGGAGGTTGCTCATCCATATTGTACAGCATTACTTAAGTTTTAACATTGTGTTCCTCTGCAAAGTAAACACTTGAGAAGTATCCTACATCCTTAAGAGTAAAAGCTTCGGCGATGCAACCTTCAACCCTTGCCCTGTTACCAACCATTGCTTTCAGATATCTGAGTGATCTTTTAATGTGATACATCCACCTATATTACACGAGACTGCCCACTTTCGCTTCAAATGGAAGATGAATTAGGAGATGTTGCACTGGATTGAAAAATCCTAGAGGAAAATTTTTTTCCATCTTACACAAAAGTACCAGAATCTCCTTCTCCAACATAGTCATCATCTATGGCATGATTTCTTTAGCACAGAGTTGCCTATAGAAGTGGCTAAGCTCGGCTAACACCTTCCACACCAGATCGTCAAAGTAGCCTCAAAACATAACAGACAGAAGTCTTTCCATTATTATGTGATAATCAAGACTCTTCAACTCAATGAGCTTTCCCGTTTTCACATTCGGCTCGTCTCAGACTAGCTGCATTACCATCTGGGAATTTCAACCTTTGCAATTATTCGAGAACTTCTTTTTTTTTCTTTAGGTGAAAGGCAGAATGGAGCGTGTGGTTTACCACCATTTTCGGAAAGCTCAAGTGTTTGACGATTACAAAGCTTAGTGAGATCCTTTCGAGCCTTTAAATTGTCTTTTGTTTTTCCCGTCATGTCCATGCATGTGCTTATGATACATTCGGCCATGTTACGCTCTTGATGCATAACATCAATGTTGTGCCTTAAAATCAACGACTTCACATACGGTAGCTCCCAAAGTCCACATATGTGAGTCCAATTGTGTTTGTCTCTGTAACCTTCGAAATATCCAGGACGACCTTCATCTGGCACCAATTTGTCCAACATATCAGATATTTCTGACCCGTTAGGACGTTTCGGTGGTCCTTTAGTGACAACGGTGTTCTTTCTGAAGACATTTCTCTGTTGTCTAAACATGTGATTCGGAGGCAGCCAACGTCTATGACAATCGAAGTAAGATATCTTGCCTCCATGGGTAAGTCGAAAGCAATCGGTATCCAAGGCACATATCGGACACGTCAACCGACCATGAGCGCTCCATCCAGAAAACATGCCATATGACATAAAATCATGGACAGATCAAAAATAAGTAGCTCGGAGGTTGAATTTTTGCTTCTTGTAACATTCGTATGCTTTGACTCCTATCCACAACATTTTCAACTCTTCGATCAACAATTTCAACATCACGTTGAGACGTGACCCTGGATGATCAGGCCCAGGTACATTGAGGCTAAGAAACATTAACTCATTCTTCATACAAAAAGTCGGGTGAAGATTGTATGGAATGACAAAGACGGGCCAACAGAAGTACGGTGCGGCATTTGTGCTGAACGGCGTGAACCCATTTGTCGCCAACCTCATGCGAACATTTCTCTCTTCACGACCGAATTCTGGGTCGAACCGGTCCAGCGGCTTCCATGCCTCACCATCGGACGGGTGCGTCATGACTCCATTGTTCTCACGCTCACCTTCTTTGTGCCATCTCATGTGTTTGGCCGTATTTTTTTTGAAAGGAACAGTCGTTAGAACCTCGGTGTCACAGGTATGTAATGAAGCTGCTTACGTGCGACTTCTGTCGTCATAGTATCACCATCGTTATTAACAACTTCGACAAACCTCGGTTGACTACATTTCAAACATTTGTTCTCATTGGCATGTTCTCACCTGAAAAGCATGCAGTTTTCCGAACACACACCAATCTTCTTGTGCTTCATACTGAGATCGGAATAATTTTCTTCGACTTATGCATATCTTTAGGCACTTTGTTGGGATGTGGAAGGGCATCTTTGAACAAATTGATGAGCTTGTTGTAAAAATTGTTATACTAGAAGAACTTAGACTTAATTGCCATAAGTCTAGTCACAAAATTGAGGATTGTCATTTTAGTGTGTCCATGCAGCGCCTCTTCCAAATCTTTGAGAAGTTTGAAGAACTCTTTAACCTCTGCTGTTTGAGGATCTTCTGTAAGCTCTGGTTGTATAACATCAAACATCTCATCCATCATATCAACCTCCGTGGCATCATCATTGTCCACTTCCACTTCTCGTACAACTTGAGAAGGTGTCTCACCGTGGAAATTCCACAACTCATAATGTGACACGTAACCATTTCGACAAAAGTGCATCGTAAGTTCCACTTTGTCCCAAAATTGTTCCGTTTTGGCATTTCATACATGGGCACCGCGCCTTACTCGACAACGAAAAATCTCGTTCCACAAAAGCTTCTGCCTTGGCGTACCACTCATCTGAGTGACCACCAGTTTTGCTCTTCCAACCAGTGTACATCTAACTACAATCTTTGTCCATGTTTGACCCTGCAATTAATAGCCAGACAAATTCCGTTAGTTTCTTGTTAATTTATGCATGATTAGGGAAATAATGAGAGAGGCAGTGAACTGGGTATGGGCCAGCTCGAAGCCCGACATGGGCCATGCACAGGCTTGACCTCAGCCCCCGCTCGGCTGCCCTTGGATCCCTCGCCTCGTATTGAGTCACCGGCCGCCGCCCGCCATTTGCGATGCCCAACCTGGTTCTTCCCCGAATCTATGAGGATGCAAGGCGAGCCCGACGAGTGACGACTCCTAGACTCTTGTCCAGAGGAGGCGAGGCGAGGACCCCGGTAGGTCTATGGCGAGCCTACAAAACTGTTGGCAAAGAAGCTGTGGAGGAGGCGATGAGGCGTGAGGAGGTGACCATGGCTCGGCCGGGCTTCGGGCCGGCATGGATCGCTCGACCCGCAAATGGTATACAGGATAGGTTACATTGCGCAAGATTGAGAGAAAAGTTGGTCTTAGATGACAATTCCACATCCATTTCCACCGTCCACGCAATCGCGGGTCATTGACCTCCTTACCAACCCGTTCGCTTCCGTGTTGCCTTGACACATATAGTACCACTACAATGGTCTACACGGCACGATCACACTTATTGCGTGTCTCACCCTTCCGGGTTGGTCACTTAACCCTAACGATTCATCAATGTTTGATTATCATCCGTCTTACAAACCACAAAATTTTAGCAGCATAATGCCACCTATTTAACACTACACCTCCCTATCCAGTGCAGTATTTAAAGTACAAAGGGGGGGCAATGGGTTAGCTGGGAAACCTGTTGCCTTACAGATATTGCAAGTCAAGGACACATACTCGCAACATACGTTTTTGGAGTTTTCATCGTCTTATACATACTCACAAACATGTGCGATGTGAACGGGGGGTCTTGCAGCAGAGAGATACCTGGTTACGGACTTTTAGGGTTAATAATGGGCCGCCCCACCCATATACACTTAACCCTAACGATTCACCTCATGTCACCAGTCATGGGTCACTATCGTGACCCACACTGCAACGACGTCGGTCTCTCTTTGCTCGATCTCGAATGAAGGTTAGGGTTGGGACCGAGGGGCCGTATATACGCTACATATACGATGCCTACTTTACGTACGACAACCCTTTTTTTAGCCGTTTCTATATATAATACATAAGCATCAAAAATATTAACGAAAACATAAGCAATTGTATTTTAAACACAAAACAATAAACAAGAGTAATAATACAAATCTTAATCATTATTAAATAAAACCTAAGCATATATAGTAACATTAAGATCCAATTAACAACTAATTAACTACTAACTAATAATTAATTAGAATGGTCAACTAATTAACAACTAACTAACAATTAATTGCAATTCAGACCTAATTAGCAACTACTAACAATTAATGTGAATACAACTCAACTCAATTTAAGCATAATTTAAACAATTCAATTCAATTTCAAATTTGAACAATTCAATTAAATTCAATTTGAACAATTCAATTAAATTCAAATTTGAACAATTCAATTCAATTGAATTTCAAATTTCACTGGCAGGGTTAGGGTGGGTGGGGTGGGGGGTGTTGGGGGGGTCTGTGGAGGGGAGGGGTGCTCTCGGAGGGGAGGGTGGGGGGCCTCTGCGGGGAGGCTGAGGGGGGGGGGGGGCGGGGAGGGGAGGTGGAGGGGGGCCGGGTAGGCAAGTGTGGGGCCAGGGAGGGGAGGTGGGTGGCGCTTGGGAGAGGGTCGTACCGACGGCAGTCGCGGAGGGGGCGGGGCGGGGGGGGGGGGGGGTGGGGGGTCCGAGCCCGCGGTGTTAAGGGAGGGGAGGGGAGGGGGAGGGGCGAGTGGAGGGGAGGGGAGGAGGGGCGGCACTCGGGGAGGGGGCAGGGATGAGGGTCGGGCCGGAGGTGGTCGAGGAGGGGGGGCGCCGCTCAGAAAGTGGGACGGGGGGGGGGGGGGGGGGCAGGACGGCAGCGGTCGGGGTGGGGGAGTTGGGGGAGGAGTAGTGGGGGTGGGGGAACATACCTGGCGGCAGCGGCGTCGGACGGCAGCGGGCGCGACGGCGGCAGCTGAGGCGGCGGCATCAGGCTAGGTGGCGGGAAAAAGAGTGAAGCGGCGCGCGGGTAAGGAAAAGAGAGGCGCGCGCGAGTAGGTCAAATTCCGTAGCTTACGTCGGCTAAATAATCTAATGACGTAGGCCTGAGTTACTTACGTCGGCCAATATCGAGGCCAACGTAAGTTATGCTTAACTTACGTCGGCCAGTTTATTCGCGTCGGCTTGCGGTCCTGACCGACGTAAGTATATTATTTTTTCTGTCGGTCTACTAACATACGTCAGCCGCCGACGAAAGTAAGTTAACTTACGTCGGTTTCTTCAGGACGACGTAAGTTATTCTACTTTTGTCGGTTGGCTGACGTAAGTTAATATGGCCGACGTAAGGCTTTGAAAATTTTCCTGCACACTTAATCAAATCGTTAAATTCTTGGTGGACCGGAACTGTCCGGTGTAACTGCAGATTAGTCTCGTGTGCTTGTGTGGTGTGAACTAATCAAGTGTTAGAACAAAAATTGTATGTGTTGTAGCAACGTAATTTAAACAACTATTCAAGCAAACTTAATTGAACAATTAGTATTGCAAACCTGCACGTGTAATACAATGTTAATTCAGATTACAAGCTTGATCAATTGAATGCTCTAAATAATGATATTTACAAAAGTAAAGAGATGAGCACACGGGACACAGATTTTTAGCGAGGTTCGATCTCACCAAAGAGATCTAGTCCTCGTTCAGGAGGCCCACATGGAGCTGGGTCTCTTCAAACCCTTTTCCCTCATCAAGTCCCCACACAAGGCCAACTTGATTCCACTATCACGGGTAATCACCAAGTTGGTGGGGCAACCTCACATATTGAGGGATCCCACAAAAATTACAGTATAAAAATGATCTAGTACACTCAAAAAGATTACAAGTAATGCAAGAGGGTAAAGAGATCAAACCCCAAGAGCTCAATGAAGCGTAGACAACAATCTCCCAATCCCAAATCTGAATAATCAAAGAATTTAACTTTTGAGGACCTTAGATACATGTGGAGATGTGTTTTTGTGCTCTTGGAATGAGTTGTGTTTGTAGGGTCACGGCTGTAACACCCTCATTTTCATGCATCATGCCCTACATGCACTCATATACATGTTTAACATTAACCCATAACAAGAGGAACAAGTTTAAAATTGATTTGGAACAAAACCGCACTTAAAAATGTAGGAAAGTGCGGACTAGTCGGGTTTTGCTGAGGACTAGTCCGATTTCTCTCTATCTAAAAATGGACTGGTCCATTTTTGCTGCGGTTTAGTCCGATATTTGCCCCTGGAAAACTTCGGACTTGTCCGATCTTGTGCGGACTAGTCCGATGTTCCATGAATCCTTGAAAATTTGCTAAGTCCCTGGACTTTTCCGGACTAGTCCGATGTTCCAGCGGACTTGTCCGCTTTCCTTTCTGACTAAGATCGGACTTGTCCGATTTTAGGCCAGACTTGTCCGATTTTCTCTCTGGACGACTTCGGACTAGTCCGGTCCTGTCCGGACTTGTCTGATATTTCGTGACTCTGAGATTGACCTTTTGTTGTACGACTTGTTTCTTGGGTTTCACGTCAGGTGGGCCTAGGGACGTCGTGCCTAACTCTTTGAGAGCCCATGTGGGACTCTAAACCGGCCTCTACTCATCCCAAAACTCGAAATCCATCTAACCCTAGCCTCCACCCCTATATAAACAACCCCACCCCTTGGTTTGACATCTATTTGCCACTTTTCCACCCACCCAAACCCTAGTTCGTGGGGAGCCACCATCAAGGAGGGAGGAGAAGATCCCAAACAAGAAGAAGAAGAGGAGGAAACGAAGGAGGATCAAGATCTCCACCAAGTTTCGTCCTTCACCACCAATTCATCTCCAAGTTCATCACCAACCCTAGATCATCAAGATCCAACTGTTACCTCCAAGTTTCTTGGTTCATCGGAGTTCTAAACACCTGGTATACCTTCTATTCTCTTTTCCTTATGTGAATTCAACCCCTAATCTCCAAATTCACGTCGATCTAGAAAACCCTAATCTGCTGATCTCGTCAAGTGCGGACTTGTCCGGTCCCTAGCGGACTAGTCCGATCTTTCTGGTTAAATCGTGTTGAATAATTCTAAAATTTGATCTAATCGACCCCAAACCTGTATAAACTTGTTAAAATCTATTAGAGCTAGTTAGTGATCATTAAAAGCAATCTAGTAACAAGTTCTACCTTGCATTTGCATCAATCACGCATGTCATGACATATCGAGTAATATTTGTGCACTCTTTGATTGTGTTTCCTGTCTTGTATGTTTATTGTGTGGATTAGACGGATTTGCGCTAGAGAGTGCTACGGAGGATCTACAACATCAAGAGTTTGAAGGCTTTGACCCTAATCAACAGCAAGAGCAAGGCAAGTGTCCTTGAAGCATATTGATCCTGTTTTTAAAATAAATGTTTTGTTTGCAAAACTGCATGCTTGTGTCAAATTGATGGGAAATCCTATGGTAGGAAGTTTACTAGTTTTGTTTGACCACCCTTGTCACCTGGAATTTATGGTAGAGAGTCGGGAAAGGTTTTACCTTTTTGCTTCGCTTAATCAACTGGGATGGGAAACAACTATATCACTCAATTTAGTTATGCATGGATGAGATTATGGTTAACATGAACTGGTTAAATATGATCTAAGCAAGCCTGGTATGTGGATGGGTTGGATGTTAAGGTGGTTTGCTTGCTTTAGATCTAAGGACCGGTTCATGCAAGAATAAGCCAGGACTACAGTGCCACCACGAGGCCAAGTATGGGTGCGGCGTAGCTGATTAATTAGGGCTTTGCTAGTGCTGTTTGGACCATTGTGGATGCTCGGGGAAGGGGTAGTCGGATTGGGTTTGTTGATGATTGGTGGGACTACCCTGGGATCCGAATGGCTCAAGAGGGGGCCCTTGGTTGAAGATGTGCTATGCGGGAGACATCGCCACCGGTGAAACCTCAGTGGGGTCTAAATAGGCTAGTAATCCCTTTGTAAAGGCTATTTTGTGATCTCTTGGCCACACACCAACGAAAGTGTGTAATGTGACCGACAGGTCATGGGCATAAGGGAGGTTCTTAGTCGCCGAAGGGTGATGAAATCACGAACACGTGGGTAAAGAGGTACAAACTCTGCAGAGTGTTAATTAAAACTATCATGATAGCCATGCTCCCGGTTATGAGCACCTGGACAACTTCCATGATTAGAGGCAAATTGGAATTTGGGATGGTTATGGGTTGGTAATGGTTATGGCTGGTTATGAGTTTATCTCTGGTATTGAATCTGGTTATTGGCAATGGTGAAATCTGGAATTTTTGATGATGGTAATGAATTCAGATTTGCTATTATGATATTATTTATGATTATGATGGGTTTACTTCACATACATAAGATATATTGCTTTTCAAATGTTTTACTGTACTTTTCAGCACTTAGCCATTATTATTGTCGTCGTTTGAATAAGCCACATGTCATACTTTCCACACTTGCTGAGTACGACATGTACTCACTCTTGCAATCCCCCCCAATAGTTGCAGGTCAGGATTGGGAGTTTAATGGTGATAATGCGGAGTTCTAGGCCGTGTCTACCGTCAGCTTTGCCTGTGGTGTTGATTGGAGCTGCGCATACATACCCTGTCGCTTATGCTGCTTAGTTTGCTTAATTAGTTTATTTCTGCTGCATTAGTTGAACTTGTCATTAATATTTATTAGAGCTTGTATTCGAGGATAATATGGCTTGTGTAATAAAATTTGGTTAATTAATCTTGTTCTGTGGTAATTTTCTGTATACTCTTTTGTGATTGCACTCGTGTATGTGTGATGAACATCCTGGGCACACATATGCGTTAGCTTGGTTCATTTTCGGAACCGGGTGTCACAGATTGGTATCAGAGCCACAGGTTGACCGTAGGATGCAGCCTAGATAGAATGGACACTTTAGAGCACATAGGAGCACTCAGGAATCGATGTGTTTTCGCTTGAAGTGCTATTTGCTATATATATTGCTTGCTTGTGTGCTTAATAGAGGATTTTGGGATGCTTTAGCATTGCCATGTCCACCTAGGCTAGTGTAGCTAGTTGTTTAGTTTCATATCCCTTGATGCTAGTTGTTTAGTTTCATATCCAATGGGGCGTTTTCTAATTCTTACCTATTGCCCTTCTTCAGATGGTGAGGACTCGCAACCAGAGGGATGGCAATGATGAGGAGGAGAACAATGGAGTGCCTCAGAACAACAATGGACAAGGACCTGCCCAAGGAGTTGTTAATATTGGGCAGCTTTTGGCCATGCAAAACCAGCTCATGCAGACCATGATACAGACTATGGGACAGCTGCAGGCTGGCAACATCAACAATCAGCCCCACATGCCTCCACCGCCACCCCCACCTCCTCATAACCGATTGGGAGAGTTTATGAGGACTAGGCCGCCAACCTTTGCTCAAGCCGCATACCCTATGGATGCGGACGATTGACTCAAGTCCGTGGAGAAGAAGCTGGCTATTGTCCAATGCAGTGACCGGGAGAAGGTCTTGTTTGCTTCTCATCAACTAGTTGGAGCAGCTGCAGATTGGTGGGATTCTTATTGCAATGCTCATGAGAACCAAGAGAGAATTACTTGGGCCGAATTCAAGGAAAATTTTCGTTCTCATTACGTGCCCGAGGGTGTTATGATATTGAAGAGGCAAGAATTTGAGAACTTGAGACAAGGAAAATCAAGCGTGAGTGAATATCTCAATAAGTTCACTCAATTCTCAAGATATGCGCCTGAGGATGTTAGCCGGGACAGCCGGAAGCAATACTTGTTCATGAGGGGATTGAACAATACGATCCAAGTGCAATTGCTCAACTGTGATTATGTCAATTTTCAAAAGCTTGTGGACAAAGCAATTGTGGTTGAGAACAAGATCCGTGATATGGAGCAAGAAATCAAGAGGAAGGCGCCGTATCAAGGACAACAACAAGGAAGTAATGTGCGCCCTCGCTTTGCGCCGCCCAATGCGCCTCATTACAGCTCCTCTATTCCTGCTCAGCGCCCTAGTTATGCACCACGCCCAACTCAGTTTGTGCAGCAGCGCCCTGTTATGCAAGCACCTAGGCCTCCAATGCCTTATGCACCTCGTGCTGATTTTCTTGGAGCCAATGTTCAAAACCAAGCTCGTCCCAATAATTCTGGTGGAGTTAAGAAGTGCTATACTTGTGGAGAAGCTGGACACTTTGCACATCAATGTCCTAAGTTGGGCCTTGGTCAAGGAAGCAATGCATCGAGGCAAAACCCAAGACCTAATGGAGGACAGCCACAAGGAAGCCGTGGACAGCAAAATTTTGCTCGTGGCAACGTGAACCATGTCTCTACAGAGGATGCTCAACAAGCGGATGACGTGGTCATTGGTATGTTTCTCGCCAACTCCAACACCACGACTATGTTATTTGATTCTGGAGCATCGCATTCATTCATTGCATCATAGTATGTTGCCAAGTATAGTTTGCCTATCTCTCATATGAAGTTTACTCTGTTGGTTAAGTCTTCTGGAGGAGAGATGAGGACAAATATAGTATGTCCAAAGGTAAGCCTTAGAATAAGGGGGGTAGACTTCTCTGCCAACCTCAGTGTTTTAGATTCTCAAGGGTTGGATATTATACTTGGTATGGACTGGTTGAGGAAGTACAATGGAGTTATTGAATGTGCCATAAAGACGGTGAAGTTGACTAATGAAGAAGGGATCACTGTAGAATTTGAAGCATCTCAAACCGCACCGAAGCAATTGGAATTGAATCATATGGACGGTGCCGCAATTGAGGAGATTCCGGTTGTATGTGAATTTTTGGATGTGTTTCCGGATGAGTTGCCAGGTATGCCACCCGATCGAGACATTGAGTTTGTTATTGATTTAATACGTGGAACTGCACCTATAGCTAAGAGGCCGTATAGGATGCCTCCTAAGGAATTAGCAGAGCTCAAGAAGCAAATTCAAGAGCAATTAGAGAAGGGTTTTATTCGCCCTAGCTCTTCACCTTGGGGAGCGCCTGTTCTATTTGTGGACAAGAAGGACGGATCCCAAAGGATGTGCGTGGATTACCGAGCTCTCAACGAGGTAACAATCAAGAACAAGTACACCTTGCCACGCATAGAAGACTTGTTTCATCAGATGAAGGGTGCTTGTGTCTTCTCTAATATTGACTTGAGGTCGGGATACTTTCAAATGAAGATTAGACCATCGGACATACCCAAGACAGCTTTTAGGACACGGTATGGATCTTATGAGTACACCGTGATGTCTTTTGGATTGACAAATTCACCTGCCTACTTTATGTACCTCATGAATAAGGTCTTCATGGAGTACTTAGATAAGTTCGTTGTGGTGTTTATTGATGATATTATGATCTACTCGAAGGATGAGAAGAAACATGAGGAACACTTGAGGCTTACGCTGCAGAAATTGAGGGAGCATCAATTGTATGCCAAGTTCAACAAGTGCCAGTTTTGGTTGAAAGAGGTGCCATTTTGGGTCATATAATCTCAGGAGGAGGAGTATCGGTTGACCCCGGAAAAGTGAGAGACGTGTTGAAGTGGGAACCACCGCAAAACGTCAAGGAAATTCGGAGTTTTCTTGGGATGGCTGGATATTACTGTCGATTCATCAAGGACTTTTCCAAGATAGCCAAGCCTATGACGGAGTTGCTAACGAAGGGAAAGGCGTTCCAATGGACTGAAGCTTGTTAGGATAGCTTTGAGGAGTTAAAGAAGCGGTTGACAACAGCCCCAGTTTTGGTATTGCCGGATGTAAGCAAGAGTTTTGACATTTATTGCGATGCATCAAGACAAGAGCTTGGATGTGTATTGATGCAAGAAAGTCAAGTGGTCGCCTATGCGTCAAGGCAATTGAAGAAACATGAGCAGAATTACCCAACACATGATTTAGAACTTGCAGCCGTGGTACATGCATTGAAGATTTGGAGACACTATATTCTTGGACATAGGTGTGAAATTTACACGGATCACAAGAGTTTGAAGTATATTTTCACACAAACGGATCTGAACTTGAGGCAACGAAGATGGTTAGAGCTCATCAAAGATTATGATTTGGGGATCAACTATCATCCGGGAAAAGCCAATGTAGTGGCCGATGCTTTGAGTAGAAAGGGAGTAAGCTATCAACTTACAGTTCGAGAGTTACCATTCGAGTTATGTAAGGAGTTTGAACGGTTGAACCTCGGGTTTGTAAATGAGATGGAGATGATGGAGTTAAACCCAACCTTGGAGCAAGAAATTCGAGAAGCACAAACCACGGATGAGGAGATCAAGGAAATCAAGGAAAGGACCAAAGAAGGGAGACAATTCAGGTTTGATGAAGACGAACATGGTACCTTATGGCTTGGAAAGAGGATCGTTGTGCCTAATGTAAAGCATATTCGGGAGACAATATTAAAGGAGGCACATGGCTCGCCTTACTCGATTCACCCCGGTTGTACGAAGATGTACAAGGACTTGAAGGCTTGCTATTGGTGGGATAGCATGAAAAAGGACATAGCTAAATATGTAGCGTTATGTGATGTGTGCCAACGAGTCAAGGCGGAACATCAAAGGCCAGCCGGACTATTGCAACCGTTGAAGATTCCGGAATGGAAGTGGGAAGAAATTGGTATGGACTTCATAGTTGGGTTACCGCATACTCAGTCCAGGTATGACTCAATTTGGGTAATTGTGGATCGCTTAACAAAGTCAGCTCATTTTGTCCCTGTGAAGACCAAGTATACAGCTGCACGATTGGCCGAAATATACATGGAGCATATTGTGTGTCGACATGGAGTCCCTAAGAAGATAGTCTCGGATAGAGGTTCTCAATTTACCTCCAGATTTTGGCAAAAATTGCATGAAGCTTTGGGAACGAGGTTGAATTTTAGTTCAGCATATCATCCTCAAACGGATGGACAAACCGAGAGGACCAATCAGATTTTGGAGGACATGTTAAGAGCTTGTGCTTTAAAGCATGGGAAAAGTTGGGACAAAAGCTTGCCATACGCAGAATTTTCATACAACAATAGTTACCAAGCAAGCTTGAAAATGTCACCATATGAAGCGCTTTATGGGAGGAAGTGTAGGACACCTTTATTCTGGAATGAGGCAGGAGAAACTCAAGTATTTGGTCCGGATGTGTTGCAAGAAGCCGAAAAGCAAGTCAAAATAATTCGTGAAAACTTGAGGGCTGCCCAATCGAGGAAAAAAGGCTATGCGGATAATAGGAGAAGGAAATTAGCCTTTGAAATAGGAGATTTTGTTTACCTCAAGGTGTCACCTATGAGAGGTCATAAGAGGTTTAACATAAGAGGCAAGCTCGCACCTCGTTATATTGGACCATTCAAGATTTTGGACAAAAGAGGAGAAGTAGCATATAAGTTGGAGATGCCAGCTCATCTTTTAGACGTGCATGATGTCTTTCATGTTTCCCAGATCAAGAAGTGCTTGAGAGTACCGGAAGAACATGTGCCAATGGAAGAATTGGAACTAGAGGAAGATTTGACGTATGCCGAGCAACCGGTCAAAATCTTTGAAACCAAGGAGAGAGTCACAAGGAACAAGGTGATTCCATGGTGTAAAGTCCAATGGAAGCACCATACCGAAAAAGAAGCAACTTGGGAGCTAGAAGATGATCTCAAGAAGGAATTTCCCTATCTCTTCTCTTCCGCGTCGAATCTCGGGGGCGAGATTCATTTTAAGGGGGGTAGGTTTGTAACACCCTCATTTTCATGCATCATGCCCTACATGCACTCATATACATGTTTAACATTAACCCATAACAAGAGGAACAAGTTTAAAATTGATTTGGAACAAAACCGCACTTAAAAATGTAGGAAAGTGCGGACTAGTCCGGTTTTGCTGAGGACTAGTCCGATTTCTCTCTGTCTAAAAACGGACTGGTCCGTTTTTGCTGCTGATTAGTCCGATATTTGCCCCTGGAAAACTTCGGACTTGTCCGATCTTGTGCAGACTAGTCCGATGTTCCATGAATCCTTGAAAATTTGCTAAGTCCCTGGACTTTTCCGGACTAGTCCGGTGTTCCAGCGGACTTGTCTGCTTTCCTTTCTGACTAAGATCAGACTTGTCCGATTTTAGGCCAGACTTGTCTGATTTTCTCTCTGGACGACTTCGGACTAGTCAGGTCCTATCCGGACTTGTCCGATATTTCGTGACTCCGAGATTGACCTTTTGTTGTACGACTTGTTTCTTGGGTTTCACATCAGGTGGGCCTAGGGACGTCGTGCCCAACTCTTTGAGAGCCCATGTGGGACTCTAAACCGGCCTCTACTCATCCCAAAACTCGAAATCCATCTAACCCTAGCCTCCACCCCTATATAAACAACCCCACCCCTTGGTTTGACATCTATTTGCCACTTTTCCACCCACCCAAACCCTAGTTCGTGGGGAGCCACCATCAAGGCGGGAGGAGAAGATCCCAAACAAGAAGAAGAAGAGGAGGAAACGAAGGAGGATCAAGATCTCCACCAAGTTTCGTCCTTCACCACCAATTCATCTCCAAGTTCATCACCAACCCTAGATCATCAAGATCCAAGTGTTACCTCCAAGTTTCTTGGTTCATCGGAGTTCTAAACACCTGGTATACCTTCTATTCTCTTTTCCTTATGTGAATTCAACCCCTAATCTCCAAATTCACGTCGATCTAGAAAACCCTAATCTGCTGATCTCGTCAAGTGCGGACTTGTCCGGTCCCTAGCGGACTAGTCCGATCTTTCTGGTTAAATCGTGTTGAATTAATTCTAAAATTTGATCTAATCGACCCCAAACCTGTATAAACTTGTTAAAATCTATTAGAGCTAGTTAGTTATCATTAAAAGCAATCTAGTAACAAGTTCTACCTTGCATTTGCATCAATCATGCATGTCATGACATATCGAGTAATATTTGTGCACTCTTTGATTGTGTTTCCTGTCTTGTATGTTTATTGTGTGGATTAGACGGATTTGCGCTAGAGAGTGCCACGGAGGATCTACAACATCAAGAGTTTGAAGGCTTTGACCCTAATCAACAGCAAGAGCAAGGCAAGTGTCCTTGAAGCATATTGATCCTGTTTTTAAAATAAATGTTTTGTTTGCAAAACTGCATGCTTGTGTGAAATTGATGGGAAATCCTATGGTAGGAAGTTTACTAGTTTTGTTTGACCACCCTTGTCACCTGGAATTTATGGTAGAGAGTCGGGAAAGGTTTTACCTTTTTGCTTCGCTTAATCAACTGGGATGGGAAACAACTATATCACTCAATTTAGTTATGCATGGATGAGATTATGGTTATCATGAACTGGTTAAATATGATATGGTAATGGGTGATCTAAGCAAGCTTGGTATGTGGAGGATGTTAAGGTGGTTTGCTTGCTTTAGATCTAAGGACCGGTTCATGCGAGAATAAGCCAAGACTACAGTGCCACCACGAGGCCAAGTATGGGTGCGGCGTAGCTGATTAATTAGGGCTTTGCTAGTGCTGTTTGGACCATTGTGGATGCTCGGGGAAGGGGTAGTCGGATTGGGTTTGTTGATGATTGGTGGGACTACCCTGGGATCCGAATGGCTCAAGAGGGGGCCCTTGGTTGAAGATGTGCTCTGCGGGAGATATCGCCACCGGTGAAACCTCAGTGGGGTCTAAATAGGCTAGTAATCCCTTTGTAAAGGCTATTTTGTGATCTCTTGGCCACACACCAACGGAAGTGTGTAATGTGACCGACGGGTCATGGGCATAAGGGAGGTTCTTAGTCGCCGAAGGGTGATGAAATCACGAACACGTGGGTAAAGAGGTACAAACTCTGCAGAGTGTTAATTAAAACTATCATGATAGCCATGCTCCCGGTTATGAGCACCTGGACAACTTCCATGATTAGAGGCAAATTGGAATTTGGGATGGTTATGGGTTGGTAATGGTTATGGCTGGTTATTAGTTTATCTCTGGTATTGAATCTGGTTATTGGCAATGGTGAAATCTGGAATTTTTGATGATGGTAATGAATTCAGATTTGGTATTATGATATTATTTATGATTATGATGGGTTTACTTCACATACATAAGATATATTGCTTTTCAAATGTTTTACTGTACTTTTCAGCAATTAGCCATTATTATTGTCGTCGTTTGAATAAGCCACATGTCATACTTTCCACACTTGCTGAGTACGACATGTACTCACTCTTGCAGTCCCCCCCAACAGTTGCAGGTCAGGATTGGGAGTTTAATGGTGATAATGCGGAGTTCTAGGCCGTGTCTACCGTCAGCTTTGCCTGTTGTGTTGATTGGAGCTGCGCATACATACCCTGTCGCTTATGCTGCTTAGTTTGCTTAATTAGTTTATTTCCGCTGCATTAGTTGAACTTGTCATTAATATTTATTAGATCTTGTATTCGAGGATAATATGGCTTGTGTAATAAAATTTGGTTAATTAATCTTGTTCTGTGGTAATTTTCTGTATACTCTTTTGTGATTGCACTCGTGTATGTGTGATGAACATCCTGGGCACACATATGCGTTAGCTTGGTTCATTTTCAGAACCGGGCGTCACAACGGCTCTCCTATTTATAGTGTTTCCAAGATTATTACCGTTGGAGATCCTGATGGCCGGACTAGTCCACTCTGGGGACCGGACTTGTCCAGTGTGCTGAGTAAAATCCGCGTGGAGTGTGTAGCACACTAAAAACCCTAATATGTGTGAGGTATACCAGACTAGCCCCGTAGGAGTCCGGACATGTTCAGTGCCATGTGTATTCGAAAATCAGAAAGTTTCTCAGACTGGTCCGATCAATAAATGGACTTATCCAGTGCATAGTGTTATAAAACATCCGAGAGTTTCTCGGACTAGTCTAATCCATAAACAGACTTGTTCGGTGCATAGTGTTATGGAACATCAGAAAGTTTAACGGACTAGTACGGTCCATGAATGGACTTGTCCGGTGCACTGTGAAGTGAGACTACAGAAAGTTTAACGGACTAGTCCGATGCTCATTGAATTATTAAGATTGATTTTAAGCCCTTACCCTATGCAAAGACTTGAACTCTTGGGATGTGTCTCTCACACACATCCTATACAATTAAGTCTTCTTTGTGCTTCATTCATGAATTCGGCTTTTCTTTTTCTTCATTACATCATTTTTCACTTTTTGAGTGCACCAAACTATATCATATGAGTTGACCTACATTCATCTCAACAAGTTCATTAGGATCTCATTCGTTTGTCATCAGTCGTCCAAAACCCAGAAGGGAATGCCTACATGCACTTTTAGTGCAAATCAGCACCGCGCTGCCCGACAAATTGGAAAGCACGCTCGTCAACCTCCTCTAAACAAATCGGGATATCTTTGCCTGGCAGCCCTCAAACATGCCAGGAATCCCAAGGGAAGTAGCCGAGCACACCCTGAAAATAAAACAGGGTTTCAAGCTCATTAAACAGAGGCTGCAACATTTTGATGATGAAATAAGACTAGCTATCAGGGCCAAGATTAGCGAGTTCCTCTTGACCTGCTTCATCAAGGATGTCCAACATCTCGACTGATTAGCCGAACCAGGTCATTTTTTGCACACACCACCTTTTTACTTAACCTTTTTCCACTTGTCCTTGGAAAAATAGTGCATGCGGGCTTTTTATGCAGGAATTGAGGTGAAAGCGGGGGAGCAATCCTAAAAAGTACCATCCCAGCTAATCAAGCGCTAACACATGGCATCACATGGATCAAATGGCCCACAAACAAAAGTATCCGAGAAGATCCAACGGTGTATCATCCATATTAGTCAATAGGGCCCACTTGGAAGTGACTTGGAGAAAGCACACGCAAAATGGATCCAAGACCCGGTCGGCCAAATACTAGTACCTGGCGCCAAACACGATCAACTTCTACGTGTCAAGTCTCTGTGGTGCCCTGATAATGAAGAAGACTGATTCGCGCGCTTTCGGTGGTGGCAACCGACCCTTCTCCAGCGATAAATACAACCCCCTACCCCTCACTTCAACCCATAATGCTCGAGTTTCATTCTATTGTATCCACTATTTTCCATAGTCTTATAGGAGTTTAGGTTGTAGAGAGGAGAGTCTCTAGTCCCTAGTCCAAATTAGTAATAGAGTAGAGGGAGTCTCTCTTCCCAATTCCACATTGGGAAAGGTATGGCTCATGTGTTCTGTTAAGGGCTGTTATATACCAATTTCACCTGTATAACTCAATTATGTGAAGGAAATATCATTTCTTGCATACATCACATTTCTATTTAACCTATTTCCAGTCTTTGGAGAAAGTAGTGCATGCAAGGATTTTTTTATGCAGAATTGAAGTAAAACAAGATGATGGATCCTATAAAATATCATTCCTGCCAATTGAGCAACGACATGTGGCACCACATGGATCAAATGGCCTACAAACAGAAGTATATGAGGCCATCCAACGATGTAGCACCAATAACAGCCAATGGGACCCACCTGGGAGAGACCTGTAGGAAGCACAACCCCAACGGGGTTGAGACCAGGTCGGCCGACCCCCCAGTCAGCCGACTAGGGATTGGCACAAAACCCGGTCAAACACCACGTGTTGGCTCCTCCTGGCTTAAAGAGGTCAAGGGTGACCGATTCACGCGCTTTTGGTGGCAGGAACCGACCCTTCACCTATCTATAAATAGGACCCCTCACCCCTCACTTCAACACACACCACTTAGGTATTCATCCATCATATCCATTACTCTCCATAGGTTTAGAGGAGTATAGGTTGTAGAGAGGAGAGTCTCTAGTCCATAGTCCAAGTAGGAGAGGAGTAGAAGGAGTCTCTTCCCAATTCCCAATGGGGAAAGGTATGGCTTTCATATTCTTATTTGTATTTGTGACTTTATTATTCATAAAGATGTTATCTTTAGTGTTCTATTGTTCATATACTTAGATGAATCGTTTATTGTTTGATCATAGATTCCAAGTATGTGGTAGGAGTAGTATTTATGATTATGCTGTACATTATCATTATATCATCATAAACACTACAAACCTCCACTATAGTCTAATTAGATATGACATGATTATGTTAACATGAATCACTTATGCTATGAATTAACATTTGTTCAACGATGATTTAGTTCATTGCCTTAGGATTGCTTGTGCCTAGGCTCTTAAGGTAATTACTCAATATGCTAGCATGGTGCTAGGATAGAGAGTAGCGTTGAATGTCTTGTAGACCCACGGATTGGGTTTGCAATAGTGGCAGGACTGCCCGGGGATCCGAACGACACAAGAGGTGGCTCTTGGCTAGATGTGCTCAGTTGGAGGCATCACCACTGGTGAAACCTTAGTGGGTCTAAATATTCTGGTAATACCTTTGTAAAGGATATTTTGTGATATCTAGTCATACACCTATGATAGTGTTTTGGCATAATGGAGGTTCCTTTAGTAACCGACGGGTGACGAAATCACGAACTTGTGGGTAAAGTGGTACAATCTCTGTAGAGTGTTAAAAACTATCATGAGAGCCATGCTCTCGGTTAAGAGGACCTGGATGACCTACATGATTTGAGTGGAACTTGGGATTTGTGATGGTTATGGTTGGGTAATGGTTTTGGGATGGTTGGGTCATAGTTATTGTCTCAGTGTGATAATTGAATATGGTTGATGATAATGGTGAGAACATAGCATTTGGATGGAGAATCATTGTTCAATGTGACATAATGGTAATTGACGATAACAGACTCGTTATTGGTAATTATTTGGGTTATGTTGGGATAAATTCACATAGACATCTTAGTATGCTTTTCACATGTTTTAAATGTGCTTTTCAGCAATTAGCCATTATTTATTATCATTCCTTATTTAAGCTACATGTCATACTTTCCCACACTTGTCTGTGGTTATGCTTGGAGCCGCGCTACCCTATTTGCTTAGTTTGCTTAATTAGATTATTTCCGCTGCAGTAGTATTATGATTAATGATAATTAGAGTTGTAATATGAGGATTATTTGAATATTGTTATAAAAGTACTTATTTAATAATTCGAGCTATGGTAATTATATGTTTATCATCTGTGAATCACTCGTGTATGTGTGTTCAACATCCTGGGCACACATATACTGCACTTGGTTTATTTTCGGAATCAGGTGTCACACCTGCTCATTGCATTCATGAGGGAATTAATCTATGCGAAGGACCAGTCTTGTTGTCCATGCCGACAACCCAAGAAGACGGAGAAGTCTGGGCCTCCCCAAAGGCCGAAGTCACCAAGCTGCCAGAGAAGGGATGGCGGAAGAAGCAAGACAAGCAGTCCGAGCCCATCCCTCCAGGTCCGGATGTCAAGAAATAAAGGAGAAATGTCCATATCATCGGACGGTGGTGAGATCTAGCCAATAGGATAAATTGTAGTTATCTTTTCTTTTTTCCTATTCTCTTCATTTGTTTTTCCCACTTAGATTGATTTTCCCCACTGCATATTTGAGTTTTCTTAGCATGTTGAGAATCTGATATTCTCAACTATTATTTTTATTTTGTTATATTTCACAAAATGAAAATTATTGGGTTTTGAAAAAAGGTTTTTATTTGAAAAACAATTTTTCTAAGCTGCAAATGTGGCATTTCACCAAATTGCTAATTTTATAGCCGTTGGGGAGCCACCTATCAAAAGGGGGAATAGGGGGCCCACTTTTCAGTTCGGTCGACCCCCCCTGTTCGGTCGACTAGGGGAAAGGGCCATTTTGGCTCTCTCCTCCAACAACTACATTTGATCCCCTTGTGACCATTGGGGAGTGTACACATAAATGGTGGCCGTGAGGAGCACTCTTCACACTTCACCTCATTTCACACCTTCTGAAAGTCACTCTTTGCTCACATTGTTTTTCTTGCTCTTCATTGAAGCACTCTTTCTCAAATCCAATCCAAAGAGATTTGCTTTTATTTGCATTTGCAATTCTCTCTCAAGTTCTTCAAAGGAAAATTTGTCGAGGGTTTTGCTTTCACTAACATCACCTCTTTTGAGTTTTTGCTTTGTTGTGTTCTTGCTTGTTGTCATCATGAAAGAAATGAAGAGGTTGTTTGGGAAGAGGAAGGAGGTTGCAAGATCAAGCCATGGTGGGGATTCAAGTGCACACCTCTCCTTCGATGCTACACCAAGTCACCTTTTGAAAATAAAATGAAATTTGGTTACCTAACCCGGATTTTCCTTTGTACAAATGTCGGATACTAACCATTGATCTTCCTCCCATCGAGGAATCTAGAAGAAGTAATGTCTATGGTAGGGTAACTAGAAGTCGTGCAAGGAGTGCGGTCATGGGCATGCTTCCGACAACATCCTTGGTCCATGAGTACCAAGAGGAAGAGAACCCAACGGGTGATGCACCCTGATGGACTCAACCTCAACCAGATGAGGCCAGAGGGCCGTCTTGGCATGTATGGCCGAGTACAAGATAGTAACCATCCCAATCCACTTTAGGCTCCAGCAGCTTGCCTCCAATGTCAATGAGAGGATGTCGTTCCTTTTTGACTAGAAGTCATCATAACTATAGACAAGGAATGGCAGATCTCACTAAAAGTAATGGAGACCTTGAAGTGAGGAGGGGAGACATCTACAACACACTCCAAGGCACCCAAGACTGGCAGCAACACATGGACACTCAGTTCACCAACTTCAACTTAATGCTACAACAACAGCAAGACTGGCAGCAACACATGGAAGGCCTTGGTGAGGATATATTTCCACTAAAAAAAAAGGAGTGACTGACAGAATCAAATTAAGGTACTTAGAATCTAAATTGAAACTCTTCGAAATTTAGGTGGAACTTGATATAAAGGCTATGCTTGCTCCATTTACTATGTTGTCTTTCAACTACCCATGAATAGGTGAAGGCATAAGCCCTGTAATGACATAAGAAGGGTAGAGTATCATAGCCAATTTTTGCAATATTAGGTAGAGTATTTTGTTCTACACTTTGTACTTTTGAAGGATAGAACATTGTAGCAACTCCTGATCATCAACCTAAAGTCTTGACTTTGCTCTAGATGAGCAAAGGATAAGCTTGGGGGAGTTGTTGATGGCTATTATATCCCAATTTCACCCGTCAATATAACTAAATTATGTGAAGGATAAGTCATTTCTTGCACACATCCCCTTTCTACTTAACTTATTTCCACTAGTCCTTGGAAAAATAGTGCATGAAGGCTTTTTATGCAGGAATTGAGGTGAAAGAGGGGGAGCAATCCTAAAAAGTATAATCCCAGCCAATCAAGCGTTGACATGTGGCATCACATGAATCAAATGGCCCACAAACAGACGAATCTGAGGACATCTAATAGTGTATCACCAATATCAGTCAATAGGGCCCACCTAGAAGAGACATGGAGAAAGCAAATGCGAAATGAAGCCATGACCAGGTCGTCGAACACCATTTTCGGTAGACTAGTTTCTAACGCCAAACACGGTCAGCTTCCACGTGTCGACTCGCTGTGGTGCCCTGATAACGATGAAGATTCATTCGCGTGTGTTTGATGGTGGGAACCAACCTTTCTCTAGCTATAAAAAGGACCCCCTACCCCTCAATTCAACAAACACCATTTGAGCTTCATTCTATTGTATCAACTATTGTCCATAGCCTTAGAGGAGTTTAGGCTGTACAGTGGAGAGTCTCTAGTCCCTAGTCCAAGGTAGGAAAGGAGTAGAAGGAGTCTCTCTTCCCAATTCCACATTGGGAAACGTATGGCTCATGTATTCCTTCTTGTATTTGTGACTTTATGCATAATAAAGATATCATCTTTAGTCTTCCTTTATACATATACGTGGATGAAGCGTTTCTTGTTTGATTGTGGAGTCCATGTATGTGGTAGGAATAGTCTTTATGATTATGCCATAATTATCATAATCTATAATCATAACCATATAAAGCCTCACTGTAGTCTAATTAGTTATGATATGATCATATTAATATGAATAATTATGCTATGTATCAACATTGGTTTCAACGATGATTTTGTTCATTGCCATAGGATGGCTTGTGCCTAGGATCTTAAGGTATTTACTTAATATGCTAGCATGGTGCTAGGATAGCTAAGTAGCATTGAATGTCTCATACACCCACGGATTGATCAGGTAGGATGTAGGTGGTTACGGCCATATATGTCCTTTGTAATCATTCACATTCGGTTATGCCATATGCTCTTGGCTGCATTCGTCCTTGTTTCACTAGGGGTAAACCCGTGCCTAATGTGTTGAACAACATAGCATAGGGATTCACCATTGACATGCTCATTAGTATCAAACCTAGGCTACGCATATGTATATTAGAGGCATTGTAGGAGCAATTCACTCTTAGTCTAATCACCATAAGACCCATTTATACCCCTTAGAATAGAATGCTCTTGTGTGTGTCACACTACCTCTAATTATTTATTTTCCATCCTCACTAGAACCCTACCTAGACCATTCTACTCTTTTCATTAGATGATTCCTACACTTCTACATAGCCTTTCATTGGGATAAAATAAATGACACCCTTGGAATACTCTTTTAAGGGGAAATGCTACATCGATATTTTTCGTGCGCTTGCGGAATTTATCCTATACGTAAGAAACGTCAACAAGCATTTCTAGCACAGTTGTCGGGGAAGATATATTTGTGTTTATTAGGAAACGTCAACAATTGCTCAACCAGGATAAATGCGTCTTCAACGTTCCTAGAGGTAAATTGTTGGGTTTCATCATCTCGGAGTGCAGCATTGAAGCAAATCCTAAAAAGGGTACATAACAGCATATAGGGTGCCTCGCGACATTAAGTCATTTTGTTTCCCAGCTCAGTGAATGGGGCTTACCTTTTTATCAGCGGCTGAAGAAAACAGAGCCTTTCAAATTGACTGAGGATGCGCAATCTTACCTAGATAATGGGTCGAGGAAGCGCCATCCTCCCTGGATAAGGTTAAAGCTTTCCTCACAAACCTCTTGATTTAGGCAGCCCCCGAGCTGAACTAGCAACTCCTCCTATACATAGAGGCAACACACCAGGTAGTCAGCACTGCTCTCATTGTGGAAAGGGAGGAGCCCCGAGCACACACAAAAGATGCAAAGACCGGTCTGCTTCATCAGTAAGGCACTAAAGAACTGTGAGACTCCCTATCCGCATGTTCAGAAGCTAGTATACGCCATATTGCTGACCAAGCAAGCCGCTTCACTACTTTGAGAGCCACCCTGTTTGGGTGGTCACGATGCACGGGTTGGTGGCCATAATCAAAAACCGAGACGCGTCGGGAAGGATCGCAAAGTGGACCCTTGAGCTTATGGAATTCAACATATCCTACACTTTGCTTATGTCTATAAAATACCAAGCACTTGCCAACTTCGTCTCTCAATGGACGGAGACCCAGGTACCAGCTCCCCTGACAGCCCTGAGTACTGGACAATCTACTTCGATGGCTCGCTCATAGTTAAAGGCGACGGTGGCGGTATGATGCTGACCTCCTTGAAAGTGGGTCAGCTCTTGTACAGATTGAGGCTGCATTTTAGGGCCACAAACAAAGTTTTCGAATATGAAGCACTTCTCAACGGGCTCAGAATCACTGCCAAGCTCCACGTACGATGGCTTTACGTGCAGGGGGGGGGGTTGTGTTAGTAGTTAACCAGGTGATGAAAGAATCTAGCTGCCTAAAGATCGACCCTCTAGAAACCCATGGATTACCGCATCCTACTAGGAGGTACGAAAGATGGAGGACGGGTTCGAGGGGCTCAAACTTTGCCACATTCCCCAGTGATACTACCAGACGGTCGATTTTCTGGCCAAACTCACGTAGAGCAGTGGGCCCATTCATCCCAAGATCTTTGCAAAGGACATCCATGAGCCATTCGCCCGAGTCAAAGAAGAACACCCGGGCTCGACGCCCAGGCTCCATCTCAAGGCAACCCAGGCGGTATGGTCGGCGGCCCTGACCTGGTCGCGCTAGTCATTGAGCGCAGCTGGTAGGCCCCCTTCATCAAATACCTTCAACACGAAATATTACCAGAGGATAAGACTGAAGCCCGGCGACTAGCCCGTCAAGCTAAGTCATTTGTCATCATCAACGCCAAGCTTTTCTAGCACGGTACCCTCGAAAATCCTCCAGCGGTGCCTCCCTTGCATCCAAGGGAGGGAGCTCCTTCTCAATATCCATGCTGGTGTTTGTGGACACCACGCAACTCCCAGGTCCTTGGTAGGAAAGGCGTACAAGCAAGGTTTCTACTAGCCAACTACAGTCACTAACGTCGAGCAAATTGTGCGCACTTCTGAGGGCTGCCAATTCTTTGCCTGTCAGACACACCTACTGATGCAAGATTTGCAAACCAAACCAACCCTGTCATGTGGCCATTCGTCATGTGGGGGCTTGACCTCCTCGGGCCCTTCAACGAAGCGCCTCAGGGCTTCACTATCCACCTCATCGCTGTTGACAAGTTTACCAAATGGATCGATGCTAAAACGTTCGTCATCGTCACATCCGACCACACGACATGTTTCTTTCAGGACAACATCCATCGGTTTGGGGTACCCAATGCCATTATAACCGACAATGGTATCCAATTCATGGAGAAAAGGTTTCTAGAGTTCTGTGATCAGCTCCATATTCAGATCGATTGGGCATCTGTTGCGTACCCCTGAATGAACAGGCAGATCGAGCGAGCAAATGATTTGATCTTAAAGGGGATCAAACCCCGAACCTTTGATCATCTCAATGGATACATGGGTCAATGGGAATCCAAAGTTCCATCTGTGCTATGGAACCTACGCAAAACACCCAACCGATCGACCAGCTTCATGCAATTCTTACTGACTTATGGTTTAGAGGTCGTACTACCAACCAACCTGGAATACGGGTCACCTCAGGTCAAATCCTATGACAAAATTGGATCTGAGGAAGCTCACCAGGACATCGTCGATCCGCTCGACAAAGCCCGCCATGTAGCCCCCTCTGAAGTCAGCCAAATAGCAACAGGAGCTACAACACTACCACGGGTGACATAGACAAAGACAAACACAAGTTGTCCTGGCCGTGGGGAGGTCCGTACATGGTAGCAAATATTCTGCGACCCGATGCTTATCGGCTCAAGGACACCAACAAGAATATCCTCTCCAACGCATCGAACACCGAGCATCTAAGGTGTTTCTACGTGTAGGGTGGGAAGTTTGAAACATGTGAAGGGACTTTAGGAATACCACCGCTAATATAAGCTCCTTCGAACATCTCCCGATTTAAATTACAAACTGTGTAATAGAAGCACATTATATGACTCCTGGCAAGAAGTCCTGACAAGGGCCTGGGGCCCGAGTTTTTAACCGGGGCTCGAGCAGGCTCACCACTCCGGCACCGCAGGACAAGTTGATCGAGCCACTCATCCCACACCACTGGAGGTCTACCCCTAGGGACCATCATCCGGATCTAATCTCCTGATGGCCACCACTGGCCAAGGACTAAGAAAAGAAAAGCTACGAGTGTCCAGGTGTTGATAATGATCTGGGGAGAGCATTGAAATCACAGTGAGGATAGAAAGGAATGACATGCCTCCCTTCCTACAGAAAAGACAAAGAAATACAAAGGGCCACAAGGGCCCGCACTGTCACATTGATGCCTACAACGAGCCCTGTCGCATCTCCACCAGCTAGAGGACATCATTGAAGAAAACTATCACGACCGCCATCGACACCTCGACAGTCACGAATTCATATTCAATGGCAAAGATGTCACCCGCTGACCGATTGGATGCAAAGACCTCCCCGATGGCCCGAAGATCAATGCCATCATAATCCGAGACGACGGTCGTCGAGGCCACCCGAGCACCCATATCGGCCCCGGCAGTGGCAGTAGACCGTAGGCGAGCATCAAGCCCACCCAAGATCCCCTTCAATTGGTGTTGTCGGTCATTATATAACAATTTAGACCATTAATTTAACTTAGTTATGTGAAGGAATAAAAATTTCTTACACACATCACCTTAGATTTAACATAATTCCACTTGTACTTGAAGAAATACTGCATGCAGGTATTTTATTGCATAAATGAGGAAGAACGAGGGGAGCAATGCTAAAAATTGACATCCCGACAAATCACGCAAACACATGTGGCATCAAATAGATCTATGGACCCTTTCCCAGACGTATCCTAGGGAATCAAATGGACATTCACGTGGGGATGATCCTGGGCCAACCTACCAGTAACCTAGAGGAAGCACACCCCGGGGCGCTAGAACCAGGTCGGCCGAACCAGGGGTTCGACCGACTCCTTTTTGGTGCCAAACTCATTCAACCGTGATGTGTCGACTCCATGTGGTGCCCTAAAGCTGGTGGAGACTGCTTTGCACGCAAAAGATGGTGGGAACCACCTTTACTTTGTGTAAATAGGAGGGCGAGGCCTCACTTCACACAACCACCACTCAAACATTCACTCATTGTATGCACTAGTTCTCCTAGTTCGTTTGTGGAGGTTGGGCTGTAGAGAGGAGCCTCTAGTCCCAAGTCCAATTTGGAAAAGGTATGGCTCATGTGTCTTTCTTTTCTTTAGTTACTTTATGCTTTATAATAATAATATTATTAGTCTCTTTTTATTCATATACTTGAGCAAATCATTTCTTGTCTGATTGTGAGTCCATATATGTACCAGGTGTATATGCTATTATGATCTATTGTAATGTTCATATTATGTTATCATAAACATCATACACCACCACTATAGTCTAATTAAGTAATAATATGATTATGTTAATATGAATATGATAGTGCTTGATCCCAACATTAGTTCAAAAATGTTCACGTTAGCCATGGCCATAGGAAGATACTTGTACTATAGCTCTTAAGGCATTACTTAACATGTAAGTGTCATGCTCAGATAGTTAAGTAGAATTGGACGTCTCGTAGACCCACAGATTGTTGGAGTAGGCGATAGGTCGTGAATGTCCTGTCCGTCCTTTGTACTCCCCCATGTTCGGCTACGTTTTGACAACTACTAAGAAAAATTAACAAATCATCCCCGGCAACGGCATCAGAAATACTTGTTGAAGTTTCTTACATCATAGATAGAAATCCGCAAGCGCACGGAAACTATCGTGTAGCATTTCACCCAAGAGTATTCCCAAGGGTATCATATTTATTCCAAAGGAAGGCAATGGTGTGAAGTGAACACTACTCTTATGATCAAGCCATGGGATACTAATCAATTATCAAGACAGGGGTATGTTGATAATAGGGGTAGTGTGACACACACCTAAGCAATCTAATCCAAAGTGTAAATGGCTCCTATTGGAGATTAGACTAAGAGTTGGGGAGTTACTCCTACAATGCTTCTAATATACATACACATAGCCTAGGTTAGATACTAATGAGCATGTCAATGGTTAATACTTATGCTAAGTTGTTAACATATCGGGCACGGATCTACTAGCAATACTAGGATGACTCTTGCCAAGAGCTTGTGGCATAGCCGAACATGGAGGATTACAGAGGATAGATAGGGTTGTCACCAACTACTGCCTACCTCTTCAATCTGTGGGTCTACGAGACATCCAACGTTACTTAACTATCATAGCACCATTCTAGCATATTAATTAAATACCTTAAGAGTCATGACACAGTCCATCTTAAGGTAATGACTAGCCTAAACATCGTTGAGCCAATGTTGAGACATAGCATAAGTAATTCATATCAGCATGATCATATCACAACTAATTAGACTATAGTGGGGGTTTGTAGTGTTTATGATGATAGATTAAGAGTGATGTGGCATAATCATCAAGACTACTCCTACCACATACATGGGCTCCACAATCAAACAAGAAACGCTTCATCCAAGTATATGTATAAAAGAAGAATAAAGATAATATATGTATTATGCATAAAGTCACAAATATAAGAAAAGATACATGAGGCTTACCTTTCCCAATTTGGAATTGGGACTAGAGGCTCTCCTCCCTATAGCCTAACTCTAGTAAGGACTAACAGAACTATTGTATACAATAGAATGATACTCAAGTGGTGTGTGTTGAAGTGAGGGGTGAGAGGTCCTATTTATAGGTGGACAAGGTTTGGTTCCCGCCACCAAAAGCACACGAATCAGTCACCACTGAATTCTTCAAGCCGGGAGGAGCCAACACGTGGATGCTGACCGAGTTGGGCGCCAGGACTGGGTCGGCCGACTAGGGGGGTCGGCCAACCTGGTCCTTGCACCATTTCGCTTGTGCTTTCTCCAGGTCCATGCCAAGTGGCTCCCATCCCTTGATATGGGTGCTACCCCTTTGGATGTCCTCAGATACTTCTGTTTGTTGGCCATTTGATCCATGTGGTGCCACATGTTGGTGCTTGATTGGCTGGGATGATATTTTGTAGGATTCATCCCCTTGTTTCACTTCAATTCTGTATAAAATACCTGCATGCACCAATTTCTCCATGTACATGTGGAAATAGGTTAAATATAAAGGTGATGTGTGCAAGAAATGATATTTTCTTCACATAATTGAGTTATATTGACGGGTGAAATTGGTACATAATAGCCGTCAAAAAACTCCCCCAAGCTTATCCTTTGCTCGTCCCGAGCAAAGTTAAGACTTTAGGTTGATGATCAAAAGTTGCTACAATGTTCTACTTTTCAAAAGTACCATGTGTACAACAAAATACTTTACCTAGTATTGCGAAAATTGGCATGGTAGTTCACCCATCTTAAGTCATTATGGGGCTTATGCCATCTCCTATTCATGGGTGGTTGGAAGATAGAACAACAAATGGAGCACACATACCCTAGAGATCAAGTTCCACTCAAATTTCGGAGAGTTCAATTCAGATTATAAGTACCTCAATTTGATTCTCTCAGTCTCTCCTTTATGTGTAGTGGAAATATGTCCTCACCAAGGCATTTTGCTAAATTCCTCCTACCATAAATAAGGCTTGTATGTGGATCTTGGTAGGGAATATAGTTGGCATATTTGCAACACATAATATTGCTATGTAAAAAAGCAAGCCTTAGGAGAAATCAATTCAAAACTAGTTGATTAAAGACTTGTGCATGTGCGATGGAGGTGGATGTGGATTTTGAGATGACTCCTTTTTGAGTGCACTCTCTTATTTGGCAGGGATAAAACATGGCTACTTTTCTCTTCTTTTTTTCTCATGCTTTTGATGTAAGCATGCATTTTCCTTTTTTTTCTTTTTCTTGTAACCATGGCTTCTACTCCCTTTTCATGCAATAAATTTGGAGAGAGTAATAAGCATGAATGGTATGGAGTTTCTCTTTTTATTGTGGAATGGTGGTATGACGGGAATTTTCTTACTTCTAGTGTAGAAGTACAACATGTGCAAGTGAAGTCTTGAATTCAAAAAGTAATAAATGAAATCTCACATAGGTCTATACTAGTTTGACAAAGCTCAATGTGAAGATAAATAGCATATGCAGAAGGTCTATCAATGTAATGTATCATATAGCTTTGGTAGGTATTTCCTATCAAATGAGAGTAACTTAAATCTTTTTAGTATTTCTCCGGAAATCTAAGTTTTCACTTTAAAACTAGAAATAGCATCCCTATCATTATATCATATCTCACAACAACTTAGAATTGGATTAAACTTTTGCTACCCACAATTTCTAAATCAAGGCAAAAGTAATTCTAGCCAATGAAAGCAATATTTTGGAGAGTAGTAAGTTGTAAACTAGGGACTTCGGAAAATTAAAACAGGGCAACTATTCATCATTTCATCTATGTGAAGTCCAAATCATTCTTACCGCACATCTTTTATTTTATTAACCTAACCTATACTATATTGTTATTAATCTCTTTTTTTAGAAGCAAATGTGGTGGAAAGAAATAAATAAAATAATGGAATGCAAATGGGATGTGATACAAGATACCTCAGGTGAGGGGTTCTCCCCAAGCTTGTTCTTGGTCAAGGCTTGCGATAGGGGTTGAAACCCTAACAACGGATGTGGGCCATGAGGTTGGCCTAACCTTGCTGCAGCATGGCTTTGACATTGGAGGGTTGAGTGTCGATGTTGGGTTGCCTTCCATTGGTTCCATGAGTGTGGTCGAGGTGAGTGTTGTCGAAGTTGATCATCCACACCTCAAGGTTCCCATAGGTTTAATGTACCTTGTTATTCCATGGCTAAGGTAATGATATCCCTTGGCTATAAAGTAATGACATGCACTCAACATGCGTTGAGTGTGTCTCGTCATTCTTTGGCTAAGGTGTATCATACCTTCTAGCCACAAAGAAATAACTTGTACCCCTCATGCATTGGGTGTGATCCGTCATTCCTTGTCTAAGGTAATGATAACCTTTAGCCACAAAGGAGTGACTTGTAACCAACATGTGTTGAGTATGATCCGTTATTCCTTGGCTAAGGTACAACATACCTATAACTACAAAGGGATGACATGCACTCAACATGGGTTGGGTGTGATCCATTAGTCCTTGGCTAATGTATAAAATACCTTCTAGCCACATAGGAACAACTTGCACCAAATATACATTGGATGTGATCTTGTCATTCCTTGGTTAAGGTACATCATACCTTTTAGCCACAAAGGAATAACTTACACCCAATAATGATGACAATTACCTTGAGCTTGAATGAGTGCTTAGAATAGTTGAGAGCATAATGCTCTCACATATTGGTAGTAGCCCATTGGTTGCTCACGAAAGGTTTCCATGTCAAATCTCCGGCCTCGTATAGTTATGGTTGACCTTCGAGCTTAATTTCCGATAGGTAGCAACCATCCTAATTTACTCCTTGGCCAAGAGATATTGAAATGGAATCCTCTTAGGGTTTCCAACAATGGATCTTTGAATGTCTGCATAGTTATTTTACTCCTGCAAACTTCCCCTCTATGATAGAAAGGGATGGTTAGCTCCCGATACTTGTACAAATGAATTTTCAGATTAGGTAACCGAATTTTCATTTGTACGTACGGGGAAGAACAAGACCAAAGATGCATTGGGTCCAATTTCAAGTGTATTCATGAACAATGTATTATTCATTGATAGGAGTTGGCTTTATGGATAAATCAATTTGCACATTTTCTAAAGCTCCTACTCATAACAATGAAAGTGGTATAAATACACTATATGGAGATCCCTTCATCTTGTAAAATGTCTAACCATCATAACTTTTTACAAGAGCAAATATTTATTGTGTAGATCATGACAAAAAAGATTATGAATTTTATCCTCCTAAACATTTTTAATTTCTTGACTAGGAATTTGAAATTTAGTGATCCATGCATGATTGAGTTTCAAATAAAAATTATGGACACCACTAATCCTAGGTTTCTACATATTGATTCAATCGTTAAGTAGTTCCATAAGCATTACTTGGGCATAAAATGTCTTAGTCAATTTTAGCAATGCATATGAAATTCTAGGTACTTGTTTAAATTTATTCAGAAATAAGGTGACATTCCTTTTTGAAGAATCAAAAGGAGTAATGTCAGCACTTACTCTCGTGATGATGCATAAGAATCGAATGATGATAAGGTGTGAACCTTCCTTACCAATGTAAGAAAAAATCATTCAATCCTAATGCAATTCAAATGATGGAAAATTTGAACTTGTACCTGAATTGAAGAGCAGTTCGGGTTGAAGGTTGTTGTGTGAGAAACTCACAATGATGGATTTTGGTATAGCCTTCATGTTCAATGTCTCCTGCCAAGTTGAGGTTGGAGTTGAATGAGCTTCATCTTGATCCTCCATTGTGCCACCATCTTGAGCATTTGTGCACCATGGTCTCAAAATGGGATCGATGGAGGGATATGCGCTTGATGAGGCCTTCCAACCTCTTTGCATATTTTGTCCTGGCTGCACTAAAATCAAGAACAAACAAAACAACTCGAAAATGGGTTACATTAGCTCAAAAGCATGGTGTACCCTTTGCCAAACTATTTTGCCCAGCTTGAAAAAACTTGCAAATGCATTGAATATTAAGGGAGATATTTTTGGTTTGAATTTGGAAGATGAATTCAAGTGGTTACGCCCAAGGTTCATATCCAAGTAAATTTATGTCCTAATTCAAATTTTAGTTTTATGATGGGTGGAAATTTTATTTTCCAACATGCAAGTGTGATAATTCAAACATGCTAAATGCAAATGTAAAGATTGAAGGATGCAATTAGGAAATCAAATATGAGATAACTACCAATTAACCTATAGGCAAGGACTCACCAAATTTTTGAAGTTTGATGAGTGGGACTTACCTCCGTCAATTTTAGTGCGATGATTTGTTGTCCAATCCCGGAGTTCAAGATGTGGACAACTTCTTCTGCTTGACATGACAAAATTACTTTGGCTGTCATTTGGGCATGTGGGTCACATGGTGGCCCTAGCCTCTCTGTCATTTTGATGCAGACTTATTGATGTAGCGACAACTTTTCCCTCTTGAAGATATTCTTCCTTGAACATGGTGAGGCTGGTCCATAATTAGGGGTGCCACTTCATCCCTCTTGATCTTCCTTTGAGTTAACCCATACTTTGATCATGTATATAAGACTTCCTTGGGTATGATGACATGTGGACTCCAAAATTAAACAAGAAACGCTTCATCCACAATGTCAGTTGCTCTAGGTTGCATAGGCTTGGTCGAAGGGTAGGAATCGCAACAAGTGATTGTGGAATATCTTAGATCTTGAATGCTCTTTAAGTTTCTTGTCCTTTGCCAAGATCATCATGTAAATGTTGTCTTGATTTCTTCCTTGGCCATGGACAAGATACTCAAAGGTAGCCTAGTTGAACTGAAATCCCTTGAAATCCCTATAGCCTCCTTGATTACAACGGTGATATTGATTCCACCCTTGACCTCCTTGTTTGTGATAGCCACTGGAGTTGTGTTTGAAAGGAAGCATCCTCATGGGTCTCAGGGAAATGATTCCCCAAGTGGCCATGTTTTACATGGATTTTGGATTTTCACAAATCATGTGAATATCCATGGCTTGGATAATTCCAAACACTTCTCTGTTGACTTGATCTATCATGATTCTTCAATAGGAGGTATAGTTCCATAGCTAGCATGTCCACCTTGCTAAGTGGTGTGCATGCCAAGCTAAGAGTACTAGAGCATTATTCAATCCACCCCTTAAGTAGAGACCATATTCTCATCCATGATGAATGAGAATAGGAGTCCTTCAGCTCCAGCATGAATGTGGTCATGGATTGGTGAGGCCAATCCATGACATGAGTGATGGATGAAGAGCCAATTATCCACACCATGGTGAAGGCAAATCAAGAAGAACTCTTGGAGCCTCCCCAAGCTTGGGTATGGATGACTTTGGCTCCTACAAGAAGATGAAACTCTTTCGCGAAAGGCAATTGTGTTGCCTAGCGGACATTTGTTGAGGTACGCCTTGAATTATTTTGTAGTTGAGCACTTGTGTCCCGTTGGCCACCCCATGAAATGGGTTATCCAACACTACCCTGTTTTCACCACTAAAAGAGAAAACAAACAAGGGTTAAAATCCTGTCTAATAACTATTAGTACCTATAGGTTAACCATGAGTGATAGCTATCCTTCACTTCCTTTGCCTTCCCCGACAATGGTGCCAGAAATGCTCGTTGACAGCCACTATAAAACATTAACTAATCATCCCCGACAACGGTGCTAGGAACGCTTGTTGACATTTCTTACGTCATAGATAAAAATCCGCAAGCACCCAAGAGTATTCCCATGGGTATAGTATTTATCCCAAAGGAAGGCAATGGAGTAAAGTAGACACTACTCTTATGATCAAGCTATGGGATACTAATCAATTATCAAGACAGGGGTAAGTTGATAATAGGGGTAGTGTGACACACACCTAGGCAATCTATTCTAAGGGGTAAATGGGTTCTATTGGAGATTAGACTAAGAGTTGAGGAGTTACTCCTACAAATACTTCTAATACACATATACATAGCCTAGGTTAGATACTAATGAGCATGTCAATGGTGAATACTTATGCTTAGTTGTTCAACATATCGGGCACGGGTTTACCCCTAGCAATACCAGGACGACTCCCGCCAAGAGCCTATGGTGTAGCCAAACGTGGAGGATTACAAAGGACAGATAGGGCTGTCACCACCTACTGCCTACCTCTTCAATCCACGGGTCTATGAGACAACATACGTAACTTAACTATCCTAGCACCATGCTAGCATATTAAGTAAATACCTTAAGAGTCATGACATAAGCCATCTTAAGGCAATGACTAACCTAAACATCATTGAACCAATGTTGAGACGTAGCATAATTTATTCATATCAACATGATCATATCATAACAAATTAGACTATAGTGGGGGTTTGCAGTGTCTATGATGATAGATTAGACTACTACTACTACTACCACATATATGGACTCCATAATCAAACAATAAATGCTTCATCCAAGTATATGCATAAAGGAAGACTAAAGACAATATCTTTATTATGAATAAAGTCAAAAATATAAGAAAAGATACATGAGGCGTACCTTTCCCAAATTGAACTTGGGACTTGAGGCTCTCCTCCCTATAGCCTAACTCCACTAAGGACTAAGAGAACTAGTGAATACAATATAATGATGCTGAATTGGTGTGTGTTGAAGTGAGGGGTGAGGGGTCATATTTATAGTTGGAGAAGGGTTGGTTCCCTCAACCAAAATCGTGTGAACAGGTCACCACTGACTTCTTCACTCAAGGAGGAGCCAACACGTCGAAGCTGACTAAGTGTGGCACGAGGACCAAGTCGGCTGACTAGGGGGGTCGACCGACCTGGTCTTTGCACCATTTCCCTTGTGCTTTCTCCAAGTCACTACCAGGTGAGTCCCATCTTTTGATATGGGTGCTACACCATTGGATGGCCTAGGATACTTCTGTTTGTGGGCCTTTTGATTCATGTGGTGCCACATGTTGGCGCTTGATTGGTTGGGATGATATTTTATAGGATCCATCCCCTTGTTTCACTTCAATTCTGTATAAAATATCTGCATGCACCAATTTCTCCAAGTACAAGTGGAAATAGGGTAAATAGAAAGGTAATGTGTGCAAGAAATGTTATTTCCTTCACATAATTGAGTTATATTGATGGCTGAAATTGGTATATAACGGTAATCAACACTACACCACAAGCTCATAGCTGGAATCATTTTGATGTTGTCAGGGGTAACCTTGGCCTGATGTGGTTGACCACTGAGCCTTAGTATTCATTGTTAGTATAATCATGTGTACACTAATAGGCTACGTATATGAGTTGTTAGGGCACAGTAGGAATAGCTTTATCTTGTAACTTGACTTTCACTAGTACATGATGAGTAACTTAGGCCCAATCTTGGGAAAGGTAAGTCGATTGAGATGGAGAACTCAACATTGATGATCTACGGCACTCGAGCAGCTCGAATACCTCTGCAATCACTACACCACTGCCCCGTTTGTTATCAATCGTACTGCACACAATTGACCTTTACAAGAAGGCTAATACATGCAAGTTCAACCGAGAACAAAAGCAATAACATAGAAGGCAACCTGAAATCACGAACTTTGGTCTCGTAAACCGTAGAATGATGAAATTATTAATCTAAGAAAAACCCACCGAATATGGCTGGCAGCTACATTATTTAAAGGCTAGGCTCTGCCCAAAAGACTCTTAAACGCGTCCCTTATGGACTCATATGGGATACAAGGCCCAAATGCCCAATACGGTGGCGCAACACTGTACAAAAATCTGGACTTGAGTTGCTTTGAAGATTCCCAATGACTTTGGAAGAATTTTTATGTGGGACCAGAGTCCTTGGAAAGATTATCTTATCCTCTTTCCGTGCATATGTATAACGTCAAAAATGGAGTCCTTATGCATCATTGGCATCTATTTGAAGGTAGTCTGCGCCTAGACTCTGAGTTGAACTCGAGTCTGAGTTGTAAACTGTTTCCATCAACTTGTGGATGTCCCAACTGGTTCTCCATGTTACCAAGTCCTCCTCCCTTCACTTGATGATCTTCTCCATTGTTCCTAATAAAAATTAAATCATCACATAGCAATCTATTCCCAAACTCACATGCAAATGAAGTTAGAAACGAGTTCACCTGCTAATTTAGTAACCATGTTTGTGCTCTTGTGATTGGTCCTTTTAGTTCAAAGTGTGTATCCTCTGTTGTAATGTCCTCATCATCCTCCCCCTCTTGAGTCAGAGTCATCCTCAAATTAAGTTCATCTTCTTCTCCCAAGTATGGCCGCAAATCTGAAATGTTAAATGTGGGACCAACCCTAAAATCGAGAGGCAACTCAAGCTTATATGCAATATCATTAATATTTTCAACAATCTTAAAAGAACCAGCAACTCAGGGCATAAGTTTAGATTTTCTCAAGTCCGGGAATCGCTCTTTCCTCAAATGTAACCACACCAAACCACCCAGTTCAAGTTTACTTATTTTCTACCTTTACTAACTGCAATACTATACTTTTCATTCATCCTTTCAATATTTTTCTTTGTAGTTTTAGACATCTTAAGAATGAATTCAGATTATTGTGTAGCATCGGAATTTATAGTTTCAGAAGCAGGCAAAGGTAGTAAATCAATAGGAGCACGGGGATTGAAACCATACACTACTTGGAATGGGCTTACCTTCATCGTGGAGTGAATGGATCTATTGTAAGCAAATTCTATTTGTGGTAAACACTCCTCCCACAACTTTAAATTTGTTTTCAAGACGGCCTGCAACATAGTGGACATAGTACGATTAACTACCTCGGGTTGTCCATCCTTTTGTGGGTGATATGTAGTTGAAAACAACAACTTGGTTCCCAATTTATACCCCAAATTCTCCAAAAATGACTTAAAATCTTCGCATCATAATCAGAAACAATGGTATTCTGCACACCATGTATATGAACAATTTCCATCAAAAACAAATCAGCAATGTGTGAGGCATTATCAATCTTATGACAAGGAATAAAGTGTGCCATTTTGTAGAAACGTTCAACAACCCCAAAAATACTATCCCTTCCCTCTTAGTCCTAGATAGTCCCAAAACAAAGTCCACAAAACTATCCCCCCAAGGTACAATAGGAATAGGAAGAGGCATATAAAGGCCATGTGGGTTAAGGTGAGACTTAGCTTTATTGCAAGTATTGCATCAAGACAAGTAACGCTCGATATGATGCCTCATCTTCGGCCAAAATAATCGTGTGGACAACACATCCTCAGTTTTCTTTGCTCCAAAATATCTCATCAAACCTCCACCATGTGCTTCCTATGAAAGTAATAGATGAACAGAGCTAGCTGGAACGCATAGCTGTTAGCAGGATAGAGGAGACCCTCTCACAGCACATATTTATTCCAAGTTTTTCCTTATCTACAATTTTCAAAGCATATTTGAAGTCCAAATCAGTAGTATATAATGCTTTTGTTGTTTCCAAACCAAAGATTTTATGATCAAGCTGGGATAGCATGGTATTACATCTAGATAATGAATCAGCAATGACATTTTCCTTCCCCTTCTTATGCTTAATGATGTATGGAAACGACTCTATGAACTCAATTCATATAGAATGTCGTTTATTCAGATTGGTTTGACACTTAAGATACTACAACGATTCATGATCGGAATGTATGACAAACTCCTTGAACAAAAGATAATGTTGCCAAGTTTGTAATACTTGTACTAAGGCATACATTCCTTATCATAGGTAAAATAATTCAGAGAGGGACCATGCAGTTTTTTACTAAAGAAAGCAACATGTTTACTTCCTTGTATAAGAACGCCTCTAAAACCAATGCCGTTTGCTTCACGTTCTAGCTCATAGGTCTTGTCAAAATCAGGAAGTTGCAGGAATAGTGCTTGTGTAAGCTTCGATTTGAGAGCATCATCGAAAGCTTGTTGGTGCTGTTCGCAACACTAAAACGACACTCCCTTCTTTGTTAGCTCATGTAGAGGTGATGCAATGGTGCTGAAATCCAACACAAAGCGGCAATAAAAACCTGCAAGACCAAGAAAACTACGTAATGTGTGACAGTTGTTGGAGTTGCCCAACTAGTGACCGCAACAATTTTTGCCTCATCCATCTCAATTTCCCGCGAGGAAACGACATAGCCAAGAAAGAAGACTCGATTCGTGCAAAAGACACACTTTTTTAGGTTACCAAACAAGTGTGCATCTCTCAAAACAGCACGTAAATGATCAAGATGTTCGTCATATGACTTGCTATAAATGAGAACATCATCGATGTAAAGCTCTAAAAGTTTTCCAATGAAAGCACGTAAAACCTCGTTCATTAATCGCATAAAGGTGCTAGGTGCATTAGTGAGACCAAAAGGCTGACTAACCACTCATAAAGTCCATACTTGGTCTTAAATGCCATTTTCCATTCATCTCCAAGTGTCATTCTAATTTGGTGGAAACCACTATGCAAGACAATTTTTGGGAAAATGATAGCACCACTCAATTCATCAAGCATGTCATTTATGCGAGGAATAGGATAATGATATCGAATGGTGATGATATTAATCGCTCGATAATCAACACACATGCACCAACTACCATGTTTCTTAGGAACCAAAGGAACAGAAACAGAACAAGGACTAAGGCTTTCATGAATGTTCCGCGGTCCAAAAGATCTTGGACTTGACGCTGAATTTCCTTAGTCTCCTCTGGATTGGCCCTGTACGCTGCACGATTTGGCAAACTTGCTCCTAGAATCAAGTCGATCTAATGTTCAATGCCCCTTGTGGGTGGCAAACCCGGGGGTATGTTAGAGAGAAACACATCTGCAAACTCTTGCAAAAGGTTAGCAACAGCAGAGGGCAAAGCTGAAGTGAAAAAATGCTTCTTTGCATAGTAAAGCATAGCAAATCCCCTTAGCATTAATTAAATTACAAGGTCAGATTTAGTTGTGAGCAGCGAAGATGATTTTAACTTAATGACTTACTGTTTTACAGATTCTAGTTTTGTTGCTTTATCATCACGAATTTTACTCTTCTCAAAATGAACAATTTCAGCATGAGTCATAGGAAGCAAAGTGATTTTCTTTGCTTTATGCATGAGAGTATATTTGTTAGTTCTACCATGATGAATAGCATTTGTATCAACCCGAGCCTTACCACTGTTGTTGAACCATTCAATGTGGGAGGAGGCTGTGCTCTTGTTGTCAAACCAAGTTTGTTGACGACGTTCGTGTTCACCAAATTATTACAGCTGCATCCATCAATTATAGTTTGTACACGGCAGTCCTTGACGATGAGAAACAAGTGAAAGAGGTTGTGTTGTTGTAGTTTGTCGTCGGCCTCCACTTTGGAGCTCAAAGTATGCTACACAATGATACTCCTATAGTTCTCCGTTGTTGTTGTACGAAGTACCTCTTCATTGGAGTGTTAGTCATTTGTACCTGCAATTTTATTAACAAGAGAATATTCGTCTTCAACATGCGAAGTACTATCATACCCGCCATCATCGCGTGTTATGTATGCTCGTTTGCTCGGGCAATATCTCATCATGTGACCAAGTCCATGGCAGCAGTGACACTTAGTGTCGATAGTTTGACTCATAGAAGGAGTGGAAGATGAAGGCATAAATGATGTCGTCTTGCTCCCCCCCGACACGCGAGAAGGTGGAGCAGCAGGTATAGTTCGTTGGCCACTCTTGGGCGGTGTAGTGGCTGCACGAAAACTCAAAGATGGTGCTGTTTTGGGTGTCATAGACGTCAAAAGCGATGTGAAGGTGCTCCTCGTGCGTGGTTGCTACTGTTGGCGGCCCTGCAATTTCTTTTCTGCCAACATAGCAAGCTTAAACAATCTATTAATAGTACCATATTCCTTGTAATCAACAATATCCTTAATGTGAAGTCTCAATCCCCCATAAAAACGAGCTATTTTATTATCCATGTCTTCTACAACTCTGCAGCACAACATACCCTTTTGTAGCTCTTGATAATACTTCTCTACGGACATGCTACTTTGGTCTAAATGCTGATATTTTTTTATGAAGATCCTGCTGAAAAGAACGAGGAACAAAACGAACACGCATAGCTTCCTTTAATCTATCCCATGCTGGAGGATCAGTTTTAGTTTTAACAAGTTCATTTCACCATATGATATCAAAATCCTCAAACTAGCGAGTGGCTTGACGAACTCTATGTTGTTCAGAAATAAGTTAGGCGTTAAAATTTCGCTCTACTGTTATCTCCAAATGAATATAAGCCTCGGCATCATAAGCACCAGAAAGAGATGGTATTGTAAATTTCACTTTAGCAAAAGGATCACCAGGAGGACGATTATAATTTTATGACGATGATTACCTCCCATACCTCAATGATAATGTGGAAGTCGTGGCTGATTGTTATGATCTTCCATATCAACATGAGTATTATCTTCATGTCCAGTGAGAGGCAACCGAGCCTCAAGATTACCTCTAAAGAGAAAAATCATCAAGTTTGCAAGTCAATTGCGCCAATGAATCCATTGTTGATGTGTTGTTTTCAGTGAACACTTCCGCCATATCATTCGACATGTTACACAACTCAGCAACTTCATCAATGTTATCTCCTGTCATCGCTAGTAGTACAAAAAATACAACAAGAAGATGTTAACCCTATCAACTACAAAGAATAGTGGCAATATGAAAGTGGAAGGAAACAATCTCTCTCACTCAAGCATCGTTCCACGCTCTTACAATTGTTCTTTCTGACACAACAGGTGGTGTGGAAAGTGAGATGAACAAGCAAAGCATGGGGTGATTGCAAAAGGTTCCTGTTCTGCTCAAGAGAAAAGTGGAGCTTGGATGTAAAATATGGTGGCTAATGAGCATAAAGCATTAATAGTAAAACAAAGTTGAATAAGTATTCAATGTAGGAAAATTGTTGCTGGTTAACCAAGTGCGCTAGGCCAAGCACAATACAAGGAAGTAGCAAGGCAAAAGAAAGATGGAATGATATAACCAATAATCACAACAATAGTGGTGTAGCCAATTGCTTTAATATGTGTGCTCTTCATTTTTTTGATTTATTTAATATTTTTTGATATTTATTCGTGACTCGAGAGCACAAAAATAGCAAGCACAAAAATTTGCAGCTCCATTGGATGTAATATGGCCTAGAGAAAATCATGAAGGGTCTTCAAAATTCGTGTTGAAACTTCGAAAGCCAAAAAAAATTGTGACATTTCGAGTTTGTATACAAAAGTTATGGCCTTTTTAAGATAGATTGTCCGAGTTACGTTTTTTTTAGTTGATTCCAACTTGGATTGAAAAAAGATATAGCAATCGGATATGAAAATGATCGGGAATTTGCACGACGACTGATGGGATGGTGTGTAATGATTCAAGGATGAGTGCCACAATGGTTTGTCACCTAATCTAGGGTTGGCGATGCAGGACTTCATGCAAGGCAGCTAGCTAGGGCAAACCGATGATCGTGGTAGATCGGTTTGTTATTTAGGAGTTGCGAAATAGGAGATGAACTACAGGAAAACAAGGACGAAAAACGATAACTACGATCCAAAACCATAACGCTAAACTAGAAGCAAAATTCGACCACACGAATGCAAACTCAACAATGCAAACTGATAAAATGAAACTGCGGGCACTATAGGCTAGGATGCGGTAAAATGAGATATTTTTTGTGCCTTTTTTAGAGTCTAGGTATGAAAAGAAAACTAATATAATGGAAAAAAGATACCACATGGGCAACATAGAAATCATATGCCAATTGATGAGTAACTTAGGCCCGATCTTCCAAAAGGTAAGTCTATTGAGGTGGAGAACTCAACATTGATGATCTATGTCACTCGAGCAGCTCGAATACCCTTACAATCACTACACCATTGCTCTATTGGTTATCAATTGTGTTGCACACACTTGACCTCACCTAGAAGGCTAATACCTCCTAGTGCAACTGAGAACATAAGCAAGAACATAAAAGGCACGATCTGAAATCCTGAAGTTGGGGTCTCACAAACTGTAGAACGGCAAAATTATTAATCTAAGCAAAAAGCACCACATATGGCCGGCGTCTGCAGTATTTAAAGGCTAAGGTTTGGCCAAAAGACTCTTAGGCGCGTTCCTAATGGATACATACGGATACAAGGCTCAGAGGCCTAATACGGTGGCACAGCACCGGACACAAATATGACTCAATTTGTTTTGACGATTCCCGATGACTCCCAAGGAATTTAGAAGTGGGACTAGAGCCATTAGAAATCTTATCTTCTCCTATTTTTCTACATATGTAGAACATAAAAAACGGAGTCAATATGTGTCATGGGTGTCCATTTTAAGGTGGTTTGCTCCTGGACTCCGAGTTAAACTCGAGTCCGAGTTGTAAACTATTTCCATCAACTTGTGGATGTCCCAGCTGGTTTTCCACATTCCAAAGTCCTCCTCCCTTCAATTGATGACCTTCTCCATTGTTTCTAATAATAATTAAATCATCACATAGCAATCTATTCTCAAGGAGTCCATTCCTGAGGCCTGGGAAAGTCTGTAAGAATTCATCCTGGCCTGTCCCTGCCATGGGATGGATGATTTGCTCATCATCCAAAACTGCTGATGCTAGCGTAACATTATTGTCACTTACGGTTTTCAAAGCTAAGGAATTGATTGAGAAGATTGTTTCCAACATGGGTTGGAGCGATGAGCACTAGCTTCGACAGCGAGGCATGCACACCTTGAAAGAGGTGAACATGATCACTGCCAAATTGGACCTCATTATGAAGAAGTTGGATAGTCAAGCCAATGTAGAAGCATTTGGCGCTGCCTAGGTCTCTTGACTCTCACATGATGTGTGAGGTCTGTGGAAACACGAGTCATATGGGGAGTGACTACCCCGAGACCCGTGAGGGTGCCTTACAATTAGCCAACAATGGAAATTTCAACACCGGCTACCATTTAGGAGCTCAAGGGTGGGGCCAACCACAACCTTTCTTTCACAGGGGCTACAACAACAATAATGGCAATGGAAATCAGCCCAACTTGAAGGAACTTGCCATTAGCCAACTCAAGATCAATGATGCCTTGTCCAAGAAGTTGTCCGCTAATGGCAAGACCTTTGAAGGCTTAGCCAAGATTGAATACCAATGCCAAGATTGAAGGCTTAGCTTCTGCCTTCAAGAACCAGTTGAGCTTCAAAAAGATGTTGGAGACCTAATTAGCTCAGCTGCCAGCTTTTGTCCCTCCTTGGAAAATGAAAAGATTCCAGGACAGTGTGAGGCTCCCCTAGCTCAACGCTTGAGAAGAAGAAGGAAGGAGTCCCTTCTAATAGGGGGAAGCTTGGTGAGAGAATGGAAAAAGAATTTGAGGATGCTACCTTTATTCCATTCCCTCAAACAAATACGAAGCCAACTATGGGTGAACAATTCAATCGCTTTGTTGAGCTCATCCAGAAGATCCACATCAATGTGCCCTTGATAGATGTGATGCAAGTCCACACTAATGCTTGCTATCTCAAGGAGATATTGAACAACAAGCGACCATTTCCCACAACAAAAGTATGACCTAAGTTTGACTTTCGGCAAGTAAGGAGCAATGCTCCATGATCAAAAGCAAGTATGGCCTAAATGTCAAATACCTCGAGGAGGTCAAAGTTACACCATCTCTAGTGGACACCCTCGTTGCATTTATGAAGAAATTTATTTACGAGGAGATTCCATCTTTTCGCCCACGCCGACATTTCAAGAAGGTGGAGAAGCCAGGACCATCTGAACGGCCCGAGTCCATGAAACCGCCAAAGAAGGAATGGCAGAAGAAGCAAGGCGAGCCAGTCAGGCCCACTTCTCCAAGGCTGGAGGCTAAAAATTGATCTTAATGAAGATGGGGGAAAATCCATCTCATCGAATTTCGAACCTCGTCAATAGCTTAATTTGATAGTTATCTCAGTTTTTTATTTTTGTCATCCCCATTTGAATTTTCCACATTTGAAATTTTGCTTTTTCCATAGCATGTTTACTTTTTCTTACGGGAGTTGGGAATTTTGTATTTGAAATTTTACTTTTTCCACTTTTTAATATTGGACTTTGGGGAAGTTTTATTTTAAAAACAAATTTTTGGAGCAAATTTGTGGTCGATTCACCACAAACAACTCGAAATATAGCCGTTGGGGAGCCACATGCCAAAAGAGAGACAAGAGGGGGCTCACTCATATGGCGGCCGAACCCTCTGGTTGGCCGACATGGGGAGAGTGCCATTTTGGCTCTCCCTCCTGCAACGGCTATATTCTTTCCTCTTATGACCGTTGGGGGTTCTATACTATTTATATGTGCCTGGGTGAGTGTGTTTCTTCATACTTCGCCTCATTTCCATCTCTCAAACTCACTTACTCACTTAATCAAGAGTTGTTTTGCACTTCGTTGAAACAATCCTCTCAAACTCTAGCCAAAAAGATTTGCTTTCAACTCCACTTAGCATTTTGCATTTGCATTTTCATGTTGCTCTGAATTGACAAAACAATTCATTAGGGGTTCTGTTTGATTTCCACTAATATAACTCATTTTGAGTTTGTTTCATTTGTTGTCAAGTTGTGCAGCCATGAAGAGCATGAAGAAGTTGTTTGGGAAGAGGAAGAGATCTTCATCAAGCTCAAGCCATGGGAGAGACTCAAGCTCACACCTCTCCACCGATCCTACACCAAGTCCACGGTGGAGAGATGTGCAAGACGATGTCCCAATGTAAGAAGATGATGATCCACTTCGCCTTCTCAACAACGATGACCCCAATTTGAAAAAAGATGTTGAACGACAAGCCTATAACCTCCTCTGAGATCATGGTTTTGCTCACACGAGGGCCTACGATCTGGTGCTACTCTCCAAAATTAATATGGATTCTGAATTCTTTACCGTTTGACATGCATTACGATGGGATAATTTTTCTCACATAGATGAGGAAGATTCACGCCTCCTCACTATTTAATTCCTATGCACACAAAATGTAGGATTTGATAGTATTACTTTTAGGTTTTTTCAAAAATAATACTTTATCCTATGGAAAGAATTAAGTGAAATCCTAGGTTCCATAGATGTTGTTTAATAGATTAAGATGCTTTGCCTAAATTTAATAAACAAGGTTTTGGGCAAGAACTAACTAGTGATATAGCATGTACGGGTCTTAGGAATAGCCACTTACAAAACCCCACTTTATGCTTGATGCATAGATGGGAGGCTATGTCTAAGTTCCCTAGAGGAGATGTTAAGGTTGTGCACGAAGATGAACTTAGGATCCTTTTCACCATGGTTAGAAAAATTAAATTTCTCCTATCAAGGCTATGATGTCACAATGGTTAGCAAGCACTAAAATGACGGGTCCAATTGAATGTACATCATTAATTACCCGCATTCCTATGAAAGTAGGGGCTTTAGAAAATGCATCAATTGAATATAATCCAAGACTATCTAGTGCAAGGCTAAGGTGGACAAGTTACATCGGTTTACTAGGTCCCATATATCCAGTATGCCTTTGGTACATTCAAACTTGCTCAACAGGGCCGCACACGGATCGGTCCTTGACTGACATAGGCACAGCTACAGCACATAGGCCCCTATGTCCTGCTGCTCTTAATCCATGCCCAGTCTCATATTTAATAAAATGGTGATTCTCTCACTCGACCAATCCCGTGTGAACCCAATTCCTGAACTCTCGAGTAGATTCCGTCTACTCGACTTCTACCGAAGAAACTATAACATTAATCATAGCATGGACACACCGAGGACTTAACCATCTACCCTTCTATCATGGGTTCTCTGGTCACGTATGTGGAAAACTCCATGAAAATCCTAGACTTAATGCACATACATGGTAACCCATAAAGTGTGATACAAAAAAAATTTAAAATGTTGTTAAATGTAAACTGGGGCTTGCCTGGCTGTGAGACAGGATTAAAGTTAGTCTCCGGGTTGATGACTTCCAGTGGCTTAGGGGTCTCCTCAAGCTCGGCAACTATTCGACATGCAAAGAAAAATGCAAGTGATTCAATATGGGGATTTTTGCATAGCTTAAAGGAAACACTGTTAAGTACAATAAATGATGGCCACTGGTTCTAGAAATTTTACAGAAGACACAAGGAACTATGGGCGTGATTCTGGTCAAATTTTGGCTAAGTTCATGGAAGTCTATGTTGTATAAAATTCAATGTATAAAAACCATTCCCAGAATTTTCATGGGCAAACTGGGACGTTAAGATGGCTCAAAGTTGGTTTTATGTTTATAGGAGGTTAAGAGAGACTCAAAAAAATTAGTTTCACAATTTTCTAAGCATTCTACTGTGAGATATTGAATTTAGAAGTTTGGACAAATTTCTGAAATGTTTCTGGACATTTTGAAATTTTTAGGTACATACAGATTGGAAATACAATTTGGATATCCAATTAAACTCCAATGGACCTGAAACTTTTACTGGAACTCAACGGAATTATTTTTAATGATGTGTTCTAATTTGAGAATTTTTGAATTAAAGGAGCACCAGTAATTAATTCTAAAGGAATTTTGCTTCATGGAATTATTGAGGATAATTTATGCATTTTCATGCAGATCCAAGTGCTCCACTTAAAATTATAGATCATCCTGTCTCTAACAAAATTTATTTCGGAATTGTTGGACAAGTATTCTCAGAGATATGGATTTTCCATGTTGCAGCAATTTCTGGAATAAAATTCCAGTTGGAAACATTTGAATAAAGGTCTGGGCCCACAGGTTTAAAATTGGCCAATCGGGTTGAAGCCACACGGGGCCGCAGCATTAAAGGGTGTAGCCACATGCAATCGCATAACCGCAGCAGATCCGGGGCGCGCTGTTCTTTCACTGATGACCGGGGCCCACGTCTTCTACCACCAGCCGCGCGCGCGACCTTGGCAGTGCCTCGCTGGACCTCTCGCCGCACGTTGATCCACGGCATGGTTCCTCCCCAAAATCGCCGCCTAGCCATATTTTGAGGTGTTGAGAACGTCGGTGGGGTCAGCGCACGCCGGCGATTGCCGGAAAAGCTTGCGCGACAGCGGCTGCGGCGGTAGGGTTTCGGCCATGTCGGCTGAGCCCTACGGTAGGCTAAATCAATCGGGAAGACTTCAGAAAGCTTCGTGGAAGCATGGAGAACAACAATCTGGCCATAAGAAGGAGAGAGAAGGTTCGGAAGATGGTGGCAATGATGGACCGAGGAGGTGAAAACCGGCGGTTGGGGAAAAATGGTATTCCGGCTCAAATACCTGATGAAACTCGGTGAATCTTCTTCTATGTGATGCGCCTGGTCATATTGTACAAAATTGAACAAGTGCACAAGGAATAATCAACTGTATAAATAGAATTTCGCACGCGAACCAACTCTACTCATACCTGAAGCTCGTCGGAACAAATGGAAATACGGGGGCTAGGAGGCATGGCATGGGATGATACTTTACGAGCATGTTCTACATGTAATTGCACACCTTTTTCCTTCAAGGATCGAGACGAGTGGATGGCTGTATCATCGTGTCGACGATGATCAGAGAGGCGGCAAACAGGGGACTTTTCCGGTGGTCGCGGTTTCGTGTTTAACTGCTTCAGAGGTGGCCTAACCGTGCAAGAACTTGACCACAAAGCTGTGCAAGAGATTGGGAGTGAAGAGAGGGAAAGAAAAGTGCTCAACATGGAGTACCTTTGCTGCAAATTGGCTGGACAGAGAAGATTTCAGGTGAGAAGTAAAAATGGCGCTGGAGTTCGAGGTGAAGAAAAGATCAGCTCAAGGCCATGGAGGGCGATAAGGAGGAGGTCAGGGCGTGATGTGGGCAGCCGGAGTCGACCTCAACAGTGCAAGCAGCTGCCTGGACTTCGCATGGCATGTGGTGTCACATGGAGAGCAAAAACAGCACTTTGCTTTGGATAACAAGTGGGTCCCACCTCATCCTCATTCTTGCTCCATCAATTCTATTACCTAATTAATTCCAAAATTTTCTAGATTTTGTGGGATGGCTGTATTAATTATATCGAATTTTATTTTGAATTTTATTTGACAATGTTTCATTTAAATTCAAACTTGAATTTTAATTTGAGTTGAATTCAATGTAGCCATTGAATTAAATAGCAAACTTACATAAAAAATTATGAAAGTTTGCAGGGAGGCTAATTGAAATATTTGAAAACCATTGGTCAACTCAAATCTTCATGTTAATTTCATTTGAACTGTAGCTAAGTTTATTTTTTTGAATTCCCTCATTTGGAGTTTGTATTTATTTATTTTTCTCATTTCCTTTTTATTTCTTTTTATAATTCAAATTTTTTTTGTCCTAACTGAACTTTGAATTATTGAAATTTGGGCTCTTACATTCGTTCACCCTTAAAAGTATCTCATCCCAGGATTATAATGAAGAGACGAAAGTAGGAGATAAATTACCGGATATGAGACGATAAGAAATCCATATAGTTGGAGCGGAGATATTCTTCGGATTCCCATGTCGCTTCTTCAACAGTATGGTTGCTCCATAACACTTTATAGAACCACAGCATGTGGTTCCGCTTTGTTCGAGCCTTCTTGTCGAGAATTTGAATCGGATGTTTGGAGTATGTGAGATCCGGTTGCAACTCGCCAATTTCATCCGTGTGGACTGCAGCTGTGAACTTGAGACATTTCTGGAGCTGAGATACGTGGAAAATGTCGTTGATACCAGCGAGAGATGCTGGCAATTCCAATCTATAAGCCACAGGTTCACACTTCCCTGTGATAGCAAATGGGCCAATAAACCGGGGAGCTACCTTTCCTTTTAATCCGAACTGGTGAATTCCTTTAATCGGAGACACGCAGAGGTACACGTGATCCCCTACATCGTAGTGCAGCAGGTGACGCCGCTTGTTCGCATAATTCTTCTGTCGAGATTGAGCTGCTCTCAAGTTCTCTTGAATGATCTGAACTTGTTCCTCGACTTCATTGACTAGATCAATCCCGAAGGTCACCCTTTTGCCGGACTCGCACCAATTCAGCGGTGTGCGACATTTTCGGCCATAGAGGGCTTCATATGGTACCATATTGATACTCGCTTGATAACCATTGTTGTACAATAATTCCGCCAACGGCAAATGATCATCCCAATTTTTACTGTGGTGGATGGCACACGCTCGCGACATGTCTTCAAGTACTTGATTCACCCGCTCAGTTTGTCCATCGGTCTGCGGGTGATAGGCGGAGCTTCTAATCAATTTAGTACCCAACGAGGCATGCATCTGCTCCCAGAAATGAGCAACGAACAGCGAACCTCAATCTGAAATAATCATGTGAGGAATTCCGTGTAGGCACATGATTCTTGATATGTACAACTCCGCATATTTCTTGGCATTGAATCCGACATTTACCAGAATGAAATGTGCTGATTTGGTTAGTCGATTGACTATCACCCAAATTGAATCATGCTTCCGGAATGTGAGTGGCAACCCGACGATAAAATCCATACTCACATCCTCCCATTTCCATGCCGGAGTATTAAGTTGTTGCAGCTGTTCTGCTTTCTTCATATGGTCGGCCTTCACTCACCAACACGTATCACACTCGGATACGTACTTAGCAATCTCAGGCTTCATTCGTGTCCACCAAAACTTAGTCTTCAAGTCTTGATACATTTTATTACTGTCCGGATGAATGGAATACATGGACAAATGAGCTTCGTCCAAAATTTTCTTTCGAAGTTCCATGTCACGTGGCACTACAATCCGATTCTTGAACCATAGAGCACCCTGCTCATCTTTTCTAAAGCACTTCATGTCACGGCTGTCCATTCTCTTGAGTATGTGAGACATACCCTTGTCCTTCTTTTGAGCTTCAATAATATCATCTCGGATCATCGGAATCAGAGCAATATTGTATAAAGATCCATATGGAACCAAGTATAGACTCGGTTCATCCTCTTCTATAGGTGTGATGGTCAAGTTATTGACTTGAGATTTGCGGCTAAGCGCATCGGCAACCACATTAGCTTTGACGGGGTGATAATGAGTCTCAATCTCATAATCCTTGATCAACTAAAGCCACCATCGTTGCCTCATCTTCAGTTCCTTCTGAGTGAAGATATACTTCATACTTTTATGGTCGGTGTAGAGGTGAACCAAATTTCCAAGGAGATAATGCCTCCACATTTTTAGAGAAAGCACCATGGCAGCGAGCTCCAAGTTGTGAGTAGGATAATGCTGGTAATGATTGCGGAGCTGCTGTGATCCATATGCGACCACACATCCTTCTTGGATAAGGACATAGCCAAGACCGATGCCGGATGCATCACAATAAACATCAAATGGTTTCGTTGTATTCGGTTGATCTAAAACTGGGGCTGTTGTGAGATGCTTCACCAATGTTTTAAATGCCTTCTCACATGCTTCACTCCAATTTTATTTGGTACCTTTCTTCAACAGCTCTGTCATTGGTTTAGCAAATTTCGAGAAGCTTGGGATGAACCTCCGATAATATCTGGCTAAACCCAGGAAGCTTTGGACTACATGCACGGACATTAGAGATTGCCATTTCAGCACTTGAACAATTTTAATTTGGTCCACAGCAATGCCCTCAGCTGAAATAATGTGTCCAAAGAATGGCACTTGACTGATCCAAAATTCACACTTGCTGAATTTTGCATAGAGTTTATGGTCTCACAATCATTAAGTACGATATGCAAGTGTTCGGCGTGTTCTTCCTCCGATTTGGAATAAACCGAGATGTTGTCGATGAAGATCATGATGAACTTGTCCAACTCCGGCATGAACACTGAGTTCATAAGGTACATAAACTGGACCGGAGCGTTGGTGAGACCAAATGACATGACAAGATATCCATATAGTCCATATCGCGTTGAGAATGCCGTCTTAGGTATATCTTCCATTCGAATTTAGATTTGATGATATCCGGACCGAAGATCCATTTGGAAAATACCTTAGCACCCACAAATTGATCGAAAAGAATGTCGATCGAGGTAGTGGATACTTGTTCTTGATAGTCACGACATTTAGTGGACGATAGTCCACACATAACCTCAACGTTTCATCCTTCTTCTTAACGAACAGCGCGGAGCAGCCCCAAGGTGAGGAGCTTGAGTGAATAAATCCTTTGTCCAGCAGGTCCTTGAGATGTTCTTTTAATTCAGCTAGCTCATTGGGCGCCATTTGATAAGGTCTTCGAGAGATCGGTGTGGTTCCCAACGCAAGTTCAATCTTGAACTCGACGTCATGTTCGGGCGGCATGCCCGGTAGATCATCGGGAAAAACATCAGGGTATTCACGGACCACCGGAATGTCTTCCAACTTAAGAGATTCAGAGTGGTACGCTGCTGCAATTTCTTGAACGGGTCGATCAAGAATGAGAGTATGTGGACTGTGTAGTGGAGAATCCAAATGAACGGTTCGAGGAACGATGTCCAAAACAGAACTATGGTGATGTAACCATGACATACCTAATATGACATCGATCTTTTGGACATCTAAGATAATGAGAGTGATTGGATATAATTTTCCACCCATGCACAGTGGTGCTTTAGGAATCATACTATGAGCTGATATTTTCCCGCCCGGGGAACAAATCATGTATGGATATTCAGTAGGAAATATTTGTAGTTTGTGCTTGACAACATATGAACTACTAATGAAATTGTGGGTGGCTCCAGAATAAAAAGGTATGATAATGGGGTGATCGATGAGAGTAAAGGTACCCGAGAGTATGGGTTCGCCATCCGCGTCCTCAAAGGCGATGTGGTGGACGTTGCCGGGTTTGGTATTTGGTTTCTTGGGCTGGTTGCGGGGTTGATTAGCACCTTGATATGATGCTCGTCCACTGCCTTGCTTGTCCGGACATTTGTAGGAGAGATGTCCGACACGTCCACAGTTGTAGCACGTGTATTGTGTCAGACCACCATAGGCCGGAGGACGGAAACCCGGTGCACGCTGCTGCTGTGGTGGTGCACGAGATATCATCCTCTGTTGCTGCTGATGTGGCTGCTGTGGCAGGGATGGTCGGAACCTTGGTGCGTTGAACTGGCGGCCACTGAACATTGGCAGTCGTGCTGGTGGCTGCCACCTTTGACCGGACGGTGAACGGTACACCATTCGGTACTTTTGTGGAGCTCCACCACCGCTGCCTGGTGGAGCACTCCTCTTCTTCTCCATTACCAACTCGCGTGTTGCATCCTCTTGTACAATCGCCGTGTTGACAAAATCATTGAAGTGCCGCGATTGAAGAAAGCGAGCTTGTCCTACATCTTTGCATTCAAACCTCGATAGAAACAGTCCCGTTTCCTCTCGTTCGTGTTCATATGATCGTGCGCATATTGCGCCAAGTGATTGAAGGCCTTGGAGCACTCGTGAGCACTCCTCCCGCCTTGCTTGAGTTCAAGGAATTCTTGATGCTTGCGTTTCATAATCCCGGGAGGTATGTCATAGGCGCAGAACACCTCCCGGAACTCCGTCCAAGTCACGGCGTGACCAGCCGGCAGAGAGGCGAAGTAATTCGCCCACCAAGCGCCGGCAGAGCCGTGAAGCTGCTGCGCCGCGAAGAGTGCCTTCTGCTGTTCGGTGCATTGGAGCAACCTGAAATTTGCTTCAATAGTGCGGAGCTAGTTGTCCGCCTCAAGAGGTTCATCATCCTCCGTAAATATCGGTGGGTGAGTTGCTAAGAAGTTTGAGCAGGTGGTGTGTTGAGGCTGATGATTGCCTCCGTCTGGACGCCCCCGCTGACGGGACATATTCTGCACGAGGGTTTGCAGCAGCTCAGTCTGATTGTCAACCGAACCCACCATTGGTGCAATCACATCCGCCAACGTAAGCGGAGGAGGAGGTGGCGGTGGCGGTGTTGGCTGTCGTTGATCATGAGTTCTATGCTGCTGGGAGTCATCACCTCCCTGGCTCGTGCCACCAATCTCGAGCATGTTACGGGTGCGTACCATTCTGCAGTCACAACAATGAATCCAACATGAGACGTGATATTGTAATATCACTCAAGGATAACAACAAGGGTGTGCATATTAATAACCCAAACTTGCATAATGGTAACATATATTGATAAAGTATAGACTTTATACAAAATACATCATCCTTGGACCAAAGTTACAATAGCGAGTTCCAAGATAATGAGCTTCATAGATTGAAGTTCATTTCGACTATCATTGATCGCGACAGGACGTTATGCACGTTACCATGCGAATACACGTTCTTATCTTCAATATGACACAAACATGGTCATAAAAGAAAAGAGGTTCGAGCTGGTCAAACCCTCAATTCCACTGGTAAATGGTTGAGTATTGACAATTGGTCCATTACGACACTTCTTGAAGTGAAATCGAGGACCAGATTCATAACAAGACCAATTCTGCCAAACCGATAAAGTTTCTGTTGAAACCTGACCAGCTTGTAATCAAACACAAATTTAACCCAGAAAATGGCAGAATTAGATCTTGAAGTGAACTAAAAAGTGAAAACACACTTCAAGACCTTTCCAAAAAGTATTGGTTTTCCTCCAGATCATTTCTGATTGAGAAGATATGGCATTGTAAACCTGACAGTTTTTCTGGAAATTTTTACAGCATCTCCTTTGTTTATGCTGAATTTGGGCCACAATTTCCAGATATAAAACTTCACAATTTACAACAGCCACAGATTAAAAAATTGTAATACAAATTACAGGATTACAGGATTCTCTTGCAAGGTCCTGTTCGATCTTTCTAGTGTGAGAAATGGTCAAAACATTATGGAGTCCAGAGAGGGTTCCAGTTTCTGTCCAGTTTGGCAGATTTTGGAACTTTGAAATTTTGAACAGGTTAGAAGAGAATTATGTTCTTGAGTTGAACATAACAGTTTTAAAGGACTTCCTAAAATTTCCATCCATGTATGGTAAACCTTCATTGGAGTTTTCTACTGGGATATATGGTTTCTCAAATCAGGTCTTTTTCTGGCAGAAAACAGAACACTCTGTTTTTGAATTGGTGACTTCAAGGCCTACTCAACATTTGAAAACTTAGTTCAAACTCAGAGCTCGGTAGCTAATATAAGTAGTTTTACATCTTCTCAGATCCATTTTACAGAAAAGTCGTTAATGCGTCAATTGAGTATATGTCGGTACTACGTGCCTCACAAAGTAAAAATTCCAAGCCGGTATTCCGGCATACGACTAACCGGTGGCCTTAAGAACGTTCACTCGCAAACGATTTCTAAGCACAATACGATCACGTGGTCAGTGTACTTTTCACTACACACAAACTACTGATCAATCATATGGTGTCGTACGACACAGCCCGCACGGGCAAACATTTCACAATAATATATATGAAAGTAAAAACATTCGTCCTGTATCATTCCATACGGGCCGCCCCAAGTTAAGCCACATCTTGAGGTACATGACCGGGTTTTCTACCACCCGACGGGGTCCCACGTCTTTGCAAAGTGCTACACCAGTAGGAGGCACATCGGGTTATGTCCCACCTGACACGGGCTCCCACTAATTTTGAAGCACGCTGGGGTACCGCGTGTCATATGTTCTCTAAAACATTGAAAGTTTCATAGACTTATTTTGACATATCTGCGCCAAGCCACGGAAACAATCACATGCTATCTCTCACATGGTGAGCTTAACACAATTGATCTTCTTGCGGTGTCGTACCTTACCTCTTGCCTGACGTTGGAGCATCATTACAGACTATAATAACACATAAGTTAGCTTTGTCACCTTAAGTAACTATGGTAATAATAATCCTTATGTGGGCTACTATCGATTCCTCACTGAAACCTAAATTTTTCTCATGATACGATCCTTTTTAAGCGTGCTATTCCCAATGCGGCTCTGATACCAAGCTATGGGGACCGGAGTCCCGACATTCCAGGAATCACAATTGGGTGGTGCCGTGCGAGCGGCATCCAACAGAACACAAAAAAGATACATCATATTACATAAAACAACATAGTATTATACAAGCTTTGTCTTTTACAAATAATATACATTTAAATACACTACAGCAGAAGATAAGTTCATAGCTCTCGACACTCAAGCCTAAGCTATGCAAAAGTCATTCCGTTCCGCCCTAGATTGGAATCACACTGGCTACACACAGAAAACATCACGGCGGCGTGCAGGGTTCCCACTCGGCCGTGTACCCCGATGGGGGCAACGCCTCACCGGCGAACCCTTCATCATAAACGTCATCATCTGCAGTAAAAGACATAAATAGCAACCGTGAGCATGATGGCTCAACAAGACTTAACCGTCTCCACTAAGGATGGAACTCTATATGCAGGATAAACATAATATAAGATGGCAGTTTGCAATAAAAGACTCACCTAAATGTTAGTCCTTACTTTCAGCTTTTAGCAGCAAATTAAGGCTTCATGAATCTTAAATTTAGTGAACAATCTGATCTAAATATACAAGCATCATACATAATTACTCCACAAAGCATGATTCACTAATATTCAACTCCAATTAATTAAGTACATCACGACTCAGTGAACAAGCGGTACTCAATAACCGCGAGGGACGGCGACTCGAATCGATATACACCTGCAGAGATACCCAAATAGCACGACACATACACCCACACTCAGACCTGCGACGGCACACTCCACTCGGCAGCAACCTTTCACCCGCTACCTATACGCCGAACCGGTCCCACCGCTACGAGCAGGAGGCCCCCACACGGAGTACGACGTACTCAGTGGCAGGTTTACACCTTGCTTCTCTCAACCCACACCTATAAGGCTGTAGGGTATGCCTCGATGCTAAGGTGGACAAGTTACATCGGTTTACTGGGTCCCATTTATCCAATATGCCTTCGGTACATTAAAACTTGGTCAACAGGGCTGCACACGGATCGGTCCTTGACCGACACAGGTAGAACTACAGCTCATAGGCCCCTATGTCCTGCTGCTCTTAATCCATGCCCGGTCTCATATTTAATCAAATGGTGAATCTCTCACTCGGCCAATCCCGCGTGAACCCAATTCCTTAACTCGCGAGTAGATTCCAACTACTCGACTTCTACCGAAGCAACTATAACATTAAGCATAGCATGGAAAATCGAGGACGTAACCATCTACCCTTCTCTCATGGGTTCTATGGTCATGCATGTGGAAAACTCTAAGAAAATCCTAGACTTAATGCACATACATGCTAACCCATAAAGTGTGATACAAATAAAATTTAAAATGCTGTTAAATAAAAACCGGGGCTTGCCTGGCTGTGAGATGGGACTACAGTTAGTCTCTGGGTTAATGACTTCCAGTGGCTCTGGGGTCTCCTCGAGCTCGGCAACTATTCAATATGCAAAGAAAAATGCAAGTGATTCAATATATGGATTGTTGCATAGCTTAAAGGAAAGACAGTTAAGTATATTAAATGACAACCACTGGTTCTAGAAATTTTACAGAGGACACTAGGCGCTATGGGTGAGGTTCTGGGCAAATTTGGGCTAAGTTCATGGAAGTCTTTGTTCTATAAAAGTCAATGTCTAAAAACACTTCCCAGAATTTTCATGGGCAAACTGGGACATTAACATGGCTAAAAGTTGGTTTTCACTTTAGAGCACATTAAGAGTGACTCAAAAAAATTGGTTTCACAATTTTCTAGGCATTCTACTATGAGATATTGAATTTAGAAGTTTGGACCAATTTCTGAAATGTTTCTGGACATTTTGGAATTTTCAGGTACATATAGATTGGAAATACAATTTGGCTATTAAATTGAACTCCAATGGACCTGAATTTTACTGGAACTCAAGAGAATTATTTGGAATGGTGTGGACAAATTTGAGAATTTTTTAATGAAATGAGCACTAGTAACTAATTCCAAAGGCATTTTGCTTCATGGAATTATTGAGGATAATTATGGATTTTCATACAAATCCAAGTGCACCACTTGAAAGTACAGATCATCCTGGTTCTATCAAAATTTATTTGGGAATTTTGGGGGTAAGTATTCTAGGAGATATGGATTTTCCAAGTTGGAGCAATTTTTGGAATAAAATTCCAATTGGAAACATTTGAATAAAGGGCTGGGCCCACAGGTTTAAAATGGGCCAAACGGGTTGAAGCGACATAGTGCCACAGAATTAAAGGGTGTGGCCACACGCGATCGAATAGCCACAGCAGATCCGGGGCACGCCGTTCTTTTACTGATGACCGGGGCCCACCCAGTCGTCTTCTACCTCCAGCTGCGCGCGCGACCGCGGCGGCGCCTCGCCGGACCTCTCTCTGCCCGTCGATCCACGACACGGTTCCTCCCCAAACTCGCCGCCTAGCCATATTTTGAGGTGCTGAGCACGTCGGTGGTGTCAGCGCACATCGGCGATGGCCGGAAAAGCTTGCCCGACGGCGGCGGCAGCGGTTAGGGTTTCAACCTTGTCGGCCGAGCCCTACAGTGGGCTAAATTGATCGGGAAGTCTTCGGGAAGCTTCATGGAAGCATGGGGAACAAGAATCTGGCTATAAGAAGGAGAGAGCAGGTTCGGAAGATGGTGGCAACGATGGACTAAGGAGGTGAAAACCGGCGGTTGGGGCAAAATGGTATTCCGGCTCGAATACGAGATGAAACTCGATGAATCTTCTTCAAGTTGATGCGCTTGGTCATATTGAAAAACATAGAACAAGTGCACAAGGAATAATCAACCGTATAAAAGGAATTTCGCACACGAACCAACTCTACTCATACCCGAAGCTCATCGGAAGAAATGGAAATATGGGGGCTAGGAGGCATGGCATGGGCTGAAACATTACGAGCATGTTTTACATGTAATTGTGCACCTTTTTACTTCAAGGATCGAGACGAGTTGATGGATGTATCGTCGTGTCGACGATGATTAGAGAGGCGGCAAACAGGGGACTTTTTCCAGCGGCTGCGGTTTCATGTTTAAGTGCTACGGAGGTGGCCTAGCTGTGCAAGAACTTGATCACAAAGCTGCTCAAGAGATTGGGGAGTGAAGAGAGGCAAAGAAAAGTGCCCAACACGGAGTACCTTTGCTGCAAATCGGCTGACTGAGAAGATTTTGGGTGAGAAGTAAAAATGGCGCTGGAGCCTTCATGGTGAAGAAAAGATCAGCACAGGGCCGTGGAGGGGGATAAGGAGGAGGTTAGGGCCTGCTGGGGGCAGCTGGAGTCGACCTCAACAGTGCAAGCAGCTGCCTAGACTCTGCATGGCATGTGGTGTCACTGGGAGAGAAAATACAGCACTTTTCTTTGGATGACAAGTGGGTCCCACCTCATCCTCATCCTTGCTTCATCAATTCTACCACCTAATTCATTTCAAAATTTGCTATATATTTGCGGGATGGCTGTATTAATCATATAGAATTTGATTTTGAATTCCCATAGTTGATTTGACAAAGTTTCATTTAAATTCAAACTTGAATTTGAGTTGAATTCAATGTAGCCATTGAATTAAATAGTAAACTTGCATCAAAAATTATGAAAGTTTGCAGGGAGGCTAATTGAAATATTTGGAAACTATTGGTCAACTCAAATCTTAATGTTAACTTCATTTGAACAGTAGCTAAGTTTATTTTTTTGAATTCCCTCATTTGGAGTTTGTATTTATTTGTTTTTCTCATTTCCTTTTTATTGCTTTTTATTATTCAAAATTTTTTGTCCTAACTGAACTTTGAATTATTGAAATTTGGCCTCTTATACTCTCCACGAGCACGAAGCGGATGCATCTCGACCTCCCCCAACGGAACTCGAGGCTCTGATAACTGGGGGAACGGCTGGAGCAAGGCTTTTGTCACCCGGATTCCCAGCCACCACAGCCGATAGGTCCCCCACATGCGAGATTTGTGTTTGCCCCTCAACCAAAGCCTGGGGCGCTGCAGGACTCGAGATCGGGGGGCCCATCGATTGGGTCTTGGCTGTTGACACCTCCCCGTCCTGCACTAACACAGATGGATCCAGATTCACGACAACCAACACTTGAGACATCGTGACAACCATCGCCTATTCAGGCGATGACACTAGGAAATCCAGGCTCCCCCGTATAGGAGAGGGCCGATGAATCATCCAGCGCCGCGACCCTCGCTTCCCAGATACTCTCGCTGGAGCTGTTGAGGGAACAACCACAATCGCTTCTACTAATGTTATGTCGGACCCGTCTAGGGGATTGAGGATGATGTTTCAACGGCTGCCTCCGCTGTCGCCCCTGAGCTCCCATCTGTGGCGGTGTCAGCTCCTAGGCCGACAAGATGACCATATCCAACTCTGCATCTGCCATGCTCATCGGAATGCAACCGAGTTGCTTGAACAACTTTGGACAGTGGGGAAGCCAACTGTGTTGGAACACGACCCTAAAGAATCAGAGGCGATGGGGGGGGGGGGGTATCACCTCTCATCCTGCACCCCAGGAAGTGACCACCTCAACCTGCGGAACCATCCCTGGTATGGTGATGCAGGCGAAACTTTGGACGGCTTCTCCAATGAGACAGCCGTGCTAGCCTCGTGCATCCTGTGTTGAGAAGAAATATAAGAATTCCATAGGAGCAAGAGGATTGAGGAGAAAAAACGGAACAGACCTAGATGAAGGGAACGTTTGACGTGCGGAGCTCGACTCGAAGATCACCCGGGGGGAAGCGTTGTGTGGGCACTCGGACTTCTAGGGTCGGGACTTGGCATCAAGGGGGACGGAAATCTCCGATCAGTTTCCACCCTTGCCCCATTAGCTTGATGGCCAGAACCTGACACCGCCTCCCTCTTCCAACTGCCACGGACCGCAATCAACGAACTAGAGTTTGTCTTGTCTCTCTTCCCCTCATCCTTCGGCAACCTAGGGAGACAGATGATCCCAGTGAAGCCCCACTGAGGGGGCCGGTCCCGAATCACCAGGAGTGGACCATCCGTGACATCATGATGGGTCGAAGAGTACGTGAAAAGCTACCAGAGTAGGGGTGAATGGTAGATTAAAACTTTTTCAACCGAAGTAATGAAAACCTTCGGCAGGAAATCAATCTGTTAAGAAACCGTGTGTGCAACTGATCTAAACGTGTTCAACCGTGACAATTAGTATATATTATATAGAATCAATTCATAAAGACATGAAACCAACAATCATGAAAAACCGGTGAGAAAAACTCAAGTTATGATCAAATGATCGAACAAAGGTCAATCTGTTCTATCAGAGTAAAATCAGATCTGCAACACTGCAAAGAAACTCGTGTATATCATAAACAACAAATCCAATGACCGTGAAATTTTTACAGATTATACATAATCAAGTGGTTAAGACAACCCAAAAATAATCATGTCAATTGGATCTCTAAAACTCGAGTTACGATAAAAACACTGATGCAACATAGTGCTGTGCAGAAACTCGACGAGAAAAACTTGTCCGAAACAAGTCAGACGAACAAGGCACAAAAGCTCCTTTAAAACTAAGATATTTATTCAATAGAACATAATAGGAACATCCCAAATTTATGTACAATGAGCTCTATCCTCCCTTTCTTATATAACCAGCCCTTAGGCCAACTCAATCCTAACAAGGACTCCTACTCCTACTCAGTTTCAATCGAAACTTTCCATAACTGCTCAAGACTCTTCCATATGCAGATAGAAGCATTCGTAAGACTTCCAAACTCCTTAGGAATGTCTCAAACATATCTAAATCAACTCAACTTCGTGCTCACTATGAAATCTAACAAAAAAAAACTCGATACTTTCCATAAACAAACCATAACCACCTCAGCCGCAACCTGAGGTATAAACTAGCTAGTTGGACCTTTCTGACCAATTCTTTACATCCACTTCTCTTCATCACACCTTGGAACCATGTTGCCATGTCCATGCACTCCTTACACTTGTGCAAACACTTGCCAACAATGTTCATGATACCTTCATATGCATTGTTCTTGACCCAAACATGCCACGTGACCTCCCAATCAACTCAACCACAATTCTTCTCGAACATGGTTGCTGAACCTCATCTTCTTCCTAAGACTAGTTCAATGGATCCTGCCACCAGCCATGTATTGACCTCAAGCAACACATGCCCATGAATAAACTTCCAATCTTGGCAGGACCAAGTCCTCGACTTAACTCTATTTAGTCCAAAAAACAGAACACCTTACGTGAGCACCTCACATAAGCATGTTGCAAGCCATAGCAAAATGATATCAGCCGTAACCACCAAAAATAACCAAAAACTTAGTAAGAGAATACTAAGAAAACTTTCTATAATCCAAAATGCAAGTTTGAAACATTGCGAGTTAAAATAGAGCAATCAAACTTAATATGAAAACTCTGCCCAGTAACTGTTACTCCCGATAAAAATTGAGAAAGTTTGGACGGTGTGCATCGGGGTGTATCATGGTGAATCGGTGTAAGCTTCAAAACTTTGAATGTAAATCTTCATTTTTATTCTAATTGCCAATGTATTCAGCACACATAGGTCTCACAATCTCCCCCTTGATGAATGCATTCGTAACACCACTTAAAATCCGAACATTAGCTTATTCACACGAAAAGTTTTGAAAACAATTCCCCCCTTTTTAAAATCAAATGAGAGAGAAATTTCAAAAATAAATATTTCTTCCCCTATACATATTTCTCCCCCTTTGACAATGTATTCAGCAAGGTTCAAATGGGAAATTTCAATTGTTATGAGCATATTATAACATCTACATATAAAAAAACTCATCCAAGTCATACTATCAAGTAACGTACACTATCACATCAACGAAATACATAAAGTAGTGTGAGCCATGGTAGAGATCAAGTGTAATTTTCAATTTAAGCAAGTCATGATCTCACAAAATTAACTATTTCAAAACCTAAAAGCTTGACACTTGTTGCTGCATTTTTAATATTTTTCAAAGCATAAATTCAGATCATATGACATTTGCAAGATATTATATGCCGCATCTGCCTTATTTTAACCAACCAAGCCAAGCCTATGTTATTTGACAATCAAAAGCTTAAAGACGTGGTTTTACTCATACACAACTTCTTCCAAGTTCATATCTAAGTGCAATGATAACCCATCTCAAAAGAAGAAGTGAGATGTATGCATATTCTCTTGATCTTTTCTCACTTTTCTATTTGATCATAAAAGCTCAACATGTGGATAGTTGATTGATTAATTTTTTATTAAAAGCACTTGTGAGCATGCAACAAATTCAAAACAGCAAGAAAGTTTGATCATGACCAGATTTAGTGTAAGTAATTATTCCAATTACTAGTCATGGCAAAAACTACAAACTATATAACATGAGTAATGTAGTAAGAACATTCAGCATGTAAAAGGAATCACAAAATCATATATGTATAAAATACTATGCTCCTATTATTTTTAATACAGATTCACACATAGACTCTACAAGTTTCAAAAACTTCCCCTCAATTTAAGCCACGAGGATGCAAAACCCCTATTTCACTACAAATGAAACAAAAACGAGTAAAATCCAAAGGTTTTGTAAAAATGTCATCCAATTGTTGTTCGGTATCTATATGGTGAAGCACAATATTTCCTTTTTCAACATTATCACAGAGAAAGTGATGCCTAATATCAATGTGCTTTTTCTCGAATGTTGCACGGGGGCTTTAGCCATGCAAATGGCACTAGTATTATCACAAAATCATGGAACACTATCTAGGATCAACCCCATAGTCCTTAAGTGTTTGAACAATCCAAAGAATTTATGAGGAAGTGCTAGCAGCAACTACATATTCAGATTCTGTCGTGGATTGTGCATTTGAATTTTGTTTTCTAGAGGACCAAGCAACAAGTGAATTACCAAGAAAATGACAAGCACCCAATGTACTTTTGCTATCAATCCTACAACCCCCAAAATCAACATCTGATAAAGCTTTCAATGTAACGGTTGAGGAAGAAGAAAGATAAATGTCAAATTCTTAAGTTCCATGTAAGTACTTGAGAATTCTTTTGACGGCTTGACAATGTGAAGCACCTGGGGAAGCTTGAAATTGTGCACAAAGACATATGTTGAATTGTATGTCCGGTCTCGATGTCGTGAGGTACAAAAGTGACCCGATCATGCTTCAATATTCTTTTTGATCCACAGGATCACCATCTACATCAAATTCAAGTGTTATTGATGTTCCCATTGGTGTCCAAAGAAGCTTGCTTTTGTCCATGTTGAGGCGCCTTAGGAGGTCTTTTGTATGTTTCGTTTGACGCACAAAGGTTCCCTTCTTGGTTTGCTTGATTTGCAGCCTCAAAAAGTACGTGAGTTCTCCCATTATACTCATCTCAAATTCTGAACTCAACATAGCTGAAAATTTGGACACAAGATCATGAAGAGAACAACCAAATATAATATGATCCACAAACACTTGAATGAATAATGAGTCATTGCCATGCTTAAGCTTAAAAAGAGTTCTATCAACCTTGCCCATGGTAAACCCCTTTCAAGTAAAAATGTTTTTAACCTATAGTACGATGCTCTGGGAGCTTGTTTGAGACCGTACAAGGCTTTGGACAGTTTGTAAACATGATTAGAGAAATTTGGATTTTCAAAACCTGGTGGTTGCTTGACATAGACCTCCTCATATATGTAGTCATTAAGAAAATCACTTTTAACTTCCATTTGATATAACTTGAATCATTTAGATGCAGCAAATGCTAACAAAATTCTTATGGGTTCTCGTCTAGCAACGGGAGCAAAAGTATCATCAAAATCTAGATCTTCAACTTGTGTGAAACCTTGAGCAACCAACCTAGCCTTATTCCTAACCACAACGCCATCCTCACTTTGTTTAATTTTTAACACCCATTTAGTTCCAATTAAAGTGTGATCTTGAGATGGAGGTACAAGTTTCCAAAAATTATTTCTTTCAAAATTTTCTAACTCTTCTTGCATGGCAATAATCCAAGATTCATTAGTGAGGGCGTGTGATATATCTTTGGGTTCACAAGAAGCAACAAAAGCAGAATGAGCGTGAGAGTTTGGATTGAAAACCTAGACCTTGTGACTCGTTCGTGCAAGCTCCTAATAATCTGTTGTGCAGGGTGATTTTTGAGGATTCGAAGGGGAGTAGACACATTACAAGCTCCTTGTTTTTCATGTTCATCACAGATTGAAGAACTTGTGGCTTGAGGACAATCCGTACGAGCTGCAGTAGTTGTTGGTGCTGGTTGTGGTGCAAAATCAGCAACATGATCAACGTCATTTGCTTCTGAATTTTTGGCCAACAGCACCACTTCTTCGTCTTCTTCAATGAAAATACTCTCCCCCTGAGGATATCGATCTGGAACTGCAATATTGGATCTAGTATCTGGGCTAGCTTCACCGAATGAAACCTCACAAGTCTTCACAATTTTGTTAGTGTCAAGTAAAAGCACACGATAGCCTCTAGTATGAGATGGATAACCAAGAAACACGTCATCTACAGATCTAGGTTCAAATTTATCAATATTACTGTCAGTGGTTGAATCCGGCAGATCTCCTGACACTACTGTTAGTAGTCCGTGGAGTTTGTAGTTTGGTAATGGGCGCGCAGAGATTCAAGAGATGGTGGCAAATTGACACAGAGGTTTACGTGGTTCGGGCCGCCTGAGCGTAATACCCTACTCCACGTGGTGTGTTGTTCTTGTATTGAGTGTCTAAGAGCTTTCAGTGATTGTGTGTGCTTGAGAGCGCGTCTAGCGTATGTCCCTGTGTATCATCGACCAGTCCTTTTATAGTACAAGGACTAGTCGTTACACCGTTAGGATGGCCCGACAGGTGGCTCTGGCGGTCATTGATGTTTAATACACAATAAATGCGGTTAATTACCCTTAATAGAGTGGTAACGGGCCTTAACAGTGCCATTACTGGTATTAAGGGCCTTCTTATAAAGTGTCATTAATATGGTATTCATGACACTTAATCGGGTCTTGAAGTCTTTGATTGCCCCTTGAAGGTCCGAGCCGTTGGGGGTCAACCAGCCTAATTGTTGAGGTTGAAGGTCCGGCGGTTCGGACACGTGGTAGCTCCGGAGCTTACCGTCGTGGACAGGTAGGTCCGGTGCTGTTGGACACGTGTCGGTACTGGAGCTTCCCTCTGTCTGGGGTTAGGTCTGGGGGTGCCATAATGGTATCAAGTCTGGAGCTTTCCCATGTGTGGGCGGTAGCTCCGTTCTTATGATACACGTGGTGGCCCTGGGACTAACCATGTCGGGGAAGCAGGTCCGATTATGGCTGACATGTGGGGCCTTCGGAGGTCTTCAAATCTGGTAGATGGAGTTTCCTTGTGATCTTTGCAATCCCAAGGGCTATCCGGTACGCAGGGTACCGATAGTGGCCCCTTGGGCCCACCTCTGGGAGAGATCTTTTGGATGAAGTCATTCTGCCGGAGGTGAGTCCATTCTTCGGTTTTTGAGCCATGTTTTCAAGGGTCTTCGGATGTGCCATTGGTGGTACTTCGTAGTTAAACCACCGCTGCGTGGCATATCCTAGATGCAGCAGGTGAGATCTTAGCGTGCGGATCTCACGCAATTAAAGGTCACCAGTTCCCGATACGAAAATTGTATCAGTTCCGCGCGCCCTGTCAGGCCGCCGCCCTCGGGTTTCCCTCCTTTCATGATGACAACCGTTCGCATGGGGTAAGGACCTCGACTTGATTGTCGGGGTGGTCCTGGGCCCCCTTGTCATTGGTAGGGTGAAGTTTTTGAATGGTATCATCGGCTCCTCTGCGGTTTCCATCCAAGCATTACAGGAGCTTTTTTAAGAAGGAAAGCATGCACCATTTGGGGGTTCTTTATGCCTTCATTCGAACTTGCGCTCAAATCCTCCAAAACTTTGCTTGCTTTTCCTCTCTCACCCCGTTGTGCCGCGATGTAGTTGGGACTCCCCAAAAGCCGCATTGGGAGCAAGAAGGAGTTGTCCAGGGTCCGGACCTACATGGGATGGTCTAGTGACTCCTTTGACAACAACATTCTCTACGCCAAACTTCCCTTCGAGAAGAAGCGAGCCGAAGATATGGTGTACTTCCTTGGGTACGCCATGGCGGGTTTGATCCTGCATTTCTCCACTATCTTTCTGATGTTGCTAGATTTCTATGGCCTGCAGCTCCACCATCTGGGCCCTCATTCCATCTTGCTGGTGGCGACTTTTGTCCACTTCTGCGAGATGTGGGTGGGCGTGCCCCCTTGCGTGGAGTTGTTCCGGACCTTCTTCACTGTCCACCCGACTGGGAAGAGTGATGAGGTCATCGACTTCTACTACTTCGTGAACCGGAAAAACTCTCCCCTCAAGTACTTGAGGTCCTTCCCTTCTGGCAAGTGGGACGACTGGAAGGAAGACTGGGTGGTCATCACCATTGAGGGACACGAGAGGCTAGAGCTACCTGAAGGCCTTCCTCGCGTCAACACCAACACTTGGAAGGATGTACCGGCGCTGCCGAGGGAGTACAGCCCATCCTGGACAGAATCCAGGAATGTGTCGAAGGTGGGGTGACCCCGCAAATTGTCTTTGGCAACTTCTTGATGAACAGGTGGGCCCTGCTGAGGGCTAGGAGCCAGCCTGCCTGGGCCTTCAACAGTGAGATGGATACCAACCGCATTGAAGTCGGCTTGGACACCAACATGGCCGGTGAAGCCTTGAAGACCCATCTCAAGAAGTTCCAGCCTAGGAACATCGGTCCTGGCGACGTGTCTCCACCGGCGGCCTTTCTGCCTTTGAATATGATTCTTGAGGAGTGTAGAGAGCTCCGAAGGAAAATGACGTTGTTGGACGACTTGGGCATGGTGGAGAGGGGATCAACCTCCGGGGTGGCAATCCCTAGGGCTTCTGAAGGCGGCTCCACTCTCACCCCAAAGCCAAGAACCGAAGTCGTAGGCAAGGGCAAGAAGTTGGCCGAGCCCTCGAGCCACAAGAGGAAGCTGAAGCATGCCGAACGGAGGTCCGTCAGACCTGCTTCCTCCATGACGGCTCCTTCTCCCCGACGGAGGAGGTCTTCGATGGCGGCAACTACTCCAGCATCGGCATCTCCCCGGGGTGCTAGCTCCGGCCATGTGGCTCCAGTACCAGGGCCAGCTGAAGGCTCTAGGTGTTGAGGTCCGTCCCAGTCGAGGGGGGCTTCAACCGAGGTGACGCTGATAGCAGCAGCAAGCTTTGGGGAATCTTCAGGAGTTGGCACGCCAGGGGCGACAGGGTCCGACGCCGAGCGTCCCGGAAAGAGGTTCCGCGCTAGCTGGAGCAGAAGCTTTCCAAGGTAAGTTCAATTTTTTACCTCAATTGATTTTTTTTGTTGAAACTGCGTTTTGAGTGTCTTCGTCCTTCATCCACAGAGTGCCCAAGAAAAGGGTTGAAGCTCCGGTTCCTGCAGCTACAGCTGGGGCTGTGCAGGTAGAAGCTCCGGCTCCAATTCTAGCGCTGCCTCAAGAGGTGCCTGAGGCTACGGCAGCTCCGGCGCCGGCTGTCATGGTCTTGGACCTTGACGCATCCCCAGAAGCTCCCGTGGTAGCACCGGACCACGGGAATGAAGATGTACCAGCGGCACCAGCCCCAAAGGTTGAAGCTCCGGGCTCGAATGCTCAAATGATGGACGCTCTGACCTCAGAGCCGGAGGTAGCTGCAATTCTGGCCCTAGAGCCGGATGTTGTTAAAGACCTGGCAGTCGAGCCGGTGGTTGATGAAGTCTCAGTGATAGAGCCGGGTGTTGATGAAGTCCCCACGCTCTAGCCGGTTGTCGAGGAAGCTCCGACGGTAGAGCCGGTTGCTGCAGAAGTTCCGGCGGTAGAGCCGGTCATCGAAGAAGTACTGGCGCCTGAGCCAGCTGTTGTAGAGGTGCCAGCGCTCGAGACCATGGTGGTCGAGGTGTCAGCACCGGAACTGGCGGTGGAGGAGGCGCCAACGTCGGAGCCGAACGTGGCTTCATCTCCGGCTGAATCTTCTACGCCTGCCCCGAAAGCAGTGGTCCCGGAGGTGCCCGCACCTGAGCCAGGGTGCCAAGATGAAGCTGCCGGCCCCCCGCCAGAGGGGTCAATTGTTAATGACCTAGAGGCGGAACCTTCGGAGCCAATTTCGGAGGTCGAAACTTCTACTGCAGGACCTTCCTTGGCGGCGGCCGAGGCTATCCCGGAGGATGGCCCTAGTGCCGTGGAAGCTCAAAGGATTGCTTTTGTAGAGTGGGCCCCAATTTTTTTCATGGAGAACCCTGCTAGAACCGGCAGAGATGACCCCGGCAGGTCCTGACCTGATCACCCTGTCGTTGTCTATTGACAACGCCTGCTCCAGTCTTCATTAGGTCCAGCTGACTTTCTACCACGACAGCAAGGCCCTCGAGGAGGAGCACAAAACTCTCAGGAGGTGGCGCAACCGGCTCCATTTCGAGACCAAGCTGGCGCAGTCGAGGCTGGCTGACGACAAGGAGTGGGTTCAGAGGGAGAGGGTCTGCCTAGAATACTGGGGTAAGCTGCTGGATGAGAGGGAAAGCATGACGCGATCCCTTGATAACCAGTCTCGGGCCATCTACGAGCAGGCCAAAGCTGCTAATAGCGCAGTGGATGATCGCCAGGAGAGGCTCGACACCATCCTCGCTAGTCTCATCAAGCGTAGTGAGGCTCTTGAGGAGCGGGGGAGAAAGTTTGAGGATGATGAGAAAAAACTCCTAGAGCTGCGGGACGACGTCATGAAGAGGGAAGAAGAGCTTACTCAGAGGCTAACTCTGGGTGACAAGAGTCTCGAGGAGCGCACCAAGAAATTGGAGGAGCGCTGCGAGAGAGAGAGAGGAGAAGAAGGCCTGGGAGTGAGGGCAGGAACTCCACAGGAGGGAGAATGCCGTTGCTGCCAGGGAGAAGAAAGTGTGGGGCTGGGAGAAGGACCTAGTCAATCGTCGGAACAAGATCCACCTCTGGGAGTAAGAGCTCAGAAAACTTGAAAGGCAAGTTGCTGAAAAGATTCAGCAGAACACCAAAGAGGGTGAGCGCCTTGCCCGTGAGAATTTGGAGCTTGCGGCGACCAGAAGATCCTTGGAGGAGATGCGACGCTCGAGGACTGTGGAGTCCCAACAAGTTTGGGACTTCTTGGACAAAGCCAGCGACGCGCTGACGCCAATGGGTTTTAGTCCCATGCGTCCGAATGATCCGGAGCTGGAGCTGGACCTGGCATTGCAAGCGTTGAGTTCGGCAGGCAACAGACTCACCAAGATGGGTGATGTCATCGCGGACCAACTGCAGACCGAGGGACAATCCCTGGCGAAGGACGTCGAAGAATTCGTGCTGACATGCTACATAAGCCAGGACCCTCAATTCCCCCTGGACCCGATGCTTGAAGGCCCCATCGAAGGAGAGGGAGAAGCTGCCCAAGCCAGTGTATCGGAGCATGCCCAAAAGGTCGCCTCATTCTTCCATAGGGTCTAGGACCATCTCTTTGTAGCTCCCACCTGTATCCTCTCTTCTTTTTCTCCAATTTTGTAATCTCTTGTCTCCAGATGAATGAAGTCCATGTTTTTTTTTGAATTTCATTTTTTGTCTTCAACACCTTTGTCCCACTTGGCCCACTGGTAGATGTACACAATTTGATTGTGAACATGTACCAAGAGGATGTAACAGTTGTTGAAGACTTGCACACTTCAAACTTGTAGAATGTAGGTCCGAAGTCTTCGATAGTGAAGGCCCCCTGAGGCTGTCGGAGCTTAGTGGCTCCAGCATTGACCATCGTTGGAACTTAGTAGCTCCGATAGTAGTCTCCATCAACGCGTAAAGCATCGACGGTTAGTCCTCTGGGGTGTCGGAGCTTGATAGCTCCGGCAGTGACCTTTGTCAACATGTGGTGTGTCGACTGCAGACTCCACTATACAGTCTTCCCACCATCTTTTCTTCATGTTGACAGCTGGCCCCCTAGCTTTACCAGAGCTGAGTAGCACCAGCGACGCTCGCTATCAATGTTTGAACATCGCCCACAAGCCGCCTAGAGGATGTTGGAGCTTTGGTAGCTCCGACTTCATTCACCATCATCATGAAATATTTATTTTTCCTGCACACTGAAGTCAAGAAAAACAATAAAATCCATTTTCCTATCTATAACTTCATTGTGACTTACTATTCTCGAGAAATTTTTAGGTTGAACACAATTTTAAATACAATCAAGTGCACTGCCTTGTTTCCTTCAGATCCCATCATTTCTGGACTCGCCTTACTTCGGCCTGCCGGGGTGTCGGTAGAGTGGCGTACTTAGGGTGCATGACCAGGCTAAGTCGGTAGCACACTCCGGCCCTAGATTGGCTTGGTGGCATTCAGACGAGTAGACCATCAACAATGTTCAGACCCGGAAGAATAGACAATGCAAGTCGAATTGTACATGAACTAGTCGAGCTAAAGTTTCTTAAGAACTGCTAAAGTTTCTTAAGAATTGTTATAGACAAGAAAGAGAAAAATAAAAAATTGTTGAGCCTATACAAAATAAATGCACGTGGAGTCTGTTTTCACACAATGATGTCTTTCATTATAGGTCCGGGGTACAGGGGAAACAAGTACACTCTTAGGGTACGGAACCAGACTAAGTGTGTTTCGTTTCTTGTTTGACCCAAGGTAGCTAGCTACACTTTTAGTTCTGAGACTGTGACAAGTGTTGCATGGACGTTGCGGACCTTACGGGGTAGGTCCGGCTGTCCTCCCGGAGGATCTACCTGACTCTGTACAATTACTCTATAACATACGTGACATGTAATTACAGACTCACCTCTGTGATATTAAGCGTGGAACTTACGGAGGTGCTCAATGTTCCAAGGATTTGGGAGAGGTGTCCCATCATCGATTGCCAAGCGAACGCATCCAGGACGAGATACTTTGATCACTCGGAAGGGTCCTTCCCAGCTGGTGGAAAGTTTGTTTAACCCTTCTCTAGATTGTATTTACCGTAGCACCAGATCGCCTTCCTAGAGCTGTCGGCTGTGAACATGCCATTGGTGATAGCACCGAAATCATTGTGACTCCCGCTCTATAACTTCATTGTGACATACTATTCTCGAGAAATTTTTAGGTCGAACACAATTTTAAATACAATCAAGTGGAATCCACTATCTGATCTCTTCTAGGTAGTGGGAATGGATTTTTTGGACATGCCTTATTTAGTGTTGTGTAGTCGATACACATCCGAAGCTTCCCGCCAGCCTTGGGTACAACAACTGGGTTTGCCAGCCATTTTGGGTGCAAGACTTCTCGGATGAATCCAGCTTTGAGCAACTTCTTCACTTCTTGTCGTATGAAGTTTTGTTGCTCTACTGATTGCTTCTGAGGCTTCTGCTGTACAGGCCGAGCGTCAGGGTAGATATTCAGATTATGCTCGATCACTTCCCTAGGGATCCCAGGCATTTGCGACGGTTGCTAGGCAAACACATCAACATTAGCCCGGAGGAAAGTGATGAGCGTGAGTTCCTATTTGTCATTCAGACCTCCTGATATACGGGTGGTCTGAGCAGCATCAGAATTGATTTGGACGACTTTGACGGGAATGTCGGTGTCGCCGCTTGGTTGCACGCGAGGTGCGGAGGTTGAGCCTCGTTGATGAATGCTCGGGGGTTCGGAGCTTGCTCCTGCCTGGACTCTTCCTCCTGTGTTGTAGCAAGCGTGTGAAGTTCTCCCAGAGCAGTCATCCTGGCAGTGCGGTCTCTACGGATGTGGAGAACACCAGCTGGTGTTGGCATCTTCAATACCAAGTAGCCATAATGAGCAGCCGCCATGAACTTGTATAAGGCTGGTCTGCCCAGAATGGCGTTAAAGGGTAAGTTGATCTGAGCAACGTCAAAGACCAACTTTTCAGTGCGATAATTCTCCCGAGTCCCAAAGGTCATGGGGAGAGTAATGGCACCAAGTGGGGTTATGGCCCCCGGACCTACACCAGAGAAAGGTCGGGAGGGGCGAAGATCTGAAGGTCAGAGCTGAAGCTTGACGAAAGCTTCGAAGCTTATGAGGTTCAGCCCCGAACCTCTGTCCACAATTACATCGTGAAGTTGAATATTATTGATGGTCAGAGATACCATCAATGGGAGTTGACCAGCTCCGATCATATTCCGAGGGCAGTTTGACGTGTCGAAAGTGATGGCAGTATCCATCAACTTCCAATGCGGCTCCGCCCTTGTGGTGGGAGCTACTGAGGCCATGTCCCACCGCATGGTCTTAGGACACGGCGAGAAGTGATGTCTCACGAACCACCAAAGATGGTGTTCATGGTCTTCCTACATTCATTATCGGAGATGTCAGAGTCATCATCGACGGAGGTGTACACAGCCTTCAGGACCTTTTTAGGGTCCTGAAAACCTAAATCCTCTATAATCGGAGCCTCATTGACTTTCTGTTTTCCTTACCTTTGTCGGATAGGAACTTCTTCCCGGCACTGGTTGTAGCACTCGTCAAGGTTCTGGACCTCTCGGCAGTCTTCCTAGTTGTGGTTGTTCGACTTATGAACAGGACACCACATTTTGGAGTTGCCGCCATCTTCAGATGAAGGTCGAGGTCGTTTCTCGGGGCGTGGCCTCTGGCCACCTGGAGCTGCAGCAGCTGCAGCAGTAGGTGTGCCAGCCAACAGTTTTTTCTTTCCATTGGACTTTTTCTTCTTTTTTCCACTCCCGAAGGTAGTGTCTTTGCCCTTGGAGTATTTTTTGTTATCCTCCGGAGGTGGTTTGGAGTGCATTTCATGGCCCTCCGCAGCTTTAGCACACTTGTCCGCCAAGCTGAAGAGCTTCGTGACCTCGGTGATCTCCTTGATCGCCAGCTTCTCCAGCATCTTCTTGTCTCGTATGCCCTGTATAAATACCACAATAACAGAGGCGCCAGAGATAGAAGGAATAATGTTTCGTACCTGGGAGAACCTCTGGATGAAGGAACGCAAGGATTCTCCCCCCCTTCTGCATTACAGCAAAAAGGTCCAGTTCGGTGCCTGGTCGGGTGTATGAACTCCCGAAATTGGCGGTGAACTGTTGGCACAATTCCGCCCAGCTGTTGATGGAGTTGGGCGGAAGGCTCATGAACTAGGACGCGGCGGTCCCAGTTAAACCCATGGGGAAGTAGTTGGCCATTAAGACCTCGTTACCTCCAGCTACAAGGATTGCAGTGGAGTAAATATGGAGAATCTCAGCGGGATTGACAGTCCCGTCAAATTTCTCTAGCAGGTGAGGCCAGAACTTTTGTGGCCATCTGACCATGCGTAGGTGCATGGCCAGGGCAGAACAGCCTCCTCCTATTCCCGCAAGAACAGGACTATCTTGAGCTTCTCGCCTTTCGCGAGCACACTCAATATGGACGTTGCTGTCCTGTTGACGGTAACAGCGATCAAGCTCTACCCGGAGGTCGTGAGTTGAGAGCCTGGTTACCGTATGGGTGTGTCGCGCCCCAGGAGGCAACGACGTCACTTGTTGAGATGCAGCACGCCTCCTATTTTGGGAGGCGTGTGGACCAAGCCTGCCTGACAAAGTCCGATTCTGCGATGGGGCCCGCCCCAAGTGGGGAGGACCTTGGTTGCTGATGCGATCGGCTGCTGCTGCAACCAAGTGTTCCACATCAGCCCTCCACTGCTCCATTGCACCCTGGGATGCACCTGGAGGTGGTGGGCGTTGGAGAAGAGCACGCGCTGCATGGAGCGCGTGTTCAGGGTTGTTGTTATTCGCCGATGCGGTGACCGACACAAATGCTCCGTCCCGCTGTCCAGCTTGATTTGCTGGTGCAGATGGTGGAGGCGGAGGCATGACTCCTGCTGGAGCAACGGCACCGGCTGGTTGTTGCATGTTGGAGGGATTGCCTCCAGCAGGTTGCGCAACGAGGTTGCCGTTGGACGATCCAGCAGCTGAGTTCACCATTCTTGAAATCTCGGGCACCCCCTACCTGGCGCGACAACTGTCGGTGGTTGAATCTGGCAGATCTCCCGACACTGCTGTTAGTAGTCCGTGGAGTTTGTAGTTTGGTAATGGGCACACAGAGATTAAAGAGATGGTGGCAAATTGACTTAGAGGTTTACGTGGTTCGGGCCGCCCGAGCATAATACCCTACTCCACGGGGTGTGTTGTTCTTGTATTGAGCGTCTAAGAGCTTTCAGTGATTGTGTGTGCTTGAGAGCGCGTCTAGCGTATGTCCCTGTGTATCATCGACCAGTCCTTTTATAGTACAAGGACTGGTCGTTACACCGTTAGCCTAGCTCGACATGTGGCCCTAGCGGTCATTGATGTTTAATACATAATAAATGAGGTTAATTACCCTTAATATAGTGGTAACAGGCCTTAACAGTGCCGTTACTGGTTTTAAGGGTCTTCCGATTAAGTGTCATTAATATGGTATTAATGACACTTAATCGGGTCTTGAAGTCTTTTATTGCCCCTTGAAGGTCCGAGTCGTTGGGGGTCCACCAGCCTGATTGTTGAGTTTCAAGGTCCGATAGTTCGGACACGTGGCAGCTCTGGAGCTTACCGTCGTGGACGGGTAGGTCCGGTGCTGTTGGACACGTGTCGGTACCGGAGCATCCCTCTATCTGGGGTTAGGTCCAGGGATGCCATACTGGTATCAAGTCCGGAGCTTTTCGATGTGTGGGCGGTAGCTCCGATCATATGATACACGTGGCGGCCCTGGGACTAACCATGTCGGGGAAGCAGGTCCGGTAATGGCTGACATGTGGGGCCTTCGGAGGTGTTCAAATCTGGTAGATGGAGTTTTCTTGTGATCTTTGCAATCCCAAGGGGTATCCGGTACGCAGGGTACCGACAATTACCCTGTTTCTTAACAAAGCATTTGCATACAAAGACCCTAAAGTGTGTGACACTAGGCCTACGTCCAAACCGAAGTTTGTATGGTGTTTTGCCTAGCTTAGTACGCAAGAAAGCACTATTTAAGACATAACAAGCGGTGGCAATTGCATCAGCCTAAAATTTCCTAGGAGTTTGATATTCATCGAGTATAGTCCTAGACATCTCAACTAAGGTTCCGTTCTTTCTCTTTGCGACACCATTCTGTTGAGGTACATAGGGTGAAGAAAATTGATGATCTATTCCATTCACGATAGGAAACGCGACAGTAGACGATGGCCAGAAATATTGACGACAGCCCCGTCGTTATTTAACTAATTGACGACAGCTAAAAATAGCCGTCGTCAATAATACCATTATTGACGACGGTTGGCTCAAAACCATCGTCAAATAATAATTGACGATTGCCCACCGTCGTCAATAAGGACCCGTTGACAATAAAGGCCGAAACTGGTCCCACCCGAGAAGTTATCCACGACAGTCGTACTTAGCCGTTGTCGATAGAGGCTTATTGATGACGGTTGACCAACACCGTCGTCAATAACAAATTTTCGCTAACCCCGCACGGCCGCCAATTTTCCCACCCGTCTCCACACTGCCACCCGCGCCTATACAACACCGCCGCCGCGCTGCGCCGCGCTGCCGTCGAAGGACGTCGCCGCCGCCGTTATACGCCTCGTACCAGGTACGCTGCCGCCTCTCCCCATCGCCCCCTCCCTCCCGTCGCCCCTCCTCTCCCCTGCGCTGTCACCTTCTCCCCTCCCCTTGGCGGCGGCGCCGCCGCGCCCTCCCCTCCCCTGCGCCGCCCTCGCCGCCGCCCTTCCCTGCGCTGACCTTTTCGATGCCCCCTCCCCTGCGCCGCTCCCTCTGCTGCGCTGCCCCCTCCCTGCGCCGCCCTCGCCACCGCCTCCTCCCCTGCGCTGCCCTCGCCGCCGCCCCTGCCTCCTCCCCAGCGCCGCCCTCATCGCCCCTCCCCCTGCACCACCGTCGCCGCCACCCCTACCCCCTCCCCTGCGCCGCCCTCGTCGCCCCTCCCCGACAACCATTGATTTTGCTCCCTCTCCTTCCTCAACCCTGCAGTTGAAGTTGTGGCGCATTTCCGGTGCAAAAGTGCCCCCCTGCCATGTTGCCAGAACAGCGCAAATACCATCCGGTGGATGCCAGGATCTGGCCTCTCTTAAAATACTACCTCCTGACCTGCAAGTGTGCACTCTAACATCGAACAAGAATTTAACAGGGATTCTAACATTGTAACATTTAGAACACTATATATATATATATATATATATATATATATATATAGTACCGAAGCTGGCACTAATCATTTCAGGAATATCCGTCACCATCCTGCATAAGAAAGCAACCATGTTATCATCTGGGCTGATGGAGGTTGTTGTCTCATTCACCTTTCTGAAGTTGAGATACCTATGTGAACTACAGCAAATATTTGGAGTAGTAGTAGGCATTCCTGGTTTGCATTGTCCTAACTTTTCAAATGTTTTTTTTGTTGCATCCAAATGCCTTTCACTTGTTGAGGACTCGTGGGCTAGACTTATTCAGGGACCAAATATATGATGTTGTACACAGTAGGAATAGCTAGAAAAACATAACACATTTCAAAGTGGTAAACTTCATTTACATCTTGAATTGCTAGAGGGACTGGCCGGAAATATAGCATCATGTTCTCATTCTGAAACAGGAATTCTCCCTCCATCGCACAATTATACTTGTCACTTAGAACAAAAAATCTAATTCAAAATGAAGTAGAATTCTTATCCTCATCGGTGTCTAGATCATCGTCATCATTAACCATTGAAGTTGTTGGCCTGTCATCATCTACCACCAGCACAGGCGCAGGCGCAGCATCGGTGGGATCTGGCAAGCCGTCCAAGTGGAAGAGTTGGTTCCGCAGCACGTCGTGGAGCCTCTTCTTGACGGAGTCCATGGCCCACTCAAGAAGGTGGAGCAGCTCAGTGGCTTTCTTATTGTACGTGAAGAGGCCGTTGGAGAGGTCGAAGTTGTCGCTGCAGGTGTTGTCGACGAGCCGCAGCAGCGTGTTGTAGCCCTTGGTGCTGATGGGCGTCGGCTTGAGCTCCAGCAGAACCAACATCTGCCCAATCGTGTGGGTTAGGAACTGCATCTCGACAGAGTGCTTGTCGTGCTCGGCGCAGGGAATCTCCACCATCTGGTACACCTCCCGCGCAAACATGATGAGGAACGCCTCCACGTAGGCACGGCGCGTGGGGTAGTTGTCACCAATGCGGACCCTGTCGACCATGAAGGGGAAGAGCTTCTTGGGGAACTCCTTCACAGAGAGCACGTGGACAAAGATGGTGTCACGGCCTAGGCGACGTCGTAGAGCGCCGACCGGAACAGGGTGATCCAGTTGGCCCTGCCCATCTGAATCATCTTCGACTGGGTTAAAGGCAGTGGCCATGGCTCCTCTCTTCTTCATTTACTCTCTCTCCTCTCTCTCCCTCTATGCTCATCTCCCTCTACCTCTCTCCCTCCCTCTACCTTTCCCTCTCACCTCATTTCGTCCCCCTTTCTCTCTCTCTCCGTCTCTCCCCACTTGGCTCCTTTCTTGGCGACCTTGCGCCGGCCGTCGAGGTAGTGCTGGTACACGTATGAGAGGAACCCCGACAGGGCCATGAGCATGGTCACGGCCTTGATGCACGTCATCTTGTCCCCAAATAGCACCATAGCGAACACCGGCACCAGCGGCAGCGCCACCATGCTCGTCTTGGCGAACAGCGATGTCACTGTGCTCGTCATCGTATGACTGCTATAATCGTATAGCTGTTAGGCCCCTTTTTACTTTAAGAATTGCACCAGATAGGGGGGTGTAGTGTTAAATAGGTGGCATCATGAGCACGCTCTGCTCGATCACTCTTTGGTGGACTTAGAACCTATCTGCTTAGTTGTAGGGCCGTGACATGATATAGCAATGAAACTTATAATGATTCGTCTACTTTGAAGGTATACTCTCAAACATGGCTGAATACCACACTTGGATGTATACTGGTTGGAAAAAGAATGGAAGGCACTCAAAGGATTGGTTCACCAAGACGAATGCTTTCATAGAACGAGCTTTCTCGTTGTCAAACAACAGCAAGGTGCGGTTCCCATGTATCAAATGTCAGAATATGAAGTGTTTCGACAAAGTGACGTTGACGTATTACTCATGTGGAAACGGTTTCATGCAACGTTATGAGTTGTGGATATTTCATGGTGAGACACCTTCTCAAGTTGTAGAAGATCGAGATGAGGACGACAACAATGGGGTTGATAGGATGGACGAGATGCTTGAAGCCATAAATCCTAAATTGACGGAGGATCCTCCTACAATAGAGGTTAAAGAGTTTTTCAAGCTTGTTGAAGCTTTTGAACAGCCGGTGCATGAACACACCATAGTGACAATCCTCCGTTTCTTGACTAGATTTATGGAAATTAAGTCTAAGTATTCCTTCTCCAACAACTGCTACAACGATCTCACCAAATTGATCAGCGATGTCCTTCCACAACCTCATAAATTGCCTAAAGATATGTATCATTCTAAGAAATTGATTTCTGGGCTTGGTATGGACTATGAGAAGATTGATATATGCTCAGACAACTGTATGCTTTTCTGGAAAGAGCATGCCGACGAGAACAAGTGTTTAAGTGTGATAAAGCAAGATTTGTCAAAGTTGTTAATGACGACACTACAAAAGTAATGACTGAAGTCGCACAGAAGCAGCTTCGCTACTTGCATATCACACCTAGCTTGAAGCGCTTGTTTCTCTAAAAAAACAACAACTAGACACATGAGGTGGCACAAAGAAGGTCGACGTGAGAACGATGGAATGATGGTGCACCCGTCCGACGGTGAGGCATGGAAAGCGCTTGACAGCTTCGATCCAGATTTTGCCAATGATGCAAGAAATATTCGCATCGGGTTGGCGACAGATGGCTTCTCACCGTTCAGTACAAACGCATCACAATACTCTTTTTGGCCTGTGTTCGCAATTCCGTACAACTTACCACCATCTCTTTGTATGAAGTATGAGTTCATGTTCCTTTGCCTTATTGTACCTGGACCGGATCATCCTGGTTCACGACTAAACGTGATGTTGAAGCTGTTGATTGAAGAGATGAAAAGATTATGGACAGGAATTGAAGCACACAACTGTTACAAAAAACATAAATTCAACCTTCGAGCTGCATACTTGTGATATGTCCATGATTGTCCAGCTTACGGCATGGTTTATGGCTGGAACACTCCTGGAAGTTTGACATGTCCGATATGAGCTTCAGATACGGAATGTTTTCATTTAAATCATGGTGGCAAGATTTGCTACTTCGATTGCCATAGACATTGGTTACCGCCTAAACACATATTTAGACAACAGAAAGGTGCCTTCGGGAAGGACACCGTTGTCAAAAAAGGACCATCGCAATGTCTCAATGGGTCAAAGATTGCTGAACAGTTGAACAACTTAGTGACAGATGAAGGTCGTCCTGGATATTTTGTTGGTTACAGAGAGGACCACAATTGAACTCATATATGTGCACCATGGGAGCTACTGTATGTGAAGTCCTTAATTCTAATGCATATCATTGATGTCATGCACCAGGAACGTAACATGAGCGAATGCATCATAAGCACATGCTTCGATTTGACGGGAAGAACAAAAGATAGTATAAAGGCTCGTAAGGATTTGGTAGAGGTTTTTAAACGTCCAACTCTTGAGCTAACTGAATTTGGAGGTAAATCGTGTGCTTCTTTCTGTCTTCGACCAAAAGAAAAGAAAGAAGCTTTGAATGGTTGAAAACGTTGAAATTTCTAGACGGTTATGCTGCTAGCCTGAGACGAGCCATAAATGTTAAGACCGGAAATCTCACGGGGTTGAAAAGTCATGATTATCAAATAATCATGGAAAGACTTCTGCTTGTTATGTTTTGGGGATACATTGACGATGTGGTGTGGAAGTTGTTACCCGAGCTTAGCTATTTTTACAGACAGCTTTGTGCTAAAGAAATCACAATTGAGATGATGGAGAAGTTGGAAAAGGAGATACCGGTTCTTTTATGTAAGATGGAAAAAGTTTTCCCTCCAGGGTTTTTCAATCCAATGCAACATCTCCTAATCCATCTTCCATACGAAGCCCAAGTGGGTGGCCCTGTGCAATATAGGTGGATGTATCATGTTGAAAGAGCACTTAGGTGTCTTAAACCAATGGTTCGCAATCGCGCAAGGGTTGAAGGATGCATCTCCGGAGCATACGCCATTCAAGAGATAGGAAACTTTTCAAGCACCTATTTTGCAGAAGAACACAATGTTAATGTTTCTACGTTGCGGTACAATATGGATGAAGCACCCCCTTGTAGCAGCCTCTCCATTTTTAAAATGAGAGGCACCACTGTTGGTAGTGGCACGAGCTACGATGTTGAACCAGATGAAAGGACGGCTGCTTTGATGTACATGTACGCTAATATAGAGGGGATAGACAAATATTTTCGGTAAGTGTTTGTTCAGCATCTATAATAATTAGTGTGTTGTGTTATACATTTATGGTAATCATTATGTCTTTCCTTATTTAGTGAGTTCGATCAACAAAATTGGAAATCTAAACAGCAACCTACGAGTAGAAAAATACAATCGATGCGATATTATGGTGTACATGGAGGGCTTAACTTCCTATCCCGGTTTCATGCACAATGCAAAAAATAAGTCGGCATTCATGAAGAATTACGACAACTGTCCTACGGTCCTATTAAAATTAAAAGCTACGTCGATATGGCATCAATGGGTTTCGATTTTGTTCAACTGAATTTGAAGCTCAACGTCCTTTCAGAGCAACATGTAATACTGGAGTTGTGAATAGGGCAGTTGACGACCAAGGACATGAAATTAATTATTATGGGATCATTAAAAACATTCTTGAATTCAGTTTTGTGGGGAATAGGGTCCTTAATGTTGTCTTCTTTGACCGTGATTGGTTTGATCCAAACAATGGAACTCGACAAAACCAACTTCGCATGGTAGAAGTCAAACACAAGGACCGGCTACGAGGCTGCGACACCTTCGTCCTTACACACCAAGTCGAGCAAGTGTATTATCTACATTATCCATGCGAAAAGCTCAATGCTTGGTGGGTTGTACACAAGGTGAATCCTCGTGAGCGGTTATATACACCAGACGATGATGTATACCTTGATGATGAGGTTGATGTTGTTTACCAAGAACAAGAGTTGCCGGACTCTTTTGTCATCGAGCCTGATTTAGGACTCGATGACTTAGTTGGAGATGCAGAAGACATAGAGACTATTGAGATGTGAAAACAAAATTGAAAATGGGCAACTACCACGACAGAAGATCGATGGTCTGGTTTACGTAATAGAACGAGCTTTCTCGTTGTCAAACAACAGCAAGGTGCGGTTCCCATGTATCAAATGTCAGAATATGAAGTGTTTCGACAAAGTGACGTTGACGTATTACTCATGTGGAAACGGTTTCATGCAACGTTATGAGTTGTGGATATTTCATGGTGAGACACCTTCTCAAGTTGTAGAAGATCGAGATGAGGACGACAACAATGGGGTTGATAGGATGGACGAGATGCTTGAAGCCATAAATCCTAAATTGACGGAGGATCCTCCTACAATAGAGGTTAAAGAGTTTTTCAAGCTTGTTGAAGCTTTTGAACAGCCGGTGCATGAACACACCATAGTGACAATCCTCCGTTTCTTGACTAGATTTATGGAAATTAAGTCTAAGTATTCCTTCTCCAACAACTGCTACAACGATCTCACCAAATTGATCAGCGATGTCCTTCCACAACCTCATAAATTGCCTAAAGATATGTATCATTCTAAGAAATTGATTTCTGGGCTTGGTATGGACTATGAGAAGATTGATATATGCTCAGACAACTGTATGCTTTTCTGGAAAGAGCATGCCGACGAGAACAAGTGTTTAAGTGTGATAAAGCAAGATTTGTCAAAGTTGTTAATGACGACAGTACAAAAGTAATGACTGAAGTCGCACAGAAGCAGCTTCGCTACTTGCATATCACACCTAGCTTGAAGCGCTTGTTTCTCTAAAAAAACAACAACTAGACACATGAGGTGGCACAAAGAAGGTCGACGTGAGAACGATGGAATGATGGTGCACCCGTCCGACGGTGAGGCATGGAAAGCGCTTGACAGCTTCGATCCAGATTTTGCCAATGATGCAAGAAATATTCGCATCGGGTTGGCGACAGATGGCTTCTCACCGTTCAGTACAAACGCATCACAATACTCTTTTTGGCCTGTGTTCGCAATTCCGTACAACTTACCACCATCTCTTTGTATGAAGTATGAGTTCATGTTCCTTTGCCTTATTGTACCTGGACCGGATCATCCTGGTTCACGACTAAACGTGATGTTGAAGCCGTTGATTGAAGAGATGAAAAGATTATGGACAGGAATTGAAGCACACAACTGTTACAAAAAACATAAATTCAACCTTCGAGCTGCATACTTGTGATATGTCCATGATTGTCCAGCTTACGGCATGGTTTATGGCTGGAACACTCCTGGATGTTTGACATGTCCGATATGAGCTTCAGATACGGAATGTTTTCATTTAAATCATGGTGGCAAGATTTGCTACTTCGATTGCCATAGACATTGGTTACCGCCTAAACACATATTTAGACAACAGAAAGGTGCCTTCGGGAAGGACACCGTTGTCAAAAAAGGACCATCGCAATGTCTCAATGGGTCAAAGATTGCTGAACAGTTGAACAACTTAGTGACAGATGAAGGTCGTCCTGGATATTTTGTTGGTTACAGAGAGGACCACAATTGAACTCATATATGTGCACCATGGGAGCTACTGTATGTGAAGTCCTTAATTCTAATGCATATCATTGATGTCATGCACCAGGAACGTAACATGAGCGAATGCATCATAAGCACATGCTTCGATTTGACGGGAAGAACAAAAGATAGTATAAAGGCTCGTAAGGATTTGGTAGAGGTTTTTAAACGTCCAACTCTTGAGCTAACTGAATTTGGAGGTAAATCGTGTGCTTCTTTCTGTCTTCGACCAAAAGAAAAGAAAGAAGCTTTGAATGGTTGAAAACGTTGAAATTTCTAGACGGTTATGCTGCTAGCCTGAGACGAGCCATAAATGTTAAGACCGGAAATCTCACGGGGTTGAAAAGTCATGATTATCAAATAATCATGGAAAGACTTCTGCTTGTTATGTTTTGGGGATACATTGACGATGTGGTGTGGAAGTTGTTATCCGAGCTTAGCTATTTTTACAGACAGCTTTGTGCTAAAGAAATCACAATTGAGATGATGGAGAAGTTGGAAAAGGAGATACCGGTTCTTTTATGTAAGATGGAAAAAGTTTTCCCTCCAGGGTTTTTCAATCCAATGCAACATCTCCTAATCCATCTTCCATACGAAGCCCAAGTGGGTGGCCCTGTGCAATATAGGTGGATGTATCATGTTGAAAGAGCACTTAGGTGTCTTAAACCAATGGTTCGCAATCGCGCAAGGGTTGAAGGATGCATCTCCGGAGCATACGCCATTCAAGAGATGGGAAACTTTTCAAGCGCCTATTTTGCAGAAGAACACAATGTTAATGTTTCTACGTTGCGGTACAATATGGATGAAGCACCCCCTTGTAGCAGCCTCTCCATTTTTAAAATGAGAGGCACCACTGTTGGTAGTGGCACGAGCTACGATGTTGAACCAGATGAAAGGACGGCTGCTTTGATGTACATGTACGCTAATATAGAGGGGATAGACAAATATTTTCGGTAAGTGTTTGTTCAGCATCTATAATAATTAGTGTGTTGTGTTATACATTTATGGTAATCATTATGTCTTTCCTTATTTAGTGAGTTCGATCAACAAAATTGGAAATCTAAACAGCAACCTACGAGTAGAAAAATACAATCGATGCGATATTATGGTGTACATGGAGGGCTTAACTTCCTATCCCGGTTTCATGCACAATGCAAAAAATAAGTCGGCATTCATGAAGAATTACGACAACTGTCCTACGGTCCTATTAAAATTAAAAGCTACGTCGATATGGCATCAATGGGTTTCGATTTTGTTCAACTGAATTTGAAGCTCAACGTCCTTTCAGAGCAACATGTAATACTGGAGTTGTGAATAGGGCAGTTGACGACCAAGGACATGAAATTAATTATTATGGGATCATTAAAAACATTCTTGAATTCAGTTTTGTGGGAAATAGGGTCCTTAATGTTGTCTTCTTTGACCGTGATTGGTTTGATCCAAACAATGGAACTCGACAAAACCAACTTCGCATGGTAGAAGTCAAACACAAGGACCGGCTACGAGGCTGCGACACCTTCGTCCTTACACACCAAGTCGAGCAAGTGTATTATCTACATTATCCATGCGAAAAGCTCAATGCTTGGTGGGTTGTACACAAGGTGAATCCTCGTGAGCGGTTATATACACCAGACGATGATGTATACCTTGATGATGAGGTTGATGTTGTTTACCAAGAACAAGAGTTGCCGGACTCTTTTGTCATCGAGCCTGATTTAGGACTCGATGACTTAGTTGGAGATGCAGAAGACATAGAGACTATTGAGATGTGAAAACAAAATTGAAAATGGGCAACTACCACGACAGAAGATCGATGGTCTGGTTTTCGTAATAGAGTACATCGTGATGCTGAATTTTAAAATTAAGTACGAGTAATGTTTCTTTCAAGTATTCTTTTCTTTTATATACTTTCTATTAAATTCATTAGCTTATTTTCCATTAAACAGGATGTCGCCGAGCAGCAGCAGACAAGGAGGGGCAGGAGCACAGAGCTTTCTGTCTCGATTGGGGTGGAGAACTCGATGTTGATGATCCGCGGCACTCGAGCGGTTCGAGTACCCCTGCAATCACTACACCACGACTCCGTTGGTTATAAACCGTGCTGCACATGCTTGACCTCACCAAGAAGGCTAATCCCTGCAAGTGCAATCGAGAACACGAGCAAGAATGTCGAAGACACGATCAGAAATCGCGAAGTTGGGGTCTCACAAACCGTAGAACGGCGATATTATTGATCTAAGCAAAATCCACCGAATATGACCGGCGGCTGCAGTATTTATAGGCTAGGGTTCGACCAAAACATGATTAGACGTGTCCCTAATGGACTCTTACGGGATACAAGGCCCAAAGGCCCAATTCGGTGGCGCAGCACCGGACAGAAATCTGGACTCAATTTGTTTCAACGATTCCCAATGACTTCGGAGAAATTTTAAGGTCGGACCAGAGACATTGGAAAACTTATCTTCTCCTCTTTCCGTGCATATGTAGAACGTAGGAAACGGATTCCGTATGCCTCCTGGGCGTCCATTTTAAGGTGGACTGCTCCTGGACTCCGAGTTGAACTTGAGTCCGAGTTGTAAACTGTTTCCATCAACTTGTGGACGTCCCAGCTGGTTCTCCATGCTCCCAAGGCCTCTTTCCTTCACTTTTTGATCTTATCCATTATTCCTAATAACAATTAAATCATCACATAGCAATCTATTCTCAAACTCACATGCAAAAGAAGTTAGGAACGAATTCACCTGCTGATTTAATAACCGTGCTCGTGCTCTTGTGATTGGTCCTTGCAGTTTAATGTGCGTCTCCGCTGTTGTGATGTCCTCATCATCCTCCCCCTCTTTAATTGGAGTCATCCTCGACTCAAGTTCATCTTCTTCTCTCAAGTACGGTCGCAAATCTGAAATGTTAAATGTAGGACTAAGCCCAAAATCGGGAGGCAATTCAAGCTTATATGCATTATCATTAATCTTTTCAACGATCTTAAAAGGACCAGCAGGTCGTGGCATAAGTTTATATTTTCTCAAGTTGGTAAATCGCTCTTTTCTCAAATGTAACCACACCAAATCACCCGGTTCAAGTTTTACTTCTTTTCTACCTTTATTACCTGCAATCCTATATTTCCCATTCATCATTTCAATATTTTTTTTTTGTAGTTTCATGCATCTTAAGAATGAATTCAGAATATTGTGTGGCATCCAAATTTATAGTTTCAGAAGGAGGCAAAGGTAGTAAATCAATAGGAGCATGGGTATTGAAACCATACACTACTTGGAATGGACTTACCTTTGTCATGGAGTGAACAGATCTGTTGTAAGCAAATTCTATATATGATAAACACTCCTCCCACAACTTCAAATTTGTTTTTAAGACAGCCCGCAACATAGTGGATAAAATACGATTAACTACCTCCATCTGTCCATACGTTTGTGGATGACATGTAGTTGAAAACAGCAACTTGGTTCCCAATTTATACCACAAAGTTCTCCAAAAATGACTCGAAAATTTTGCATCACGATCAGAAACAATGGTATTTGGCACACCATGTAAAGGAACAATTTCCGTCATAAATAAATCAGCAATGTGTGAGGCATTATCATTCTTATGACAAGGTATAAAGTGTGCCATTTTGGAAAAACGATCAACAACTACAAAAATACTATCCCTCCCACTCTTAGTCCTAGGCAATCCCAAAACAAAGTCCATAGAAATATCCTCCCAAGGTACACTAGGAACAGGAAGAGGCATATAAAGACCATGTGGGTTAAGGCGAGACTTAGATTTGTTGCAAGTAGTGCATCGTGACACGTAGCGCTCGACATCACGCCTCATATTTGACCAAAAGAAGTGTGTGGACAGCACGTCTTCAGTTTTCTTCACTCCAAAATGTCCCATCAAACCTCCTCCATGTGCTTCCTGCAAAAGTAATAGATGAACGGAGCTAGTTAGAACGCATAGCTTGTTAGCACGATAGAGGAGACCCTCTCGCAGCACATATTTATTCCAATTTCTTCCTTCTCTACAATTTTCAAAAGCATCTTTGAAGTCCAAATCAGTAGTATATAATGCTATAATTGTTTCCAAACCAAAGATTTTATGATCAAGTTGGGACAGCATGGTATAACGCCTAGATAATGCATTGGCAATGATATTTTCCTTCCCTTTCTTATGCTTAATGATGTATGGAAACGACTCTATGAAATCAATCCATTTAGCATGTCATTTATTAAGATTGGTTTGGCACTTAAGATACTTCAATGATTCATGATCGGAATGTATGACAAACTCCTTAGACCAAAGATAATGTTGCCATGTTTGTAATACACGCACTAAGGCATACAATTCCTTATCATAAGTAGAATAATTCAGAGAAGGACCATGAAGTTTTTCACTAAAGAAAGCAATGGGTTTACCTCCTTGTATGAGAACGCCCCCAATACCAATGTCGCTTGCATCGCATTCTAGCTCAAAGGTCTTGTCAAAATCAGGAAGTTGTAGTAATGGTGCTTGTGTAAGCTTCGATTTGAGAGCATCAAAAGCTTGTTGCTACTGTTTTCCCCATCGAAATGGAACTCCCTTCTTCGTTAGCTCATGTAGAGGTGCTGCAATGGTGCTGAAATCCCGCACAAAGCATCGATAAAAACCTGCAAGACCAAGAAAACTACGAACCTGTGTGACGGTTGTTGGGGCTGGCCAGCTGGTGACTGCTTCAATTTTTGCCTCATCCAACTCAATTCCCTGCGATGAAACGACATAGCCAATAAACGAGACTCGATTGGTGCAAAGGACACACTTTTCGAGGTTACCAAACAAACGTGCATCTCTCAAAACAGTAAAAACAGCACGTAAATGATCAAGATGTTCATCATATGACTTGCTGTAAATGAGGATATCATTGAAGTAAACCACCACAAATTGTCCAATGAAAGCACGTAAAACCTCGTTCATCAATCGCATAAAGGTGTTGGGTGCATTAGTTAAACCAAAAGGCATGACTAACCACTCATAAAGTCCAAACTTGGTTTTAAATGCAGTTTTCCATTCATCTCGTAGTGCCATTCTAATTTGGTGGTAACCACTACGCAAGTCAATTTTTGTGAAGATGATAACACCGCTCAATTCATCAAGCATGTCATCTAATCGAGGAATAGGATAACGATATCGAATGGTGATGTTATTAATCGCTCGACAATCAACACACATGCGCCAACTACCATCTTTCTTAGGAACCAAAAGAACAGGAACGGAACAAGGGCTAAGGCTTTCACGAATGTACCCGCGGTCCAAAAGATCTTGGACTTGTCGCTGAATTTCCTTAGTTTCTTGTGGATTCGCCCTGTATGCTGCACGATTTGGCAAACTTGCTCCTGGAATCAAATCGATCTTGTGTTCAATGCCTCTCATCGGTGGTAAACCAGGGGGTATCTCGGAGGGAAACACATCCTCAAACTCCGGCAAAAGGTTAGCAACAGCAGGGGGCAATGCAATAGACAATTCATGAAGTGAAACACATGGCTTCTTTGCAAACTAAAGCATAGCACATCCCCTTAGCATCGAATAAATCAGCAAGTTCAGATTTAGTTGCGAGCAACGATGGTTATTTTAACTTAATAACTTGCTGTTTTTCAGATTCTAATTTTGTTGCTTTGCCATCACGAATTTTACTCTTCTCAAAATGCACAATTTCAGCAGAAGTCATGGGGAGCAAAGTGATTTTCTTTCCCTTATGCATGAAAGTATATTTATTGGTTCTACCATGATGAATAGCATCTGTATCAAATTCCCAAGGACGACCCAATAAAAGAGAACAAGCATCCATAGGAACAACATCAAAATCAGCAAAATCATGGTATGAACCAATTGAAAAATGTATTCTCGCTGTTTGTGTTACCCGAACCTTACTGCTGTTGTTGAACCATTGAATGTGGTACGGATGAGGGTGTGCTCTTGTTGCCAAACCGAGTTTCTTGACGACGTCCGTGTTCACCAAGTTATTGTAGCTACCTCCATCAATTATAGTGTGTACACGGCAGTCCTTGACGACGAGAAACATGTGGAAGAGGTTGTGTCGTTGTAGCTTGTCGTTGGTCTCCACTTTGGAGCTCAAGGCACACTGCACAATGATGCTCCTATAGTTCTCCGTCGCCGTTGTACCAAGTACCTCTTCTTCGGTGTGTTCGTCATTTCGATATGTAAAGTCACTAGCAAGATAATATTCATCTTCAACATCCGAAGTACTATCATTCCCGCCATCGTCGCGTGCTATGTATGCTCGTTTGCTCGGGCATTCTCTCATCATATGACCAAGTCCATGGCAGCGGTGACACTTAATGTCGGAAGTACAACCCGTAGAAAGAGCGGACGACGAAGGCTTGAATGATGTCACCTTGCTGCCTTCTGGCACGCGAGAAAGTGGAGCAGCAGGTATAGTTCGTTGGCCGCCATTGGGTGGTGTATTCGCTGCACGGGGGGTCGAAGATGGTGCTGTTTTGGATGGTGTAGTCACTGCACGTGGCGTGAAGTTGCTCCTCGTGCGATGTTGCTGTTGTTGTCGACCCTGCAATTCTTTTTCTGCCAACATAGTAAGCTGAAACAATCTGTTAACAGTATCATATTCCTTGTAATCAACAATGTCCTGAATTTCACACCTCAACCCCCCATAAAAACGAGCTATTTTATCATCCATATCCTCTACTACCCCACAACGCAGCATACCCTTTTGTAACTCTTGATAATACTGCTCTACGGACATGTTACCTTGGTATAAACGCTGCAATTTTTTGCGAAGGTCCCGCTGAAAAGATGGAGGAACAAATCGAACATGCATAGCTTCCTTTAATCTATCCCATGTTGGAGGGTCAGTTCTAGTTTTAACAAGTTCATTCCACCATATGATAGCAATGTCCTTAAACTCACTAGTGGCTTGACGAACTCTATGTTGTTCAGGAACAAGATGGGAATTAAATTTTTGCTCTACTGTCATCTCCCAATCAAGATAAGCCTCGGCATCATAAGCACCAGAAAAAGAGGGTATAGTAAATTTCACTTTAGCAAAAGGATCATCAGGAGGATGATTATAATTGTTATGATTATTACCTCCCATACCTCGACGATAAATTGACAGTCTTGGCTGATTATTGTGATCTTCCAGTTCATCATAAGCATTGTCTTCTTGTCTTCCAGCGAGAGGCAACCGAGCCTCAAAAGTATTCATCTGAAGAGCAAGGTCATCCAGTTGGCGAGTCAAGTTCGCCAATGACTCCTCCGTTGCTGCATTGTATTTGGCGAACATATCCGTCATGGTCTTCATCATATCATGTAACTCAGCATGTTGAACACATTCGTCATCATTGTCTTCTCCTACCATTGTTAGTAGGAAACAAAATACAATAAAAAATATGTTATCCCTATCCACTACACTGACAATGTGGAAGGTGGAAGGAAACAATCTCTCTCGCTCAAGCGTCTTACCACGCTCTTACAAGTGTTCTTACCGACACAGCAGGTGGTGTGGACGATGAGATGAACCAATGAAGCATGGGGTGATTGCAAAGGTACCTATTATGCTCAAGAGAAAGGTGGAGCTTGGATGGCACAATATGGTGGCTAATAAGCAGAAAATCGGTAACAGCTAAACAAAGTTCAATAAGTATTCAATGTAGGAAACTGTTGCTGGTCAACCAAGTGCCCTAGGTCCTAGCACAACACAAGGAAGTATTAAGGTAAAAGAAAGACATAATGATATAGCCAACAAAACAGCACCGAGTGGTATAGGCCAATTGCATTAATATGCGTGCTCTTCACTATTTTTTTCTTTTTTGTAATATTTTTCTGATATTTTTTCTTTACTCAGGAGCACACAGGTGGTGTGGACGGTGAGATGAACCAATGAAGCGTGGGGTGATTGCAAAGGTACCTGTTATGCTCAAGAGAAAGGTGGAGCTTGGATGGCACAATATGGTGGCTAATAAGTAGAAAATCGTTAACAGCTAAACAAAGTTGAATAAGTATTCAATGTGGGAAACTATTGCTGGTCAACCAAGTGCCCTAGAGCCTAGCACAACACAAGGAAGTATTAAGGCAAAAGAAAGACATAATGATATAGCCAACAAAACAGCACCAAGTGGTATAGGCCAATTGCTTTAATATGCGTGCTCTTCACTATTTTTTTTATTGTAATATTTTTTGATATTTTTTCTTTACTCAGGAGCACAAATATAGGAAGCACACAAATTTGCAGCTCAATTGGATGTAATATGCGGCCTATAGAAAATCAAGAAGATTCTTTAAAATTCGTGCTAAAACTTTGGAGGTCGGATAGCCTATCTTCCAAGAGGAATTGGGGCATCTAATTTCTCTGAACGCGGCTACTCTGCGAAAAATCGGATGCGAAATTTCGCGTAGATGAATTTGAAAAAAATCGCCCGATTTCGAGTTCGTATGCGAAAGTTATGGCCGTTTTGAGGTAGGCTGTCCGAGTTACGTTTTTTTGGATGTTGATTCCAACTCGGTTTGAGAACAGAACTCCTAATCGGATATGAAAATTATTGGGAATTTGCACAGCAACTAATGGGGTGGTGTGTGATGATTCAAGGATGAATGGCACAAAGGTTTCTCACCTAATCTAGGGCTGGCGATGCGTGAGTTCACGCAAGGCGGCTAGCTAGGGCAAACCGATGAACGTGGTGGATCCGTTTGTTATTTAGAGATTGTGGAATAGGTGTCGAATAGCAAGAAAACAAGGACGATACACGATAACTAGGACCCAAAACACAAAGCTAAACCAGCAACAAGACTCGACCACACGAATGCAAACTCAACAATGCAAAATGAAAAAACAAAACTGCAGGCACTATAGTCTGGGAAGCGGTAAAAACGATCTAATTTTTTTGTGACTTTTTTGTGGACTCTAGGTACGAAACAAAATCGATCAAATGGAAGGAAAACAAAGATACCTCACGGGCAACCTGGAAATCTGATACCAATTGATGAGTAGATTTAGGCCCGATCTTCCAAAAGGTATGTCGACTGGGGGTGGAGAACTCGACGTTGATGATCCGCGGCACTCGAGCGGTTCGAGTACCCCTGCAATCACTACACCATGGCTCCGTTGGTTATCAACCGTGCTGGACACGCTTGACCTCCCCAAGAAGGCTAATCCCTGCAAGTGCAACCGAGAACATGAGCAAGAACGTCGAAGACACGATCGAAAATCGTGAAGTTGGGGTCTCACAAACCGTAGAACGGCGATATTATTGATCTAAGCAGAACCCACCGAATATGACTGGCGGCTGCATTATTTATAGTCTAGGTTTCGACTAAAACATGATTAGACGTGTCCCTCATGGACTCTTACGGGATACAAGGCCCAAAGGCCCGATTCGGTGGTGCAGCACAGGATAGAAATCTGAACTCGACTTGTTTTGATGATTCCCAATGACTTTTCAGGAATTTTGAGGTGGGCCAGAACCATTGGAAAGATTATCTTCTCCTCTTTCCGTGCATATGTAGAACATCGAAAACAGAGTCTGTATGCCTCCTGGGCGTCTGTTTTAAGGTGGACTGCTCCTGGACTCCGAGTCGAACTCGAGTCCGAGTTGTAAACTGTTTCCATCAACTTGTGGACGTCCCTGCTGTTTCTCCATGCTCCCAAGGCCTCTTTCCTTCACTTGTTGATCTTCTCCATTATTCCTAATAACAATTAAATCATCACATAGCAATCTATTCTCAAACTCACATACAAAAGAAGTTAGGAATGAATTCACCTGCAGATTTAATAACCGTGCTCGTGCTCTTGTGATTGGTCCTTGCAGTTCAATGTGCGTCTCCGCTGTTGTGACGTTATCATCAGACAGTCACGAGAGGAGAGGTCTTCCACAGCACTCAGCTTAGCGGGGGTAGACGGGCTCAGTTGGTAAGCCATCTACCGGAGTTGTCACGACAGCGGTCACGATAGGTAAAGAACATTTAATCACATAAATGATATAAGTAATTCTTTATTCTATAATATAAATATTTAAAATTGTCACGGCGCCAGTGTGCCTCCTTCAGTGCCTTCTTCTTTGGTGCCTTCTGCTTCGAAGCCTCCTTCTTCGAAGCCACTGCAGTCGGTGACCTCACCTCTGAGATGGTTCCACAACGGCGGACTAGGAGGACCCACTGCGTAGCTCCTCCTCTGGTAGCAACAAACCTAGACGATCGGATCATTATTCATCCAATTGGCGATAGGTAAGTAAATCTCTAACAATTCAATTTAGATACTTTTAGACTTATATATATATACTAATTGAGAATCATGTATCAGGACTTAGGAGGATGCTTCGTTCACGGGCCGAGGACGCCATGCTCTGGTGAACAGTTTCCTGGGCCGTCTAGTCCGTTTGCACTACCCCGGTGTAGTGAACGGACGCGCTGCTATGTCTTGGGATGACTACTACAGGGCCCAGGACATTCTTCACGGCAACCACCAGGAGGCTGTTTGGCACGACTTCATGGTAAGAATGAACAATACTTGTGTAATACAAATCTGATATAAGTTATATACATTTACTTGTATATTTTTTTCAGGCACAGTATCGTTTGGAGAACGAGGTCGAGCAGACAGATCAAGCTCGTCTCATCTTCCATAACTGTGATAGGAAGATCATGACACAGTCAGTATCGTTGGCTCGCATTCAAGCTACAAATGAGTACTTCAAGTTGCATCCAAACGAGCGTGAGTTGGGGAAGGACTCGTCCGACATGTACTTGATGGTGGCGCAGTACGTAGAGGTAAAGTTTTTAGTTTAATTTGCTTCATTATCTGAATATGATCAATATTTTCATTCGATAATAAATTTGTGCAGGTCAGCGTAGCGTGGCTTGTCAGCCATCCAGACGCGTACCGTGCCTTGTGTGCTCTTTGGGCGAGCGAGGGCTTCCAGGCACTTTCTAAAACCCATCGAGAGAGTAGAGGGACGGATAGAAAACATCGCTTAGATGGGGATGGTTATGTACGCCTCGCTAAATGGATTGTAAGTGCTACTCGCATTTTATTAAGTAATTTTATAATCCTCATTGTGCTAACATGTATCGATAGGAGTACGGGAGCGGTCAGCAGCTGGCACCTATCGAGGTTTGGAAGAGAGGTCACATGGGAAGTGACCCATCGCAGCCTCACCAGTTGTCTTCTCAGACGGCGGCACGGGTTTTGGTGAGTTATTTTTTCAACTTAATTGAATTCTTTTAAATAGTTCTAATGACGTTATTTTTCTATATTTTTAGGCAAAGTACGGGGAGGAGGCGCGGAGGATTCGAGGCGAAGAGTTCGATTCGTAGAGCGTGCCAATCGTTCCTGAAGCCACGTATGCAAGTAGTGGTGGGAAACCTCACGTGCAGTGAGCTTTGTTATTTTTAATTTACTGTTACCAACTCCGAGATACAAAAATTTAATAGTCTTGCTTGTTGTGCAGGTTAGCCATCTTCGATGGAGTCGTCGACTCGAGGCAGGTGCGGGCTTCCTCGAGGGCTTCTTCATTGTATCAGGGTAGGTCCAGCAGCAGCCGTGTGAGTCGAGATTTGGAGCTCTAGAGTCTTTGAGGGGAGCTCTAGAGGACTCAAGAAACGCTCAGGGCGAGAGACAGGGCGCAGAGGGTTAGGGACGAGGCGCAGGGACGAGTATCAAAACTCATTCATGCTAGAGATGCTAGCTGCCATGCACGTACATTTTAGATGTTGTACTAAATATTTTTAATATATAAGTGACATGTATAATGATTTGCTTTGTGTTTGCAGGCTATGTTTCCAGGACAATCGCCTCTCCTTCCACAATGGACGCCGCCAACGATACAGTAGCTGTTGGTGCCGATGACAGCAGTCCAGGTACAAAATTGAGTAAAATATGCATTTTTTTACTTGTAACATGTCTAACCACACTTGCACATCACAGGGATCGGAAACTAAGGCTCAAACTCTGTCGCCTCAGATTTCGGCACTTGGACGACTGCAGGAGGACTTTTCGAACTCCGGTGGCAGTGGACGGGGTAGCGTCTAAGAGTCAGGTCAGCTCCTCGCTTGTTAGTTTCAGTTTTCAGTTTCAAAAGAATCAAAACTGTACTCATAGCAATCTTGCCTCAAACCGATCAGTGTCTTGTCAAACCAGAATTTGGATATGAAAACAGCAGTTTCATAAATTGTGTTTAATACCAAAGTTAAATTTAACTTCAACAACTTTTCAATAGTTATTTATATGCCCCATAGTAATTTTGGATCAAGAGTTATCAGGTTCCAAACATATACATAGTTACATACATACATATATATATTTTTTTTCAGATTTCAGGCATTGGGCTGGTTTCAGAATATAGCATCAATCAATGAGAATTAAAGAAAAAAGCATTGCAAACCTGTTCCATTGACCTGCTGTGTTCAGATTTCAGAATTCAAATGAGGCCACTTAATAACCATTAATTCCAGAATCCAGAATTATACATCACTAACAGCAGCAAGCCAGCAAGAAGTAAACACAGTTCTAAACTTGTACAAGCCTAACCATAAAACAGAGTAAAAGCCTAAAACAGCAAGGCTCTGAGAAGAATGTTCTTGTTAACCAACAAGTTCTCATATTTTTGGAGTCCGTGTAACTACTAGCTAGCAACTAAAGTGTTACCTATTTTATAGGAATTTCGAATGCGAGGAGCCGGAAGCCAAGGACTTCACCAAGCTCTTTATGTTTTGCGGTTGTATTTTGCTTCGTCCGAACTCGCAAAGGGTGTAGTGGTGTGTGTATAGTGTTCTGAAATGCTTGTTGATATATATGTCTGTTTTGAAGTGTCTGTGTGATCTGGCCATCGAGCCAGGGCAGTATTTTCTGTTTTTTTTTAAAAAAAAACTACATAGATTTTTGACGACGGTTTCTTGGCAACCGTCATTGATACTTGCAAGTTATAGACGACGGCGGCCGAAACACTGTCATCCATAACCTTCCAGTATAGTCGACGGTGGCTTCTGTACCGTCGTCGATAAGGCACTTATCGACGACGGTTCCTTCTGCCATCGTCGATAATATTTCCCGCGCTGCCGCGGAGATAGAGACACTTATCGACGACAGCTAAATATAGCCGTCGTCAATAAACTTATTGAAGACAGTTACCGTCGTCGATAACCTTATAGATGACAAATTGTCGTAGATGGCCAGAAACCATCGTTGATAAGGCTATACCATCATTGATAACTTATAGACGACGGTTTTACGCTTATCGACGACGGTTTCTAGCCGTCGCCTATTATCGCGATTCCTGTAGTGATTTTCAGCACAAAAGTGATCAAATGATTAATTTTAAATTTCAGTTTTGTTATTACTTCTAAATGCTTTTAAAGATCATGGCTGATCAAATTATCATCGAAGAAATAAAGTTCTAAAGTGACTAAAAGCTTCATTCTTATATGCCATAAAGTAGACCCAACAGTATCTAGAATAATCATCAACAATCACAAGAACATACCATTTACCTCCCAAAGATTGAACACGTGAAGGACCTACGGTGACAAGGTGCAAAAGTTGCCCCAGTTCAGTTGTCATGGTCATTGTGAGAGGAGCATGTGAACCTGCAACCATCTTACCATGTCTACTAGAAGAGCACACAATTTCTTTGTCCCTTTTAAGCTTAGGACTATGTATGCGATCAGGAGCACTAACACGCGTGAGATGATCAAAGCCTACGTGACCAAGTCTATAATGCCAAAAATATAAGTCTTTTGAATCATTGGAAACTAGACACCTGTGCTTAGAGGATGACATATCAAAATCAGCTTTTAAAACTCTTTTCGAACCGAGACATGTTAAAAATAAGCTCACCATTTGCATCTACAACCTTGCAGCCTTTTTTAGTAAAAATAATTTTTAGATTTTCATATAGCAATTGTGAAACAGAAAGAAACTTGTATTTCTAATTTTTAACAAGTTCCACATATTTTAATGTGTAGTGATTATTAACTCTAACCAAACCCTTAGCAATTATAGGAGTTGAAGAATTATTGGCAAAAGTAACATTTTCAACACGTAATACAAAAGAGAGGGAGAAAACCATTTTTTGTTACCGATCATGTGGCATGAGCAGCCTGAATCCACAATCCAAATGTTCTCGTTCCTCAAGCATGTAACCTACGTAGAAGCACAATATGTCGATGACTCAATATTGGAGTTAGTCGAAAGATATTAAAGAATCCATTCTGAGTCACACGATGTCCAGCAGGAATAACACACGAAAGTTGAGATAAAACAACAGGTTTATGAGACAAAGTTTGAGAATTCTTGTATACAACTACTGACCTACGAGGTGTTACATGTGTAGCATGAAAAACAGTAGGTTTGAGAGCAAACTTTGCATGTTTTCGACTCATTACAAAAGGTTTCATGTTCCAATTTTGTATGAGAGTTATGACATCTAGCTTGCATTCTTTCCTTTTTCTATTGTTTAGCTAATCTATATCAGAAGTATTTGACAAGTCCATCTCTACGACAGTACGTACAAAGAAATTTAACTTTGTGTTCATGTCTAGATGAGCAAGCAACATGATTATTAGAAACTGAATGAGACAACACTCCTGCAGATTTGTAAATCACTTCTTTTGTTTAGGAATTGTTTGAATCAAGCCACTTCCTAATGACTTTACAAATTTAGGTTGATGTAGCTTAGCATGAGCATGGGAATCAAAACCTAAACCAGTTTTTTCATTGCAAGATTTAGAGGAATTCAGCAGCAAGTTTAAATTTTTATTCCCATTACAAAACCGCTGTCGTGTCCTATTCATGTCATCAAGTTTCTTAGACAAGTCTAGGCAGTTTTCACATGAAGTTTTTCCTTTTAGTTTGCAATTAGAATAATATTTAACTTCATGAGAATGTAAAGCATTGTTGGTTACAGAAATCTCATTCAAGGCATCATGTAATTTCTTATCAAGATCATCACAAGTAATACAATGCAAATCAATTGTAGAACAACAAGCATCTTTCATGTTTTTATCATTAAGTGGAGCAAGCTTTTTGTTCTTTTCAATTTCTAACTCAAGATTATCAAGTATAGAGGTGTCTGCACTTCCTAGGGATGACAATTGTTCATATATAAGCTCACATGAGGAACAAGAATAATCACTAGGAATCAATGTTTTCAAATGATTAATTTCAGATTTTATTGATTCAATTTTAACAGCATTGTCCCAAGTTTTTGTCCTTTTTCCTAAGTATAACAGTGGCACGAGAAATAACATCACAAATTTCTTTGCAAGTGGGACATACCTCTTCATCATCGCTGTTATGTTCTAACTCCTCCATACTTGATCTTGAGTTGCCCTCCATAAAGCACAAGTTTGCCAAATTTTCATTATTTCATCACTTCCGATGTCCACATCACTCGAGCCAAGTTCTTGAAGTGCAAAAATAAAATTGTTTATCAATTGGCGACTTGTAAAACCCTTCTCCTTCTTATCGCTTGCGGATGAGTGCTTCGTCCTTGTTTGCTTTTCATCACGGGAAGTAGGGCCTGAAATATTAGGGCAATCCGTATGAAAATGTCATGTCTTACCACATTCGAAGCATCGTTGCGAACAATCACTTCCTCTCTTTCGACTTCTCACATTTTGCAATGCTTTTGAGAATCGAGTAGAGGGAAGTGCTAGCTCCTCCTTCGGAAACTCTTCAATCTGTTCAAGGGTTAGAGAAGACAGCAAAGCAAGTGAACCACATTATGAATATTGGCTAGAGCTAGGTGTCTCACGTTGTGAAACAAATGCAAGAGACTTGTTGGGATTCTTATGTGAGATCATGTCAATTTCATGACTTTTTAACTTGGAATATAGAACAACTAATGTAAGTCTACTCATGACAGTGGATTCACGAATAGATGTAACTTTCATCTCCCAAATTGACATGTCTAATGCACTTAGTAATTGCCTAGCATTCTCAACATCTAAAAAATTAACATTGACACTATACAAGTTGCTGAGAATTTTGTTAAAGCGGGGAAAAAGGTCATCAATTGAATCATATGGTTACATCTCGAAGCGCTTGTATTCTTTCTTGAGCATGTCTTGTCTTACCTCCTTGATAGTGTTGGATCCTTCATGATAATCACATAGAGCTTTCCAAACATCTTATGCAAATCGGAGGTGTGCAACACGACTGTAGTCGCTTTGAGTCAATCCTTGTATGATCAAGTTTCACACCTTGTTGTTGTTGTCAACATCTCTCATGTTTGTAGCCATGACTTGATCATTTGGTGGCACGTCCTAAGACTTGTACAACTTTTCACATATGCGAAGCCTTGCGCCTAGATGAAAGTGTTAGACCTATGTGTGTTGAATACATTGGCTATTATAATAAAAGTTTTGAATATTGCCAAAACACCCTTTTCAACAAGGTCCAGTTCTAGGTCCGAGCTTCGACCAGGTTCGACAATAGGTCTGACATGGTTTGGGTAGCTCCGACAAGGTCTGACAATAGGTCCGACATGTTTTGGGTAGCTCCGGCAAGGTTCGATGATAGGTTCGGCATGTTTTGGGTAGGTCTCCTGCAAGGTCCAGCAAACTTTGGCTAGGTCTGACGTGAGGTCCGACAAACTCTGGCTAGGTCTGGCACAAGGTCCTGTTAGCTTTTGCTTGGTCCGACGCAAGGTCCGGATAGCTTTGGCTAGGTCCGACGCAAGGTCCAGTTAGCTTTAGCAAAGTCCGGTGCAAGATCGCAGTGGTTCTTCTTTTAACTTGCAATGTTTCAAACTTATTTTTTTGCTTATGGGAAGTTTGCTTACTATACTTTTACTAAGTTTTTAAAGATTTATGGTTGTTTACAGTGGTTATTGTTTTGATATGGCTTGCAACAAGCTTATGTGAGGTGTGTGAGACCCATGTGTGCTGAATACATTGGCTATGGCGATAAAAGTTTTGAATACTATCAAACACCTTTATCATCAAGGTCTGACTCTAGGTCCGAGTTCCAGCAAGGTCCGACGATAGATCTGGCTTGTTTTGGGTAGCTTCGGCAAGGTCCGACGTAAGGTCCGACTTGCTTTTGCTAGGTCTAACTTCTTTGTCTAGGTCCTACTAGCTTTGGTTACCTCCGGCTCTAGGTCTGACTAGCTTTGGTTAGCTCCAGTGCTAAGTACTGCTAGCTTTGGTAAGTTCCAGTGCTAGATCCTGTTAGTTTTGGTAAGCTCCGGATTCAAGGTCCGATTAGCTTTAGCAAGGTTTGGAGCTTGATCGCAGTAGTTCTGTTTTTAATTTGCAATGTTTTGAACTTGCTTTTTGGGTTACGGAAAGTTTTCTTAGTTTTATTTTACTAGGTTTTTGGTGTGTTTTGGTGGTTATAGTTGATATCTTTTTACTAAGTTTTGCAACATACTTATGTGAGGTTCTCACGTAAGGTGTTGTGGTTATCCGAACTAATGAGAGTCAAGTCGAGGACTTGTGCTCAAAAGTATTAGTTGTTTATTCATGTTCAGGTGTTGCTTGAGTTCAAGACATGGCTGGTGACGGGATCCATTGAAATAGTCTTAGGGAGAAGATGAGGTTCAACAACCAAGTTCGGGAGGAATTGTGGTTGAGTTGATCGGGAGGTTGCGCAACATGTTTGAATCATGAACAATGCATATGAAGGTATCGTGGACGTCGTCAGAAGATGTTTGCACGTGTGCAAGGATTGCATGGATGTGGCTACATGCTCCGAGGCGTGATGAAGAGATGTGGACGTAAAGAATTGGTCAGAAAGGTCCAACCGACTAGGTTATGGACTCAGGCTGCGGCTGAGTCATGTTTGACTCAAATAAGGAAAGTTTTGAGTTGGTTATTATAGAATTTCGTGTGGGTCACGAATTTGACTTGTTTTAGGAATGTTGGATACCTTCCTAAGGTGTTTGGATGTCTTAAGATTGCTTCTATCTGCGTATAGAAGAGTATTGAGCAGTTATGGAAAGTTTCGATTCGTGAATTGAGTAGAATTAAAGTCCTAGTAGTTTGGGTCGGCCTAAGGGCTGGTTATATAAGCAAGGGAGGCTAGAGCTCGTGGTACACGACTTTGGAGATGTTCCTTGTAAGTTTTGATCAATAAAATTCATAGTCTAAAGGAGCTTTTGTGCCATGTTCCTCCGACTTGTTTTCTTCAAGTCTTTCTCGTCGAGTTTCTGCACAGCACTACCTTGCTTCGATGGTTTTATCATAACTCGAGTTTTACCGATCTGTTTGACATGATTCTTCTTCGTTTGTCTTCACAACTTAATTTTCTATCATATGTGAAAATCTCACAGTCATCGGATTTGTGGTTTCTGATCTACATGAGTTTCTTTGCAGTGTTCTAGAACTGTTTTTCTCGGGTAGGTCAGATTGACCTATGTTTGATCTTTCGATCGTAACTTGAGTTTCTCTCGGCGGATTTTTTTATTCTTGTTGTGCATCTTCGTTACTTGATTCTATACAATCTATACTAGTTTTTTCATAGTTGAAAGCATTTAGATTATTCACACACACTGTTTCTTTAACAAATCGGTTTTCTGCTGAGGGGTGTTTTCGTTGCTTCCGTTGAAAAGTTTTAATTTACCATTCACCCCCTCTGGTAGCTTTACACGTGTTTTTCGACCAACAATTGGTATCAGAGCCATGATGCTCTAATCTTTGTGATTTGCACGTGTTTTTGACTAATCATCATGGAGAAATACTCCACAAAACCTTGTGTTTTTAGTGGTATTGATTTTTAGGTTTGGAAAGCATGTATGGAAGCTTTCATCCAGGCACAAGGCTTTGCAATATGGGAAAAGGTGTACAAGCCTTACGACGTGCCTCTGAACGATCAAGTCACGTCTACAAACTTAAGAGATGTCGACAACAACAAGAAAGCCCGCAACTTGATAATCCAAGGACTAACTCAGAGCGACTTCGATTGTGTTGCACACCTCCGATCGGCGTACGATGTGTGGAGAGCGCTTTGTGACTACCACGAAGGATCCAACACGTTCAAGGAGGTAAGACAGAACACTTTCATATAGATTGCCCTAACCTTTTAGGTCCTTCTACCCGTGATGAAAAGCAGAATAAAGTCAAGTCCACTTCTGGCAACATCAACAAGAAAAAGAAGGGTGTTATAGGACGCAAACTGATAAACAATTTCATCACCGCACTTCAAGAACATTGCTTGAGTGATGTAGACATTGGAGCTGACGAAGATGAAGATGATCTGGCAATCTTGTGTTTCATGGCGGGCAAATCAAGATCAAGTATGGAGGATGCAGAGCACAACAGTGACAACGAAGAGGTATGTCCTACTTGTGATGGAATGTGTGATGTTATTTCTCGTGCAACTGTTATTGTTAAGAAAGAGGACAAAAAGCTTAGGCACAATGCTGTTAAAATTGAGTCACTAGAATCTGAAATTAATCGTTTGAAAACCTTGATTCGTAGTGATGATTCTTGTTCCTCATGTGATTTAATATATGAACAATTGTCCTCCTCAAGAGGTGCACACTCCTCCACTCTTGATAAACTTGAGTTAGAGATTGAAAAGAACAAAAAGCTTGCTGCACTTAATGACAGAAACTTAAAAGAAGCTTCTTGTTCTACAATCTATTTGCATTGTTCTACCTGTCACTACAGGAATAGCGATAACAGAAGACGGCCAAAAACTGTCGTCTATAAGGACAATATCATCGTCTATAAGTTATCGACAACGGTAAAGCCTTATCGACGACAGTTTCCAGCTGTCGACGACAATTTGTCATCTATAATGTTATCAATGATGGTAACCATCGTCTCTTAGTTTATTAATGACGACCAAGTTTAGCTGTTGTCGATAACGACCTCCATCCACGTGGCAGCGGGGAAATCTTATCGTTGACGGTCCCATGAACCATCGTCAATAGTACACTTATCGACGATGGTATAAAGGCTACTGTCGACGACAATGGACGCTTATTGATGACGGTTACTGGGCAACCGTCGTCCATAACTTGCTAGTATCGACGACGGTTGCCCTGAAACCGTCGCCAAAAAGCCATGCATTTAAAAAAATAGAAAATACTGACCTGGCTCGATGGCCAGATCACACATGTAATTTAAAACAGACATATATATCAGCAAGAATTTTGGAACAATATACACACACCACTACACACTTTGCGAGTTCGGACGAAGCAAAATACAACCGCAAAACATAAAGAGTTTGGTGAAGTCCCTGGCTTCCGACTCTGGCACTTGCATTGCCACCTCGCCTTCGAAATTCCTGTAAAATAGATAACACTTTAGTTGCTAACTAGTAGTTACACTTTAGTAGTCTCCAAAAAATGCATACTCCATTATTGGAGATATCAAATGTTTATATTCTTTATTTACATTGTCACTCTAGTTTTACCTCTCCAAAATGCATATCACTGAACAATTGAACATGACCTTTCATGCAACACCATGCATGTTCTGCAAAATACAAAAGTGAAGAGCAATGTTGCATGTTGGTTCATGGATGAGACAACCAATACTCACAAAGTGACATTCAAACACCCTAACCTCAAATATACACCACCCCAAACCCTCTCTGAATAAAAACACTCCCACAATCATAACCCATACTAATTTCAAGCTCCATGCAACCCGACACCATAGCACCATACCATAAACATACCAATAATTTCCTTCTCCAACACTACCAAGCACAAACAGCACAAGAACCACTCAACAACACATATTATAAGATGAAGTGTGAGCATTTATGCACAAAGCTGACCTGACTCTTAGACGCTACCCCGTCCACTGCCACCGGAGTTCAGAAAGTCCTCCTGCAGTCGTCCAAGCGCTGGAATCTGAGGCGTTGGAGTTTGAGCCTCAGTTCCCGATCCTTGTGATGTGCAAGTGTGCTTAGACATGTTACAAGGCAAAAAATGCATATTTTTTTAAACTTTGTACCCGGACTGCTATCGTCGGCACCAGCGGTTGTTGTATCGCTGGCGGCACCCATTGCGGAAGGACAGGCTGTTGTCCTGGAAACATAGCCTGCAAACACAAAGCAAATTATTATACATTACATTTATATATTAAAAATATTAAGTACAACATCTAGAATGTACCTGCACGGCAGCTTGCATCTGTAGCATGAATGAGTTTTGATACTCATCCCTAGCCCTCTGCGCCTCGTCCCTAACCCTCCGCGACTCATCCCTCACCCAAAGCATTTCTTGAGTCCTCTGGAGCTCCTCTTGAAGACTCTGGAGCTCCAAATCTTGACTCGCACGGCTGCTGCTGGACCCGCTCTGATGCAATGAAGAAGCCCTCGAGGAAGCCCGCGCTTGTGTCGAGTCGACCACTCCATCGAGGATGGCTAACCTGCACAATGAAGCAAGACTATTAATTTTTTGTATCTTGAAGTTGGTAACAGTAAATTAAAAATAACAAAGCTCACCGTCCGTGAGGTTTCCCAACGCTACTTGCATACGCGGCTTCAGGAACGATTGGCGTGCTCTGCCAATAGAACTCTTCGCCTCAAATCCTCCACGCCTCCTCCCCATACTTTGTCCGAAAATACAAAAAAATAACGTCATTAGAACTATTAAAAAGAATTCAACTAAGTTGAAAAAATAACTCACCAAAGCCCGTGTTGCCGTCTGAGAAGACAGCGGTCAGGCTGAGACGGATCACTTCCCAAGTGACCCATCTTCCACACCTCGATCGGTGTCGGCTGCTGACCGCTCTCATACTCCTATCGATACATGTTAGCACAATGAGGATTATAAAATTACTTAATAGAATGCGAGTAGAACTTACCATCCGTTTAGCAAGGCGTACGTAGCCATCCCCACCTAAGCGACGTTTTCCATCCATCCCTCTACTCTCTCGATAGGTTTTACAAAGTGTCTCGAAGCCCTCGCTCGGCCAAAGAGCACACAGGGCACAGTATGCGTCCGGACGGCTCACAAGGCACGCTACGCTAACCTGAACAAATTTATTACTGAATGAAAATATTGATCATATTCAGATAATGAAGCAAAATAAACTAAAAACTTTATCTTTGCGTATTGTGCCTCCGTCAAGTACGTGTCGGACGAGTCCTTCCCCGACCCACGCTCGTTTGGATGCAACTTGAATTACTCGTTCGTAGCTTGAGTGAAAGCCGACAATACTGATTGTGTCAAGATCTTCCTACCGCATTTATGGATGACGAGACGAGCTTGATCCGTCTGCTTGACCTCGTTCTCCAAACGATACCGTGCCTAAAAAAATATACAAGTAAATGTATATAACTTATATTAGATTTGTATTAGACAAGTATTGTTCATTCTTACCATGAAGTCATGCTAAATAGCGTCCTGGTGGTTGCCGTGAAGAACATCCTGGGCCCTATAGTAGTCATCCCAAGATGTAGCAGCGCGTCCGTTCACTACACCGGGGTAGTGCAAACGGACTAGACGGACCAGGACACCGTTCACTAGAGAGTGGCGTCCCCAGCCCGTGAACGAAGCATCCTCCAAAGTCTTGATACATGATTCCCAATTAGTATATATATAAGTCTAAAAGTATCTAAATTGAATTGTTAAATATTTACTTACCTATCGCCAATCGGACGAATAATGATCCGATCGTCTGGGTTTGAAGCAGCCGGAGGAGGAGCCACACAGTGGCTCCTCCTAGTCCGCCGTTGTGGAACCGGCTCAGAGGTGGGGTCACCTGACTGCACTGGTTTCGAAGAAGGAGGCTCCAAAGAAGAAGGCACTGAAGAAGAAGGCACCAAAGGAGGCACAGTAGTCTTTGTGTCTTCAGACATAGAGTCACCCTGACAATTATAAAGATTCATATTATAGAATAAAGAATTACTTATATAATTTATGTAATTAAATGGTCTTTACCTGTCGTGACCGCTGTCATGACGACTCCGGTAGATGGCTCACCAACTGAGCCCATCTACCCCCGCTAAGCTGAGTGTCATGGAAGACCTCTCCTCTTGTGACTGTCGGTATAGAAAGCTCTGCGCTCCTGCCCCTCCTCGTCTGCTGCTACTCGACGACATCCTTTCTAAAGGAAAATTAGCTAATGAATTTAATGGAAAATATATAAAATAAAAGAAGACATGAAACAAATGTTACTTGTACTTAATTTTAAAATCCATCAGCATCACGATGTACTCTACTATGTAAACCGGACCGTCGATCTATGGGGACCGAAATCCCGACATCCCAGGGAACTCATTTGGTGGTGTTGTGCGATGCGACACCCAACAGTATAAAAGAAAAGAGCGAGATTAAATACGATACCAAGTCTTTATTTATGAACACAACGGAAGTTTTACAATACTAAGCGGAAAGGAAAGTGACCTATTCATCATAGCTATGCTCTCGACACTAGCTATGCAAAAGCAAAGTCATCCATATCCTGGATGCTGCGCACTAGCAACACCAAACTTACGGTGGCGTGCAGGGTTCCCACTCGGCTATAAACCTTGGAGGGGGTGCAGCCTCGTCATCGAACCCGACATCAGTCGTATAATCTGCAAAAACTTGTTAACTGCAAACGTGAGCTTAAGGATTAACAAGACTAACCCGCTTACTAGACATATGCAGGGTGAACCTAAGCATAGGTGAGGTAAAGTAGTAAAGTACTCGCCTACAAGTGGATCCTTAGCTTTGAAGTTATTATCAGTAGCTTACCAGTTTACTGAAAGTAACATTAGTCATCATATTGGACAACAATCAAGTTCCATAACAATTATAACTCAATACATCTTATTCTCCTAACTTCTTCAATATTTTACTATGTCATGACACGGTGAACAAGTTGTACTCTATTACCGCGAGGGACAGTAATTGCAATCAGGACACACCCGAATAACACGTCATGTACACCCGTGCCTAAGGAGCGTGCCGTGCTCCTGACCATGTCATACGCAGCCACCTTCACAAGAGACCTCAAACACCAAACCAGTCCCACCATCGCGGGCATAAGGTTCCCTCACGTAGCGTGTCTGTGCCCGCCAGCGAATTTACACCTTACTACCCTCCGCCCACCTCTATGGACAATGGGCTATGCCTCGACACCCGAGTTACCAAGTTACATTGGTTTCCTGGTTTCCATGTGCCCAGTATGCATCCAGTACCGTTCAAACTTGTCCAGCAGGGCCGCACACAGATCGGTCCTTAATCGACACAAGCAGGGCTACGCACATGAGACCACGTCTCGTTGCATCCTACACACTGCTCAGTCTCAATTTCATATTCATAAACTAATTCTTGATCAGATTCATCCTGTGTGGTAAAATCCTATCTCGCGAGTAGATTCCAACTACTTGACTTCTACAGGATTCCTAGGCACGTAAGCATGGCATTTTCTACTTGTCGGGCTGTAGACCTACCCAATACTCCATGGGATTTGTGGGTCACACAAGTGGATGTCAAACACCTGAAACCTAATGTACAAACATCTAAAGACATAAGGTGAAGGAAAACTGCAAAGACACTGTAAGGAACTTAAATGCAAACCGGGGCTTGCCTAAAAATGTGTCCGGGTCTAAATTAGTCTCCGGTAAATGGACTTCCAAGGCTTCCGGCTGCTCCTCGACTTCAGTTACTACACGATATGCATATACTATATATGAATGACTTTGAAAATAATTAATATGTTTAATGTAACAAGCTAATATCATATGATCAAAATAAGATAATGATCTTAATTGTCTTTGGGACTTTTTGTAGATACTAGGGACTAACATGGAGACTCTTGCAAATAACAGGAAACGATCAAGGAAGTTTGTTGTCTCTAAAAATATGGCAAGTAATAACATTCTCTGAATTTTGGTTGAAATTCTGGAGGTCTATCATGGCTACCAGTGGATGTATCATGTAGAGGTGGTCTCACTGGTTCTAGGAAAACTTGTTTCACAATTTTCTAAGCCTCCTACAGAGAGAAATTGATTTTACAAGTTTGGGCGAATTTCTGAAATGTTTTCTGTATTTTTTTTCCAATTTTTCAATTACATAGAGGTTTGGAACACAGATCAACCCAGTAAATAAAGTCCAACGAACTTGAAATTTTTACTGGAGATCAAGGGTGCTATTAAGAGTGTTCTAACCAAAATTGGGAATTTTCAAATTAACAGAACAGTAGTAATTATTTTCCCAAGCAGTTAGCTCAAATGAGTTAATTATAAAATTCTGGTAGTTTCATGTCCAAAAAATTGCATCACTGCAAAGTTGAGATTGAGATGAGTCTACCAGGATTTATTTTGAAATTTTTGAGAAATTCTACTAGGAGTAATGAATTTTAGAAGTTTTATTGAATCCTAGAATTATTTTTCAATTGGAAAATTTAAATAAAGTGGCCGGTCCCACTTCATTTGATTGGGCCAATTGCATCTGGGCCACACCGGGGGCCACAGGGTTAACACGCGCAGCCGCACCGGATCCAGTGCCGCAGCCGATCCGCGCGCTCGCACGCGTCGCTGACAGTCGGGGCCCAGGGGGCCTTCGTCTACCTCCCGACGCGCCGCTCGGCCATGGCAGCGCAGCGCTGGCGAGCTCGCCGGAATGGTTGCGTCGACCTCCTTCCGTCCTAGCCTTGACTGCCTAACCATAAAATCGACCGCGCAAGCCGATGGTGGGATCCAATCGAGGTGGCGACGGCCGAAGACAGCGGTGCGACGGCGACGGCAGAGCTGAGGTTTCGATGATCGTTGGAATCGCTCGAGAATGTCGCAAGAAGCTTGGGGAAAGGTTGGGAATGTTCCTGGGAGCATGGGGAAGGTAACTAGTGGGTGCAAACAGGATGAAATCGCCGGCAACGTCGACTTCGACGGTGAACCGACGGATTTCATTGGCGACAGGGAAAAACTTGAATATCTCGGTCGATACTCGATGGTTTCCACTGATTCTTGGCAGATGGGTGCACTAGGAGGTACGGACAATAATACTTAATTGGATTGAAAAATTATTACACATAGAAAAGGAATTAAACCGAGAAGCGAGCTAGTTCAATGGCAACGACCGAAAGCAAAACTGGAATATATTGCTCAATACTGGATGAAAAAAGGCACGGCTTTTATTGTGAGAAAGAGCTCAGGATGGCGATCCTTTTTGATGTTGAGGTCTAGTTGTGACACCCCTTGTTGAGGGCTGGCGACGGTGGAGCAGAGGCGACGTTCGTCCCCAACTCTGGTGGCATCCGCGGAACTTCAAACTACGGCCAACACAAAGAGCAAAACGATGAGCCAAAGGGTGTGGATGGTAGAGCATAGCCTTGGTGTCATATTTGCTGTTTGCATCAAAGAGAAACAGGGAAAGGAGGAGGTGCTCACCGGGGAGGAACGGAGGCGGCGGTGCTGTGCGACGGCGGCGCGAAATAGAGCGAAAAGGGGTGTTGAGGTTTACCACTCGGGTTAGGAGGGCAGATAAGGGTGAGGAGGAGTGATATAGACACCATAAACGCCACACAGCTGCTTGCCGACGGTGAGGTGTTGCCCTCAGCGTGCGTCGGTCGGTGTGGAGTGAGAAGACAGGGCACTCACGGTAATGGCTCACTGACCAGTGGGTCCCACATCCCTCTCCAAGTCTATCTCTCTGGAACTTCAATTTCCTTACCAAACTTGATCCAAAAATCCTAGATTTTTGTGGAGAGACCATGTTAAATATGGAGATTATGATTCCGAAATTAGATTTCAAATTTGGACAATTTTAAATTGGAATTCAAATTCAAAATTGAATTTGAATTAAAATCAATGGAGTCACTGAATTAAATAGCAAATGAGCTTCATAAATTATGAAACTTTGCAGGGGTGCTATTTGGAATATTATGATGCCATGGAAAAATATATAGCCTCAGATTTGAATGTTTTGACAGGGCCTAATTGTACAGTAGCTATATTCAAGTTTTTGAAATAATTTGAATATATTTAGTACTGCATATTGTTTTTGCCCTAGAAAATTTCCATTCAATAAATTCCAAAATTTGCAGAAAGGTCACTTGAATTTTCCTAGGGTCATTGGCGATGTCCATTCCCCTATGTTAATAAAATTTAATTATGAGTGAAAGAAATATTTTTGATGAGACCAAGTTTATGTGTACAGCCATAATTGATCACCACTATGGTTGATGACCCACTGGTAATTGAACTTTATATTAAGGAAAAACTGGGATTTTGCATTCCTTCCCCCCTTAAAAGAATCTCTCCCGAGATTATAGGAAGGATTAAAGAAAAAGATCTAATGTACATATGCCGCTAACATGTTAGATAGTTTGTTCTAAGGTATTCCTCGCTTTCCCACGTTGCTTCTTCAGCGGTGTGGTTGCCCCACAAGACCTTGTAGAAATGCAAGGTGCGGCTTCTTGTGATGCGAGTCTTCTCATCAATTATCTAGATTGGATGCTCATAGTAAGTAAGATCTGGTTGGAGAGCTTCCAAATCCTCCATATGGACGTCACCTGGGGTCTTGAGACAATTCCGCAACTGCGAAATGTGAAACACATTGTGGACCCCTAAAAGCGACGCTGGTAGTTCTAGACGATAAACCCCAGGTCCGCATCGTTCAATTACTCTGAAAGGACCAATGTAGTGTGGAGCTAGCTTCCCTTTTACTCTGACGGGATGAATCCCTTTCATCGGGGATACACAAAGATAAACGTGATCCCTGACATCCAAGTGAAGAGGTCAACGTCGGTTGTCCGCTTAGCTTTTCTAACGAGACTGGACAGCCTTGAGATTGGCTTGAATAACTCGTACTCGTTCTTCGGCTTCATTTACCAAGTCTATACCATGTATCACCCATTCATCGGATTCACACCAGTTCAAAGGTGTGCGGCACTTCCAGCCATAAAGAGCTTCATATGGTGCCATCTGGATGCTAACCTGATAACCATTGTTGTATGGAGACTTCGCCAATGGCAGATGATCATCCCATCTTTTACCATGGTGGATGGCACAGGCGCGGAGCATATCTTCCAGCACTTGGTTTACCCGCTCCGTTTGACCATCAGTTTGAAGATGGTAAGTTGAGCTCCGAATCAACTTGGTAACCAACGATGCATGGAGCTGCTCCTAAAATCAAGCAACAAATACGGCTCCACGATCTGAGATGATGGTGCGAGGTACTCCATGTAAGCACATGATTCTAGCAATATACAATTCTACGTACTTTGGTTCATAGTAGTTGATATTGACGGGTATGAAAATGAGCTGACTTTGTCAATCGATCAACTATCACCCAAATGGATTCATGCTTACGGAATGTCAGAGGCAATCCAATGATGAAATCCATGTTGATGTCCTCCCATTTCTAGGCTGGTATGCTCAAAGGTTGAAGCTGACTTGCTGCCTTCAAATGGTCGGCTTTCACCCGCCGACACGTATCACATTCAGATAAGTACTTCGCTATCTCCCTCTTCATCCGAGTCCACCAGAATTTCTTCTTTAAGTCTTAGTACATTTTGTTACTTCCCAGATGAATAGAATATTTGGACAAATGAGCTTCGTCCAATATCTTCTTCCGAAGTTCCATATTGTGGGGTACCACGATGCGGTCTTTGAACCAGATGGTACCGTCATCGTCACCTCGAAAACACTTCATATCCCCCTTCTTCATTCTTCGGGGAATGTGCGACGTGCCCTTGTCGTCCCTCTGAGACTCTACAACCTTATGGTAGGAATGAGAGCTAGATTGTAGAGCACTCCATATGGAACCAAGTAGAGACTCGGCTCTTCTTCTTCCATCGAGGTGATGGAAAGATTATTGACATGGGACTTGCGACTCAGCGCATCTGCAACTACATTCGCTTTGCCAGGATGGTAGTGGATCTCAATCTCATAGTCTTTGATAGATTCCAACCATCTTTGCTATCACATACTCAAGTCCTTTTGGGTGAAGATGTACTTCAAGCTTTTGTGATCGATGTAGAGATGCACTAGGTTGCCCAATAGATAGTGTTTTCACATCTTCAATGCAAGTACCACGGCAGCGAGCTCAAGATCATGTGTCGCATAATGCTGCTAATGGTTCTGAAGCTGCCATGATTAATAAGCGATCACCCTTCTGTCTTGCATCAATACACAACACAAACCAATCCCAGATGCATCACAATAAACATAAAATGACTTGGTTGTTTCTGGTTGCGCTAATACCATTGCTGTTGTCAGGTGTGTCACTAATGCTTGAAAACATTCCTCACATTCCTTCGCCCATACATACTTCTTCCCTTTCTTCAGAAGTTCTGTCATTGGTTTAGCTATCTTGGAGAAACTTGGAATGCACCTCCGGTAATATCCTGCTAAACCGAGGAAGCTCCAAACTTCATGTACAGACTTTGGAGACTTCCACTTGAGTACTTGCTTAATCTTGCTTGGATCAACTGCAATCCCCTCAGCAGAGATGATGTGCTCTAGAAATGGCACTTGGCTGATCCAGAACTCACATTTTCTGAACTTAGCATACAGCTTGTGGTCTCGCAATCGTTGAAGCACGACGCGCAAGTGTTGAACATGTTCTTCTTCGGATTTTGAATACACAAGGATGTCGTCAATGAAGACCACGACAAACTTGTCCAATTCCGGCATGAAAATTGAATTCATGAGATACCTGAAATGAGCGGGTGCATTGGTCAATCTAAAGGACATGACAAGGTACTCATACAATCCATACCTCGTCAAGAATGTTGTCTTAGGTATATCCTTCGATCTAATCCTGATCTGATGATACCCAGAACGAAGATCCATCTTCGAGAATACCTTAGCACCCAACAATTGATCGAACGGAATATCGATGCGTGGTAGTGGATACTTATTCTTGATCGTGATAGCATTGAGAGGATGATAGTCCACACATAGTCTCAATGTCTTATCCTTCTTCTCCACAAAAAATGCAAAACAGCCCCAAGGTGATGAACTTGGATGAATGAAACCCTTGTCCAAAACTTCCTTCAGCTGCTCCTTTAGTTCTGCAAGTTCCTTAGGTGCCATCTTATATGGCTTCCTCGAGATCGGCACTGTTCCCGGTAAAAGTTCAATCTTAAACTTGACATCTCTTTCTTGTGGCATACCAGGAAGATCCTCGAGAAATATGTTTGGATATTCACGGACCACCAGAATGTCCTCAAGCTTTGTGGCTTCCGTGTTATAGGTGGCTGGAATTTCTTGGATAAGGCGGTCTAAAATGAGAGCGTGTGGTTCATATAGTTGAGAGTTTAGATGGACCACACATGGAACGATGTGAAGAACAGCACCATGACGGTGCAGCCACGACATCCCTAAGATGACATCAAGCTTTTGACCTTTTAACATAATTAGAGAGGTCGGATATATATTCCCACTCAGCTTAAGTTGTGCTTTATGGACTTTCATGTCCACTGCAATTTTCCCACCCGAGGAGCAAATCAAATATGGACTTTCTATTGGAGTGATAGGTAATTGATGCTTGATAACATATGACTTGCTAATGAAATTATGGGTGGCACCAGAGTCAAATAATATAACTACGGGATGAGCAAGTAGAGAGAACGTACCCGTGAGTACGGGTGCGCCTTCCGGAACATCCTCGACGGTGAGGTGGTGGACGTTGCCGCGTTTTGGTGTTGGTTTCTTTGGCTGGTTGCGGGGCTGGTTTGCCCCCTGGTACGACGAGTGTCCCCCGCCTTGCCTGTCCTGCGGGTAGTCCTTGGTGAAGTGCCCCATATGACCACACGTGAAACACGTGTACGGGGTCTCATCGCACGGAAGGGAGGACGGAATCCTAGTGCACGCGGTAGAGGTGGAGGTGCACGCGGAATCATCCTCTGCTGCTGCTATGGACGAAAGCGGGCTTTGTTGAATTGGTGACCATGAAACATCGGTGATCGCGATGGCGGCTGCCACCTCTGGCTGGATGGTGATCGATACACCATTCAGTACTTCTGAGGAGCACCACCTCCATTGTCATGCGGAGCACTCCACTTCTTCTTGTCAGGGGATAGCTCCCTAGTAGCGTCCTCCTATACGATCGCAGCGTTGACAATGTCATTGAAGTTGCCGTGATTGAACAAGGCAAGCTTGTCCTTCATCTTGGGGTTCAAACCCCGGTAGAAGCACTCACGCTTCCCATATTTAGTTCTCACTTGGTCCTGAGCATACTGGGCCAATTGGTTGAAGGCCTTGGAGTAATCGTAAGCACTCCTTCCTCCTTGCTTCAGCTCCAAGAACTCTTGAAGCTTCCTCCTCATGATCCCGGGAGGTATATGATAGGCGCGGAACACCTCCCGGAACTCTTTCTAGCTCATGACATAGTCTACTAGTTGTGCAGTGAGATAATTCGCCCACCACGCACTAGCTCAACCCTACAATAGTTGTGCCACGAACAAGGTCTTCTGTTGTTCGGTTAATCGCAGTAAACCGAACTTTCCTTCTATGGAGTGGAGCCAGTTGTCCACCTCCAACGGTTCATCGGCCTCCATGAAGAGCGGCGGGTGTGTTGACATGAAGTCTGATTATGAACTCGGATAGGGCTGTCGTGGACCCGCATCTGTCCGCCCCCCTTGACGGGACGAATGTTGGACCAAGGTCCGCAGCAACTCGGTTTGCTCATCGCGCGAACCGAGCACTGCGGCGAGAACGTCCACGAGACTCCTCAAAAGTTCAGGAGGTGCTGGTGGTGGAACTTCTTGTTGCGGTGTCGAAGCTTGCTCCTGGGTCGTAGTTTCGTCCTCACGACCATGGCTCAAGCCTCCTATATCTGGCGTCGAACACGTATGCACCATGCTGCATCCACATGATTTAAAAATCAGCAACATATTTGTTTTTCCTTCATCCATTTCATATCACAGTAGTGCGAATCTTGACAAGGAAATAAGTGCATAACAATAATATATTGATAAAGTACAAACTTTATACAAAATATATTATCTCATGACCAAGTTTACAGTTGTGAACTCCAAAATGACGGACTCTCACTACAGAAGTGCATCTCTACTATACTTGGTCTCTATGAGACGTCATACACACCTTTACATCTTATACACACCCACTAATATTTTTAATATGACACAAACCTGGCCACAACATAAACACGAGCAACTACTAACTATACATTGCCCCGTGATGGCAGGAGTGTTGCCCCATCCTACCCCGACACGTCTTCAGCGTACTCGAGTATCTCATGATCTTCTTTGTCCTCGTCCTCAGGATTTGGTGCTACAGGTGCGGGTGCTGGAGCGGGAGCTGCTGCCTCACCCGCCATCGTGATGTCGTGGCAACTAATGATTGCACATTAGCCTATAGAAGAATCATCTTATAGTCTTCCAGTTCCTTTTGTGCATGCTCGCAACTGGGTTTCCAATCCTGAGTCTCCTCCTTGGATTGATCCCATTATTGAGTCACCGTACTCAACTGATCATCCAAAGGGTGCACCTCAAGTTGACTCGCCTCCAACGTGTTTCCTGCCAAGTGTGTTTCCCGGTGAGCTTCTGATAGATCTTGAACAGCTCGGTGGCACTGATTCCCCTTAATGTTTAAATGTCGATTGACAGGAGCAATCATGGCTCTAAGTGAGTCATTGGCTGTCACACCCGATTTTATTAAGGATAAAACCAGCTGCAAAATACGTGTATGCCAGGATCAGTTTCACCAAACATGTATGACAAATAGTGATAAAAAGTTCTATATCACATACAAACAACATTTATACCTTTAAAAGAGCTTTGAAACAGCAGCCAAAGAGGAAAAACTCTAGGACAATCACAGGTGAATCGACTGGCAGCTACGCGACCTTCAGATGCACCAACTTCAATATGACTTGCCTTCATTGAATCTTCTCTTTATTTAGAAGTATTATAAAAAAGCACAATAAAGCAAGTGTCAGTACCATCCCGTGGTACTACGCAAGTGTGGGAAATAAATTACATGTAGGCCAATCAAAAAGGAAAGGATGATAGTGGTTTAAGGACTAAGCATTAAATCTACCCTTAGCTTTCATTAGCAACTTACATCTAGGTGTATATTCCCAACCATAATAATAATAATGAACCAATACCAATATTATTCCAAAACCATCATCTCAATCATCATGCCAACCTTTGACTAGTTATGAATTGGACACCAAACCGCTCTTGTCCGTGAGCACGACTGTCATGATAGTTTTCCAATCTCTGCAGAGAATGTAATATTTATCCACAAGCCATGATTTCATACCCTGTTGCCAGGTGGACTAAGTAAACCTCCCTGTTGACAGTGGTGATCAACCCCATTTCACACTTCCGTAGGTGTGTGGCCAGGAGATCACTACGAGATGTTTACAAAAGCACTCCCGACTAGCACTAGTCCACTTAGGTTTCACCACTAAGGCATCTACTGGAGTACCCCTCCGCTAACAGAAGCTTCCTGTTGAGCCTTGAGGATCCAATGGCAGTTATGCTGAACCCATTCCCCGCACTATCCAAACACTAGCACTAAGTTGAGAGGAACCTAATTAATTGATCAAGCTGCCCCATACTCAGTCTTGCGGTGGTACTAAATAGCTAGGTGACTTTCTCCATAAACTAGTCCTTAGAATCCGGCAAAGTCCATACCCCAAAACCCGAGCCTCGTGCAAACTGCACCATACCATACAAATCAACCCGCCAGATTCCTATCCACTACAATTCATTTTTCATATCTCAATAAATAATCAAAAATTATAAGTGACATATATAATAAATTATTTCCCCCATCTATTATGCATGACTAAGCGTAAATCAATACCCCAAGTACCACCCTTTCCATCCCGAGTGACAAGGAATTATATGGAATGGTAAATAGAATAGGATTCACATTAATTAAGCATGCAACTAACTTGAATCCTTAAAATAGGCACAAGATGTTCAAGGGCACTTGCCTGTTTTATAACAACTGCTCAGTTCGTCTTCAATAAACTCATGATCTTCACCTCTTCATGTAGCATCTTGATCGTGACACAAATACATATAAACTACCGTCAAAAGAAAATAAAAGCAATGACTAGCAGTACACCATAAAAACAATACAAATGCTATCATTGTGATGTTGAAACTATAACTAAAATCAGAGTTATCGGCGATTACGCGTATTATATTAATTTATATAACTTAAATAGTGTATTTATAATAATTATTAAGGTGGCAAATACGTCTAATGTTCATTACACATTTAATTATTGTTTATATGTAAATTAGATAATTACTTGGGTTAGGCCATTTTGCATATTTTATTTATAATGGTTCACATTAGTTTTGTTGAACTCTAAATATTGAAATATATTTTATAAGCTAACATTATACTTACTGTGCACTATAATAGTTAACATATATTATTACATGTGTCAAAACGTTATTTGAATAAGCTACATGGATGTAAATACAACACCATGTTACGAGGCTAGAGTATTATTTCTATCAGTTCTAGAGATTAAAATGCTATTCCTAGTAGTTCCATAGACTATCAAATAAAGATCACTTAAATTAGAGTATGTCCAGGGGCTAAACTCTATAGTACAGGGGCTATCTTATAATTTTATTCAAACATACAGGGGCCTCTCTTCTATATCACGAAGGGGTATGCTGTTAGATAATTTGGAATGTAGGATTTCATTTAGACGGATCAGATTTTATTTAATTGAAAGTGTATGTGTGGCATACTGTCGAGTGTTGGATGCTATTGGGATGGCCCAATTTTTATTTTACCGAAGGGGTATGTTGGCTTCTAATCTCAACCGCTGCCTTACGATCCGATGGCTTGGAGTGCATGAAGCATTGTGCTTCTTTCTAGCCAAGCCGTACAGCAGCGCCGCCATGACTGAAGCGGCGAGCTCGCCCGGAAAACACGAGATCGCCACTAATCACACTAACATCGACGTTAATCACTAGAATAGACAACGCAGGTTTGTTAGAACTCACCCAGAAGCATTTTCTCAGTATGCGGCTGCTCGCGGATGTTCTGCAATGGCAAGGGGCGTCGGGCGGAGGAAACAGCGGTGCATTGGGGGGGGGGGGGGGGGAGAGAAGGACCACAAGTTTTATACAGGGCACCCTGCCCTAGGGTTCGGCGCAGAAGGCGAGTGGCGGTGCTTCAGTTTTGGAAGGCATTGACAAGCGAGAGGCTAGATTCACGGGACGGTTTCCCTGCCGATTGAATGGGGCATGGACTCGTGCACAGGCAAGGCGGGGAAGCGTGCGCGGACCGGTGCGGGCATGAGCAGCGGTAGCTGTGCGATGCTGACGCGCGTGCGAGCGCGATTGGGGGCGGGGCGGTGTGCGCGCGCGGTAGGCGCGAGCAGCACGGCAACACACGCGACTGGAGCAAGAATCGCGGTGGGGCAGCGGGCATGGGCAGCAACAGCGGCTTGGGGCATCGGTACAGCAGAGGAAGGAGAGGGAAGGGAGGTGCGCTCCTAGGCTGGGCCGAGCTGGCTGCAAGCATAGAAAAAAAAGGACGGGGAGAGAATTAGTTGAGCAGGGTCTTTTCCTTTTTTTTTCATTTTATTCCACTTTCTAATTTCTAAATGAATTTCTATCGGATTTTGAATTCAAATATGTCACCAATGCACAAAAAATAATGCAATATAACATACATCTGTTTAGTTTATTATTTTCAAAATTTTGGGTGTTACAGATCCACCCCCTTAAACGGAATCTCGCCCCGAGATTCTAGAAGGTTAGACTTGAAAGAGATCTATGTTTTTGTTAATTGAAAATCTACCTCAGTAGAAAGTATTTTCTATATTTTTTTTTGTTTTGGAATCTTCATTCTAAAACTTTCTAAAGTTTAATATCTCACACAATACAAGAATAAAACACGGTGACTTATTAAAATTTTTTTAATAAAATATTTTACTACTACTAAATTTTACGTCTTATTATTACATTATATACATTTTTATTATTATTTTATATCAATTATTTATTTTATTATCTATGCTATTATTATTTAAACCGCGGTGTTACTTGGTCTGGTACGGTTTCTTTGTCCTATCAAGATTTTATTTGAATTTAACATATTCTCTACACTTATAACATGCATCTCGCGCGCACAAACACTCTTTATGAAATATGTCAAATTTTTTAAATTTTAAATTGTTAACACACAACAACACACATTATTATTATTATTATTATTATTATTATTATTATTATTATTATAGGTTCCTTTTACATTCTTATTCTTCTTCTCATCATTATTACTAATTTAAACTCGGTCTAAGTTTCCATTGTGATTCTAAATTTTAAAATCTTTCATTTTAAATGTATTGTCATGACAAATCGATTTATTATTATTGTGATTACTATTTTTTCCCTTTTGTTACATACAGTGGTTACAATCCCACCCACCTTACAAGGAATCTCGGCCTCGAGATTCAAGTGAGTTGGGCAATGGAGACATAATATGATTTATTAGCGATCGGCTACCCCTCTTAAACAAGATAAACCTATCCTTTTATTTGTTCGTGTACTCTTTATGATTGTTACAATTAATATAATCATTACTTGTTGTTGTAGCAATACATCAAGCAACGTGTTTCTAAATCGTTATCAACAAGGCAAGAGTTTCAGCCGCTAAACAAAAGGAACCTAAGTGAGTGATATATAATAATCTTCAAAGTCTTCTTTTCTTGTGCGTTGTCTTCATATGTCCATCCAAAGCTTCTGTTGGTCGAGTCGAATCTTCTTCTTCATAAACGAGGTTAAAGGAAAGTCTAAGAGGTCCATTCTAACTAAGGTCACGTGCCTAGAGTCGACATATAGCTCTGATACCACTTTGTCACACCCGGTTTTATTAAGGATAAAACCAGCTGCAAAATACATGTATGCCAGGATTAGTTTCATCATACATTTATGACAAATAGTGATAAATAGTTCTATATCGCATACAAACAACATTTATACCTTTAAAAGAGCTTTGAAATAGCAGCGGAAGAGGAAAAACTCTAGGACAACCACATGCGAATCGACTGGTAGCAACGCGACCTTCTGATGCACCAACTTCAATATGACTTGCCTTCGTTGAATCTTCTATTTATTGAGCAGCATTATAAAAAAAGTACAACAAAGCAAGTGTGAGTACAATCTCGTGGTACTCAGCAAGTGTGGGAACTAAATAACATGTAGGCCAATCAAAAAGGAAAGGCTGATAGTGGTTTAAGCACTGAGCATTAGATCTATCCTTAGCTTTTATTAGCAACCTACATCTAGGTGTATATTCCCAACTATAATAATAATAACGAACCAGTACCAATATCATTTCCAAACCATTATCTCAATCATCATCCCAACCTTTGACTAATTATGAATTGGACACCAAGCCGCTCTTGTCCATGAGCACGGCTGTCATGACAGTTTTCCAATCTCTGCAGAGAATGTACCCTTTACCCACAAGCCATGATTTCATCCCCTGTTGCCAGGTGGACTAAGTAAACCTTCCTGTTGCCAGTGGTGATCAACCACATTTCACACTTCCATAGGTGTGTGGCCAGGAGATCACTAGGAAATCTTTACAAAAGCACTCCCAACTAGCACTAGCCCACTGAGGTTTCACCGCTAAGGCATCTACTGGAGTACCCCTCCGCCAACAGAAGCCCCCTCTTGAGCCTTGCGGATCCAAGGGCAGTTACGCTAAACCCATTCCCCGCACTATCCAAACACTAGCACTAAGTCGAATGAAACATAATTAATTGATCAATCTGCCTCATACTCATTCTTGCGGTGGTACTAAATAGCTAGGTGACTTTCTCCATAAACCTATCCATCGAATCCGAAAAGTTCATAGCCCAAAACCTAGGTCTCGTGCAAACTGCACCATACCATACAAACCAACCCGCCAGATTCCAGTCCACTACAATTCATTTTTCATATCTCAATAAATAATCATAAATCACAAGTGACATATATGATCAATTGTTTCCCCCATCTATTATGCATGACTAAGCGTAAATCAATACCCCAAGTACCACCCTTTCCATCCCGAGTGACAAGGAATTATATAGAACGGTAAATAGAATAGGATTCACATTAATTAAGCATGCAACTAACTAGAAGCCTTAAAAAAGGCACAAGATAGTCAAGGGCACTTGCCTGTTTTATAACAGCTGCTCAGCTCGTCTTCAATAAACTCTTGATCATCATCTCTTCATGTAGCATCTTGATCGTGACACGAATACATATAAAGTACCGTCAAAAGAAAATAAAAGCAATAACTAGCAGTACACCATACAAACAATACCAATGCTATCATTGTGATATTGAAACTATAATTAAAATCGGAGTTATCGGCGATTACCCGCATTATATTAAATTACATAACTTAAATAGTGTGTTTATAATAATTATTAAGGTGACAAATACGTCTAATGTTCATTACGCATTTAATTATTGTTTTATATGTAAATTAGATAATTACTTGGGTTAGGCCATTTTGCATATTTTATTTATAATGGTTCGCATTACTTTTGTTGAACTCTAAATATTGAAATATATTTTATATGCTAACATTATACTTACTGCACACTATAATAGTTAACATATATTATTACATGTGTTAAAACGTTATTTGAATAAGCTACATATATGTAAATACAACACTGTGTTATGGGGCTAGAGTATTATTTCTATCCGTTCTAGAGATTAAAATGCTATTCCTAGTAGTTCCAGAGACTATCAAATAAAGATCACTTAAATTAGAGTAAGTCTAGGGGCTAAACTCTATAGTACAGGGGCTATCTTATAATTTTATTCAAACATACAGGGGCCTCTCTTCTATATCACGAAGGGGTATGCTGTTAGATAATTTGGACTGTGGGATTTCATTTAGATGGATCAGATTTTATTTAAATGAAAGTGTACGTGTGGCATACTGTGGAGTGTTGAATGCTATTGGGATGGCCTGAATTTTATTTTACCGAAGGGGTACGCTGGCTTCTATTCTCAACGGCTGCCTTATGATCCGACAGCTTGGAGTGCATGAAGCATTGTGCTTCTTTCTAGCCAAGTCGTACGGCAGCGCCACCATGACTGAAGTGGCGAGCTCGCCCGAAAAAAACGAGATCGCCGCTAATCACACTAACATCGATGTTAATCACTAGAATAGACAACGAAGGTTTGTTAGAACTCACCCAGAAGCATTTTCTCGGTACGCGGCTGCTCGCGGATGTTCTGCAACGGCAAGGGGCGTCGGGCAGAGGAAACGGCGGTGCATCAGGGGGAGAAGAGAAGGACCACACATTTTATACAGGGCACCCTGCCCTAGGGTTCGGTGCAGAAGGCGAGTGGCGGTGCTTCTGTTTCGGAAGGCATTGACGAGGGAGAGGCGAGATTCACGGGGCGGTTTCCCTGCCGATTGAATGGGGCATGGACTCGTGCGCAGGCAAGGCGGGGAAGCGTGTGCAAACTGGTGCGGGCGTTAGCGGCGGTAGCTGCGCGGCGCTGACGCGCGCGCTAGCGCGATTGGAGGCGGGGTGGTGTGTGCGCACGGTTGGCGCGAGCAGCGCGGCAACACGCGCGACTGGAGCGAGAATCATGACGGGGCAGCGGGCGTGGGCAGCAACAGCAGCTTGGGGCATCGGTACAGCAGAGGAAGGAGAGGGAAGGGAGGTGTGCTCCTAGGCTGGGCCGAGCTGGCTGCAAGCAGAGGAAAAAAAGGACAGTGAGAGAATGGGTTGAGCAGGGTCTTTTCCTTTTTTTTCATTTGAATCCACTTTCTAATTTCTAAATGAATTTATATCGAATTTTGAATTCAAATATGTCACTAATGCACAAAAAATAATGCAATATAACATAAATCTCTTTAGTTTATCATTTTCAAAACTTTGGGTGTTACATTGGCACACTCAAAGTGATCTCCTTGAATCATAGCTTGCTTCAGATCACCCATCAACCTTTCAATGCTAGCATGCCGTGTAATGCTCACTTGACACGATGATGCTGCATATAACGCCAAGATTATCTTGGGTACCTCTTTGGGAATGCCATAAGCTGCACCCTTTTGACTCGCCCACTCATCACTAGCTCTACCGTCGAATGGAAAGAGCACGAACGGGGTGCTCATCATACGACGATAATGAAGCTTGCAAAACCTCGCAATAGCAACACTCGCGGCAAAACACCATGTGTCTTCCAATTGAGTCCCTTTCACCTGGATGGAGAAAGGAGCCCATCCAATATACGACGGACCATCGGGCAGATCGACATACATGGTGCATATTGTCACACCTCTGTCATCGAATTCCCTGCCACAATAGCTCGGTATGTCACGATACTCGAACTGTTGAAGCAGCGCGATCAACAACTCCGGAAAACCACTTCGAAGAGCACACGTTGCGAACACCCGTCCATTCGGTAAGTGTACCATCAAGTCCGCCATCTGTGGAAAGGATACTTGAACAATGAAAAGGTTTCCAACTTTCAATAGTTCAAGAAAAATTTAAAACTAGAGTACTAATCACAGTCTGTTCCAGCTGACCTTCCTGTATAAATTCAAAATTTTCATACAGGGACTGTCAGAACCAGACGTTTGCTCCAATCCAAAAATTGTAGTACACTTTACAACCTTTCCATATTGTACTCATACAGCTCCAGGTGAGCTAGGAGTAGAATCTATACAGGTTTAAGTTTGACCCAAGTTTTTGCAGAACCTCTCCTGTATATGTGGTTATTTCAGCAATTTATACGGGTATATCATAACAATATATTGAGCTAACGACAAAATAAACATTGTATACCATCAAGTTAACAATCCCAAAGTAAAAGAGTTCAGCCTTGAAACATTTTTTATACAGGTATAGCACACAAATTTGAAACTATGTGCAAACTGTTTCAAGTTCTGGTCCGCCAGAACTAAGTTTGCGACAATAGGAATTAAACACGGTTACACCAAGATTCAGGTCATGAGTGCAAAATAAAGTTGATAGAGGACTTCCTAGGATCTCCAGAAATGTGTATATGTGACCATGTCACTATTCTGGATTGAGAGCTATCACTATTCAAACTTAACAGATGAACTGACTGGTTTTCACCAGCAGTCCTGCAGTTCACTGTTTTGAACCCAAAATTTGATTTGACTCAAATTTGAATCAGGAAAAACTTTTAATATAATATTTTTAGACCATCTTCTACACTTTTCATATATATATATATATATATATATATATATATATATATATCACAATAAGGCATAATATTTTTCTACGGTTAGTTACGGCAAAAATACAGAGACTGGTACAATGGTATGGTCATCTGGATCAGTTTTCATATACTCCAAATTTACACATAGTATCAAGCTTTTATGCCTTGATGATCAACAGTAAAGTTGCAGAGGTCTTCAAGGGCTTTCCATCCATGTAGCATACCCCTATGTTAAATAACAGCTAACCCGGATCATAATCCAGCGAAGTTAAGCAAACTTCAGTCAGAAATTAAGAATCTTGGTTCTAACCCTTTTGTTGAGTCGAAACCCATTTTGCGGAGTCCAAACCTACCAGCATCAGATAGTCGGACTTTCCAAAATGTAATGCAGCCATTCTGTCGTTGGGGATGGTCAAGTATCAAATTTGATACTAACGGTATTACGTGCCTCACCAAAGAAAATTCTAACCCGGTATATCCGGATACGTTTAAAGGTGTCCCTAGTATCGTTCACTCGCAAACATGTTCTACACGGGTTGCTACTGTAGTCATTGTAGCTGCAAAAGACAAACAATCCCCTTTCACACCTGCATACCACAAGGGCGGTTCGGAGAAACATGATCACAGTCACAATAATATATATGAAAGTAATTGCATATGACTCTGGTGTGAGTTGCCCTCGAGTGATGTCATGTCTCGAGGTACATGGTTGTACTACGTGTGTACAGCGAAGACTCCCGCACGAACTGGCTTATACACGCTCGGGCATACATGTTTCGCATGCTCCCACAAAACATGAATAGTTCTAGAGAAGCATACTATCGGGTTATCCACCACCCGACGGGGGCTCCCACTAACTTTGAAGCACGCTGGGGTACCGCGTGTCATATGTTCTCAAAAACATGGAAAGTTTCACAGACTCATATTAACATATCCGTGCCAAGCCACAAAAACAATCACATGCTACTTCTCGTATGGTGAGCTTACCGCAATTGATCCGCTTGCGGTGGCGTACCTTACCTCTTACCTAATATCATAGCATCGTTACAAAATATAATAACACATAAGTTAGTTTACCACCTTTATATCTTATACTAACAATAGTCCTTATAAGGGCATATAGCTAATTCCTCACTCATATAATCCTAAGTTTTTGAAAATTTCCTCTTTTCAAGCACACTGTTCCCAATGATGCTTTGATACCATGTTGTGGGGACTGGAATCCCGACATCCCAGGGATCTCATTGGGTGGTGTCGTGCGATGCGACACCCAACAGTATACAAGAAAATAACGAGATTAAATACGATACCAAGTCTTTATTTATAAACACAGTGGAAGTTTTACAATACTAAGAGGAAAGGAAAGTGACCTATACATCATAGCTACGCTTTCGGCACTAGCTATGCAAAAGCAAAGTCATCCATACCCTGGATGCTTCGCACTAGCAACACCAAACTTACAGCGGCGTGTAGGGTTCCCACCCGGCTATAAACTCTGGAGGGGCTGCAGCCTCGTCATCAAACCCATCATCAATCGTATAATTTACAAAAACTTTTTAACTGCAAATGTGAGCTTAAGGCTCAACAAGACTAACCCGTCTTACTAGATATATGCAGGATGAACACTAAGCATAGGTAAGGTAAAGCAGTAAAGGACTTTCCTACAAGTGGATCCTTAGCTTTCAAGTTCTTATCAGCAGCTTACCAGTTTAATGAAAGTAACATTAGTGATCGTATTGGACATCAATCAAGTTCCATAACAATTATAACTCAATACATCGTATTCTCCTCACTTCTTCAATATTTTACTACATCACGACATGGTGAACAAGCGGTACTCTATTATCGCGTGGGATGGTTATTGCAATCAGGACACACCCGAATAACACATCATGTACACCCGTGCCTAAGGAGCGTGTCGTGCTCCTCACCACGTCATATGTATCTACCTTTCACAAGAGAACTCAAACACCGAACCGGTCCCACCATCGCGGGCATAAGGTTCCCGCACGGAGCGTGTCTGTGCCCACTGGCGAATTTACACCTTACTACCCTCAGCCCACCCCTATTGAAAATGGGCTATGCCTCGACATCCAAGTTATCAAGTTACATCGGTTTCCTGGGTTCCATATGCCCAGTATGCAATCGGTACTGTTCAATCTTGTCCAGCAGGGCCGCACACAGATCGGTCCTCAATCGACACAAGCAGGGATATGCACATGAGACCACGTCTCGCTGCATCCTACCCACTGCTCAGTCTCAATTTTATATTCATAAACTAATTCTTGATCCAATTCGTCCCATGTGATAAAATCCTATCTCGCGAGTAGATTCCAACTACTCGACTTCTACCGGATTCCAATGCATGTAAGCATGGCATTTTCTACTTGTCGAGCTGTAGACCTACCCAATACTCCATGGGATTTGTGGGTCATGCAAGTGGATGTAAAACACCTTAAACGTAATGCACAAACATCTGAAGACATAAGGTGAATGAAAACTACAAAGACACTGTAAGGAACTTAAATGTAAACTGGGGCTGCCTGAAAACGAGTCCGGGTCTAAGTTAGTTTCTGGTAGATGGACTTCCAAGGCTTCCGGCTGCTCCTCGAGTTTGGTTGCTACACGATATGCATATACTTGATATGAATGACTTTGAAAATAATTAATATGTTTAAGGTCACAAGCTAATATCATGTGATCAAAATAAGATAATGATCTTAATTGGCTTTGCGACATTTTGGTAGATACTAGGGACTAACATGGAGACTCTTGCAAAGAACAGAAGTTGATCAAGGAAGTTTGTTGTCTCTAAAATTATGGCAAGTAATAACCTTCTCTGAATTTTGGTTGGAATTCTGGAGGCCTATCATTGCTACCAGTGGTTGTACCATGCAGAGGGGGTCTCACTGGTTCTAGGAAAATTTGTTTCACAATTGTATAAGCTTTCTACAGAGATAAATTGATTTTACAAGTTTGGGAGAATTTCTGAAATGTTTTCTGTATCTTTTCCAATTTTTCAATTACAAAGAGGTTTGGAACACTGATCAACCCATTAAAATTACGTCCAACGAACTTGAAATTTTTACTGCTGATCAAGGGTAATATTAAGAGTGTTCTGACCAAAATTGGGAATTTTCCAATTAACAGAACAGTAGTAACTAATTTGCCAAGCAGTTAGCTCAAAAGAATTAATTACAAAAATTCTGGGAGTTTCATGTCCAACAAATTTCATCACTGCAAAGTTGAGATTGAGATGAGTCTACCAGAATTTATTTGGAAAATTTTGAGCAATTGTACTAGGAGTAATGAATTTTAGATATTTGATTGAATCTTGGAATTATTTTCAATTTGAAAATTTAAATAAAGCGGCCAGTCCCACTTCATTTGAATGGGCCAATCGCATCTGGGCTGCACCGGGGGCCACGGGGTTAACCCGCACAACCGCACTGGATCCTGTGTCATAGCCGATCCGCGCGCTCGCACGCGTCGCTGAAAGGCGGGGCCCAGGGGGCCTTCATCTACCTCCCGACGCGCCGTTCGGCCGCGGCAGCGCAGTGCCGGCGAGCTCGCCAGAACGGTTGCATCGACCTCCTTCCGGCCTAGCCTTGTCTGCCTAACCATAAAATCGACCGTGCAAGCCGATGGTGGGGTCCAATCGAGGCGGCGATGGCCGGAGACGGCTGTGCGACGGCGGCGGCGGAGCTAGGTTTTGGCGATCATTGGAATCGCTCGGGAATGGCACAAGAAGCTCAAGGAAAGGTCTGGAATGTTCCTGGGAGCATGGGGAAGATAACTAGGGTGTGCAAATCAGATGAAATCGCCGACAACGTCGACTTCGACCATGAACCGACGGATTTCATTGGCGGTGGGGAAAAACTTGAATATCTCGGTCGATACTCGATGGTTCTACTGATTCTTGGCAGATGGGTGCGCTAGGAGGTAGGGACTATAATCCCTAATTTGATTGAAAAATTAATACAAGTAGAAACGGAATTAAACCAAGAAGTGAGCTAGTTCAGTGGCAACGGCCGAAAGCTAAACTGGAATATATTGCTCGATACTGGATGAAAAGAGGCATGGCTTTTACCGTGAGAAAGAGCTCGGGATGGCGATCCTTTTTGTTCTTGAGGACGAGTTGTGATGCCGCTTGTTGAGGGCTGGCGACGGTGGAGCAGAGGCGACGTTCGTCCCCAACTCCGGTGGCGTCCGCAGAACTTCAAACTACAGACAACACAAAGAGCAAAACAATAAGCCAAAGGGTGTGGATCATAGAGCATAGACATGGCATCATATTTGCTGTTTGCATCAAAGAGAAACAAGGAAAGGAGGAGGTGCTCACCGGGAGGAACATTGGCGGCGGTGTTGTGCGACGGCGGCGCAAAATAGAGCGAAAAGGGGCGCAGAGGTTTACCACTCGGGTTAGGAGAGTAGATAAGGGTGAGGAGGAGTGATATAGTTGCCAGAAACACCACACAGCTACTTGCCAATGTTGCCCTTAGCCCGCGTCGATCGGCGGGGAGTCAGAAGACAGGGCACTCACGGTAATGGCTCACTGACCAGTGGGTCCCACATCCCTCTCCAAGTCTATCTATCTGGAACTTCAATTTCCTTACCAAACTTGATCCAAAAATCCTAGATTTTTGTGGAGAGACCAAGTTAAATATGGAGATTAATATTCCAAAATTGGATTTCAATTTGGACAAGTTTCAATTGAAATTCAAATTCAAATTAGAATTTGAATGAAATTCAATGGAGTCACTAAATTAAATAGCAAATGAGCTTTAAAAATTATGAAAATTTGCAGGGATGCTATTTGGAATATTATGAGGCCATGGAAAAATATATAGCCTCAGATTTGAATATTTTGACAGGGACTAATTGTACAGTAGCTATATTCAAGTTTTTGAAATAATTTGAATATATTTAGTACTGCATATTGTTTTTGCCCTAGCAAATTTCCATTCAATAAATTCCAAAATTTGCATAAAGGTCATTTGAATTATCCTAGGGTCATTGGTGAAGTCCATTCCCCTATGTTAATAAAATTTAATTATGAGTGAAAGAAATATTTTTGATGAGACCAAGTTTATGTGTACAACCATAATTGATCTCAACTATGGTTGATGACCAACTGGTAATTAAACATTATATTAAGGAAAAACTGGGATTCTACACGATCTTCTGTCGTGGTAGTTGCCCGTTTTCTTTTTCGCATCTCACTAGTCTCTATGTCTTCTACATCTCCAACTAAGTCATCGAGTCCTAAATCAGACTCGATGACAAAAGAGTCTGGCAACTCTTTTCTTTGTAAACAACATCAACCTCATCGTCTGGTGTATATAACCGCTCACAAGGATTCACCTTGTGTACAACCCACCAAGCTTTAAGCTTTTCGCGTGGATAATGTAGATAATACACTTGCTTGACTTGGTGTGCAAGGACGAAGGTATCGCAGCCTCGTAGCCGGTCATTGTGTTTGACTTCTACATAGAAAATTGGTTTTGTCGAGTTCCATTGTTAGAACCAATCATAGTAAAAGAAGACTAAATTAAGGACCTTATTCCCCTCAAAACTGAATTCAAGGATGTTTTTAATGATCCCATAATAATTAATTTCACGTCCTTGGTCGTCAACTGCCCTATTCAAAATTTCGGTGTTACATGTTGCTCTGAAAGGACGTTGAGCTTCAAATTCAGTTGAACAGAATCAAAACCCATTGACGTCGTATCGACCGTAGCTTTTAATTTTAATAGATCCGTAGGACAGTTGTCATAATTCTTCATGGATGCCAACTTCTTTTTTGCATTGTGCATGAAACTAGGATAGGAAGTTAAACCCTCCATGTACTCCATAATATCGCATCGCTTGTATTTGTCTGCTCATAGGTTGCTGCTTAGATTTCCAATTTTATTGATCGAACTCACTAAATAAGGAAAAACATAATTATTGGCATAAATGTATAACACAACAAGCTAATTAATATAGATGTTGAACAAACACTTACTGAAAATATTTGACCATCCCCTCTATATTAGCGTACATGTACATCAAAGCAATTGTCTTTTCATCTGGTTCAGCATTGTAGCTTGTGCCACTACCAATAGTGGTGCCTCTCGTTTAAAAAATGGAGAGGCTGCTACAAGGGGGTGCTTCATCCATATTGTACTGCAACATAGAAAATTAACATTGTGTTCTTCTGCAAAATAGATGCTTGAAAAGTATCATATCTCCTGAATGGTGTATGCTTCAGCGATGCATCCTTCAACCCTTGCGCGATTGCGAACCATTGGATTAAGACACTTAAGTGCTCTTTCAATGTGATACATACACCTATATTGCACAGGGCCGCCCACTTTAGCTTCATATGGAAGATGGATTTGGAGATGTTGCATTGGATTGAAGAACCCTGGAGGGAAAACTTTTTCCATTTTACATAAAAGCACTGGTATCTCCTTTTCCAACTTCTCCATCATCTCAGCTGTGATTTCTTTAGCACAAACAAGTCTATAAAAGTAACTAAGCTTGGCTAACACCTTCCACACCGCATCGTCAGTGTAGCCCCAAAACATAACCGGTAGAAGTCTTTTCATGATTATGTGATAATCATGACTTTTTAGTCATGTGAGATTTCCGGTCTTAACATTTACGGCTCGTCTCAGGCTAGCAGCATAGCCCTCTGGAAATTTCAACGTTTTCAACCATTCGAAGACTTCTTTCTTTTCTTTTGGTCGAAGACGGAAAGAAGCACACGGTTTGCCACCAGATTCGATTAGCTCAAGATTTGGACGTTTACAAACCTCTGCCAAATCCTTACATACCTTTATATTATCTTTTGTTCTTCCCGTCAAATTGAAGCATGTGCTTATGGTGCATTCGCTCATGTTACGTTCCGGGTGCATGACATCAACGTTATGCATTAGAATTAAGGACTTCACATACAGTAGCTCCTATAGTGCACATATATGAGTCCAATCGTGGTCCTCTCCGTAACCAACAAAATATCCAGGACAGCCTTTATATGCCACTAAGTTGTTCAACTGTTCAGCAATCTCCGACCCACTGAGACGTTGCGGTGGTCCTTTTTTGACAACAGTGTCCTTCCTGAAGGCATCTTTTTGTTGCCTAAATACGTGATTGGGTGGTAACCAACGTCTGTGGCAATCGAAGTAGCAAATCTTGCCACCATGATTTAAATGAAAACATTCTCTATCCGAAGCACATATCGATGAAAGTGCATCTAGGCATCTCTTGTGGGTTTTGGTTGATTTATGACAAACAAATGACATCCTAACCAAATTGTTGAGATGAGCGCATGTCTTAAAAGAAATTATGAAGAAAGCGCAAAAAGAAAGGAGAATGAGGATCTATATGGAAAAGAGATCAAGAGCTAAATAAATTAGATCATTGTGTATGGAGTGTGTTGGAGAAACACACCCCAAGAGCTCAACCACAAGAAAACTCACTCACTACACTAATTTATACAGGTCTGGACTAGTCTGATAGTATCCTGACTAGTTTGATAACCCCTCTGTACAAAATCAGGCAAGTCCTCCCAGTGCGGACTTGTCTGCAAAGTCCGAGTCTACAAAGACCGGACTAGTACGATATCACCACGGACTAGTCCGATATCTTTCTGACTAAAATCGGACTAGTCCTCCCCAGTGCGGACTAGTCCTCTACCCTTCACAGATTTGCACGAAATCGGACAAGTCCGAAATCACCACGAACTAGTCCGATAACCTCTCTGACTAAAATTGGACAAGGTCTCTAAATGCGGACTTGTCCCAATTCACTAAGGAGATCACCACAATCGGACTTGTCCGAAAATAACCGGACTAGTCTGAACTTTTCCAGAGCCAAAATCAGACTAGTCCGCCCTAAGTCGGACAAGTCCGATCTTCTTGAGAACTTAGGGTTTCCTACATGCCGCACACTGTACTAGTCCGGACTCCACCACGGACTAGTCCGGACCCTCGAAACTCTAACGGTAACTTTTGGAAACACCATATAAATAGATGTGCACGACCCTAATTTCATCACTCTCGACTCCCTGCGCTGTCACACCCTCCAAGAGCTTAGAAAACACATCTCTCCACGCAATCCAATGCAAGAAATATGAAATTCTTGAGGATTCATCTTGGATCAAAGGAGAGACACGATTCACACATTTGAGCTCTTGGGTTTGATCTCTAACACACTCCTGTTGTTTCATTGTTGATCTTAAGAGTGTGTTCTTGGTGGTGTTTGCTTTGTAACCTTGGGGAGCCCTCAACTTGTGAGAAGGTCCCCTTGAACTTGGTGATTTAACCTTTGTGACAGTGGAAGAGAATTGGCCTTCATGGTGACTCGACGAGGTTAGAGTCAGTGAAGACCCGGTCCTTTTGTGGGCTCCTCAACGTGGACGAAGGTTTCGTGGGAATCGAACCACGGGATAAAATCTTGTGTCTTCACTTTGTGCACATTGTTCTTACTTTTCATAGGTATCTAGGGTTTCACTTGATCTTGTCCACATTACGTTAAAACATTGAGTATAAGATTGACTTGTGCAACACTCTGTTTCATAGAAGTATAACCTCTATTTACAAGTATATTTTCGCTGCATAGAGTCTAGGATCGAGATAATCAATCAAACTTGATCGATCTAGTCTGCACGCATCAGACTAGTCCGCATGCATCGGACTAGTCCGCACTCTACCGGACTAGTCCGATATCTCGGGATTTGATTAGTCTGTTAAGTGTTGCAGGTTCCGACTAAATATCAAAAAGGCCTATTCACCCCCCCCTCTAGGCCACATTCAATTGGTATCAGAGCCGAACTCTTCGCAAGAGACTAATCGCTCGAAGAGAACATGTCGGACATGAAGGATGTACACAAGAGTCTCAACAAAGAGAAGGTTGAAGATGAAAAAATCTCAAAAATTGGAGAAGCTCCTCGACGCCATCCAGGACTTCGACGATGACGATGAGGGGACGCTTGAACTCAAGCCGCTCCTAAGGAAGAAAGCCCTCTCGAAACGGAAAGTGAAGGTCGAGGACGAGAAGAAGAAGAAGGGGAGTAGTCACAATGACTACTCCTGATATCCTTTTAACTACGATCGTCTTAATTCTAACAATAACCATTACTTATCTATTCCTCTAGGAAAAGCCCCACACTTCGACGGCAATGACTACGCAATGTGGAGGCATAATATGAAAATGCACTTAATCTCACTCAATCCTAGCTTGTGGCATATTGTGTGTACAGGATTAGATATCTCGGACGACGATGAAGAGCTTACACCAAGTTAAGAGCAAGCAATTCATCGGAATGCTCAAGCTGCAGCAGTCATTACATCCTCTCTAAGTCAGAACGAGTTCACCAAGGTGGATGGGATCAAGATTGCGAAAGAAATCTGGGATACGTTGCAAACTGCACATGAAGGCGATTGTCATGTGCGAGAAGCAAAGATCGAAATGATCGAAGGCGAATCGGGAAGATTCGCCACAGAAGAATATGAGTCACCACAAGACATGTACAACCGGTTAAAGATGCTCGTCAACAAGATTCAAGCATACAGAAGCAATAAGTGGAACAATCACGAGGTGGTGAAGCTCATCCTTAGAGATTTCATGCCTCGCAACGTCACTTTGTGCTCGATGATTAGAGAAAGCCTCGGGTACAAGAAATGACCACGGATGAGCTGCTTGGGAAAATCATCATTTTCGAGATGATGGAAAAGCAATCTAAGCATGTCAAGGAGATTGTCGACCTCACCTCGGCAAAGAAGAAAGGGGTCTCTTTGAAATTCACTTGCAAACCCTTGTGAAAAGAAGTTCAAGAAGCTCAACAAGAAGAGGACAACGATGATGAGAGCAGCGACATAGGCGAGGAAGACATGATCCTATTTATGAAGAGATTCAAGAGAATGATGAAGAAAAGACAAGGGGGGAAATCAAGTGAAGGGAAATACAAAGAAAAATCAAGACCGAAGCTGAGGCGGGCATGCTATAATTGTGGTGAATATGACCACTTTATAGTTGACTGCCCATATGAAGAAACAAAAAGAAGACCAAGGAAACGAAGCCTCAACCCAAGAAATTCTTCAAGAAGAAGAAGCAAGTTGGACAAGCGCACCTAGGAAAGGAGTGGGACTCAAATGATGAGTCCTCGTCCGAAGAGGAAGAGGAGATGGCTAGCATAGCCATCGAGAAGACAACTAAGAAGTTCACCCTCTTTACAAATCTCGGCGCATGGAAGGGCAATGACACTTGCCACATGGCGAAGGAAAGTAAACGAAAGGTAACAACAAAATCTACATCTTCGCGTTCTTTTGATAGTGGTAGTGACAACTATAGTGATGATGAGAACATGCTAGCTGGCTTAGACAAGAAAATTGCTGCCAAAATGAAATTCTTGATGGATAAGATTATTGATAGGGAGGGGCTGATTGATCGTCAAGAAGATATGATCATCCTCCAAAAGGAGGAGTATCTCAAGATCAATGAGCTCCTTGAACTTGAACAGGAGTGAAGCAAATCACTTGAACTTGAGTTGGCTTCAAGCAAGGAAGCTTGCTTGAAGTTAAGCGACTCAAATGCAATCATCAAGGAAGAACTTGTTAACTTAACCAAAGTTAACAAGATCCTTGAAGTGCAAGTTGAGTCACTCAAACAAAGTGATCGTTCATCCTCTTCAAGCTCGCCCTCTCAACCCCTTAAAACTGACACTAGCTTGAAAGACAAGTCATCTCTACCAAGGACAATCACCCTTCCCAATGTGGCAGATTTGACAAGGGGAAGGTCAAATTTGCACGTAGTGCATACATGGTCACAAGACCTCCTAATGTCAAATATGGCATTGGATATTCCTATGGTGAAAAGCAAAATGCTAGAAACCATAAGAATAACACGGAGTGCATTGCCTTTGTGAAGGGAAACTCCTCTCAAGCTAGAAAGACCAATGATGCTAATAAGTCCAAGATAGTTAACACATATAATAACCGGACTAGTCCGGTCCTTACTCGGACAAGTCCGATCCTCCAGACAAGTCCAATTTCCTGGACTAGTTCTGTTCATGAACAACAACAACTATTGTTTAGAACTTTCAATGCATCATACGTTCTTATGAAAAGTTTTGGTAATGTTTATGCTCATTATGTTGGGCCACACCATGGGAGTATCAAATATCATGTGTGGGTGCCCAAATCTCTTGTAACTAACCTCAAAGGACCCAAGCAAGCTTGGGTACCTAAAACCAAGGCATGATTTGTTTTGCAGGCCTATTCCTCCGGTGTATCGAAAAGGGTGCTAGACAGTGGTTACACCAACCATATGACTCGAGAAAGAAGGATGTTCATTGAGTATGAAGAAATGAGGATCCAAGTGAGGGCATCTATTTTGGAGACAATAGTCAAGGAAGGGTGCTTGGTACCGGTAAAATTGCAATATCATATCAACATACTCTTTCTTACGTTTTACATGTTGATTCCTTAGATTATAACCTCTGGTCCATATCTCAATTATGTGACAAAGGTTATAATTGCTTGTTTACTAATGAGGGTGTGACCGTCTATAGAAGGGGTGATGGTTCCATTGCATTCAAGGGTGTGTTAAAGGGAAATCTTTACCTTGTTGACTTCAACGAAGATAAAGCCAAACTTGACACATGCTTGATTGCAAAGACCAACATGGGTTGGTTGTGGCATAGACGGCTAGTGCATGTTGGTATGAGGAATCTTCAAAAACTCCTCAAGGGCGATCACATCCGAGGTTTGAAGGATGTTGTTTTTGAGAAAGACAGGCCTTGTAGCGCGTGCCAAGCCGAAAAGCAAGTTGGAGCACCTCATCCCGCGAAGAACGTCATGAATACAACAAGACCGCTCGAGTTACTTCACATGGACCTTTTCGGTCCAATTGCTTACATAAGCATCGGCGGTAACAAATATGGCTTAGTAATTGTTGATGACTTTTCGCGCTTCACTTGGGTTTTCTTTTTGCATGATAAGACAGGAACTCAAGGAACCCTCAATAAGTTTCTCAAGCGCGCCCAAAATGAGTTCTCATTGAAGGTCAAGAACATACAAAGCGACAACGGCACGGAGTTCAAGAACACTCAAGTTGAGGAGTACCTAGACGAAGAAGGGATAAAGCATGAGTTTTCAGCACCTTATTGCCCTCAACAAAACGGAGTTGCCGAAAGGAAGAACCAAACCCTCATAGACATGATGAGAACAATGCTCAATGAATACAAGACCTCAGATCGGTTTTGGGCGGAAGCGGTTAACATCGCTTGCCACGCCATAAACCGACTCTACCTTCATCAACTACTCAAGAAGACATCATATGAGCTACTCACGGGTAACAAGCCAAATATTTCTTATTTTTGAGTCTTCGGTTCTAAGTGATATATTTTGAATAAGAAACCTAGGACTTCAATTTTCGCTTCAAAGTCCGATGAAGGTTTCTTGCTTGGTTATGATTCGAACTCTTACGCCTATCGTGTCTTCAACAAGACCTCCAGACTTGTTGAAGTAGCACGTGACGTAGTGTTTGATGAAACTAACGGCTCTCAAGAAGAGCAAGTTGATCCATGTGTGCTAGATAGAGAAGAAGCTCCATGTCAAGCATTGAAAAGAATGGAGTTGGGCGATATTCGACCACAAGCGCCACCTCCAAATGCAAGTGAAGAAGATGAACCACAAGTGGAGGTAAACGATCAAGGGGGAGCTTCCACATAAGATCAACCTCAAGAAGACGAAGATGATCAACAAGTCAATGAGGGCAACCATCTAGGGGGAGAAGAAGAAGATCATGAAAATACAAGACCACAAGTGCCAGACCCGAGAGTACACCAATGCGTCCAAAGGGATCACCCAATCTATAACATCATCGGTGACATCCAAAATGGATTACAACTAGATCCTGCATAGATAACTTTTGTGAGCATTACTCTTTTGTGTTCTTTTTGGAACCATGCAGGATGAGGATGCATTGAAAGATCCGGACTGGGTAGTGGCGATGCAAGAAGAACTGAACAACTTCAAACGGAACGAGGTGTGGGAACTCATCGAAAGACCCAACGTGAACGTCGTTGGCACCAATTGGGTCTTCCGCAGCAAACAAGACGAACATGGGGTGGTGACAAGGAACAAGGCACGACTTGTGGCCAGAGGGTATTCACAAGTCAAAGGTTTGGAATTTGATGAAACCTTTGCTCCTGTAGCTATACTTGAATCAATTAGAATATTGCATGCATATACTACTCACCATGATTTCAAGCTCTACCAAATGGATGTGAAAAGTGCCTTCCTCAATGGTCCAATCAAGGAGGAGGTGTACGTGGAGCAACCTCCCGGATTTGAAGATAAAGACTTCCCCGACCACATCTTTAAACTGTGTAAGGCTCCCTACGGCCTCAAACAAGCTCCTAGAGCTTGGTATGAGTGTCTTAGAGATTTCTTAATTGAAAATGGTTTTAAGATTGGTAATGTAGATTTTAAGTTATTCACAAAGCACCTTGACAATGATCTTTTTATTTGTCAAATTTATGTTGATGACATTATCTTTGATTCAACTAACAAATCCTTTTGTGAAGAATTTAGTAAGATTATGACAGATAGGTTTGAGATGTCTATGATGGGAGAGCTGAAATACTTCTTGGGATTCCATGTGAGACAACAAAAGGAAGGGACATTCCTAAGCCAAACCAAGTACACTCAAGACATACTCAAGAAGTTTGGGATGGACGAGGCGAAGCCTATCAAGACTCCCATGGAAACTAATGGACACTTAGATCTCAATGAAGATGTACCAAGCGTGGATCAAAAGGTATATCGCTCCATGATTGGATCCTTACTTTACTAAAGTGCATCTAGGCCTCATATTATGTTGAGTTTATGTTTGTGTGCGAGATTTCAAGCCAATCCTAAGGAGTGTCATTTGACAGCCGTTAAAAGGATCTTGAGATATTTGGTTCATTCACCCAACCTAGGCCTTTGGTATTCCAAAGGTTTCAAGTTCAATATCATTGGATATTTCGATGCAGATTATGCCGAATGCAAAGTAGATAGAAAAAGTACCTCTGGTACATGCCAATTTCTAGGTGGATCCCTAGTTTCTTGGTCCTCCAAGAAATATAACTCCACTGCCTTATCCACGGCTGAAGCGGGGTATGTTGCAGCCGGGAGTTGTTGTGCACAACTCCTTTGGATGCGACAAACTCTAAGGGATTACGGTTACGATATGAGCCGTATTCCACTCCTTTGTGATGATGAGAGTTCCATTAAAATTGCCCATAATCCAGTTGAACACTCTAGGACCAAACATATAGACATCCGATACCACTTTTTGAGAGATCACTCAATGAAAGGAGACATAGCTATTTCCCATGTCAACACCAAAAAACAACTAGCCGATATATTTACCAAGCCACTAGATGAAAAACGTTTTTGCGAGATCCGAAATGAACTTAATATCCTTGATGCTTGGAATGTGGCTTGACAACTTGCATACCTGTATGGACTCTTCAAAATATATTGTTTGAGTTGTGAAAATCATCTTTCTCAATTTTCTCCAAAAACTATTTCAACTACTTGATCTTGATGAATTATGGTCATTGCTTGATTGTTGTATGCTTACTGATCATATTCATCAAGATTACTTGATTTGTTTTGCCCCCCTATTTTTATTAATAAGTACATTCGGATATATACGAAGGGATAAACATTTCTGTTCGTGTGACCACGGACTACTAGTACGACCCTACAGACTAGTCTGTCGTGTGTCCGGTATTCCGGACTAGTGCGGCAGAACATGGACTAGTCCGAATTTTCGAATCCATAACCCTAGCCGCCGCCAAGACCTAATATTCTTCACCCTCACAACTTTCCTCACACTCTCTCTCTTCACTGAGCTCCCCACGGCGATTTGGCGATTCCTCCGTCAAAACACTTCGAGTTTGTGTGGAAATCGATCTCCATTGCATAGTGATTGAAGACCATGGACTTGTTCGCTCCTTCAACCCCTCCATCTCCAAGAATCGAGGAATTTCAGTAAAATTTCCTCCCAAACCCTAGAAATCATGATTTCCTTCATTGTTGATCAAATAGTTTAGTTCCTTTCACCTAATACATGCTTCCTTGATGTATTATATTGATGTTGAGCTATTTTTACATTGATCAACACCATTGATCGTCTAGATAGGGTTTGAGGTGATGAACACCGGACCAGTCCGGTCACCCGAACTAGTCCGTACCTGTACACCGGACAAGTCCAATTTTTTTACTGAACTCAACCCTAGTTTCCCATTCCTCAATGCAATTCCTTGCCATCAATTATGATCCATACCTTGTGTAATCCATTCTCAGGACAATGTCGAGCTCCAACAATGAAATCTCCGATTTCGAGTCCGAGATGGACAATGAAGCCTTGCTTCAGCCCTCGACGGGCCAAGGCAAAAAGTGCCAAGCGCGCCCATCCGAGCCGGCACCTTCTCCACCTTAGGCTCAACGCAAGGTTCTTGCCATGAAGCTTGTCTCCAAGGCTTCAGTAGGTGTTGGCCCAGGCTCGGCGGTTGTTCGCCAAGCTAAGGGCAAGGGCAAAAGGATTGCTACGGGCCCAATCAGCCCTCTGAAGATGACAGCTCCAAAGCAAGGGACCCGAGACCCCTCCGAGGAGAGGTTCAATGGCAAGGGAAGCAACACGACTTCCAAATTCAGAAATGTGGACTTTGATGAGATAGTTCAGGCAGTGGAGAAGCTTGGATTGAAGGATCTGTTTGCCTTCAGGTGCAATTGGAATGACGAAGTCATTGCTCAATTCTATGCTACATGCTACTTTGCAAGTGATGAGGAAGAGCGAGTGACTTGGATGACTCATGGATCCAAGTACACCATTACCTATGACGAGTTTGCAAGGCTGCTACATCTTGAGAGCTCCAGCAGCGACAACTTGATCATTCACAACATAGGTGTCCTTGAGAAGGACAAAATGATGTTTCTTTATGACACTCGCTTGACTTTCAACCCTCCTTCCACCAAGAATATGAAGCCATTCTTTGTGGTCCTCAATAGGGTCCTGAGGAAGACTATTGCCTTGAGGGATGGGGATGCAGGGAGCGTCCAAGGCTATCTCAGGACACATATGAAGGTGATAAGCAAAGACAGGAAGTTTGATGTCTTCGACTATATGTGGAATGACATGGTCAACATCTCCAGCACTCAGAGGAGATCCTGTGGCTACGCACCTTACTTGATGTTGATGATTGAGAAAGTCATAGGGATCGAGTTTGTTAAGGATGTGGAGCACACTCAATTGAGGCCCCAGAAGCCTCCCCAGGCCTCTATCCAAGTTGCCCCTTCTCCTACATCCAGTGAAGAAGCTCCAAGGAGAGCTAGAGGAGATTCAAGGATTGCTCCCGCCACTAGGGCCCCTCCTCAAAAAGGGTCTCCTAGTGGAATCTTGAAGTATTTAGTAGCAATCTTTGCCTCGTGCAAAAAGGTCGAAGTGAACACTCACAAGTTGAACAAGGCGAGGAAGGCTGATATGCGGTATGTCAAAGAAAATGTTAAACACATTTGCCAAAAGTTGGAGATCGAGCCTATTGGGTCCCCGGTTATTTCTAAAGATTCAGCCTCAGATTTCACTGAGCTCAGGCCTTTGACTCACTCCGAGCTTGCCTACTTTGGCATTGAGGGCACTTCGACTGGATGAGCTCCTCTTCCTCCTCCTCAGACCGAGAATGAAGATGAAGATGATGAGAGGACTGACGGCGAGGATTGAAGATCTTAGATCCCTCCTCTCCTTCTTTTTGGTGTCTTGATGCCAAAGGGGGAGAGATTGAGGGGGAGTCACCAGTCTTAGCTGTAGGTTGAGAGATGAGAGCTTCATTTATGCATCTTTTTATCTCTTTTGGGTTGTAAGACTTCATACTATGCTCTTTTGATACTTTTGGTCTTGTGATGCAATTCTATGAACTATTTATGCTCATATTTATGAAATATGTGACTTTGCTCTAAAATTGACATATATGCTTGTTTTTGATATATTGATGTCAATTATTTCACTGTCATCATGATTACTGCTCACACTCACTTAGTTTTGCATCCCACCATAAGAGTGCACATATGTCTTATGCTGTCATTGCTAAATGTGTTTCAAGCTCATATGTGCACACTTTATGAAAAATCTGCATTTTTATCATATTGTGTGAAATCTCAATTGGTTGTCATCAATCACCAAAAAGGGGGAGATCTAAAGTGCATCTGGACATCCCTTGTGGGTTTTGGTTGATTTATGACAAACAAATGAGATCCTAACCAAATTGTTGAGATGAGCGCAGGTCTTGAAAGAAATTATAAAGAAAGCGCAAAAAGAATGGAGAATGAGGATCTATATGGAAAAGAGCTCAAGAGCTTAATAGATTAGATCATTGTGTATGGAGTGTGTTGGAGAAACACACCCCAAGAGCTCAACCACAAGAAAAATCACTCACTGCACTAGTTTATATAGGTCCGGACTTGTCTGATAGTATCCGGACTAGTCTGATAACCCCTTTGTAAAAAATCAGACAAATCCTCCCAGTGCGAACTTGTTTGCAAAGTCCGAGTCTACACAGACCGAACTAGTCCGATATCACCACGGAACAGTCTGATATATTTCTGACTAAAATTGAACTAGTCCTCCCCAGTGCGGACTAGTGCTCTACACTTCACAGACTTGCACAAAATCGGACAAGTCCGAAATCACCACGGACTAGTCCGATAACCTCTCTGACTAAAATCAGACAAGTCCTCTAAATGCGGACTTGTACAAATTCACTAAGGAGATCACCACAGCTGGACATGTCTGAAAATAACCGGACTAGTCCAAACTTTTCGAGAGCCAAAATCGGACTAGTCCGCCGTAAGTCGGACAAGTCGATCTTCCTGAGAACTTAGGGTTTCCTGCACGCCGCACACTGGACTAGTCCACACTCCACCAAGGACTAGTCTGGACCCTCGAAACCCTAATGGTAACTTTTGGAAACACCATATAAATAGATGTGCATGACCCTACTTTCATAACTCTCGACTCCCTGCGCCATCACACCCTCCAAGAGCTTAGAAAACACATCTCTCCACTCAATCCAACGCAAGAAAGATCAAATTCTTGAGGATTCATCCTGGATCAAAGGAGAGACACAATTCACACGTTTGAGCTCTTGGGTTTGATCTCTAACACACTCTTGTTGTTTCATTATTGACCTTAAGAGTGTGTTCTTGGTGGTGTTTGCTTTGTAATCTTGGGGAGCCCTCAACTTGTGAGAAGGCTCCTAGAACTTCGTGATTTACCCTTTGTGATAGTGGAAGAGAATTGGACTTCGTGGCGATTCGACGAGGTTACGGTCAGTGAAGACCCAGTCCTTTCGTGGGCTCCTCAACGTGGGCGTAGGTTGCTTTTGTGGGAACCGAACCACGGGATAAAATCTTGTGTCTTCACTTTGTGCACATTGTTCTTACTTTTCATTGGTATCTAGGATTTCACTTGATCTTGTCCACATTACATTAAAACATTGAGTATAACATTAACTTGTGCAACACTCTGTTTCATAGAAGTATAACCTCTATTTACATGTATATTTCCGTTGTGTAGAGTCTAGGATCGAGATAATCAATCAAACTTGATCGATCAAGTCCGCATGTACCGGACTAGTACACACTCTACCGGACTAGTTTGATATCTCAGGATTTGATTAGTCTGTTAAGTGTTGCATGTTCCGACTAAATATCAAAAAGGCCTATTCACCTCCCACCCCCTATAGGCCACATTCAATCGGATATGTCAAATGACTATGAGTGCTCCAGCTAGAAATCATGCCATAAGCTGGAAAATCATGGACAGACCACAAGTATGTAGCTCGAAGGTTGAATTTCTGTTTCTTATAACAGTCGTACGCTTTGATTCTTGTCCATAACATTTTCAACTCTTCAATCAACGGCTTCAGCATCACGTTCAGTCGTGAACTAGGATGATCCGGTCCAGGTACAATAAGGCAAAGGAACATGAACTCATACTTCATACAAAGAGATGGTGGTAAGTTGTACGGAATTGCGAACACGGGCCAACAATAGTATGGTGTTGCATTTGTACTGAACGGTTAGAAGCTATTTGTCAGAAACCTGATGCGAATATTTCTCGCGTCATTAGCAAAGTCTGGATCGAAGCGGTCAAGCGCTTTCCATGCCTCACTGTCGGACAGATGCACCATCATTCCATCAACGTCGACCTTCTTTGTTCCACCTAATGTGTCTGGCTATTTTTTTTTAGAGAAACAAGCGCTTCAATCTACGTGTGACAGGCAAGTAGCAATGCTGCTTCTATGCGACTTTAGTCATTACTTTTGTACTGTCATCATTAACAACTTCGACAAATCTTGCTTTATCACATTTTAAACACTTGTTCTCATCGGCATGCTCTGTTTAGAAAAGCATGCAGTTGTCTGAGCACGTATCAATCTTCTCATAGTCCATACCAAGCCCAGAAATCAATTTCTTAGAATGATACATATCTTTAGGCACTTTATGAAGCTGTGGAAGGATATCGCTGATCAATTTGATAAGATCATTGTAGCAGTTATTGGAGAAGAAATACTTAGACTTGATTGCCATAAATCTAGTCAAGAAACTGAGGATTGTCACTATGGTGTGTTCATGCAACAGTTGTTCAGAAGTTTCGACAAGCTTAAAGAACTCTTTAACCTCTGTTGTAAGAGGATCCTCCGCCAATTCAGGATTTCTAACTTCAAGCATCTCGTCCATCCTATCAATGTAGGATCAAAGAGCACGTGAAAAGCTACCATAGGGGGTGAATGGTATATTAAAACTTTTTCAGCGGAAGCAATGAAAACCCCACGGCAAAAAAAATGATTTGTTAAAGAAATCGTGTGTGAGACGAATCTAAACGTGTTTAACCATGGAAAAGTAATATATAATAGAGAGAATCAAGTCACAAAGATGACACAACAAGAATCACGAAAATCCGTCGAGAGAAACTCAAGTTACTATTGAAAGATCGAACAAATGTAAATATGTCCTACCCGAGAAAAACAGTTCTGGAACACTGCAAAGAAACTCATGTAGATCAGAAACTGCACATCCAATGACCGTGAAATTTTAAAAGATGATAGAAAATTAAGTTGTCAAGGCAACCCAAAAAGAATCACGTCAATCGGATCTGTAAAACTCGAGTTATGATAAAACCACAAAAACAAGGTAGTGCTATGCAGAAACTCGACGAGAAAAACTTGTATGGAACAAGTCGGACGAACAAGGCACAAAAGTTCCTTTCAACTACGAATTTTATTCAATAGAACACTAGAGGAACAGCCCCAAAGTCGTGTACCATGAGCTCTAGCCTTCCATGCTTATATAACCAGCCCTTAGGCCAACCCAAACTCAACTAGGACTCTAATCCTACTTTATTCAAAAATCGAAACATTCCATAACTGCTTAGGACTCTTCTATACGCAGATAGAAACAATCTTAAGACCTCCAAACACCTTAGGAACGTATCCCACATTCTTAAAAAAAATTAAAATTCGTGACCCACACGAAATGCTAACATAACCAGCTCAAATCTTTCCATATTTCAGTCAAACCCGACTCAGCCGCAGTCTGAGTCCATAACCTAGTCGGTTGGACCTTTCCGATCAATTCTTTACGTCCACATCTCTTCATCACGCCTCAGAACCATGTAGTCACATCCATGCACTCCTTGCATACGTGCAAACATCTTCCAACGACATCCACGATACCTTCATATGAATTGTTCTTAAGTCAAACATGTTGCGCAACCACTCGATCAACTCAACCACAATTCCTCCCGAACATTGTTGTTGAACCTCATATTCTCCCTAATACTAGTTCAATGGATCCCATCACTAGCCATGTCTTGAACTCAAGCAACACCTGCACATGAACAAACAACAATCCGTACAAACTCAAGTCCGCGACTTGACTCAAATTAGTTCCGAACACAACACCTTACGTGAGCACCTCACATAAGCATGTTGCAAAACCACAGTAAAACGATATCAGCCATATCAACCAAAACGCACCAAAAACTTAGCAAATGAATACTAAGCAATCTTTCCAAAAAATGTAAAGCAAGTTCGAAACATTTCACGGTAAAAGCAGGAACATTGCGATCAAGCTCCGAATCTTGACAAAGCTAACCAGAGCTTGAGCTGGAGATTACCAAAGCTAGTACATCCTAGCGCCAGAGCTAGAAAAACATGTCGGAGCTAACCAACATAAGTAGGATCTAGCATAAAAATATAGGAGCTTAACAAAGACATGCCGGAGCTATAAAAGACATGCCGGAGCTAAAGACAAAGCTCACTGGAGCTACCCACAAACATGTTGGACCTTGACAAAGCAAGTCAGACCTATTGTCGGATCCCTCGGAAGCTCGGAGCTAGAGTTGGACCTTGCTAAAAAGGGTGTTTTGGTAGTATTCAAAACTTTTATCGTCATAGCCAATGTATTCAACACATATAGGTCTCATAATCTCCCCCTTGATGAATGCATTGGCAACACCACTTAAAATCAGCTTATTTACATGAATAGTTTTGAAAACAATTTCTCCCCTATTTTGAAAATCAAATGAAATAGAAATAAATTTCTCACCCTATACATACTTCTCACCCTGAGAAAAATCGTGCCAGAAGCACTTGTGAATATCTGCAATGTGTGATCAATTTCTCCCTTAAAATTCACATATTTTCTCTCCCCCTTTGACAATTTATTCAGCAAGGTTCAAAAGAGAAATTTTAATTGTTATGAGCATATTATAACATATACATATAAACAAAGCTCATCCAAGTCATACTATCAAGTAACTTACGCTATCACATCAATGAAATACATAAAGTAGTGTAATCCATGCTGGAGATCAAGTGTAATTTTTAATTTAATCAAGTCATGATCTCACAAACTTAACTATTTCAATACCTAAAAGCATGACACTTGTTGCTGTAATTTTTTTCTTTAAAGCACAAGTTTTTAACATATGACATTTGCAAGAGATTATATGCCGCATCTGCCTTATTCTAACCAACCAAGCCAAGCCTATGTCATTTGACAATCAGAAGCTTAAGGACATGATTTTAGTCATACACAACTTCTTCTAAGTTCATATCTAAGTGCAATGATACCATCTCAACAGAAGAAGTGCGATTCATGCATATTCTCTTGATCTTTTCTCAATTAATATTTCTTCATAAAACTCAACATGTGAGTTGATTACTTGATTAATTCATTATGATTAAAAGCACTTGTGATCATGCAACAAGTTCAAAATAGCAAGAAAGTTCGATCATGACCAGATTTAGTGTAAGTAATTGTTCCAATTACTAGTCATGGCAAAAACTACAAATGTATAATGTGAGTAATGTAGTAAGAACTTTCAGCATGTAAAAGGAATCACAAAGTCATATATGTATGAAATACTATGCTCATATTAATTTAATTTTAGATTCACACATAGACTTCTCAAGTTTCAAAACTCCCCTCAATGTAAGCCATGAGTATGCATAACCCCTATTTCACTACGAATGAAACAAAAACAAGTGAAATCCAAAGGTTTTGTAAAAATGTCAGCCAATTGTTGTTCGGTATCTATATGGTGAAGCAAAATGTTTCCTTTTTCAACATTATCACGGAGAAAGTGATACCTAATGTCAATGTGCTTAGTTCTAGAATGTTGCACGGGGTTTTTAGCAATGCAAATGGCACTAGTGTTATCACGAAATAGTGGAACACTATCTATATCAACCCCATAGTCCTTAAGCGTTTGAACAATCGAAAGGATTTGTGAGCAAGCACTAATAGCAGCTACATATTCAGATTCAGCTGTGGATTGTGCAATTGAGTTTTGTTTTCTAGAGGTCCAAGCAACAAGTTAATTACCAAGAAAATGACAAGCATCAGAAGAACTTTTCCTATCAATCCTATTGTAGGATCGAAGAGCACGTGAAAAGCTACCAAAGGGGGGTGAATGGTAGATTAAAACATTTTCAGTGGAAGCAATGAAAATCCCTCGGCAAAAAAATGATCCATTAAAAAATCATCTATTAGACCAATCTAAACGTGTTTCACCGTGACAAAAGTGATATATATATCAGATAGAATCAAGTCACGAAGACACACACAACAAGAATCACTCAAATCCGTCAAGAGAAACTCAAGTTATGATCGAAAGATCGAACAAAGGTCAATCTGTTCTACCGAGAAAAAAATAGATCTATAATACTGTAAAGAAACTCGTGTAGATCAAAAAACACAAATACAATGACCGTAAAATTTGACATATGATAGATAATCAGGTTGTGAAGACAACCCAAAAAGAATCACGTCAATTGGATCTATGAAACTCGAGTTATGATAAAACCACCAAAGAAAGGTAGTGTTGTGCAGAAAACTCGACGAGAAAAACTTGTCTGGAATAAGTCGGACGAACAAGGCACAAAAAGTTCCTTACAACTATGAATTTTATTCAATATAACATAAGAGGAACAGCCCCAAAGTTGTCTCTAACGAGCTCTGGCCTCCCTTGCTTATATAACCAGCCCGAAGGCCAACTCAACTCAAACTAGGACTCTAATCCAACTCAATTCACGAATCGAAACTTTCCATAACTGCTTAGGACTCTTATATAAGCAGATAGATGCAATCTTAAGACTTCCAAACACTTTAAGAACGTATCACACATTCCTAAAACAACTCAAATTCGTAACCCACACGAAATCCTATCATAACCAACTCAAATCTTTCCATATTTGAGTTAAACATGACTCAGCCGCAGCCTGAGTCCATAACCTAGTTGGTTGGACCTTTCCGATCAATTCTTTACGTCCACATCTCTTCATCACGCCTCAGAACCATGTAGCCACATCCATGCACTTCTTGCATACGTGCAAACATCTTCTAACGACGTTCGCGATAGCTTCATATGCATTGTTCTTGATTCAAATTTGCTGCGCAATCTCCCGATCAACTCAACCACAATTCCTCCTGAACTTGGTTGTTGAACCTCATCTTCTCCCTAAGACTAGATCAATGGATCCCATCACCAGCCATGTCTTGAACTCAAGCAACACCTGCACATAAATAAACAACCAATACTTCCAAGCACAAGTCCTCGACTTGACTCTTGTTAGTTCTGAAACTACAACACCTTACATGAGCACCTCACATAAGCATGTTGCAAACCACAGAAAAATGATATCAGCCTTAACCACCAAAACACACCAAAAACTTTGTAAAAGATTACTAAGCAAACTTTACATCAATGTAAAGCAAGTACGAATCATTGCAAGTTAAAAGCAGAACCACTGCGATCAAGCTCCGAACCTTGCAAAAGCTAACCGAACGTTGAACCGGAGCTTACCAAAGCTAGCAGGACCTAGAGCCAGTGCTTATCAAAGCTAGCAGAACCTAGCACCGGAGCTTACCAAAGCTAGTCGGACCTAGTCAACCTAAAAGCCTAAGCTATAAAAACATGTCGGAGCTCAAAAAAGACATGTTGGGGCTATCAAAGACATGTCAGAGCTAACCAACATAAGTCGGACCTAGCAGAACAAGTCGGACCTAGCCAAAGCATGTCGGACCTTGCCGGCTCTATCCGAAACAAGTCGGACCTAATGTCGGACCTTGCAAAAGCTCGGAGCTAGAGTCGGACCTTGCTAAAAAGGTGTTTTAGCAGTATTTCAAAACTTTTATCATCAAAGCCAATGTATTCAGTACAAGCCAATGTATTCAACACATATAGGTCTCACAATCTCCCCCTTGATGAATGCATTGGCAACACCACTTAAAATCCAAACATTGGCTTATTTTCATTAAAAGTTTTGAAAAAAATTTCTCCCCATTCGTAAAACAGAATTAAAATGAGAAGAAAAACAAATTCTCCCACTGAGAAGAATCGTGCCAAAACAATTGTGAATGTGTGTAATGTGTAATCAATTTCTACCCCTTGCATACTTATCTTTAAAAAAAATCACATATTATCTATTATCTCTCCCCCTTTGACAATGTATTCAGCAAGGTACAAAAGAGAAATTTCAATTGCTATGAGCATATTATAACATATACATATAAAACAAAGCTCATCCAAGTCATACTATTAAGTAACTCACACTATCACAACAATGAGATACATAAAGTAGTGTAAGCTATGGTGGAGATCAAATGTAATTTTCAATTTAAGCAAGTCATAATCTCACAAACTTAACTATTTCAAAACCTAAAAGCATGACACTTGTTGCTATGTTTTATTATTTTCAAAGCAAAATTTAGATCATATGATATTTTTAAGAGATTATATGCGCATCTGCCTTATTGTAACCAACCAAGCCAAGCCTATGTCATTTGACAATCAGAAGCTTAAGGACATGGTTTTAGTCATATGCAACTTCTTCAAAGTTCATATCTAAGTGCAATGATAAGCCATCTCAAAAGAAGAAGTGTGATGCATGCATATTCTCTTGATCTTTTCTCAATTTACATTTGTTCATAAAAACTCAACATGTGAGTCGATTACTTGATTAATTTTTTTATGATTAAAAGCACTTGTGAGCCTGCAACAAGTTCAAAACAGCAAGAAAGTTCGACCATGACCATATTTAGTGTTAAGTAATTATTCCAATTACTAGACATGACAAAAACTACAATATGTATAACACGAGTAATGTAATAAAAACTTTCAGCATTTAAAAGGAATCACAAAGTCATATCTGTATGAAATACTATGCTCATATTATTTTAAGTTCAGATTCACACATAGACTTCTCAAGTTTCAAAACTGAAAGTGCATCTAGGACTCCCTTGTGGGTTTTGGATGATTTATGACAAGCAATTGGGATCCTAACCTCTTTATTGAGATGAATGCAGACCCATAATAGAAAAATGAGCAAAATACAAAAAAGAAGGGATGAGGAGGAGCAAAGTGGAACTGAGCTCAAGGAAAAAGAATAGAAGATTATTTTGTATGGAGTGTGTTAAGGAAACACACCCCAATAGCTCAATGATAATTAAACACACACATTGCACAGAGTTACACAGGACCGGACTAGTCCGTTCAACACCGGACTAGTCCGATAAACCTTTCTGCACCAGATCGGACAAGTCCGATATCTGTCGGACTAGTACGATATCCTTCTGACTAGAATCGGACTAGTCCTCCCCAGTGCGGACTAGTCCTCAAAACACAACACAAGTCACACAAAATCGGACCAGTCCGTTATCAACCGGACTAGTCCGATATCCTTTCTGATCCACTTTGGACAAGTCCGATGTTCACACGGACTAGTCCGAAAAACCCCACTGATCTAAATCGGACAAGTCCTCCAAGTGCGGACTTGTCATCCAACACACTTAGGGTTTCACATGTCCGGACAAGTCTGATGGACATCGGACTAGTCCGAAGATTTCCAGTAGCAAAATCGGACAAGTCCGCTTTCAGCCGAACTAGTCCGATATTTCGGGACACTTAGGGTTTGCAACACACAGCACACCAGACTAGTCCGGTGACCACCACGGACTAGTCCGAACTTTCTGAACCCTAACGGTCACTTTTAGAAACCCCATATAAATAGAGGTGCACGACCCAATTTTACACACTCTCGAACCCTAGCGCCGTCACACCTCCCAAGAGTCTCAAAAATGACCTCTCTCCACGAAATTAAGTGCACAATCGTCCAATCCTTTGAGGATTCAATCTAGATCATTGGAGAGACACTTGCTACACCACATTGAGCTCTTGGTTTGATTCTCTAACAGACTCCTGCATTTCAATTGTAACTTTTGAGTGTGTTTTCGGTGGTATTGTGATTTGTAATTTAAGGGAGCTCTCAAAGTGTGAGATCGCCCCTTGAATTTGGTTATTCACCCCTTTGTAATTAGTGGAAGAGGATTGGCCTTCGTGGCGATCCAACGAGGGTAGGGTTGGAGAAGACCTGGTAATTTTGTGGACTCCTCAACGTGGATGTAGGTGGCCTTTTGTGGTATCCGAACCACGAGATAAACATTTGTGTCCTGTTTCATTGTTCATCATTCAAGTTAATCAACTTAATCTAGGGTTTCATACACATTGTTCATCTTACATTAAATTGTTAAACACAAGACTTAATTGTGATATAATTCAGTATATAGTTGTTAAACTATTGTTTGATTCTATACTTCCGCTGTACACATAAAAGAATCAAACCAATCAATCAAGTTTAATCAGCTTAGTCCGTGAACACCGGACTAGTCCGCACTTTACCGGACTAGTCCAATATCTCTGGTATTAAACTGGTTGTTGAGTGCACCAGGATCCAACAAATTTTCAAAAAGGCCTATTCACCCCCCTCTAGGCCTACATTCAATTGGTATCAGAGCAGGTTCTTCAAGAAAGAGTCTAATCACTCGAAGAGATCATGTCGAACATGAAGGACGTCCACAAAATCAACAACCAAGAGGAGGTTAACAAAAAGTGGAGAAGTACCTCGAATCCATTCAAGACTTCGAGGACAATGATGAGGAGACGCTGGAGCTGAAGGCACTCCTCAGAAAGAAGGCACTTTCCAAAGGGAAAGCAAAGGTTGAAGAGAAGAAGAAGGGGAGTAGTCACACCGACTACTCCCGATATCCTTTTAACTATGATCGTCTAAATTCCAATAACAACCATTACTTATCTATCCCGCTTGGAAAAGCCCCACACTTCGATGGAAGTGATTACTCTATGTGGAGGCAGAATATGAAAATGCATTTGATTTCCCTCAACCCCAGTTTATGGCATATTGTATGCACAGGGATAGATATTCCGGATGATGACGAAGAGCTCACCCCAAGACAAGAGCAGGTCATTCATATAAACGCTCAAGCCGCAGCTGTGATCACATCCTCACTCAGTCGATACGAGTTCACAAAGGTGGATGGACTCGAAATTGCTAAGGAGATATGGGATACTCTACAAACCGCACATGAAGGTGACTGGCATGTGCGTGAAGCAAAGATTGAGATGATCGAAGGCGAACTAGGAAGATTTGCAATTGAGGAAGACGAGTCACCTCAGGATATGTACAATCGATTGAAGACACTCGTCAACAAAGTTCGATCATATGGGAGCAAGAAGTGGAATGACCACGAGGTTGTGAAGCTCACCCTTAGAGCTTTTATGCCTCGCAATGTCACGCTATGTTCCATGATTAGAGAAAGCCCCGGATACAAAAGGATGACTCCGGATGAATTGCTCGGTAAAATTATCAACTTTGAAATGATGGAGAAACAAGAAAAGCACGTCAAGGAAATTTTCGACCTCACCTCGGCTAAGAAGAAAGGAGTTGCGTTAAAGTCCACCCTCAAGCCTCTATCCAAAGAAGCAAGAGAAGCACAACTACAGGAGGACAGTGATGACGAGAGCAGTGAGCTAGATGAAGAGGATTTGATATTGTTCATGAAAAAGTTCAAGAGAATAATGAAGAAAAAGCAAGGGACAAAATCAAGTGAAGGCAAGTACAAGGAAAGAACAAAGCCAAAATTGAGACGGGCGTGCTATAATTGTGGTGAATATAACCACTTTATAGTTGATTGCCCATATGAGGAGAACAAGAAGAAGACTAAAGAATCCAAGCCTCAACCCAATAAATTCTTCAAGAAGAAGAAACAAGCCGAGCAAGCGCATTGGGAAGGAGTGGGACTCAAACGATGAGTCCTCATCATCTGATGAAGAAGAGATGGCTAGCATAGCCATCGAGGGCACGTCCAAGAAATCTACACTCTTCCCTACACTCGGTGCAAGGAAGGGAAATGGCACTTGCCTTATGGCAAAAGAAGGTAAACGCAAGGTAATCATAAAAACCCATTCCATGCATTCCTACTCTAGTGATGATGAAATAGATAGTGATGATGAGGATATGCTAAATAGACTAGATAGGAAAACTGCAACAAAAATGAAATTCCTACTTGATCAGCTTGTTGAGAAGGAAAGGTTAATTGATCGTCAAGAAGACATGATCATCTCCCAAAAGGAGGAGTATGTCGAACTTGACAAACTTCTATAGCTTGAAAAGGAGAAAAATAATTCACTAGAGCTTGAGTTAGCTTCAAGCAAGAAAGCTTGCTTGGAGTTAACCGACTCAAATGTTGCAATCAAGGACCAACTTGCTGACCTGATCAAGGTTCACAAGATCCTTGAAGTGCAAGTTGAGTCACTCAAGCGGAGTGAACCTTCCTCCTCTTCAAACTCACCTTCTCAACCCAATAAAACTAAATTTGCTCATATGTGCACATATAGTAAAACTGACAACAGATTGAAAGGGAAATCAATCTCCACAAAGGATAAAAATCCTACCCAATGTAGCATATTTGACAAGGAGAAGATCAACTATGCACGTAGTGCATACTTGGTCCAAAGACCTCCAAATGTCAAGTATGGCATTGGTTACTCTTGTGATGAAAAGCTACATGCTGGAAGTCATAAGAATAACAAGGGAAGGATCTCCTTTGTGAAGGGAAGATCCTCTCAAACTGGTAAGTCGAAGGATAAAAACCTGAACTCACATGAATACTGGACTAGTCCGGTCGGTGTCCTAACAAGTCCGATCATCCGGACAAGTCCGGCCCCCCGGACTAGTCCGACTCATAAACAACAGCAGCTTTTATTTAAAACTTTTGATGCTTCCTATGTGTTAATGAGAAACAACCTTGGCAAGGTCTATGCTTATTATGTTGGGCCACGCCATGGGAACACCAAATCCCATGTGTGGGTGCCCAAATGTATTGTAACTAACCTCCAAGGACCCAAGCAAGCTTGGGTACCTAAAACCAAAGCATGATCTGTTTTTGCAGGCCTATTCCTCCGGTGGATCCAAATGAGTTCTAGACAGTGGGTGCACGAACCACATGACCGGAGAAAGGAGGATGTTCGTGGAATATGAAGTGAACGAGGACCCAAACGAGGGCATCTACTTCGGAGATAATAGTCAAGGAAGGGTGCTCGGTACCGGTAAAATTGCAATATCCTTCGAACACATGCTTTCTCATGTTTTACATGTTGAATCTTTAGATTATAACCTACTGTCCATATCTCAACTATGTGACAAAGGTTATAATTGCTTGTTCACTAATGAGGGTGTGACCGTCTCTAGGAGGAGTGATGGTTCCATTGCATTCAAGGGTATGTTGAAGGGAAAGCTTTACCTTGTTGACTTCAACAAGGATAAAGCCGAACTCGACACATGCTTGATTGCAAAAACCAACATGGGTTGGATGTGGCATAGACGGCTAGCGCATGTTGGTATGAGGAATCTTCAAAAACTCCTCAAGGGCGATCACATCCGCGGTTTGAAGAATGTTGTTTTTGAGAAATACAGGCCTTGTAGCGCGTGCCAAGTCGGGAAGCAAGTTGGAGCACATCATCCCGCAAAGAACGTCATGACTACGACAACACTGCTCGAACTACTTCACATGGACTTGTTTGGTCTAATTGCTTACATAAGCATCGGCGGTAACAAATACGATTTAGTTATCATTGATGATTTTTCTCGCTTCACTTGGGTTTTCTTTTTGCATGATAAGTCAGAAACACAAGGAACACTCAAGAAATTCTTCAAGCGAGCTCAAAACGAATTTTCATTGACAATCAAGAGTATTCGAAGTGACAATGGCACGGAATTCAAGAACACGCAGGTGGAGGAGTACCTTGATGAAGAGGGCATCAAGCACGAATTTTCAGCACCATACTCGCCACAACAAAATGGAGTTGCCAAAAGAAAGAACCGAACACTCATTTAGATGGCAAGGACAATGCTCGATGAGTACAAGACATCGGATCGATTTTGGGCGGAAGCGATTAACACTGCTTGCCACGCCGCAAATCGACTTTATCTTCATCGACTACTCAAGAAGACTCTCTATGAGCTACTTACCGGTAACAAACCAAACATTTCATATTTTCGAGTTTTCGGTTCTCCATGTTACATCCTGAACAAGAAGCCTAGGACTTCAATGTTCGCTTCAAAGTCCGATGAATGTTTCTTGCTTGGTTATGATTCGAACACTTATGTCTATCGTGTTTTCAACAAGGCCTCCGGACTTGTTGAAGTGGCACTTGATGTGGTGTTCGATGAGACTAATGGCTCCCAAAAGGAGTAAGTTGATTCATGTGAATTAGGTAAAGAAGAAGCTCCATGTCAAGCATTGAAAAGAATGGCTCTAGGCGAAGTTCGACCACAAGAACCACCTTCACACGAACATGAGAAAAATGAACCACAAGAGGATACCATCAATCAAGGAGGAGCTTCAACACAAGATCAACCACAAGAGTACGAAGATGATCAACATGTCAATGAAGGCAACCACTTAGGGGGAGAAGCAGACAATCATGAAGACATAACTAGATCTCGCATAGCTAACTTTTGTGAGCATTATTCGTTTGTATCCTTTTTGGAACCACGCAGGATTGAGGATGCATTGAAGGATCCGGACTGGGTGGTGGCGATGCAAGAAGAATTGAACAACTTCAAGAGGAACGAGGTGTGGGAACTTGTGGCAAGGCCCAATGCAAACATCATCGGCACCAAGTGGGTCTTCCGCAACAAACAAGACGAAGACGGAGTGGTGACAAGGAACAAGGCGCGACTTGTGGCCAAAGGGTATTCACAAGTTGAAGGTTTGGATTTCGATGAGACTTTTGCTCCAGTAGATAGGCTTGAATCTATTAGAATATTACTTGCATATGCTACTCACCATGATTTCAAGCTGTATCAAATGGATGTGAAAAGTGCCTTCCTCAACGGACCGATCAAGGAAGAAGTGTACGTGGAGCAACCACCCGGGTTTGAAGACGAAGAGTTTCCCGACCACGTATTCAAATTGCGTAAGGCTATCTACGGCCTCAAACAAGCTCCTAGAGCTTGGTATGAGTGTCTTAAAGATTTCTTAATTGAGAATGGTTTTCAAATTGGAAAAAGTAGATTATACATTATTTACAAAGAATTTATATAATGATCTTTTTATTTGTCAAATTTATGTTGACGATATAATCTTTGGGTCAACTAACCAATCTTTTTGTGAGGAATTTAGCAAAATCATGACATACAGGTTTGAGAAGTCAATGATGGGAGAACTGAAATACTTCTTGGGATTCCAAGTGCGGCAACAAAAGGAAGGAACGTTCATAAGCCAAACCAAGTACACGCAGGACATACTTAAGAAGTTTGGCATGGACAAGGCAAAGCCCATAAAGACCCCCATGGCAACAAATGGCCACTTGGATCTCAATGAAGATGGACCTAACGTCGACCAAAAGGTATATCGCTCCATGATTGGATCTCTACTCTATTTATGTGCATCTAGTCTAGATATTATGTTGAGTGTATGTTTGTGTGCAAGATTTCAAGCCAACCCTAAGGAATGTCACTTGACAGCCGTAAAAAGGATCTTGAGATATTTAGTTCATACACTCAACCTTGGTCTTTGGTACCCAAAAGGCTCAAAATTCAATCTCATTGGTTACTCAGATGCAGATTATGCCGGGTGCAAAGTAGATAGAAAAAGAACCTCCGGCACATGCCAATTCCTAGGGAGATCCTTAGTTTCTTGGTCCTCCAAGAAACAAAATTCCATTGCCCTATCCACAGCCGAAGCGGAGTATGTTGCAGCCGGGAGTTGTTGTGCACAACTCCATTGGATGCGACAAACTCTAAGGGATTACGGTTACAATATGAATTGTATTCCTCTCCTTTGTGACAATGAGAGTGCCATTAAAATTGCCCACAATCCAGTTGAGCACTCTAGAACTAAACACATAGACATAAGACATCATTTCTTGAGAGACCATTCCATGAAAGGAGATATAACCATCTCACATGTCAACACCCAAAAGCAATTGGCCGACATATTCACCAAGCCACTTGATGAAAAGTGTTTTTGCGAACTCTGAAATGAACTAAATATCCTTGATGCTCGGAGTGTGGCTTGAAAGGTTGCATACGTGTATGAATTCTTCAAAAATGTTGATTGAATTGTGAAAATCATCTCCCTCAATTTTTCTCAAAAAACTATGTCAATTACTTGATCTTGATGAATTATGGTCATTGTGTGATTGTCGTATGCTTACTGGTCAAATTCATCATGATTAATTGATTTTTTTGCCCCTATATTCTCTATTTATGAACCTTCAAATATATATGAATGGGCTATGCAAATTTCTCCTGGTGACCATGGACTAGTCTGTGGTTACCCGGACTAGTCCGCCCTTGCAGACTAGTTCGCTGAGTGCTGGTTAGTCCGGACTAGTCCGCTAGACCACGGACTAGTCTGATTTAGCTCTCTGGATGAGTTCGTACTAGTCCGTTCATCTCCGGACTTGTCCGATTTTTCGTGTCCATAACCATAGCCGCCACCAAACCCTAATCCCTCTCATCCCCACTCTTCCTCATGCACTCTCTCTTTTGCGCTCGAGCTCCCCAAGGCGATTCCTTGCTCCCTCCATCAAAAGAGTGCGCATTTGGGCGGAAATCAAGCTTGAACTCATGCGGATTGAAGCTAGCGGACTTGTCCGGGCTCCAACTCCCTAATCCTCAAGCTTCAATCAATTTCTACGGTAATTTTCTCCCAAACACTAGAAATCTTGTTTTTCTCCATTGTTGATCGAATAGCCTAGCATCTTTCACTAGATACATGCCTCCTTGATGTACTACGTGTATGCTAGACTTGTTATGCACTAGGAATCAGCCTTTGTCCAATCTGTTAAGTTTTTGAGGATGAACACTGGACTAGTCCGGTCCATGCACGGCCAAGTCCGGTCCCCCGAACTAGTCCGTGCATGTGCACCGGACAAGTTCAATGTTTCTGAACCTAAAACCTAGTTCTTCAATTCATCAATGCAATTCCTTGCTATCTTTTCATACCTATGCCTTGTATCACTCACTATCATTCTTGCAAATCATTCTCAGATCATGTCGAGCTCAAATGATGAAATCTCTGACTTTGAGGCCGAGATGGACCACGAGGTGGCACCTCGGACCTCAACGGGTCTTGGCAAGAAGCTCCAAGAAAGACCTACCGAGCCAGCTCCATCCCCTCCACAAGTTCGGAGGAAAGTGCTAGCGAAGAAGCCGGCCTCCAAGGTGCCAGCTTCTAGGGCTAGTGGTGGCCCTAGCTCGGCAAGTGCCCGCCAAGCAAAGGGCAAGGGAAAAGGGATAGCGACGGGGCCAGTCGGGCCTTTGAAGCTGCATGCTCCCAGGGAAGGGGTCCGGGACCCTACTGAGGAGAAGTTCAATGGCAAGGGTAGTGACTCGGCCGCTATATTCATAAGCATTGACTGGTATGGCAGACCGAAGCAAGCTGCACATGGAAGGTTCTGGTGTAACTTCCATGCAGATTTCTACAAATCGGTGTATCTTCCGATGAAGACCCCCGTGGTGCGCAGTCAGTGGATTGACTGGGCACATTTTGAGAAGAAGGGCTGCTCACCGTTCACTGACGTAGTGAGAGCCATTGAGAAGCATGGACTGAGAGATCTGTTTGCCTTCAGAAATAATTGGAATGATGAAGTGATTGTGCAGTTCTTTGCGACATGTCACTTCTCTAGTGAGGATGAAGAGAGTGTCACTTGGATGACCCATGGATCCAAGTACAGCATCACTCAAGAAGATTTCGCTAACCTGCTTCATCTTGACACCACAAGATCTGATTGCTTGGTCATACACAACATTGGTGTCATTGACAAGGAGAGGATGAAGTTTCTCTATGAGCCAAATTCAAAGTTCATCCCTCACTCCACAAAGAACATGAAGCCATTCTTTGTGGTGCTAAATCGAGTTTTGAGGAAGACCATTGCCCCTAAGGATGGGGATGCAGGGAGTGTGCAGGGATACCTCCGGACTCTGATGAGAGTCATAAGCAAGGACCACCCATTTGATGTGGCGGAATACATCTAGAATGATATGGTAAAAATCTCCTGCACTCCCAACATATCTTGCGGATATGCTCCTTACCTTATGTTTGTGATTGAAAAAGTCACCGGCATTGAGTTTGTGAAAGATGTGGAGCATCTCCTCTTGAGGCCTCAAATGCCTCAAAAGCCGAGTGTGCAGGCTGCTCCCTCGCCGGCCTCCAGTCCTGAGGCACCGGCAAGATCAAGTGAAGGTGTCAGAGTTGTCCCTACTTCTAGGGAAGCCCCTCAGAGAGGATCAGCTAGTGGGATTCTCAAGTATCTGGCTGCCATATTCTCCTCCTACAAGAAGGCTGAAGTGAAGGCCCACAAGCTCAACCAGAAGAGAAAGGAGGATATGAAGTACATAAAGGCCAATGTGAAGCAAATTTGCCAAAAGTTGGATATCAAACCTATTGGATTTCCAGTGATCTCTAAGGACTCTGATCCAGACTACACTGAGCTCGCGCCCTTGAACCCCTCCGAGCTTGCCTACTTTGGCATTGGGGGCTCGAGTGGCTCCGTCCCTCCTCCTTCTCCTCCTCGTCAAGCTGATGATGAAGAAGACGAAGACGACGACGAGAGGACCGACAGTGAAGAGTGAAGACCCTAGGACCCTCCTCTCCTTCTTTTTGGTGTCTTGATGCCAAAGTGGGAGAGATTGAGGGGGAGTCTTAGCTTTAGCTGTAGGATGCGAGGAGAGAGCTCTTTTTATCTATCTTTGTGATTGTAGTGTTTTAACTGTGTTTCTAAGATTAACTTTGGTTATGTGATGCAATGCTTACTTAATTTGAGAAGTATTGGTTAAAATCTGTAATTTTGCTCCTAGAATGACATATGTGCCTTATTTTGGTTGATTAATGCAAATTATGTCACTCTCAATGTCTTAATATACTTAGTTATGCATCCCACCATAAAGAATGCACATATGGATAATTCTTTCATTGCTTGATGTATTTTGATTCATATGTGCATACTTTATGAAAATCTCAATTTTTGTCATATTTTGTGAAATCTCAATTGGTTGTCATCAATCACCACAAAGGGGGAGATTGAAAGTGCATCTAGGACTCTCTTGTGGGTTTTGGATGATTTATGACAAGCAATTGGGATCCTAACCTCTTTATTGAGATGAATGCAGGCCCATAATAGAAAAATGAGCAAAATACCAAAAAGAAGGGATGAGGAGGAGCAAAGTGGAACTGAGCTCAAGGAAAAAGAATAGAAGATTATTTTGTATGGAGTGTGTTAAGGAAACACACCCCAAGAGCTCAATGATAATTAAACACACACATTGCACAGAGTTACACAGGACCAGACTAGTCCGTTCAACACCGGACTAGTCTGATAAACCTTTCTGCACCAGATCGGACAAGTCCGATATCTGTCGGACTAGTCTGATATCCTTCTGACTAGAATCGGACTAGTCCTCCCCAGTGCGGACTAGTCCTCAAAACACTACACAAGTCACACAAAATCAGACCAGTCCGTTATCAACCGGACTAGTCCGATATCCTTTCTGATCCACTTTGGACAAGTCCGATGTTCACACGGACTAGTCCGAAAAACCCCACTGATCTAAATCGGACAAGTCCTCCAAGTGCGGACTTGTCATCCAACACACTTAGGTTTTCACATGTCCGGACAAGTCCGATGGACATCGGACTAGTCCGAAGATTTCCAGTAGCGAAATCGGACAAGTCCGCTTTCAGCCGGACTAGTCCGATATTTCGGGACACTTAGGGTTTGCAACACACAGCACACCGGACTAGTCCGGTGACTACCACGGACTAGTCCAAACCTTTTGAACCCTAACGGTCACTTTTAAAAACCCCATATAAATAGAGGTGCACAGCCGACTTTTACACACTCTCGAACCGTAGCGCCATCACACCTCCCAAGAGACTCAAAAACGACCTCTCTCCACGAAATTAAGTGCACAATCGTCCAATCCTTTGAGGATTCAATCTACATCATTGGAGATGTAGGATCGAAGAGCACGTGAAAAGCTACCAGAGGGGGGGTGAATGGTAGATTTAAAAATCTTACACAGCGGAAACAATTAAACCCCAACCCCTTCGGCAGAAAAACGATCTCTTAAAGAAATCATGTGAGAGACTAATCTAAATGTGTTTCACCCTTACAAAAGTGATGGATATCAGAGAGAATCAAGTCACGAAGACAAAACAAAAGGAGTCACTCAAATCTATCGAGAAAAACTCAAGTTATGATCGGAAGATCAAACAAAGGTCAATCTGTCCTACCCGAGAAAAAAAACAGTTCTGGAACGCTGCAAATAAACTCGTGTAGATCATAAACCACAGATCCAATGACCGTGAAATTTTGACATATGATACATAATCAAGTTTTGAAGACAACCCAAAAAGAATCACGTCAATTGGATCTGTAAAACTCAAGTTATGATAAAACCACCAACGAAAGGTAGTGCTGTCCAGAAACTCGACAAGTAAAACTTGTCTGAAACAAGTGGGACGAACAAGGCACAAAAGTTCCTTCAAAATACGAATTTTATTCAATAGAACACAAGAGGAACAGCCCCAAAGTCGTGCCCCACGAACTCTGGGCTCCCTTGCTTATATAACAATCCCTTAGGCCAACCCAATATCAACTAGGACTCCAATCCTACTCAGATCACGAATCGTAACTTTCCATAACTGCTCAAGATTCTTCTATACGCAGATAGAAGCAATCTTAAGACTTCCAAACACCTTAGGAACGTATCCCACATTAATAAACACTCAAATTCGTGACCCACACGAAATCCTATCATAACCAACTCAAATCTTTCCATATTTGAGTCAAACCCGACTCAGCCGCAGCCTAAGTCCATAACCTAGTCGATTGGACCTTTCCGACCAATTCTTTACGTCCACATCTCTTCATCACGTCTCGGAACCATGTAGCCACGTCCATGCACTCCTTGCACACGTGCAAACATCTTCCAATGACGTCCACGATACCTTCATATGCATTGTTCTTGATTCAATCATGCTGCGCAACCTCCTGATCAGCTCAACCACAATTCCTCCTGAATTTGGTTGTTGGAACCTCATCTCCTCCCTAAGACTAGTCCAATGAATCCCGTCACCAGCCATGTCTTGAACTCAAGCAACACCTGCACATGAATAAACAACCAATCCATACGAGCCCAAGTCCTCGACTTGACTCAAGTTAGTTCCAAGCACAACACCTTACGTGAGAGCCTCACATAAGCATGCTGCAGAGCATAGCAAAATGATATCAGACATATCATCCAAAACGCACCAAAAACTTAGTAAAAGAATACTAAGCAAACTTTCCAACCATGTAAAGCAAGTACGAAACATTGCAAATGAAAAGCAGAAGCACTGCGGTCAAGTTCCGGACCTTGCCAGAGCAACCCGGACCTTGAGTCGAAGCTAACAAAAGCTAGTAGAACCTAGCGCTAGAACTTACCAGAACTAGTACAACCAAGCTCCCGCCGGAGCTTACAAAACTAGCAGGACCTAGCGCCGGAGCTAACCAGAACTAGTCGGAACTATTAAACCCAAAAGCCGGAGCTAGAAAAATCAACTCGGAGCTTAGCAAAAATATGTCGGAGCTAAAGACAAAACTTCACCGGAGCTGACCAAAGCTACTCGGACCAAGCATCGAACGTAACCGGAGCTACCCAAACCAAGCCGGACCTACCGTCGGACCTTGCTGTAGCTCAGAGCTAGAGTCGGACCTTGATAAAAAGGTGTTTTGGTGATATTCAAAACTTTTATCATCAAAGCCAAGTGTATTCACTACAAGCCAATGTATTCAGCACACATAGGTCTTACAATCTCCCCCTTGATGAATGCATTGGCAACACCATATAAAATCCAAACATTGGCTTATTCACATAAAAGTTTTGAAGGCAATTTCTCCCTTTTTGTATATCAAAAGTAAAATGAGAAGAAAAATTATCCCATATTATCTCTCCCCCTTTATTATCTCTCCTTATGCACATATTCACATATTCTCTTTCTCTTCATGCTTATCTTGCTTATCTCTCCCCCTTTGACAATGTATTCAGCAAGTCATGAGCATATAAACAAATTATCTCTCCCTCTTTAGTTGTTATGAGCATATTATAACATATACATATAAACAAAGCTCATCCAAGTCATACTATCAAGTACCTTACATTATCACATTAATAAAATACATAAAGTAGTGTAAGCCATGCTAGAGATCAAATGTAATTTTCAATTTAAGCAAGTCATGATCTCACAAACTTAACTATTTCAAAACCTGAAAGCATGACACTAGTTGCTGCATTTTATTATTTTTCAAAGAATAAATTTAGATCATATGATATTTGCAAGAGATTATATGCGCATCTGCCTTATTCTAACCAACCAAGCCAAGCCTATGTTATTTGACAATCAGAAGCTTAAGGACATGGTTTTAGTCATACACAACTTCTTCCAAGTTCATATCTAAGTGCAATGATAAGCCATCTCAAAAGAAGAAGTGCGATGCATGCATATTCTCTTGATCTTTTCTCAATTTATATTTGTTCATAAAAACTCAACATGTGAGTTGATTACTTGATTAATTCTTTATGATTAAAAGAATTTGTGAGCATGCAACAAGTTCAAAACAGCAAGAAAGTTCGACCATTACCAGATTTAGTGTAAGTAATTATTCCAATTACTAGACATGGCAAAAACTACAAAATGTATAACATGAGTAATGTAGTAAAAACTTTCAGCATGTAAAAGAAATCACAAAGTCATATATGCATGAAATACTATGCTCATATTATTTTAATTTCAGATTCACACATAGACTTCCCAAGTTTCAAAAACCCCCCCTCAATTTAAGCCATGAGGATGCATAACCCCTATTTCACTACGAATGTAACAAAAACAAGTGAAATCCAAAGGTTTTGTAAAAATGTCAGCCAATTGTTGTTCGGTATCTACATGGCGAAGCACAATGTTTCCTTTTTCAACATTATCTCGGAGAAAGTGATACCTAATATTAATGTGCTTAGTTCTAGAATGTTGCACGGGATTTTTAGCAATGCAAATTGCACTAGTGTTATCACAGAACAGTGGAACACTATCTAGATCAACCCCATAATCCTTAAGTGTTTGAACAATCCAAAGAATTTGTGAGCAAACACTAGCAGCAGCTACATATTCAGATTCGGCTGTGGATTGTGCAACTGAATTTTGTTTTCTAGAGGACCAAGCAACAAGTGAATTACCAAGAAAATGACAAGCACCGGAAGTACTTTTCCTATCAATCCTACAACCCCCAAAATTAGCATCCGAAAAAGCTTTCAAAGTAACGGTTGAGGAAGAAGGAAGAAAAATTCCAAATTCTTGAGTTCCATGTAAGTACCTGAGAATCCTTTTGATGGCTTGACGATGTGAAACACGTGGGGAAGCTTGAAACCTTTAGATGATGGACTGTGTGACTCGTTCGTGCAAGCTTCGAATCATCTGTTGTGGGGGGTGATCTTTGTAAAACCGTAGGGGAACAGATGTCTCACAAGCTTCTTCTTCTTCTTCATGTTCATCACAAATTGATGAGCTTGTGACTTGAGGAGGATCTGGACCAGCAATGATGGTCGTCGGTGCTGGCTGTGGATCAATATCAGGAGCTCGAACAATGTCATTAGCTGCTGAATTTTCGGGCAGCAGTTCCACTTCTTCCTCATCTTCAACGAAAATGATCTCCCCCTGCGGATATGGATCTGGACCTGCAATGTTTGAGCTAGTACCTGGGCTAGCTTCATCAAAAGACACTTCACAAGTCTCCACAATTTTGTTAGTGTCAAGTAAAAGCACACGGTAGCCTCTAGTATGAGATGGATAACCAAGAAACATCCCATCAATGGATCTAGGTTCAAATTTATCAAGATTACCATGTTTCTTAACAAAGCATTTGCAACCAAAGACCCGAAAGTGTGTAACACTAGGCCTATGTCCAAACCGGAGCTCATATGGTGTTTTACCTAGCTTAGCACGCAAGAAAACACAATTTGAGACATAACAAGCGGTTGCTAACGCATCAACCCAAAATTTCCTAGGAGTTTTATATTCATCAAGCATAGTCCTAGCCATCTCAACTAAGGTTCTGTTCTTTCGTTCTACAACACTGTTTTGTTGAGGTACATATAGTGAAGAGAATCGATGATCTATTCTATTTTCAGCACAAAAGTGATCAAAAGATTGATTTTTAAATTCAGTTCCATTATCACTTCTAATTGCCTTTAAAGATCCTGGGTGATCAACTGATAATCTAAGAAATAAAGTCCTAAAGTGACTAAAAGCTCCATTCTTAGACGCCATAAAGTAAACCCAAGAGAATCTAGAATAATCATCAACAATAACAAGAACATACCATTTACCTCCGAGGGATTGAACACGTGAAGGTCCTATGGTGTCAAGATGCAAAAGTTGACATGGTTCAGTTGTCATGATCATTGTGAGAGGAGTATGTGAACCTGCAACCATCTTAGCATGTCTACAATAAGAGCACACAATTTCTTTGTCCCCTTTAAGCTTAGGCAGCCCACATATGTGATCAAGAGCACTAACACGCGTTAGGTGATCAAAGCCTACGTGACCAAGTCTACGATGCCAAAAATATAAGTCTTTTGATCATTAGCAACTAGACACCTATGCTTAGAGGAAGACATATCAAAATCAGCTTTAAAAACTCTTCCAAACCGAGACATGTTAAAAATAAGCTCACTATTTGAACCTACAACTTTGCAGCAGTTTTTATTGAAAATAATTTCTAGATTTTCATCTAGCAATTGTGCAACAGAAAGCAAGTTGTATTTCAAATTTTTGACAAGTGCCACATCCTTCAAAGTGTAGTGATCATTTACTCTAACCGAACCCTTAGCAATTATAGGAGGTTAAGAATTATCGGCAAAAGTAACATTTTCTACACGTGACACAAAAGAGAGGGAGGAGAACCAATCTTTGTTACCGGTCATGTGGCGTGAGCAACCTGAATCCATAATCCAAATGTTCTCCTTCCTCAAACGTGTAACCTACATAGAAGCACAATACGTCGATGACTCAATACTGGGGTTAGTCAAAAGACATTTAGGAATCCAGTACTGAGTCACGCGACGTGCAGCAGGAAAAACACGCGAAAGCTAAGACAAAACAGCAGGTTTATGAGTCAAAGTTTGAGATTTTTTATTCTTGACTACTGACCTATAAGGTGTTACTTGTGTAGAACAAAAATCGGTAGCTCCGGAGGCAAAAACGGAAAGTTCGGAGGTAAACTTTGAATTTTTTTGACTCAAAACAGCAGGTTGTACATTCGGTTCAATGTGTGCAGCAAATTTTGCATAAAAGTTATGAGATCTAGCAACCATTCTTTCCCTTTTCAGTTGTTTAGCTAGTCTATAACAAAAATCTATGACATGACCATCTCTACCACAGAAGGTACAATGAAATTTAACTTTGTGTTCATGTCTAGATGAGCAAGCAATATTTTTATTTGAAACCGAATGAGGCAACACTCCTGCAGATTTGAAAACCACTCCTTTTTGTTTAGGAACTGTTTGAATCAACCACTTCCTAATGACTTTACAATTTTAGGTGGATGTGCCTTAGCATGAGCATGAGAATCAAAACCTAAACTAGTTTTATCATTGCAAGACTTGGAAGAATTCAGCAGTAAGTTTAGGTTCTTATTCCCATTACAAAACCGATCTAATGTCCTATGCATGTCATCAAGTTTATTGGACAGATCAAGGCAATTTTCACATGAAGTTTTTCCTTTTAGTTTGCAATTGGAACAAAATTTAACTTCATGAGAACGTAAAGCATTGTTCAATATAGAAATTTCATTCATAGCATCCTGTAGTTTCTTATCAAGATCATCACAAGTAGAACAATGCAAATCAATTGTAGAACAGCTAGCATCTTTCAAGTTTTTATCATTAAGTGCAGCAAGCTCTCTGTTCTTTTCAATTTCTTCATCAAGTCTATCTAGAGTGGAGGAGTGTGCACTTCTTAATGTGGACAATTGTTCATAGATTAAGTCACATGAGGGACATGCATCATCACTAGGAATCAAAGTTTTTAAACGGTTAATTTCAGATTCTAGTGATTCAATTTTAGCAGCATTATCCCTAAGCTTTTTGTCCTTTTTCATGACAATAATAGTTGCACGAGAAATAGCATCACACATTTCATTGCAGGTAGAACATACCTCATCGTCTTCACTGTTGTGTTCTGCATCCTCCTGACTTTATATTGATCTTGTTTTGCCCGCCATGAAGCATAAGTTGGCCAGATCTTCATCACTTTCAAAGTCTACATCACTTGAACTAAGTTCTTGAAGTGCGGTGATGAAGCTGTTAATCATCTTGCGTCCTATGGTACCCTTCTTTTTCTTCGTATCTTTTGCAGAGGAGTGCTTTGTTCTTGTTTTCTTTTCATCCCGGGAAGTAGGACCTGAAAGGTTAGGGCAATCTGAACGAAAATGTCCTGTCTTACCACATTCGAAACATCGTTGAGGTTCGAAGCTTCCTCTCCTTCTATTTCTCACATTTTGCAATGCTTTTGAGAACCTCGTAGAGAGAAGTGCTAGCTCCTCCTTTGGAAAATCCTCAATCTGTTCAAGGGTTAGAGAGGACAACAAAGCAAGTGTACTACAAGATGAAGATTGATCGGAGCTAGGCATATCACGTTGAGAAACAAAAGCAATAGACTTGTTGGGGTTCTTACGTGATATTATATCAATTTCATGAGTTTTTAGCTTGGAATATAGCACATCTAAAGTAAGTGTACTCATGACAGTAGATTCACGAATAGATGTAACCTTCATCTCCCAAATTGACATGTCTAATGCACTTAACAATTGCCTAGCATTTTCAGCATCTGAAAAATTAACATTGACACTACGCAAGTTGCTGAGAATCTTATTAAAGCGAGCAAAAAGGTCATCAATAGACTCACCGGGTTGCATCTCGAAGCGCATGTATTCTTTCTTGAACATGTCTTGCCTTACCTCTTTGATCGTGTTGGATCCTTCATGGTAGTCACAAAGTGCTTTCCACACATTGTAAGCAGATCGTAGGTGTGCAATACGGTCGAAGTCGCTTTGTGTTAATCCTTGTATGATCAAGTTCCAAGCCTTGTTGTTGTTGTCGACATCTCTCAGATTTGTAGCTGTAACTTGATCGTTTGATGGCACTTCGTAAGGCTTGTATACCTTCTCCCATATTGCAAAGCCTTATGCCTAGATGAAAGCCTCCATGCGTGCCTTCCAAACCTGAAAATCAATACCAGCGAACACACAAGGTTTGGCAGAGTACTTCTCCATGATGATTAGTCAAAAACACGCGCAAATCACAAAGATTAGAGCACCGTGGCTCTGATACCAATTGTAGGATCGAAGAGCACGTGAAAAGCTCCCAGAGGGGGGATGAATGGTAGATTTAAAAATCTTACACAGCGGAAACAATTAAACCCCAACCCCTTCGGCAGAAAAACGATCTCTTAAAGAAATCATGTGTGAGACTAATCTACATGTGTTTCACCATGAAAAAAGTGATGGATATCAGAGAGAATCAAGTAACGAAGACAACACAAAAGGAATCACTCAAATCCATCGAGAAAAACTCAAGTTATGATCGAAAGATCAAACAAAGGTCAATCTGTCCTACACGAAAAAAAAACAGTTCTGGAACGCTGCAAAGAAACTCGTGTAGATCATAAACCACAGATCCAATGACCGTGAAATTTTGACATATGATAGATAATCAAGTTGACAACCCAAAAAGAATCACGTCAATTGGATCTGTAAAACTCAAGTTATGATAAAACCACCGACGAAAGGTAGTGCTGTCCAGAAACTCGACGAGTAAAACTTGTCTGGAACAAGTGGGACGAACAAGGCACAAAAGTTCCTTCAAACTACGAATTTTATTCAATAGAACACAATAGGAACAGCCCCAAAGTCTTGCCCCACGAACTCTGGGCTCCCTTGCTTATATAACCAGCCCTTAGGCCAACCCAATATCAACTAGGACTCCAATCCTACTCAGATCACAAATCGTAACTTCCCATAACTGCTCAAGATTCTTCTATACGCAGATAGAAGCAATCTTAAGACTTCCAAACACCTTAGGAACGTATCCCACATTCCTAAACAACTCAAATTCGTGATCCACACGAAATCCTATCATAACCAACTCAAATCTTTCCATATTTGATTCAAACCCGACTCAGCCGCAGCCTGAGTCCATAACCTAGTCGGTTGGACCTTTCCGACCAATTCTTTATGTCCACATCTCTTCATCACGTCTCGGAACCATGTAGCCACGTCCATGCACTCCTTGCACACGTGCAAACATCTTCCAATGACGTCCACGATACCTTCATATGCATTGTTCTTGATTCAATCATGCTGCGCAACCTCCTGATCAGCTCAACCACAATTCCTCCTGAATTTGGTTGTTGGAACCTCATCTCCTCCCTGAGACTAGTCCAATGGATCCCGTCACCAGCCATGTCTTGAACTCAAGCAACACCTGCACATGAATAAACAACTAATCCATACGAGCCCAAGTCCTCGACTTGACTCAAGTTAGTTCCGAACACAACACCTTACGTGAGAGCCTCACATAAGCATGTTGCAAAGCATAGCAAAACGATATCAGCCATATCATCCAAAACGCACCAAAAACTTAGTAAAAGAATACTAAGCAAACTTTCCAACCATGTAAAGCAAGTACGAAACATTGCAAATGAAAAGCAGAAGCACTGCGGTCAAGTTCCGGACCTTGCCAGAGCAACCCGGACCTTGAGTCGGAGCTAACAAAAGCTAGTAGAACCTAGCGTCGGAACTTACCAGAACTGGTACAACCAAGCTCCCACCACAGCTTACAAAACTAGCAGGACCTAGCACCGGAGCTAACCAGAACTAGTCGGAACTATTAAACCCAAAAGTCGGAGCTAGAAAAATCAATTTGGAGCTTAGCAAAAACATGTCGGAGCTAAAGACCAAACTTCACCGGAGCTGACCAAAGCTACTCGGACCTAGCATCGAACGTAACCGGAGCTACCCAAACCAAGCCGGACCTACCGTCGGACCTTGCTGTAGCTCAGAGCTAGAGTCGGACCTTGATAAAAAGGTGTTTTGGTGATATTCAAAACTTTTATCATCAAAGCCAAGTGTATTCACTATAAGCCAATGTATTCAGCACACATAGGTCTTACAGGAGAGACACTTGCTACACCACATTGAGCTCTTGGTTTGATTCTCTAACACACTCCTGCATTTCAATTGTAACTTTTGAGTGTGTTTTCGGTGGTATTGTGATTTGTAATCTAAGGGAGCTCTCAAAGTGTGAGATCGCCCCTTGAATTTGGTTATTCACCCCTTTGTGATTAGTGGAAGAGGATTGGCCTTCGTGGCGATCCAATGAGGGTAGGGTTGGAGAAGACCCGGTCCTTTTGTGGACTCCTCAACGTGGATGTAGGTGGCCTTTTGTGGTAGCCGAACCACGGGATAAACACTTGTGTCCTGTTTCATTGTTCATCATTCAAGTTAATCAACTTAATCTAGGGTTTCATACACATTGTTCATCTTACGTTAAATTGTTAAACACAAGACTTAATTGTGATATAATTTAGTATATAGATGTTAAACTGTTGTTTGATTCTATACTTCCGCTGTACACATAAAAGAATCAAACCAATCAATCAAGTTTAATCAGCTTAGTCCGTGAACACCGGACTAGTCTGCACTTTACCGGACTAGTCCGATATCTCTGGTATTAAACTGGTTGTTGAGTGCTGCAGGATCCGACAAATTTTCAAAAAGGCCTATTCACCCCCCCCCTCTAGGCCTACATTCAAAAACTCCCCCTCAATGTAAGTCATGAGGATGCATAACCCCTATTTCACTACGAATGTTACAAAAATGAGTGAAATCCAAAGGTTTTGTGAAAATGTCAGCCAATTGTTATTAGATATCTACATGGTGAAGCACAATGTTTCCTTTTTCAACTTTATCACGGAGAAAGTGATACCTAATATCAATGTGCTTAGTCATAGAATGTTGCATGGAGTTTTTAGCAATGCAAATGGCACTAGTGTTATCACAAAACAGTGGAACATTATCTAGATCAACCCCATAGTCCTTAAGTGTTTGAACTATCCAAATAATTTGTGAGCAAGCACTAGCAGCAGCTACATATTTAGATTCAGCTGTGGATTGTGCAACCGAGTTTTGTTTTCTAGAGGACCAAGCAGCAAGTGAATTTCCAAGAAAATGACAAGCACTGGAAGTACTTTTCCTATCAATCCTACAAGCCCCAAAATCACCATCTGAAAAAGCTTTCAAATTACGGTTGAGGAAGAAGGAAGAAAAATGCCAAATTCTTGAGTTCCATGTAAGTACATGGGAATCTTTTTGATGGCTTGACGATGTGAAGCACGTGGGGAGGCTTGAAATCGTGCACAAAGACATATGCTGAATTGTATGTTCGGTCTTGATGCAATGAGGTACAAAAGTGATCCGATCATGCTTCTATATTATTTTTGATCCACGGGTTCACCATCTTTATCAAGTTCAAGTGTTGTTGCTGTTCCCATTGGTGTCTGAAGATGCTTGCTTTTGTCCATGTTGAAGTGCCTTAGGTGGTCTTTTGTATACTTAGTTTGATGCACAAAGGTACCCTCCTTGATTTGCTTGATTTGAAGCCCCAAAAAGTACATGAGTTCTCCCATCATACTCATCTCAAATTCTGAACTCATCATAGCTGAAAACTTGGACACAAGATCATGAGAAGCACAACCAAAGATAATATCATTGACATACACTTGAACGAATAATGAGTCATTGCCATGCTTAAGCACAAAAAGAGTTTTATCAACCTTGCCCATGGTAAACCCCTTTTCAAGTAAGAATTTTTTTAACCTATCATACTGTAACACCCTCATTTTCATGCATCATGCCCTACATACACTCATATACATGTTTAACATTAACCCACATAAAGAGGAACGAGTTTAACATTGATTCGGAGCATTTAAAATTGATTTGGAGCAAAACCGCACTTAAAACGTAGGAAAGTGCGGACTAGTCCGAGTTTACTGAGGACTAGTCCGATTTCTCTCTGACTAAAAACGGACTTGTCCGTTTTTCCTGCGGACTAGTCCGATTTTGGCTCTGGAAAATCTCGGACTTGTCAGATTTTGTGCGGACTAGTCCGATATTCCATGAATCCTTGAAAATTTGCTAAGTCCCTGGACTTTTCCGGACTAGTCCGGTGTTCCAGCGGACTTGTCCGTTTTTCCTCTCTGTTCAAATTCGGACTTGTCCGATTTTTGGCCAGACTTGTCTGTTTTTCCTCTTTGTTCAAATTCGGACTTGTCCGATTTTTGGCCAGACTTGTCCGATTTTCTCTCTGGACGACTTCGGACTAGTCCGGTCCTGTCCGGACTTGTCCGATATTTCGCGACTCCGAGTTGATCTTTTATTTTACAACTTGTTTCTTGGGTTTCACGTTAAGTAGGCCTAGGGACGTCGTGCCTAACTCTTTTAGAGCCCATGTGGGATTCTAAACCGGCCTCTACTCATCCCAAAACTCGAAATCCATCTAACCCTAGCCTCCACCTCTATATAAACAGCCCAACCCCTTGGTTTGACATCTATTTGCCACTTTTGCACCCACCCAAACCCTAGTTCGTGGGGAGCCACCATCAAGGAGGGAGGAGAAGATCCCAAGCAAGAGGAAGAAGAGGAGGAAACGAAGAAGGATCAAGATCTCCACCAAGTTTTGTCCTTCACCACCAATTCATCTCCAAGTTCATCACCAACCCTAGATCTTCAAGATCCAAGTGCTACCTCCAAGTTTCTTGATTCATTGGAGTTCTAAACACCTGGTATACCTTCTATTCTCTTTTCCTTACGAGAATTCAACCCCTAATCTCCGAATTTACGTCGATCTAGAAAACCCTAATCTACTGATTTCGCAGAGTGCGGACTTGTCCGGTCCCTAGCGGACTAGTCCGATCTTTCTGGTTAAATTGTGTTGAATTAATTCTAAAATTTGATCTAATCAACCCCAAACCTGTATAAACTTGTTAAAATCTATTAGAACTAGTTAGTGATCATTAAAAGCAATCTAGTAACGAGTTCTAACTTGCATTTGCATCAATCATGCATATCATGTCATATTGAGTAATATTTGTGCACTCTTTGATTGTGTTTCTTGCCTTGTGTATTTATTGTGTGGATTATACGGATTTGCGCTAGAGAGTGCCACGGAGGATCTACATCACCAAGAGTTTGAAGGCTTTGATCCTGATCAACAGCAAGAGCAAGGCAAGTGTCCTTGAAGCATATTGATCCTGTTTTTAAAATAAATGTTTTGTTTGCAAATTGCATGCTTGTGTCAATTTGATGGGAATCCTATGGTAGGAAGTTTACTAGACTTGTTAAACCACCCTTGTCACCTGGAATATATGGTAGAGAGTCGGGAAGGTTTTTTACCTTTTTGCTTCACTTAATTAATTGGGATGGCAAACAACACTACACATTTAATTATGCATCAATGATATTCTGGTTAACGTGAACTAGTCAATATGGTATGGTGATGGGTGATCTAAGCAAGCCTGGTATGTGGATGGGTTGGATGTTATGGTGGTTTGCTTGCTTTAGATCTAAGGACCGGTTCATGCGAGAATAAGCCAGGACAACAGTGCCACCACGAGGCCAAGTATGGGTGCGGCGTAGCTGATTAATTAGGGCTTTGCTAGTGCTGTTTGGACCATTGTGGATGCTCGGGAAAGGGGTAGTCGGATTGGGTTTGTTGATGATTGGTGGGACTACCCTGGGATCCGAATGTCTCAAGAGGGGGGCCTTGGTTGAAGATGTGCTCAGTTGGAGGCATCGCCACCGGTGAAACCTCAGTGGGGTCTAAATAGGCTAGTAATCCCTTTGTAAAGGCTATTTTGTGATCTTTTGGCCACACACCAACGGAAGTGTGTAATATGACCGATGGGTCATGGGCATAAGGGAGGTTCTTAGTCGCCGAAGGGTGATGAAATCAGGAACACGTGGGTAAAGAGGTACAAACTCTGCAGAGTTAAATGAAACTATCATGATAGCCGTGCTCACAACTTCCATGATTAGAGGGAATTTGGTATTGGAATGGTTATGGTTTGATAACAGTTATGGATTTAATTTCTGGTATTGAATATGGTTATTGGCAATGGTGAAGTTTGGACTTATTGATGATGGTAATGAATTCAGTTTGGTATTATGGTATTACTCGTGATTATGATTGGTTTATTTCACATACATATAATATATACATTGCTTTTCAAATGTTTTACTGTACTTTTCAGCACTTTGCCACTATTATTGTCGTCATTTGAATCAGCCACATGTCATACTTTCCACACTTGCTGAGTACGACATGTACTCACTCTTGCAATCCCCCCCAACAGTTGCAGGTCAGGATTGGGAGTTTAATGGTGATAATGCGGAGTTCTAGGCTATGTCTACCGTCAGCTTTGCCTGTGGTGTTGATTGGAGCTGCGCATACATACCCTGTCGCTTATGCTGCATAGTTGCTTAGTTTGCTTAATAAGTTTATTTCCGCTGCATTAGTTGAACTTGTCATTTATATTCATTAGAGCTTGTATTCGAGGATAATATGGTTTGTGTAATAAAATTTAATAATTTGAGCTATGGTAATTATCTGTTTATCATTTGTGAATCACTCGTGTATGTGTGATGAACATCCTGGGCACACATATGCGTTAGCTTGGTTCAGTTTTTGGAACCGGGCGTCACACATACCATGCTCTAGGGGCTTGTTTCAGACCATACAAGGCTTTGGACAGTTTGTAAACATGATTAGAAAAATCTAGATTTTCAAAACCCGGTTGTTGTTTGACATAAACATCCTCATCTATGTAGCCATTAAGAAAAGCACTTTTAACATTCATTTGATATAGCTTAAAATCTTTAGATGCAACAAAAGCTAACAAAATTCTTATAGCTTCTAATCTATCAGTAGGAGCAAAAGTTTCATCAAAATCTAGACCTTCAACTTGAGTAAAACCTTGAGCAACCAACCTAGCCTTATTCCTAACCACAAACCCATCCTCACTTTGTTTATTTTTAAACACCCATTTAGTTCCAAGTAAAATGTGACCTTGAGGTGTTGGTACAAGTTTCTAAACATTATTTCTTTCAAAATTTTCTAACTCTTCTTGCATGGCAATAATCCAAGATTCATTAGTGAGTCTGTGAAATATATCTTTGGGTTCAAAAGAAGCATTAAAAGCAGAATGGGCATGAGAGTTTGGATCGCATAACCTGGACCGTGTGACTCGTTCGTGCAGGCTTCCAATAATTTGTTGTGGAGGATGACTTTTGAAAATCCGGAGTGGAGTGGACACTTCACAAGCTTATTCTTCTTCATGTTCATCACAAATCGATGAGATTGTGACTTGAGGAGGATCTGGACCAGTAATGGTGGTCGTCGGTGCTGGCTGTGAATCAAAATCAGGAGCTAGAACAATGTCATTAGCTGCTGAATTTTCGGGCAGCAGCACTACTTGTTCCTCATCTTCAACGAAAATGCTCTCCCCCTGTGGATATGGATCCGGACCTGCAATGTTTGAGATAGTACCTGTGCTAGCTTCATCAAAAGGCACCTTACAAGTCTCCACAACTTTGGTAGTTTCAAATAAAAGCACACGATAGCCTCTAGTATAATATGGATAACCAAGAAACATGCCATCAATGGATCTAGGTTCAAATTTATCAAGATTACCATGTTTCTTAACAAAACATTTGCAACCAAAGAATCGAAAGTGTGTAACACTAGGCCTATGTCCAAACCGAAGCTCATATGGTGTTTTACCTAGCTTAGCATGCAAGAAAACACGATTTGAGACATAACAAGCGGTTGCAATCGCATCATCCCAAAATTTCCTAGGAGTTTGATATTCATCAAGCATAGTCCTAATCATCTCAACTAATGTTCTGTTCTATCTTTCTACAACACCATTTTGTTGAGGTAGATATGGTGAAGAAAATTGATGATCTATTCCATTTTCAGCACAAAAGTGATCAAATGATTGATTTTTAAATTCGGTTCTGTTATCACTTCTAATTGCTCTTAAAGATCCCAGGTGATCAATTTATAATCTAAGAAATAAAGTTCTAAAGTGACTAAAAGCTTCATTCTTAGATGTCATAAAGTAAACCTAAGAGTATCTAGAATAATCATCAACAATCACAAGAACATACCATTTACCTCCGAAGGATTGAACACGTGAAGGTCCTAAGGTGTCAAGGTGCAAAAGTTTACCCGGTTCAGTTGTCATGATCATTGTGAGAGGAGTATGTGAACCTGCAACCATCTTAGCATGTCTACAAGAAGAGCACACAATTTATGTGTCCCCTTTATGCTTAGGCAGTCCACGTATGTGATCAAGAGAACTAACACGCGTTAGATGATCAAAGCCTATGTGAGCAAGTCTACGATACAAAAAATATAAGTACTTTGAATCATTACCAACTAGACACCTATGCTTAGAGGAAGACATATCAAAATCAGCTTTAAAAACTCTTCCAAACTGTGACATGTTAAAAATAAGCTCACTGTTTGAATTTACAACTTTGCAGCAATTTTTAGTAAAAATAATTTCCAGATTTTCATCTAGCAGTTGTGAAACAAAAACCAAGTTGTATTTCAAATTTTTAACAAGTGCGACATCTTTCAAAGTGTAGTGATCATTTACTCTAACCGAACCCTTAGCAATTATAGGAGTTGAAGAATTATTGGCAAAAGTAACATTCTCTACATGTGACACAAAAGAGAGGGAGGAGAACCATTCTTTGTTACCGGTCATGTGGTGTGAGCAACCTGAATCCACAATCCAAAAGTTCTCCTTCCTCAAGCATGTAACCTACATCGAAGCACAATACATCGATGACTCAATACTGGGGTTAGTCAAAAGGCATTTACTTGAGTTCTATGTAAGTACCTGAGAATCCTTTTAAGGGTTTGATGATGTGAAGCACGTGGGGAGGCTTGAAATCGTGCACAAAGACATACGCTGAATTGTATATCCGGTCTTGATGTCGTGAGGTATAAAAGTGATTCGATCATGCTTCTATATTATTTTTGATCCACGAGTTCACCATCTTCATTAAATTCAAGTGTTGTTGCTCTTCCCATTGGTGTCCGGATAGGCTTGCTTTTGTCCATGTTGAAGCACCTTAAGAGATCTTTTATATACTTCGTTTGATGCACAAAGGTACCCTCCTTGGTTTGCTTGATTTGCAGCCCCAAAAAGTACGTTAGTTCTCCCATCATACTCATCTCAAATTCTGAACTCATCATAGCTGAAAACATGGACACAAGATCATGAGAAGGACAACCAACGATAATATCATCCACATACACTTGAACAAATAACGAGTCATTGCCATGCTTAAGCACAAACATAGTTTTATCAACCTTGCCCATGGTAAATCCCTTTTCAAGTAAGAATGTTTTTAACCTATCATACCATGCTCTAGGGGCTTGTTTGAGACCGTACAAGGCTTTGGACAGTTTGTAACAAGATTAGGAAAATCTGATTTTTCAAAACCCGATGGTTGTTTGACATAAACCTCCTCATCTATGTAGCCATTAAGAAAAGCAGTTTTAACATCCATTTGATTGAGATTAAAACCTTTGGATGCAGCAAAAGCTAAAAAAAATTTATGGCTTCTAATCTAGCAACAGGAGAAAAAGTTTCATCAAAATCTTGACCTTCAACTTGAGTGAAAACTTGAGCAACCAACCTAGCCTTATTCCTAACTAGAACCCCATCGTCACTTTGTTTATTTTTAAACATCCATTTAGTTACAATTAAAGTGTGACCTTGAGGTGGAGGTACAAGTTTCCAAACATTATTTCTTTCAAAATTTTCTAACTCTTCTTGCATGGCAATAATCCAAGCTTCATTAGTGAGTGTGTGTGATATATCTTTGGGTTCAAAAGAAGCAACAAAAGCAGAATGAGAATGAGAGTTTGGATCACAAAACCTGGACCGTGTGACTCGTTCGTGCAAGCTTCCAATAATTTGTTGTGGAAGATGACTTTTAAGAACCCATAGGGGAGTGGACACTTCACAAGCTTTTGCTTTTTCATGTTCATCACAAATCGATGAGCTTGTGACTTGAGGAGGATCTGGACCAGCAATGGTGGTCATCGGTGCTGGCTGTGAATAAAAATCAGGAGCTGAAATAATGTCATTAGCTGCTGAATTTTCGGGCAGCAGCTCCACCTCTTCCTCATCTTCAATGAAAATGCTCTCCCCCTGCGGATATGGATCTGGACCTGCAATGTTTGAGCTAGTACCTGGGATAGCTTCATCAAAAGACACCTCACAAGTCTCCATACATTTGTTAGTGTCAAGTAAAAGCACACGGTAGCCTCTAGTATGAGATGGATAACCAAGAAACATGCCATCAACGGATCTAGGTCCAAATTTATCAAGATTACCATGTTTCTTAACAAAGCATATACAACCAAAGACCCGAAAGTGTGTAACACTAGGCCTATGTCCAAACCGGATCTCATATGGTGTTTTACCTAGCTTAGCGCGCAAGCAAACTCGATTTGGGACATAACAAGGAGTTGCAATCGCATCAGCCCAAAATTTCCTAGGAGTTTGATATTCATCAAGCATAGTCCTAGCCATCTCAACGAAGGTTTTGTTCTTTCTTTCTACAACACCGTTTTGTTGGGGTACATATGGTGAAGAAAATTGATGATCTATTTAATTTTCAGCACAAAAGTGATCAAAAGATTGATTTTTAAATTCGGTTCCGTTATCACTTCTCACTTCTAATTGCTTTTAAAGATCCTGGGTGATCAATTGATAATCTAAGAAATAAGTTCTAAAGTGACTAAAAGCTTCATTCATAGATGCCAAAAAGTAAACCCAAGAGTATCTAGAATAATCATCAACAATCACAAGAACATACCATTTACCTCCGAAGGATTGAACGCGTGAAGGACCTACGGTGTCAAGGTGCAAAAGTTGACCCGGTTCAGTTGTCATGATCATTGTGAGAGGAGTATGTGAACCTGCAACCATCTTAGCATGTATACAAGAAGAGCACACAATTCCATTGTCCCCTTTAAGCTTAGGCATCCCATGTATGCGATCAAGAGCACTAACACGCGTTAGATTATCAAAGCCTACGTGACCAAGTCTACGATGCCAAAAATATATGTCCTTTGAATCATTAGCAACTAGACATCTATGGTTAGAGGAAGACATATCAAAATCAGCTTTAAAAACTCTTCCAAACCGAGACATGTTAAAAATAAGCTCACTATTTGAATTTACAACTTTGTAGCAATTTTTAGTGAAAATAATTTTCAGATTTTCATCTAGCAGTTGTGAAACAGAAAGCAAGTTGTATTTCAAATTTTTAACAAGTGCCACATCCTTCAAGGTGTAGTGATTATTTACTCTAACCGAACCCTTAGCAATTATAGGAGTTGAAGAATTATCGGCAAAAGTAACATTCTCTACACGTGACACAAAAGAGAGGGAGGAGAACCATTCCTTGTTACCGGTCATTTGACGTGAGCAACCTGAATCCACAATCCAAATGTTCTCCTTCCTCAAGCGTGTAACCTACATAGAAGCACAATACGTCGATGACTCAATATTGGGGTTAGTCATAAGGCATCTAGGAATCCAGTACTGAGTCACATGACGCCTAACAGGAATAACACGTGAAAGCTGAGATAAAGCAGGAGGTTTATGAGCCAAAGCTTGAGGATTTTTGTACCCGACTACTGTCCTACGAGATGTTACATGTGTAGTACGAAAAACAGTAGGTTTGGGAGCAAACTTTGCATATTTTTGACTCATTACAGCAGATTGCATGTTCCTATCATTCGGTTTAGGAAGTGCAGCAAATTTTGCATGGAAGTTATGAGATCTAGCAATCATTCTTTCCTTTTTTCTGTTATTTAGCTAGTTTATAACAAAAATCTATGACGTGACCATCTCTACCACAGTATGTACAATGAAAGTTAACTTTGTGTTCAAGTCTAGATGAGCAAACAACATTTTTATTTGACACCGAATGGGACAACACTCCTGCGGATTTGAAAACCACTTCTTTTTGTTTAGGAACTATTTGAATTAAACCACTTCCTAATGTTCTTACAATTTTAGGCGGATGTTCCCTAGCATGAGCATGAGAATCAAAATCTAAACCAGTTTTATCATTGCAAGACTTGGAAGAATTCAACAGCATGTTTAGGTTCTTATACCCATTACAAAACCGATCTAATGTCCTATGCATGTCATAAAGTTTATTGGACAGATTAAGGAAGTTTTTTCTTTTAATTTGCAATTGGAACAGAATTTAGCTTCATGAGAACGTCAAGCATTGTTCAATAGAGAAATTTCATTCATAGCATCTTGTAGTTTCTTGTCGAGATCATCACAAGTAGAACAATGCAAATCAAATGTAGAACAACTAGCATCTTTCAAGTTTTATCATTAAGTGCAGCAAGCTCTCTATTGTTTTCAATTTCTAACTCAAGTTTATCAGGTGTGGAGGTGTGCGCACTTCTTAATGAGGTCAATTGTTCATATATTAATTCATAAGAGGAACAAGAATCATCACTAGGAATGAAAGATTTCAAATGATTAATTTCATATTCTAGTGACTCAATTTTAACAGCATTGTCCCTAAGTTTTTTGTCCTTTTTCTTAACTATAACAATGGCACGAGAAATAGCATCACACATTTTTCGCAAGTAGGACATACCTCTTAATTGTCGCTGCTGTGTTCAGCCTCCTCCATACTTGATCTTTACTTGCCTGCCATGAAGCACAAGTTTGCCAAATCATCTTCATCTTCTTCACTTCCAATGTCCACATCGCTTGAGCCAAGTTCTTGAATTGCGGAGATAAAACTGCTCACCAATTGACGTCCTGTAAAACCCGTCTTTTTCTTCGTATCTTTTGCAGAGAAGTGCTTCGTCCTTGTTTGCTTTTCATCTCGGGAAGTAGGACATAAAAGGTTAGGGCAATCTGAACGAAAATGTCCTATCTTACCACATTCAAAACATTGTTGAGATCCGAAGATTCCTCTCCTTCTAGTTCTAACATTTTGCAATGCTTTTGAGAACCTAGTAGAGAGAAGTACTAGATCCTCCTCTAGAAATTCCTCAATCTGTTCAAGGTTTAGAGAGGACAACAAAGCAAGTATACCACAAGATGAAGATTGACCGGAGCTAGGCATGTTACATTGAGAAACAAAAGCAATAGACTTGTTGGGGTTCTTACGTGATATTATATCAATTTCATTAGTTTTTAACTTGGAATATAGCACATCTAAAGTAAGTGTACTCATGACAGTATATTCACAAATAGATGTGACTTTCATCTCCCAAATTGACATATCTAGTACTTAACAATTGCCTTGCATTTTCAACATCTGAAAAATTAACATTGACACTACGCAAGTTGCTAAGAATTTTATTAAAGCGAGCAAAAAGATCATCAATAGACTCACCAGGTTGCATCTCGAAGCACATGTATTCTTTCTTGAATATGTCTTGCCTTACCTCCTTGATCGTGTTGGATCCTTCGTGGTAGTCACAAAGTGCTTTCCACACATCATATGCAGATTGGAGGTGTGCAACACGGTCGAAGTCACTTTGAGTTAATCCTTGTATGATCAAGTTCCGAGTCTTGTTGCTGTTGTCGACATCTCTCAGATTTGTAGTTGTAACTCGATCGTTAGACGGCACTTCGCAAGGCTTGTATACCTTCTCCCATATTGTGAAGCCTTGATCCTGGATGAAGGCTTCCATACGTGCCTTCCAAACCTGAAAATCAATACCACTAAAGACACATGGTTTTGCAGAGTATTTCTCATGATGATTAGTTAAAATACATGCAAATCACAAAGATTAGAGCACCGTGGCTCTGATACCAATTGTAGGATCGAAGAGCAAGTGAAAAGCTACCAGAGGGGGTGAATGGTAGATTTAAAAAATCTTACGCAGCGGAAACAATTAAATCCCAACCCCTTCGGCAGATAAACAATCTATTAAAGAAGTCGTGTGTGAGACTAATCTAAACGTGTTTCACCGTGAAAGAAATGATAGATATCAGAGGGAATCATTTCATGAAGAGGACACAACAAGAATCACTCAAATCCATCGAGAGAAACTCAAGTTACGATTGAAAGATCGAACAAAGGTCAATCTGTCCTACCCGAGAAAAACAGTTGTGGAATGCTGCAAAGAAACTCGTGTAGATCAGAAACCACCAATCCAATGAACGTGAAATTTTGACAGATGATAGATAATCAAGTTGTGAAGACAACCCAAAAAGAATCATGTCAATTGAATCTGTAAACTTGAGTTATCATAAAACCACCAAAGAAAGGTAGTGCTGTGCAGAAAACTTAACGAGAAAGACTTGAAGAAAACAAGTCAGACGAACAAGGCACAAAAGTTCCTTTCAACTGTGAATTTTATTCAATAGAACACAAAAGGAACAGCCCAAAAGTTGTATACCACGATGTCGGTACCCTGGGTACTGTATACCCCTTGAGATTGCAATGATCTTAAGGAAATGTCATCTACTTGATTTGAAGACCTTCGGAGGCCCACATGTCAGACATAACCGGACCCGCTTCCCCAATATGGTTAGTCTCAGGGTCGCCACGTGTACCATCAAACCGGAGCTACCGCCCATAAGGGGGAAGCTCCGGGCTATGTACCATAACGGCACCCCCAGACCTAACCCCAGATCGAGGGAAGCTCCAGAACTGACATGTGTCTGGTGGCACCGGACCTATCTGTTCCTCACAGCATGCTCCAGAGCTGCCACGTGTCCTACCGTCGGATCTTCAGCCTCAAACCTCTGGTAGACTCCACAACGGCTCCGGATCTTCAAAGGGGAATCAAGAACTTCAAGACCCGATTAAGTGACATTAATACTATGTTAATGACACACGATCGGACGACCTTAATTACCAGTAACGGTGCTGTCAAAGCCCGTAACTTGGTCATTAAGGGTAATTAAGCGCATCAATTATGTATCAATATTAGTAACCGCCGGGGCCACATGTCGGGCCAGGCCAACTTGTAATGCCCTGTCCTTGTACTATAAAAGGGCAGGCCGACGATACATAGGGGGGACTCATCTGACCTGCTGTGATCTGATCTGGTCTAATCGGCTCACACGCTTACTCAACTCACGTCACCTGAGTTGAGTTCATACAACCAATACAACACCAACACATCCCGTGGAGTAGGGTATTACGCTCAGGTGGCCCGAACCACGTAAATCCTTGTGTCTCTTGTGTCATTTTACGTTTCACCTTCTTGAATCTCCACGCGCCCACACCGAACTTCAAACTGCGCAAACACTTTAGTAGTGTCAGGAGATCTGCTGGATCAAAACCACCGACAGTTGGCGCGCCAGGTAGGGGGCGCCTGAGATTTCAAGAATGGTGAACTCAGCTGCTGAACCATCCAATGGTCATCCTGCTGTTCAAGCTGCTGGGGGCAATCCCTCCAATATGCAGCCACCAGCAGGAACCTCAGTTCCAGACGGAGTCACATTTCCACCACCGCCGCCTCCACCAGCAAATCAAGCTGGGCAGCGCGATGGTGCACCGGCGTCAATCATTGTGTCGGTGAATCATGACAACCCGAAACACGCGCTCCATGCAGCACGTGCTTTCCTTCAGTGCCCACCACCTCCGGATGCATCCCGAGATGCAATGGAGCAGTGGAGGGCCGATGTGGAACACTTGGTTGTAGCAGCAGCCGACCGCATCAGTAACCAGGGTCCTCCTCCTTCAGGATGGGTCCCGTCGCAGCGACGGACCTTGTCTGGCAGACTTGGTCCACACGTTTCCAACAACAGGAGATGTGTTGCATCACAGCAAGTGACGTCATTGCCCTCCGGGGCGCGACGCACTCACACGGTATCAAGGCTTTCAACTCATGACCTCCGGGCGGAGCTTGATCACTGATACCGTCAACAAGACGGCCGAGTCCATATCGAGCGTGCTCGTGAAAGACGAGAAGCTCAGGACATTCCTGCTCCTGAAGGAGTAGGAGGAGGCTGTTCACCCCTGGCCATACATCTGCATATGGTCAGGTGGCCACAGAAATTCCGGCCTCACCTGCCGGAGAAGTTTGACGGGACCGTTAATCTCGTCGAATTTCTTCAGATTTACTCCATTGCTATCCTGGCAGCTGGAGGAAATGAGGGTGTAATGGCCAACTATTTTCCAGTGGCTTTAACTGGGACCGCCCGGTCCTGGTTTATGAGCCTTCCACCCAACTCCATCAACAGTTGGGAGGAGTTGTGCCGGCAGTTCACCGCCAACTTCGGGAGTTCATAAACCCGACCAGGCACCGAACTGGACCTTTTTGCAATCATGCAAAAAGGGGGAGAATCCCTGCGATCATTCATCCAGAGATTCTCTCAGGTACGAAACACTATCCCTTCTATCTATAGCACTTCTGTCATTGTGGCATTTAGACAGGGCGTACGGGATAAGAAGATGTTGGAGAAACTGGCGATCAAGGAGATCACCAGTGTCACGGAACTCTTCAGCTTGGCTGACAAATGTGCCAGAGCTGCGGAGGGCCGTGAAATGCACTCCAAACCACCTCTGGAGGATCACAAGAAATCCTCCAAAGGCAAAGTCACTACCTCCGGGAGTGGCAAGAAGAAGAAAAAGACCAACGGCAAGAAGAAGCCGTCGGCCAGCGCATCTAATGCTGCAGCTGCTGCAGCTCCGAGTGGTCGGGGGGCCACGCCCCGAGAAGCGACCTCGACCGTCTTCTGAAGATGGTGGCAAACCCAAGGTGTGGTGTCCAATTCATAAGACGGACAGCCACAGTTTGGAAGACTGCTGGGAGGTCCAAAACCGCCGAGCGCTACAACAAGAGCCGGGAAGAAGTTCCTTTCCGATAGAGGGAAGGAAAACAAAAAGTTGACGAAGCTCCAGCTAAAGAGGAGTTAGGTTTTTAGGATCCTAAAAGGTCCTGAAGGCCGTCTACACCTCCATCCACGACGATTCTGACATCTCTGACAACGAGCGCCGGAAGACCATGAACACCATTTTTGGTGGATCATGGGACATCACCTCCCACCGCGTCCTCAAGAAAATGCGTCGGGACATGGCCGTTGTAGCTCCTACAGCCAGGGTGGAGCCTCATCGGAAGTGGATGGACACAGCCATCACTTTTGATGCTTCGGACTACCCTCGAAGCATGGTTGGAGCAGGCCAGTTACCTTTGATGGTATCTCCTACCATCAATAACATTCAGCTCCACCATGTTATGGTAGACGGAGGTTCAGGGCTGAACCTCATAAGCTTCGAAGCTTTTACCAAGCTTCAGCTCCGACCTTTGGATCTTCATCTCTCCCGACCTTTCTCCAGAGTAGGTCCGGGAGCCATTACCCCACTCGGTGCTATTACCCTCCCCGTTACCTTCGGGACGCGAGAGAAGTATCGCACTGAGAAGTTGGTCTTTGACGTTGCTCAGATCAACTTACCTTTCAATGCCATCAAGGGTAGACCTATGTGGGGGCCGGAGTCCACAGCTCCAAGGATCTCATTGGGTGGTGCCGTGCGATGCGGCACCTAACAGCACACACAAAAAGGATACCAAAACATATAAAGTTTTCATTTCATAATAAGAAGAGTTTACAAAAGAGTGTACAACAGGGGTACACACGCAGCGGAAAATGCATACTCATAATATCACCTAACTAAGGAGGAGAGAAGACGTCCATGCCCTAGGACGCTTCTCACTAGCAACATGAAGAACATTCAGCAGCGGCGTGGCTCACATGAGATTTATCTCGACACCTCGAGTCTCATGTACAACCTGAATAGTAGAAATAAAACTAATACCTGCAAAAATCATTAAAGCACAAATGTGAGCATAAGGCTCAGCAAGACTAACCCGTCTCACTAGACATATGCAGGGGGAATACTAAGCATTGGTAAGGAATAGCATAAATAGACTCGCCTACAAGTGGATCCTTAGAATCAGGTTTTAAGTAGCAAATGACATTCTCCGAGCACGGCACATCATGGGTTCCACAATCAAACAAGAAATGCTTTACCGATGATATGACATGCCCAGAGCACATAATGCTATTACAGCTAAAGTATGGGGAAACTGTAAACTTTAATTTTACTATCTCTAAATCATACAAGGTTGCAAAGTAATTATAATTCAATACGATATGATTTTCTGACTTCTTTAGTATTTACTACGTCACGACATAGTGAACAAGTGGTACTCTATTACTGCGGGGGATAGTGATTGCAATCAGGAAACACCCGGACAACATGACACATACGTCGTTCGGAAGTGTCAGCGAGCACACCTGTACCTACATAACACTTCAGTACTAGGCATATATGGCCACCTTTCATAAGAAACTCAAACGCCGAGCCCGTCTCACCTCCGCAAAGAGAAGGTCTCCGCACGGAACACCTCATGTGTCTGCCGACCGATTTACACCTTACTGTCCTCAGCCCACCCCTATCGATGGTGAGTTAATGGGCCTCGACACCCCAGTTACCAAGTTACATCAGTTTATTGGATTCCATATGTCCATTATGTTGTCGGTACAAGTCAAGCTTGTTCAGCGGGGCCGCACACGAAGCGGGCCTTAATCGACACAGGCAGGGCTATGCGACCGAGACTCACTTCTCGCCGCTTCCTATCCATTCCCTGCCCGGTCTCAACTTCATTATATTAATTCATTTTCTATCTAACCAATCCTGTGAGATATGTCCTACATCTCTCGCGAGTAGATTCCAGCTACTCGACTTCTACCGGAATTTCCTATGCATTAGCAAGGCAGTTACTAGAGGTCAAATTGTAACTCGTTCCAACCAATCCCTGGGATTTTTGGCCATGCAAGTGGAGTATCAATCACCTTATACATAATGCACAATATCAACTGGGACGTAAGTGAATGAAATTGGAAAACTTTAAAAAGCTCTTAAATGCAAACCGGGGCTTGCCTTAGTTTGCGACTTGAATAAATGTCAATTGTTAGGGCTTGGTCTTCCTCCGGAGAACCTGCCATGGAACTTCAGTGGAAACACCTTGGCCTTCTCCTCCAAGCGAAGTTTCTTGTTGATCACCTATCAGCACGTTCCTATCGACATGATATGTGAAAGTGCATCTAGGACTCCCTTGTTGGTTTTGGATGATTTATGACAAGCAATTGGGATCCTAATCCTTTTGTTGAGATGAATGCAGGCAAATGATGAAAAATGAGCAAAATGCCAAAAAAAAGGGAAATGAGAATCAAAGTGAATTTGAGCTCAAGAAGAAGAAAATAGTAGATTATTATGTATAGAGTGTGTTAAGGAAACACACCCAAGAGCTTAATCACTTTCAAGCACACACATACAATGCACAAAGTTATACAGGACCGGACTAGTCCGATATCAGCCGGACTAGTCCGATATCACATTATGCACTAGATCGGACAAGTCCGGTCTCCACCGGACTAGTCCGATATCTTTCTGATCCACTTCGGACTAGTCCTCCCCAATGCGGACTAGTCCTCAACACAATGCACAAGTCACACAAAATCGGACAAGTCCGTTGTGATCCGGACTAGTCCGATATTCATTCTGATCCACTTCGGACAAGTCCGGTGTCACCACGGACTAGTCCGATATACACACTGATCTAAATCGGACAAGTCCTCCAAGTGCGGACTTGTCATCCCAAACACTTAGGGTTTCATATGTCCGGACAAGTCCGATAGCAATCGGACTAGTCCGAAGATTTCCAGTAGCAAAATCAGACAAGTCCGTTTTCAACCGGACTAGTCCGATATTCCTAGACACTTAGGATTTGCTACACACAGCACACCGGACTAGTCCGGTGACCACCACGGACTAGTCCGATCTTTCTGAACCCTAACAGACACTTTTAGAAACCCCATATAAATAGAGGTGCACAGCCCACTTTTACAAACTCTCGAACCCTAGCACCGTCACACCTCCCAAGAGACTCAAAAACCATCTCTCTCCACGAAATTAAGTGCAAAATCAATCAATCCATTGAAGATCACTTCTAGATCATTGGAGAGACACTTGGCACACATCATTGAGCTCTTGGTTTGATTCTCTAACACACTCTTATGTTTCAATTTGTAATTTTCGAGTGTGTTATTGGTGTCATTGTGAGTTGTAATCAAGGGAGCTCTCAACGTGTGAGAACGCCCCTTCAACTTGGTTATTTACCCTTTGTGATTAGTGGAAGAGGATTGGCCTTCGTGGCGATCCGACGAGGAAAGGGTTGGAGTAGACCCGGTCCTTTTGTGGGCTCCTCAACGTGGACGTAGGTTGCCTTCGTGGTAGCCGAACCACGGGATAAATCGTGTGTCTTGTCCTTTTTGTGTTCTTCATCTAATTTGATCAACTTAATCTAGGGTTTGATTCACTTTATTCAATCTATGTCTAATTGTTGATCAAGAGCTTTATCCACAATAGAATCTGACATACAACTATTAAATTGAGATTCAAGTTTATATTTCCGCTGCAAACATTAACGAATCAATCAATTTGTCTGAACTTGATCATTCTAGCCCGTGAAAACCGGACTAGTCCGCACATTACCGGACTAGTCCGATATCTCTGGTTTTGACCTTGTTGCTGAGTGTTACAGGAACTGAGAAAAATCAAAAAGGCCTATTCACCCCCCCTCTAGGCCTACATTCAATTGGTATCAGAGCAGGTTCTTCAAGAAAGAGTGCAACCACTCGAAGAGATCATGTCGGACATGAAAGATGTTCAGAAAATCAACAACCAGGAAGAAGTAAACAAAGACAAGGACCAAAAGCTGGAAAAGTATATTGAAGCAATTCAGGACTTCGATGATGATGACGAGGAGACGCTGGAGCTGAAAGCACTACTCAGAAAGAAAGCACTTTCCAAAGGGAAAGCTAAAGTTGAAGAAAAGAAGAATAAAGAAACCAAGCCTCAACCGAAGAAATTCTTCAAAAAGAAGAAACAAGCTGAACAAGCACACATTGGAAAAGAGTGGGACTCAAACGATGAGTCCTCATCATCCGATGAAGAAGAGATGGCTAGCATAACCATTGAAAGCTCGTCCAAGAAACCCACACTCTTCCCCACGCTCGGTGCAAAGAAGGGACATGGCACTTGCCTCATGGCAAAGGAAGGTAAATGCAAGGTAAACATTAAAACTCCTTCCATGCATTCGTACTCAAGTAATGATGAACTAGATAGTGATGATGAAGATATGTTAACTGGATTAGATAGAAAAACTGCTGCTAAAATGAAATTTTTACTTGTCCAACTTGTTGAGAAGGAATCGCTAATTGATCGTCAAGAAGACATGATTATCTCCCAAAAGGAGAGGTATGTCGAACTTGACAATCTTCTAGTTCTTGAAAAGGAGAAAAACAACTCACTAGAGCTTGAGCTAGCTTCAAGCAAGAAAACTTGTTTGGAGTTAACCAACTCAAACGTTGCAATCAAGGATCAACTTGATGACCTGATCAAGGTCAACAAGATCCTTGAAGTGCAAGTTGAGTCACTCAAGCTAAGTGAACCTTCCTCCTCCTCAAGTCTACCTTCTCAACACACTTCAACCAATCCTGTTCATATGTGCAAATGTGGTAAAGTCGACATCAGCTTGAAGGAAAAGTCTACCTCCGCAAAGGATAAAAATCCTACCCAATGTGGAATATTTGACAAGGAGAGGATCAACTATGCACGTAGTGCATACTTGGTCCAAAGACCTCCAAACGTCAAGTATGGCATTGGTTACTCTTATGATGGAAAGCAAAATGCTGGAAGTCATAAGAATAACAAGGGAAGGATTACCTTTGTGAAGGGAGGACCCTCACAACCTGGTAACTCAAAAATTAAAAATCTGAACTCTCATAAACGCCGGACTAGTCCGGTGGAGGTCCGAACAAGTCCGGTCATTCGGACAAGTCCGGTTACCCAGACTAGTCCGATCCATAAACAACAGCAACTCTTGTTCAAAACCTTTGATGCCTCTTATGTATTAATGAGAAACAATATTGGTAAAGTTTATGCTTATTATGTTGGGCCACGCCATGGGATCACAAAATCCCATGTGTGGGTGCCCAAATGTATTGTAACTAACCTCCAAGGACCCAAGCAAGCTTGGGTACCTAAAACCAAGGCATAATTTGTTTCTGCAGGCCTATTCCTACAGTGGATCCAAATGGGTGCTAGATAGTGGATGCACCAACCACATGACCGGAGAAAAAAGGATGTTCGTGGAATATGAAGAAAACGAGGACCCAAATGAAGGCATCTACTTCGGAGATAATAGTCAAGGAAGGGTGCTCGGTACCGGTAAAATAGCAATATCCTCTGAACATCTTTCTCATGTTCTACATGTTGAATCTTTAGATTATAACCTGCTGTCCATATCTCAATTATGTGACAAAGGTTATAATTGCTTGTTTACTAACGAGGGTGTGACCGTCTCAAGGAGGAGTGATGGTTCCATTGCATTCAAGGGTATGTTGAAGGGAAAGCTTTACCTTGTTGACTTCAACAAGGATAAAGCCAAACTCGACACGTGCTTGATTGCAAAAACCAACATGGGTTGGCTGTGGCATAGACGGCTAGCACATGTTGGTATGAGGAATCTTCAAAAACTCCTCAAGGGCGATCACATCCGAGGTTTGAAAGATGTTGTTTTTGAGAAAGACAGGCCTTGTAGCGCGTGCCAAGCCGGGAAGCAAGTAGGAGCACATCATCCTGCAAAGAACATTATGACTACGACAAGACCGCTCGAACTACTTCATATGGACTTGTTTGGTCCAATTGCTTACATAAGCATCGGCGGTAATAAATACGGTTTAGTCATTATTGATGATTTTTCCCGCTTCACTTGGGTGTTCTTTTTGCATGACAAGTCAGAAACACAAGGAACGCTCAAGAAATTCTTCAAGCGAGCTCAAAACGAGTTCTCACTATCGATCAAGAGTATTCGGAGCAACAATGGCACGGAGTTCAAGAACATACAAGTGGAGGAGTACCTTGATGAGGAGGGAATCAAGCACGAATTTTCAGAACCATACTCTCCACAACAAAATGGAGTCGCCGAAAGGAAGAACCGAACGCTCATATAGATGGCAAGAACAATGCTCGATGAATACAAGACTTCGGATCGATTTTGGGCGGAAGCGATTAACACCGCTTGCCACGCCGCAAATCGACTCTACCTTCATCGACTACTCAAGAAGACTCCTTATGAGCTACTCACCGGTAACAAACCCAACATTTCATATTTTCGAGTTTTCGGCTCTCCATGTTATATCTTGAACAAGAAGCCCAGGACTTCAAAGTTCGCTTCGAAGTCTGATGAAGGTTTCCTTCTTGGCTATGATTCGAACACTTACGCCTATCGTGTTTTCAACAAGGCCTCCGGACTTGTTGAAGTGGCACGTGACATAGTGTTCGATGAAACTAATGGCTCCCAAAAGGAGCAAGTTGATCAATGTGAATTAGGTAAAGATGAAGCTCCTTACCAAGCATTGAAGAGAATGGCTCTAGGCGAAGTTCGTCCACAAGAGTCATCGTCACAAATACAAGAGGAAAGTGAACCACAAGAGGAGATCAACAATCAAGGGGGAGTCTCGATACAAGATCAATCACAAGAATATGAAGATGATCAACAAATCAACGAGGGCAACCACTCAGGGGGAGAAGAAAATGATCACCAACACTCAACTCCCCAAGTGCCACACCCAAGAGTACACCAACGCACTCAAAGGGATCACCCAATCGACCACATCATCGGTGATATCCAAAAGGGAGTAACCACTAGATCTCGTATAGCTAATTTTTGTGAGCATTACTCGTTTGTCTCCTTTTTGGAACCACGCAGGACTGAGGATGCATTGAAGGATCCGGACTGGGTGGTGGCAATGCAAGAAGAGTTGAACAACTTCAAGAGAAACGAAGTTTGGGAACTTGTGGCAAGACCCAATGCAAACATAGTGGGCACCAAGTGGGTCTTCCGCAACAAGCAAGACGAGCACGGGGTGGTGACAAGAAACAAGGCATGACTTGTGGCCAAAGGTTACTCACAAGTCGAAGGTTTGGATTTCGATGAGACTTTTGCTCTAGTAGCTAGGCTTGAATCAATTAGAATATTACTTGCATATCCTACTCACCATGATTTCAAGCTGTACCAAATGGACGTGAAAAGCGCCTTCCTCAACGGACCGATCAAGGAAGAGGTGTACGTGGAGCAACCACCCGGATTTGAAGACGAAGAGTTCCCCGACCACGTGTATAAACTGCGTAATGCTCTCTATGGCCTCAAACAAGCTCCTAGAGCTTGGTATGAGTGTCTTAGAGATTTTTTAATTGATAATGGCTTTCAGATTGGCAAAGTAGATTATACACTATTCACGAAAAATCTAGATAATGATCTCTTTATTTGCCAAATCTATGTTGATGACATAATTTTTGGGTCAACTAACCAATCTTTTTGTGAAGAATTTAGTAGAATTATGACAGACAGGTTTGAAATGTCAATGATGGGAGAATTGAAGTACTTCTTGGGATTCCAAGTGCGACAACAAAAGGAAGGAACATTCATAAGCCAAACCAAGTACACGCAGGACATACTCAAGAAGTTTGGCATGGACAAGGCAAAGCCCATAAAGACTCCCATGGCTACGAATGGCCACTTGGATCTCAATGAAGATGGACCGAGAGTCGACCAAAAGGTATATCGCTCCATGATTGGATCTTTACTTTACTTATGTGCATCTAGGCCAGATATTATGTTGAGTGTATGTTTGTGTGCAAGATTTCAAGCCAACCCTAAGGAATGTCACTTGACAGCCGTAAAAAGAATCTTGAGATATTTAGTTCATACACCCAACCTTGGTCTTTGGTACCCAAAAGGCTCCAAATTCAATCTCATTGGTTACTCCGATGCAGATTATGCCGGGTGCAAAGTTGATAGAAAAAGCACCTCTAGCACATGCCAATTCCTAGGAAGATCTTTAGTTTCTTGGTCATCTAAGAAACAAAATTCCATTGCTTTATCCACAGCCGAAGCAGAGTATGTTGCAGCTGGGAGTTGTTGTGCACAACTTCTTTGGATGCGACAAACTCTAAGGGATTACGGTTACAATATGAACCATATTCCTATCCTTTGTGACAATGAGAGTGCCATTAAAATAGCCCACAATCCAGTTGAGCACTCTAGGACTAAACACATAGACATAAGACATCATTTCTTGAGAGACCATTCCATGAAAGGAGACATAACCATCTCGCATGTCAACACACAAAAACAATTGGCCGACATATTCACCAAGCCACTTGATGAAAAGCGTTTTTGCAAACTCCGAAATGAGCTAAATATTCTTGATTCTCAGAGTGTGGCTTGAAAGGTTGCATACCTGTATGATTACTTCAAAAATGTTGATTGATTTGTGAAAATTACCCCTCCCTATTTTTCTCTCGAAAAACTATGTCAATTATTAGATCTTGATGAATTTTGATCATTGTATGATTGTTGTATGCTTACTGGTCAAATTCGTCAAGATTGCTTGAATTGTTTTGCCTCTCTATTCTCTATTATTGAACCTTCAAATATATATGAATGGGCTATGCAATTCTTTCCTGGTAACCACGGACTAGTCCGTGGTTATCCGGACTAGTCCGCCCATGCAGACTAGTTCGCAGAGTGCCGGTTAGGCCGGACTAGTCCGACGGACCACGAACTAGTCCGATATAGGTCTCTGGATGACTTCGGACTAGTCCGGTCAAGTCCGGACTTGTCCAATTTCTCGTGTCCATAACCCTAGCCGCCACCAAACCCTAATCTACTCATCCCCACATTTGCTCACGCCTTTCTCTCTCTTGCGCTCGAGCTCCCAAAGCAATCTCTTGTGTCCTCCGTCGAAAAGCCACAAGTTTGGGCGGAGATCAAGCTTGAAGACTTGGGGATTGATTCCATCGGACTAGTCCGGCCTCAAACCCCCAAAACTTCAAGTCTCCAACGATTTCTTCGGTAAAAACCTTCAAAACCCTAGAAATCGTATTTTTCTCAATCATTGATCGTTTGGCCTAGCACCCTGCACTAGTTACATGTTTATCTGATGTACTACGTGTATGCTAGACTAGAATTTCATTAGGGATTGTGTTCAGTTCAATCTGTTAGGTTTTTGAGGATGAACACCGGACTAGTCCGGTCCATGCACGGACAAGTCCGGTACCCCGGACTAGTCCGTGCCTAGGCACCGGACAAGTTCGATGTTTCTGAACCTGAAACTAATTCCTTAATTCTCTAATGCCATCCATTACTATCATGTCTCACCTATGCCTTGCATAACTTGTCATTTTTCTTGCTCATTCATTCTCAGATCATGTCGAGCTCCGACAACGAAATCTCCGACTTTGAGGCCGAGTTGGACCACGAGGTGGCATCTCGGTCCTCGGCGGGTCTTGGCAAGAAACGCCAAGAAAGACCTTCCGAACCTGCTACTTCCCCTCCCCAGGTTCGGAGGAAGGTCTGTGTCAAGAAGCCCGCCTCGAAGGCTGCTCCGTCTACAAGCGGCCTTCGTCAAGCAAAAGGAAAGGGCAAGGGAGTAGCAACGGGGCCAGTTGGGCCCTTGAAGCTACATGCTCCCAGGGAAGGGGTCCGGGACCCCAATGAAGCGAAATTCAATGGGAAAGGCAGTGATGTGGCAGCCAAGCTCAGAAGCATTGATTGCTATGGGAGGCCAAAGCAGGCAGATGATGGAAGGTTTTGGACAAACTTTCATGCAGATTTCTACAGGCTGGTCTACCTGCCGATGAAGACTCCGGTGGTGCGCAGTCAGTGGATTGACTGGGCCTACGTAGAGAAGAAGAAGTGCTCAGCTTTTGATGAAGTCATTGCAGCAGCTGAGAGGCATGGCCTGAAGGATCTGTTTGCCTTCAGACACAATTGGAATGATGAAGTGATTGCACAATTCTATGCAACGTGCCACTTCTCGAGTGAAGATGAAGAGAGTGTGCTTGGATGACCCATGGATCCAAGTACTCCATCACTCAGGAGGATTTTGCAAACCTGCTCCATTTAGACTCCGCTGGAAATGACCACCTGATCATCCACAACATAGGGGTCATTGAGAGGGACGGAATGAAGTTCATGTATGAGCCCAACTCTAAGTATGTTCCTCCCTCCGCAAAGAACATGAAGCCCTTCTTTGTGGTCCTGAACAGAGTTCTCTGGAAGACCATTGCCCCCAAGGATGGGGATGCAGGGAGTGTACAGGGCTACCTCCGGACTCTAATAAGGGTCATAAGCAAGAAGAGACAGTTTGATGTTGCAGATTACATTTGGAACGACATGGTCAACATCTCAAGCACCCCCAACCGGTCCTGTGGCTATGCTCCCTACCTGATGTTTATGATTGAGAAAGTCACAGGTATTGAGTTCGTGAAGGATGTCGAGCACACTCCTCTGAGGCCTCAGGAGCCTCAGCCTGTGAGTGTCCAGGCTGCTCCCTCGCCGGCCTCAAGTCCTGAGGCACCGGCGAGAGAAAGAGACGTTGTTAGGGCTGTCCCTACCTCTAGGGAAGCCCCTCAGAGAGGATCAGCTAGTGGGATCCTAAAGTACCTGACCGCTATATTCTCCTCCTGCAAGAAGACTGAAGTAAAGCTTCATAAACTCAATCAGAAGAGGAAGGAGGATATGAGATACATCAAAGCCAATGTGAAGCAACTGAGTGAAAAGCTGGAGATCAACCCCATTGGATCTCCAGTAATTTCTGAAGATTCTGATCTTGACATCACCGAGCTCGGGCCTCTGAACCCTTCCGAGCTTGCCTATTTTGGCATTGGGGGCTCGAGCAGCTCCGCTCCTCCTCCTCCCTCTCCTCCTCGTCAAGCAGAAAGCGAAGAAGATGAAGACGATGACGAGAGGACCGACAGTGAAGAGTGAAGACCCTAGGACCCTCCTCTCCTTCTTTTTGGTGTCTTGATGCCAAAGGGGGAGAGATTGAGGGGGAGTCTTAGCTTTAGCTGTGATAGGGTGCGAGGAGAGAGTTCTCTTTATCTTTCATTTGTGTTTGTAATAGTTTAACTCTGTTCTCATATTAAGTTTGGTCCTGTGATGAATTGCTTAATTTATTTGGAGTGTGTGATGAAAACTGTGTTTTTGCCCCTGGAATGTCATATGCATTTGATATCGGCTGGTTAATGCAAATTCTGTCATTCTCAATGTATTCATGCACTTAGTATGCATCCCACCATAAAGAATGCACATATGGATAATTCTCTTGTTGGTTGATGTATTTTTGAGTCATATGTGCATACTTTATGAAAATCTCATTTTTTTTGCCTTATTTTGTGAAATCTCAATTGGTTGTCATCAATCACCAAAAAGGGGGAGATTGAAAGTGCATCTAGGACTCCCTTGTGGGTTTTGGATGATTTATGACAAGCAATAGGGATCCTAATCCTTTTGTTGAGATGAATGCAGGCAAATGATGAAAAATGAGCAAAATGCCAAAAAGAAGGGAAATGAGAAGCAAAGTGAATTTGAGCTCAAGAAGAAGAAAATAGTAGATTATTATGTATAGAGTGTGTTAAGGAAACACACCCAAGAGCTTAATCACTTTCAAGCACACACATACAATGCACAAAGTTATACAGGACCGGACTAGTCCGATATCAGCCGGCCTAGTCCGATATCACATTCTGCAGTCCGCATTGGGGAGGACTAGTCCGAAGTGGATCAGAAAGATATCGGACTAGTCCGATGGAGACCGGACTTGTCCGATATCACATTCTGCACTAGATCGGACAAGTCCGGTCTCCACCGGACTAGTCCGATATCTTTCTGATCCACTTCGGACTAGTCCTCCCCAATGCGGACTAGTCCTCAACACAATGCACAAGTCACACAAAATCGGACAAGTCCGTTGTGATCTGGACTAGTCCGATATTCATTCTGATCCACTTCGGACAAGTCCGGTGTCACCACGGACTAGTCCGATATACACACTGATCTAAATCGGACAAGTCCTCCAAGTGCGGACTTGTCATCCCAAACACTTAGGGTTTCATATGTCCGGACAAGTCCGATAGCAATCGGACTAGTCCGAAGATTTCCAGTAGCGAAATCGGACAAGTCCGTTTTCAACCGGACTAGTCCGATATTCCTAGACACTTAGGGTTTGCTACACACAGCACACCGGACTAGTCCGGTGACCACCACGGACTAGTCCGATCTTTCTGAACCCTAACGGTCACTTTTAGAAACCCCATATAAATAGAGGTGCACGGCCCACTTTTACAAACTCTCGAACCCTAGCGCCGTCACACCTCCCAAGAGACTCAAAAACCATCTCTCTCCACGAAATTAAGTGCAAAATCAATCAATCCATTGAAGATCACTTCTAGATCATTGGAGAGACACTTGGCACACATCATTGAGCTCTTGGTTTGATTCTCTAACACACTCTTACGTTTCAATTTGTAATTTTCGAGTGTGTTATTAGTGTCATTGTGAGTTGTAATCAAGGGAGCTCTCAACGTGTGAGAACGCCCCTTCAACTTGGTTATTTACCCTTTGTGATTAGTGGAAGAGGATTGGCCTTCGTGGCGATCCGATGAGGAAAGGGTTGGAGAAGACCCGGTCCTTTTGTGGGCTCCTCAACGTGGACGTAGGTTGCCTTCGTGGTAGCCGAACCACGGGATAAATTGTGTGTCTTGTCCTTTTTGTGTTCTTCATCTAATTTGATCAACTTAATCTAGGGTTTGATTCACTTTATTCAATCTAAGTCTAATTGTTGATCAAGAGCTTTATCTACAATAGAATCTGACATACAACTATTAAATTGAGATTCAAGTTTATATTTCCGCTGCAAACATTAACGAATCAATCAATTTGTCTGAACTTGATCATTCTAGCCCGTGAAAACCGGACTAGTCTGCACATTACCGGACTAGTCCGATATCTCTGGTTTTGACCTTGTTGCTGAGTGTTACAGGAACCGAGAAAAATCAAAAAGGCCTATTCACCCCCCCTCTAGGCCTACATTCAATATGCATATAAGTGAGTAAGTAATTAAGTAATTTAATAATAGACTGTACGGGGCTGTGTAAACTTTAAGAACGAGGAGTTTGACTGGGAAGGACAGATATGCCTCTGTTGTGTGGATAAACAAAGGATGGAGTCAAGTGGTCATAGTAGTATTGAGATGTGAATTGAAAGGTGCAATGTAAGCACACATCGCAACTTGGCACTCAACACTCGACGTTATGCCACTCAAGGACGATACAGCTGAATGGTGTGGAAGTGTTGGACTGGTAGTGTAAGGATGACCTAAGAGTCAAGGTGGCATCGAAAGCTTGCGTATGAGTGGAGTGTACAAGACGAAGGTCGTGACTTAATAGTCGACCAATGAAGTTACACAAACTCATTAAGGAATAAACCTAATTACGTGACAAGTGTGGTCGCAGGGTTCTGATAAGGATGAACTAGGGTGAAACCCTAGTGACACTTGGGGGTGAAGTGAGGTCAACATTCTTTGGACTTAGGACGTCATAACGAGCCTTGTTAACCTGACGTGAGTACCGAGACAACGTTCAAATGACCTTTAGATAAATTAGTTTCTACGGCAAGCTTCTCGAGCATCGTTCAAGTGCTTACATGACACTATTGCAGTGTCTTTTGAAGATTGTCCAGAAGAGCTCGGTGAACTCCTGGAACTTGAACATGATGCGAGACCTTGTCGTGATGGTCATGCTTTGCCATCATGGGAAGATCGGATTAGCGAGGTCCACATCAACCCGGACTCGTCAATGGGGTGAGCGGAATCCCGAACACCACCTTGTGAGTCTTAAGGCTAGTGATGTTGACTTGGTTGTTGATAAGCGACTCGACGAACCTGTCGTCGATGAAGTGGTACACCAAGTTAACAAATCCTGTGATCGGCTACGGAACATCCTTGATACATCTAAGGAACTCTTATCCAAGGTTCCCCTTGGTCTAGTTCTCCTTGTTGGTCGCAACGTTTTTGCGTACCTTTACTCCAAGTCATCGGTGATCACCGAACCACTTGGTTTGACCTAGAAGGCATTTCATCGAGCACCCTGGCTACACCCAGGACATGACGAGTCTCGCCTCGACTAAACCCTAATTTGGCTAAACGGCCGTCGACTGTTGTGTCGTGGTTGTGTTCCAGCATCATGTACGTTACAGGCATCCTTCATCTCGATGCCAGGACACGATAACGGCTCGGAGCGTCACGACGACGTCATATGGTCAACGACGTCGACGCGGCTCATGGTGGAGCATCACGAGCACACACGGACAGACCGACGTGATACAAACGTCAAAAGAGGTCAACTTAGGGACTCCTATAGGAATGATATCAATGCGAAAATTGGACGTACGACTTGACGACACATTAGTAACCTTAGCGATCACGACGAACGGACGTCGGTGATGTCAAGCAAGATATTTCAGTGCAAGGCTCACCTTGTAGGCATTTCGCCGAACAACTAGGGTGTGCACTTGATTTCCGTCGCTTCATCACCATTCAAAGGTATCTTGGCACATGTCCTTGTCGATTTGCCACCCCAAAGTAAACCTGCATCCATAAACCAGCATTGAACAGCAACACACTTAGTTTCGTCTCGTAACCATTTCATCGAACACCTTGGCTGCAGTCACTGGTCCAATGAATCTTGCAAAATCAGAGCCAACCTTGGACCAGTTGTTGATGCCGGTGTGTCAACGACGTGTTCCTGCATATCATACATCACACCCATTACTCGCCTTGCTTCCAGGACATAGCCACGGCGCGGAACGCGGACATGGCGTCATGGTGCTCGTGGTCGGCCCGAAAAGACGCAGCCAGCAGGGACATGGCGGCCGGGTGTCTGCGCGTGGTGCTGGGTCTGGACAACAGCAAGGCCGTCACTGGCACAGCAGTGGACGGACAGGGAGTTTGACGGCAGTGCTGCTATGGGGCGCGGCCGGCGAGCAGCGAGGTGGCCATGGGTGCGCGCTGCAGGCGGCCTAGAGGAGGCGTAGTCGAGGGCGAGCGCTGCAGACGGTGCGCGACCGGAGGGAAGCCAAGCGGCCAGGGTAGCGAAATGCGCACAAGCATCAGTGGTGCTAGGGCAGCCGGGCGCTCGGTCACGGCGCGGTGAAGCGCTGGAGCAGGGGCGCTGGGCGGCTGGGCTCGGTTGTCGCACAGGCGTTGGGGTGTGGGCGCAGAGCGACGCCACGGCGGCCAGGAGATGGAGCGCCGGCATGAGCGGTCGGAGGGGCGCGGCGTTGGTGGTGCATGGGGGCAGCTCGGCAGGGAGGAGTTGGGGCACGACGCTGCTGGGACCAGAGGGTGAGCCCGAGGGGCGGGATGGCGGCGCGCGGGCGGACACAGGGGAGCGGACGGACGGCCGGGAGAGGAGAAGGCGCGGTGGTGCGGCTCTGGGCCGAGCGGCGGCCGGCGTGGGGCGGTCGATCACGGGGCGCAGCAGCACGGGCCGGCGGCAAGGCGAGCGGGTGCTGGAGGCGGCCGGTGGTCAAGCGCGAGACGGCAGCCCGGAGGCGGGCGGTGCACGGGGGCGGAGGCGGTGGCGTGTGGGGCGGGCGCGTCGGGACAGGCGGACGGCGAGGAAGGTATGAGCGGCAAGATAGGGACCGAGAGGGTCGGGCGCGGTGATAAGGACGGGAGAGGAACGTCGCGATGGAATGCCGCTGCGTGGAGGCAGGGGAGGAGGTGCCAACCTGACTGGTGGGGACCACCTGTGGGACCCACCTCCCTAACTCCTCTTTCCAAAATTCAAATAGGGCTAGCAAACATGCTTCAAAAATAGTCAACTTTGGCCCAGTGACTAAATAAAATGTGGAGAATTTTATGGTGCAATCAGATTTCAAAACTGAGCAAGTTGAATTTGAACTCATGTTTGAATTTGAATTCAAGTGGTGATACTTGACTCAAGGAAATAAATAGTAGATTAGGTTCAAAAATCCTAAAACTTTGAAGTTAACCTTTTTGAAGCATAAGGGACCTCAGGAAAAATTTGGAGTTGATTTGGACAAGGTTGAGCTCAAAGTTTAAATTTGAAGTCAACGTTGATTAAACTCTCAGTATGTGTCCAATAAATGGAAAACGTGCTTCAAAAATTTTGAAGCTTTACCGAGAATCTATTTGGAATATTAGAAGGTCATGGAAAAATTTATGGCATGAGATTTGAATATTTTTGGATGTCCCATTTTAGGGTTGGAATAATTCCTTTTTCTTTCTCTTTATTTTGTTTTCTTTTCTCCTTTAATTTTTCATTGAAAATGTGAATACTTGGAAATTAAGGATTTTACACCTTAAGTTCCAAATACATTATCAACCATGTTCTATAGGTAAAATTTTAACAAGTTCCTGTTTTTAGTGAATATGGGTTAACTCATATTGTTCATGTGAGCTTTAAATTTCCAAGACCATTTTCAAAAAAAATTAAGTTTGCATTTTTGCGTTTTTTTTTTGTTCTTCCGAAAAGCGGGCTTTTACAACCTGCCTTGTACAAATTCATGACAGCTGCTCATTATGGCTACCTGGTGTTAAAGATGCCAACACGAGTAGGCGTTGTTCGGATCCGCGAAGATCGCACTGCCAGAGTAACTGCTCTGGAAGAACTTCATGCGCTTACTACGGCGCAAGAGGAGGACTCCAGGCAGGAGCAAGCTCCAAAACCCCCGAGCATTCGTCAACGAGGCTCGACTTCTGCACCTCGAGTGCAGCCAAGCGGCGACACCGACATTCCCGTCAAAGTCGTCCAAATCGGTTCTGATGCCGCTCAGACCACGCGTATATCGGGGGGACTGAATGACAAATAGGAACTCCCGCTCCTCGCTTTCCTCCGAGCTAATTTCGATGTGTTTGCCTGGTAACCGTCACAAATGCCTGGGATCCCCAGGAAAGTGATTGAGCACAATCTGAAGATCTACCCTGATGCCCGGCCCGTGCATCAGAAGCCTCGGAAGCAATCCGTGGAGCGACAGAACTTCATTCGACAAGAAGTGAAGAAGTTGCTCGAAGCTGGATTCATCTGAGAAGTCTTCCATCCAAAATGGCTGGCAAACCCAATCGTTGTGCCCAAGGCCGGCGGGAAGCTTCGGATGTGTATTGACTACACAACACTAAATAAGGCATGTCCAAAAGATCCATTCCCACTACCTAGAATAGATCAGTTAGTGGATTCCACCTCCGGGTGTGAATATTGTGTTTCCTAGACGCATATTCTGGGTATCATCAAATCAGAATGTCTAGGGAAGATGAAGAGCATACCTCTTTCATCACAATAGATGGATTGTACTGTTATACAGCCATGCCATTTGGTCTCAAGAATGCAGCTTCAACCTTTGTACGAGCTATGTACAAAACTTTTGAAGAACTCATTAGAGACATAGTGGAAGTGTACGTCGATGACATCGTGGTCAAGGTCAAGAACAAGGAGTCACTCCTTGACACCTTACAGGCTGTCTTCAACAAGCTGCGGGTCACCCGCACAAAGCTAAACCCAGACAAGTGTGTCTTCGGGGTTAGCTCCGGAAAACTTCTTGGTTTCCTGGTAAGTCACCGGGGCATAGAGGCTAATCCGGCGAAGATCAAAGCCATTGAAGACATGCAGCCACCAGTCCGCATCAAGGATGTCCAAAAGCTGACTGGATGTCTAGCAGCCCTCAGCTGGTTCATTTCAAGACTGGCAGAACGAGCACTTCCCTTCTTTAAGTTATTGAGGAAGTCCGGACCATTCCAATGGTCTGAAGAAGCAGAAAAGGCATTCCAGGAGCTAAAACAGCTCCTCACCACCCTACCAACTCTGGTAGCTCTGAACCCTGGTGAGCCTTTGCTTCTTTACATTTCAGCAACTGACAAAGTCGTCAGTATGGTCCTGGTTGCGGAGAGACTAGAACTATCCCATGCTCAGGAATCCAGACCCCTCTGGGAGGGTCCGGAGGTTCCTGAAAGCGAGTATGGGTCCCAGTTCCCAGACTTGAGTTCACAAGAAGTTACTTCAAAAGACCCAGACCCCTCCAGGAGGGTCCAGGTCGCTTCTGAAGAAACTCCGAGTCCCTCCAGCAAGGACCCGGAAGTTCCCGAAGAAGGTCCGGATCCCTCTGGGAGGATCCGGGTCAATGAAGAGGAAGCTCTGGGCCCCTCCGGAAGGGCTCGGACCATCCAGCGCCCAGTGTACTTCATCAGTGAAGTACTTCATGATGCCAAGACTCGATACCAAGAGGTGCATAAGATGCTCTATGCAGTTCTTATCGCCTCCAGGAAGCTTCACCATTACTTCCAAGCTCACAAGATTTCAGTGGTGACCTCTTACCCACTTCGAGCAATCTTGCATAATCCCAATTCAATCGGGAATATTGCAAAGTGGGCAGCGGAATTGGCCGAATTCGATCTTGAATTCATTCCAAGGCAAGCAATCAAGAGTCAAGCATTGGCAGATTTCGTGGTGGAATGGACTCCCTCTCCATCAAACCATGGGGGCCCTAGTGAGCAGAAGCTGGAACACAAGGCTCCAATCTTCATCGAGCCTCACTGGACCCTCTACTTCGACGGCTCCATGCAAAAGCAGGGGGGCGGAGCTGGAATCCTTCTCACACCAACCGGGGAGAAGGTAAAATACATGGTACACCTTGACTTCAAGGCGACCAACAACATGGCGGAGTACGAAGCACTCATCTACGGACTAAAGGTGGCACTGTCATACGGTGTCAAGCAGCTGCTGGCCAAGGCAGATTCACAGCTCATCATTAAACAAGTGAAGGTTGAATGCTCCTGCAACAATCTCCAGCTAGCTGCTTACCTCCTTAAAGTCCAGAGGCTTCAGAAGGACTTCGAAGTCCTAGACCTCCACCACATTCAGCGTGTCCACAACGCTGAAGCCGACGAACTCTCGACGAAAGCGTCAACCGGAGCTCCAGCTCCTGACGGAACTTTTGTCCAAAGGTTGTCAAAACCCACAGCTCAGCCTGTCGAACTAAGCGAAGGGGGCGAGATCAGCATCCTGAAGCTGACGGTCCCGATGGCCCTGTTACCATGGCAGCCATCAAGGGTTGTAGGTGCTGCTGGAAGCTCTGAGCAACCCAGCACGCAAGACTCAAATGCTCGAGTTAGCTCCGATGCATGGATCTGGAGATCCGGAGCTACTTGAAAGACAATATCCTTCCTGATGATGATGTATCCGCTGACCGGATAGTCAGATTGGCTAAAAGATACACGTTGGTAGAAGGGGATCTCTACCGGCGCGGTGCCAACAGCGTCCTAATGCGGTGCATCACAAGGGAAGAAGGTTGCGAGCTCCTCGCAGAAATCCATGGAGGCGAGTGTGGGAACCACACGTCTTCCCGCACGTTGGTCGGTAAAGCCTTTCGGCATGGCTTCTACTGGCCTACAACACTTCAGGATGCAACTGAGCTGGTGAAGAAATGTGAAGCATGCCAATTTCATGCAAAGCAAATTCACACACCGGCTCAGCCTCTACAAATGATATCTCCTACATGGCCCTTCGCCGTGTGGGGTATGGATATCTTGGGACCTTTCCCAAGAGTCGTCGGAGGTTACAAGTTCCTGTATCTCGCCATTGACAAGTTCACCAAGTGGCTGGAAGCAACTCCAGTTGTGAACATAAACAAGCAATCTACTATCAACTTTTTACAGTCCATTGTATGCAGATTTGGAGTCCCAAAGAAAATCATTACTGATAATGGGACCCAATTCACAAGCTCTGCATTTCAAGGATATTGCGAAGACCACGACATTCAAGTTTGCTACGCCTCCGTAGCTCACCCATCAAGCAATGGCCAAGCCGAGAGAGCAAATGCTGAAATCCTTAAAGGACTCAAAATGCGCACCTATGAGCGCTTGAAAAAACATGGAGCCAACTGGATTGAAGAGCTTCCGCCCAGTCTATGGGCCAACAGGACAACTCCAAACCGGTCAACTGGAGAGACACCCTTCTTCCTAGTGTACAGAGCTGAAGCAATCCTTCCTCCGGAAATCACCTTGGGGTCACTCCGGGTTCGCACCTTCGACGAAGCCACGCAGGACCAGCTCCGGCGTGAAGACCTAGACCTCCTTGAGGAGGGAAGGTGCCAAGCAGCTGTTCGGAATGCCTGATACCACCAAGCCCTTCGGCGCTATCATCAGCGGCATGTACACAACCGACAGCTCGAGGAAGGCGATCTGGTGCTACGGAGAATACAATCCAGAGAAGGGTTAAACAAACTCTCCCCCAGATGGGAGGGACCCTTCCGAGTGATTAAAGTATCCCATCCCAGAAGCGTTCGCTTGGCTATCGAGGATGGGACACCTCTCCCAAATCCTTGGAATATTGAGCACCTCCGTAAGTTCTACACTTAATATCACGGAGGTGAGTCTGTAGTAACTTGAGGTGTATGTCATATAGTCATTGTACAAAGTCAGGTAGTTCCTCCGGGAGAACAGCCGGACCTTTCCTGGAAGGTCCGCAAAGTTCATGCAACACTTGTCACAGTCTCAGGACCAAAAGTGTGGCTAGCTACCCTGGTTCAAACGAGAAATTAAACACGCTTAGCCTGGTTCCGTACCCTAAGAGTGTACTTGTTTCCCCTGTACCCCAGACCTATAATGAAAGACATCTTCATGTGAAATAGACTCCATGTGCATTTATTTTGTACAGGCTCAACATTTTTATTTTTCTCTTTCTTGTCTATAATAAAGTTGTGCAATTCTTAAGAAATTTTAGTTCGACCAGTTCATATACGATTCGAGTTGTATTGTCAATTCTTTTGGATTCAAATATTGTTCATGGCCCACTCGCCTGAATGCCGCCATGCCAATCTAGGGCCGGAGTGTGCTATCGACTTAGCATGGTCAAGCACCCTAAGTACGCCACTCTACCTACACCCCGACAGGCCGAAGTAAGGCGGGTCCAAGTACAATTGGATCTGGAAGAAAGAAGGCAATGCATTCGGTTGTATTCAGAATTGTGTTTGACCTAAAACTTTCTTGGGAATCGTAAGCCGCGACAAAGTTATAGGCAAGGAGTGAATTTTACTATTTTTCTTGGCTTCAGTGTGCAGGAAAAATAAAGAACCACGTTGATGGAGAAAAACCGAAGCTAACAAAGCTTCGACTCCCCCTAGGTGGCTTGTGATCAATGTTAAACATTGAAAACGAGCATTAACGGAGCAACCAAGCTCTGGCAAAGCTAGGGGGGCCAGCCGTCAACGCAGAATAAAAGATGGTGAGAAGACCCCACAGGCGGACTCTGCTGCCGATAAGCTACGCGTTGGCAAAGGTCACTGCCAGAGCTACTGAGCTCCGACACCCTAGAGGGCTAACTATCGATGCTCGACGCATTGATAGGGACTGTTCCTGGGGCTACTAAGCTCCAACAGTAGTCAATGTCGGAGCTTCTAAGCTCCGACAACCTCAGGGGGCCTTCACTATCGAAGACTTCAAACCTACACTCTACAAGTTCGAAGCAAACGAGTCTCCAACAAAATACATTATCCTCTTGGTACATGTTCACAATCAAATTGTGTACATCTACCAGGGGGCCAAGTGAAGACAAAAGTGTTGAAGACAAAAAATGAAATTCACAAAAATTTGGATTTCATTCATCTGGAGACAAGGGATTACAAAATTGGGAAGAAAAAAGAGAGAATACAAGTGGGAGCTATAGAGATGGTCCTAAATCCTATGGAAAAACTGGGCGACCTTCTGAGCAACCTCCGACACGTTGGCTCGAGTGGTTTCACCTTCTCCTTCAACGGGACCTTCAAGCACTGGGTCCAGAGGGAATTGGGGATCCCGGATAATGTATCATGTCAGCACATACTCTGCGACGTTCTTCGGCAGGGACTGCCCCTCAACCTCCAACTGGTCCGCAGTGACGTCACCCACCTTAGAGAGTTTGCCACCCGCCGAGCTCAATGCTTGCAACGCCAGGTCTGGCTCCGGCTCCGCATCATCCGGACAGACGAGACTGAAGCCCATTGGTGTCAGCGCGTCATTGGCTTTGCTCAGGAACTCCCAAACCTATAGGGAGTCCGCAGTCCTCAATCCCTTCAGTTCCTCCAAGGATCTTTTGGGCACCGCCAGTTCAGAATTCTCATGAGCAAGGCGCTCAACCTCTTTGGCATTTTGCTAATCCTTTTCAGCAACCTGCTTCTCGAGTTTTCCGAGCTCCTCCTCCCGGAGGTGGATCTTGTTCCGGCGGTCGACCAGGTCCTTCTCCCGGCCCCTAACTTTCTTCTCCCTGGCAGCGATGGCACACTCTTGCTTGTAGAGTTCCTGCCCTCGCACCCAGCCCTTCTCCTCCTCCTCAACGCAATGCTCCTCCAATTTCTTGGCACGTTCCTCGAGGCCCTTGTCAGCCAAATCCACCTTTTCGGTGAGCTCCTCCTCCCTCTTCAAGACATCATCCCGCAGCTCTAGGAGTTTTTGCTCTTCATCTTCGAGCCTCTTCTCCCTCTCCTCAAGTGCCTCCCGGCACTTGATGAGAGTAGTGTTAATGGATTCAAGCCTTTCTTGGCGATCATCAGCCGCACTATTAGTTGCCTTGGTCTGCTCATAAATGGCCTGGGATTGAGCGTCGAGGGCACGAGTCAAGCTCTCCCTGTCATCCAATAATTTTCCCCAGTATTCCATGCGGACCTTCTCCTATTTGATCCACTCCTTGTCGTCTGCCAGCCTCAACTGCGCCAACTTGGTCTCGAAGTAGAGCCGATTACGCCACCGCCTAAGGGTTTGGCGCTCCTCTTCAAGAGCCTTGCTGTCATGGTAGAACGCCAGCTGGACTTGACGCAGACTGGAGCAAGCGTTGTCAATGGACAATGACAGGGGAATAGGGTCCGGACCTGCTGGGGTCTCCTCCGCTGGTTCCAGCGGGTTCTCGCTTACAAAAATTGGGTCCCACTCCACAAGAGTGGTCCCCTGAGCCTCCACGGCACTAGGGCCATCCTCTGGGATAGCCTCAGTCGCCACCGAGGAGGGTCCCGCAGAAGAAGTTCTGACGTCCTGAAGTGGTTCCGAAGGCCCTACCGCCAGGTCTTCATTTGCCCCCTCAGGCAGGGGGCCAGCGACTTCATCTGGGCACCCTGGCTCAGCAGCAGGCACCTCCGCCGTCATCACTTCCGGAGTAGGGGCTACTTCCGGCTCCGGCCTGGGCTCCTCCTCCGCTGGTGGATCGGGTGTTGGCACCTCGACCATCATGGGTTCGAGTATTGATGCCTCTGCAACAACTGGCTCGGGCGCCGGAAGGTCAACAACAACCGGCTCTGCAGCCGGAGCTTCAGTGGCAACCGGCTCTGAGGCCGGAGCTTTGGAGGTAACCGGCTCAACCGCCGGGACTTCCTCAACATCCGGCTCATTCGCCGAGACTTCAATAACCTCCAGCTCAACCGCCGGGGCTTCGACAATTTCCGGCTCTGGGGCCGGAATCACTGCTTCCTCCGGCTCAAAGGCCGAAGCTTCCAACATCTCAGCATCAAGACCCGGGGCTTCAACCTCTGGGGCAGGTGCCGCTAGCGCATCTCCTCTCTCGTGGTCCAGCGCTACCACGGGAGTCTCGGGGGATGAGTCGAGGTCCATGACCACGACAGCTGGCGCCGGAGCAGCCGCAGCTTCAGCCACCACTTGGGGCGGCACCGGGACAGGAGCAGAAGCCTCCGCCCTCACAGTTTCAGCCGTTGTGGCTGAGGGCGAAGCCTCACTCCTCTTTTTGGGGACACTGCAGATGATGGATGAAGAAACTTAAAAAACAATTACTACAACAAAACAACTATCTGAGGTAAAGATTAAAAATTACCTCAGAAGGCTTCCGCACCAGCTTGCACGGAATCTCTTTCCCGGGCGTTCTGGACTGACCATGGCCACCGCCGGCGTGGTAGCTCCGGAAGGCCCCCCGGAACTTGTTGCAGCCGCGGGCATTTCCTTAGTCGAGGCCCCCCTCGACCGGGAAGGACCTCCGGACCCAGAGGCCTCAGCTGGCCCTAGTACTGGAGTCACGTGTCCAGAGCTAGCACCCCGGGAAGACACTGCTGCAAGTGTAGTCGCCGCAGTTGTAGAAGACCTCCCCCTCCGGGGATAAGGAGCTGATGCAGAGGTTGCAGGCCTGACGGACCTTCCGTCGGCATGCTTCAGCTTCCTCTTCCGGCTTGAGGGTTCGGTCGCTGGCTCCTTACCCTTGCCGATGACTTCGGTCCTTGGCTTCGGGGCAGGGTCGAAGCCACCTTCAGAAGCCCCAGGGATCACCACCCTGGAAGTCGATCGTCTCTCGACGACACCGAGGTCTTCAAGCACCGGCATCGTCCGCCAGAGCTCCCTGTTGAACTCTACTTCCAAGTTTAGAGGGAGGAAAGCTGGTGGCGGGGTCAAGTCATCACCCGCAACGTCGATGTCATGCTGGAACTTCTTGAGATGAAACTCCAAGGTCGCCCCCTCCATGTTGGACTTCAGCCCGATCTCCACCTGATCGTCGTCCATCACACTGTTGAGGGACCAAGCGAGTTTTTCTCTCCTCTTCAGCGGTGCCCACCTGTTGACCAGGAAATTGCAAAATACCGCCTGAGGAGTTAATCCTCCCTCCACACAATGGTGGATCCTGGTCAGAGCAGGGTTGAAGGCATCCGACAGCACCGGAGCTTCACTCCAGACTGTAGTGTCGATGTTGGGGAGGCCTTCGGGCAGCTCCAGCTTCTCGTGCTCCTCCACCCGGATGACTATCCAGTCCTTCTTCCAATCATCCCACTTTCCAGATGGAAACGACAGGAGGTACTTGAATGGGCACTTCTTGCGCTTCACAAAGTAATAGAAGCCAAGGTACTCATTACTCCTTTCGGAGGTATGAACGGTGAAGAAGGTCCGGAAAAGCTCAATGCAGGCGGGATGCCCACCCACATTTCACAGAAGTGGACGAAGACAGACACTAGAAGAATGGAGTGGGGGCCAAGGTGGTACAGCTGCAGACCATAGAAGTCTAACAGCATCAAGAAAAAGGAATAAAAAGGTGGGATCAACCCCACCATGGCGTACGCAGAAAAGTACACCATCTCGCCGGCGTGCTCCTTCTCGAATGGGAGCTCTCCCCTGGCGCGGACCAGGTGGTTGAAGAAGTCCGGGGACCACCCCATGAGGGCCCGGACCTTCTTCAGGTCACCTTCGGTCTTCAAGCGGCTCTTGCGGAGACCCAACTCCATCGTAGCACAGCGAGGCAAGGGAGGAAAAGCAAGCGCAAGTTTGGGAGTTCGAGCGCAAGTTCAGATGAGAGGCGTAAAGAGCCCCAGACGGTGCGCGCTTTCCTTCTTAAGTAGGCCCCCGCAACGCTTGGATGGAAACCGCAAGGAAACCGAAGATACTATTCAAAAATTTCACCCCGCCGATGACAAGAGGGCCCGGGACCACCCCGACGATCAAGTCGAGGTTCTTACCCAGGCGAACGGTTGTCATCATGAAAGGCAGGAAGCCCGAAGGCGGCGGCCTGACAAGGCGCGTGGAACCGATACAATTTTCATATCGGGAACCGGCGACCTTCAATTCCGTGAGATCCGCACGCCAAAGATCTCATTTGCCACACCCGGGATGCGCCACGCGGTGAGGATTTAACTCCAAAACTATCGCCAACGGCACATCTGAAGACCTTTGAAGACTCTCAAAAGTCGAAGGATGGACCCACCTCCAGCGGAATGACTTCACCCAAGGGGTCTTCCCCAGAGGTGGGCCCAGGGGGCCACTGTCGGTACCCTGGGTACCGTATACCCCTTGAGATTGCAAAGATCTTAAGGAAATGTCATCTACTTGATTTGAAGACCTTTGGAGGCCCACATGTCAGACATAACCGGACCCGCTTCCCCAATATGATTAGTCTCAGGGTCACCACGTGTACCATCAAACCGGAGCTACCGCCCACAAGAGGGAAGCTCCGGGCTATGTATCATAACGGCACCCCCGGACCTAACCCCAGACCGAGGGAAGCTCTGGAACTGACACGTGTCTGGTGGCACCAGACCTATCTGTTCCTCACAGCATGCTCTGGAGCTGCCACGTGTCCTACTGTCAGATCTTCAGCCTCAAACCTCCGGTAGACTCCAAAACGGCTCCGGATCTTCAAAGGGGAATCAAGAACTTCAAGACCCGATTAAGTGTGATTAATACTATGTTAATGACACACGATTGGACGACCTTAATTACCGGTAACGATGCTGTCAAAGCCCGTAACTCGGTCATTAAGGGTAATTAAGCGCATCAATTATGTATCAATATTAGTAACTGTCGGGGCCACATGTCGGGCCAGGCCGACTTGTAACGGCCTGTCCTTGTACTATAAAAGGACAGGCCAATGATACATAGGAGGGACTGATCTGACCTGATCTGGTCTAATCGGCTCACATGCTTACTCAACTCATGTCACCTGAGTTGAGTTCATACATCCAATACAATACCAACACATCCCGTGGAGTAGGGTATTACGCTCAGGCAGCCCAAACCACGTAAATCATTGTGTCTCTTGTGTCTTTTTACATTTCACCTTCTTGAATCTCCGCGCACCCACACCGAACTTCAAACTCCGCAAACACTTTAGTAGTGTCGGGAGATCTGCCTGATCAAAACCACCGACACACGAGCTCTGGCCTCCCTTGCTTATATAACCAGCCCTTAGGCCAACCCAATCTCAACTAGGACTCTAATCCTACTAAAATCACAAATCGAAACTTTCCATATCTGCTTAGGACTCTTCTATACGCATATAGTAGCAATCTTAAGGCTTCCAAACACCTTAGGAACGTATCTCACATTCCTAAAACAACTCAAATTCGTGACCCACACGAAATCCAATCATAACCAACTCAAATCTTTCCATATTTGCGTCAAACATGACTCAGGCGCAGCTTGAGTCCATAACCTAGTTGGTTGGACCTTTCCGACCAATTCTTTACGTCCACATCTCTTCATCACGCCTCAAAACCATGTAGCTACGTCCATGCACTCCTTGCATACGTGCAAACATCTTCCAATGACATCCACGATACATTCATATGCATTGCTCTTGATTCAAACATGTTGCGCAACCTCCCGATCAACTCAACCACAACTCCTCCCGAACAGGGTTGTTGAACCTCATCTTCTCCCTAAGACTAGTTCAATGGATCCCGTCACCAGCCATGTCTTGAACTCAAGCAACACCTGCACATTAATAAACAACCAATCCGTACGAGCCCAAGTCCGCAACTTGACTCAATTTAGTTCCGAACACAACACCTTATGTGAGCACCTCACATAATCATGTTGCAAAACCACAGTAAAACGATATCAACCATATCAACCAAAATGCACCAAAAACTTAGCAAATGAATACTAAGCAATCTTTCCAACAATGTAAAGCAAGTTCGAAACATTTTATAGTAAAAGCAGGATCATTGCAATCAAGCTCCAAACCTTGCCAAAGCTAACCGAAGCTTGAGCCGGAGCATACCAAAGCTAGTACAACCTAGAACCGGAGCTTACCAAAGCTAGTACAACTTAGCGCTGGAGCTTACCAAAGCTAGTACAACCTAGTGCCAGAGCTTACCAAAGCTACCGGACCTAGCACCGGAGCTAACCAAAGCTAGCCGGCCTTAATAATGACATGCCATAGCTATCAAAGACATGCCGGAGCTACGGACAAAGCTCACCAGAGCTACCCAAAAACATGTTGGACCTAGACAAAGAAAGTCGGACCTATTGTCGGACCTTGCAGAAGCTCGGAGCTAGAGTCGGACTTTGCTAAAAAGGTGTTTTAGCAGAATTTCAGAACTTTTATCATCAAAGCCAATGTATTCAGTACAAGCCAACGTATTCAGCACACACAGGTCTCACATCTAATGACTGCGAAATTTTGATAGATGATAGATAATCAAGTTGTGAAGACAACCCAAAAATAATCACATCAATTGGATCTTTAAAACTCGAGTTATGATAAAACCACCGAAGAAAGGTAGTGCTGTGCAGAAAACTCGACGAGAAAAACTTGTCTAGAATAAGTCGGACGAACAAGACACAAAAAGTTCCTTTCAAATACGAACTTTATTCAATAGAACACAAGAGGAACAGCCCCAAAGTCGTCTCTAACAAGCTATGGCCTCCCTTGCTTATATAACCAGCCCGAAGGCCAACTCAACTCAAACTAGGACTTTAAACCTACTCAATTCACGAATCAAAACTTTCCATAACTGTTTAGGACTCTTCTATACGCAGATAGAAGCAATCTTAAGACTTCCAAACACCTTAGGATTGTATCCCACATTCCTAAAACAACTCAAATTTGTAACCCACATGAATCCTATCATAACCAACTCAAATATTTCCATATTTGAGTCGAACACGACTCAGCCGTAGCTTGAGTCCATAACCTAGTTGGTTGGACCTTTCTGACCAATTCTTTATGTCCACATCTCTACATCATGCCTCGGAACCAGGTAGCCACATCCATGCACTCCTTGCATATGTGCAAACATCATGGACGTCGTTGGAAGATGTTTGCACATGTGCAAGGAGTGCATGGACGTGACTACATGGTTTCAAAATGTGATGAAGAGATGTGGACGTAAGGAATTGGTCAGAAAGGTCCAACCGACTAGGTTATGAACTCAGGCTGCGACTGAGTCATGTTTGACTCAAATATGGGAAGTTTTAAGATGGTTATGATAGGATTTCGTGTGGGTCACAAATTTGAGTTGTTTTAGGAATGTGGGATATGTTCCTAAGGTATTTGGAAGTCGTAAGATTGCTTCTATCTGCGTATAGAAGAGTCTTCGGTAGTTATGGAAAGTTTCGATTCATGAATTGAGTAGGATTAGAGTCCTAGTTAAGTTCGGGTTGGCCTAAGGGCTGGTTATATAAGAAAGGGAGGCTAGAGCTCGTGGTGCAAGACTTTGGGGTTGTTCCTTGTAAGTTTTGATCAATAAAATTCATAGTCTAAAGGAGCTTTTGTTCCTTGTTTGTCCGACTTGTTTTCTTCAAGTCTTTCTCATCGAGTTTCTGCACAGCACTACCTTGCTTGGGTGGTTTTATCATAACTCGAGTTTTACATATCCGGTTGATGTGATTCTTCTTGGGTTGTCTTTAAAACTTAATTTTATATCATCTGTAAAAATTTCACGATCATTGGATTTGTGGTTTCTGATCTACACGAGTTTCTTTGTAGTATTCCAGAACTATTTTTCTCGGGTAGGACAGATTGACCTTTGTTCGATCTTTCAATCGTAACTTGTATTTCTCTTGACGGATTTTTGTGATTCTTGTTGTGACGTCTTTGTGACTTGTTTCTCTAAAATCTATACTAGTCTTGTCACAGTTGAACACGTTTAGATTAGTCGCACACACTATTTCTTTAACAAATCGGTTTTCTGCGAGGGGTGTTTTCATTGCCTCCGCTAAAAAGTTTTAATCTATCATTCACCCAGCCTCTGGTATCTTTACACGTGCTCTTTGATCGTACAAGGTGCTTCCGTAAGGTGTTGTGGTTTTTGGACTAACGAGAGTCAAGTCGAGGACTTGTGCTCGGAAGAATTGGTTGTTTGTTCATGTGCAGGTGTTGCTTGATGTCAAGACATGGCTGATGACAGGATCTATTGAACTAGTCTTAGGGAGAATATGAGGTTCAACAACTATGTTTGGGAGGAATTGTGGTTGAGTTGATTGGGAGGTCATGCAGCATATTTGGGTCAAGAACAATGCATATGAAGGTATCGTGGACGTCGTTAGAAGGTGTTTGCATGTGTGCACAGAGTGCATGGACGTGGCAACATGGTTCCAAGGCATGATGAAGAGAATTGGACATAAATAATTGGTCGGAAAAGTCCAACCGGCTGGATTATGGACTCAGGCTGCGGGTAAGTTCATTTTGACTCAAATATGGAAAGATTTGAGTTGGTTATGATAGGATTTCGTGTACGTCACGAAGTTGAGTTGTTTTGGGAATGTTTAGGACGTTCCTAAGTTGTTTATAAGTGTTAAGATTGCTTCTATTTGTGTATATATGAGTCTTGAGTAGTTATGGAATATTTCGGTTGAAACTTAGTAGGATTAGAGTCCTAGTTTGGATTGGGTTGGCCTTAGGGCTGGTTATAAAAGAAGGGAGGCTAGAGCTCGTGGTGAGACAACTTTGGTCTGTTCTCTTGTGTTTTGATCAATAAAATTAGTAGTTTAGAGGACCTTTTGTGCCTTGTTCGTCTGACTTATTTCAGACATATTTTTTTCATCGGGTTTCTGCACAGCACTACGTTACATTGGTTTTTTATCATAACTCTAGTTTTAAAGATCTAATTGACATGATTATTTTTGGGTTCTCTTCACAACTTGATTATCTATCATCTGTGAAAATTTTACGGTCATTGAATTTGTAGTTTCTGATCTACACGAGTTTCTTTGCAGTATTGCAGATCTATTTTTACTCGGGTAGAATAGATTGACCTTTGATTGATCTTTCAATCATAACATAAGTTTTTCTCAATGGTTCTTCGTGATTATTGTTGTAGTGTCTTCGTGACTTGATTCTATATAATATATACTACTTTTGTCACGGTTGAGCAGGTTTAGATCAGTTGCACACACGGTTTCTTAACAGATTGATTTTTTGTTGAGGGGTTTTCATTGTTTCCGCTGAAAAGTTTTAGTCTACCATTCACCCCCTCCTTTGGTAGCTTTTTATGTGCTCTTCTATCCTACGATTGGTATCAGAGCTAGGTTGCTCTAATCTTTGTGATTAGAACATGTTTTGACTAATCATCATGGAGAAGTACTCCACAAAATCTTGTCTATTTAGTGGCATTGATTTTCTGGTTTGGAATGCATGTATGAAGGCTTTCATCTAGACGCAAGGCTTTGCAATATGGGAAAATGTGTACAAGCCTTATGACGTGCCGCCAAATGATCAAGTCACTGCTACGAACATGAGAGATGTCGACAACAACAACAATGCGCAAAACTTGATCATACAAGGATTGATTCAAAGCGACTTCGATCAAGTTGCACACCTCCGATCTGCGTACGATGTTTTGAAAGATCTATGTGATTATCATGAAGGATCCAACACTATCTAGGAGGTAAGACAAGACATGTTCAAGAAAGAATACATGCGCTTCAATATGCAACCCGGTGAGTCAATCGGTGACCTTTTTACTCGTTTTAACAAAATTCTCAGCAACGTGGGTCCTGTCAATGTTAATTTTTCAAATGCTGAAAATGCTAGGTAATTACAAAGTGCATTAGACATGTAAATTTGAGAGATGAAAGTTACATCTATTCGTGCATCCACTATCATGAGTAAAATTACATTAGATGTGCTATATTCCAAGTTAAAGACTCATGAAATTGACATAATATCACGAAAGAATTCCAACAAGTCTCTTGCATTTGTTTCACAGCGTGACATGCCTAGCTCTAGCCAATCTTCGTCATGTGGTACACTTCCTTTGCTGTCTCTCTAACCCTTCAATAGATTGAAGAGTTTCCAGAGGAGGAGCTAGCATTTCTCTCCACTCGGTTCTCAAAAGCATTGCAAAATATGAGAATTAAAAGAAGAGGAAGTATCAGTTCTAAAAGATGCTTCCAATGTGGCAAGACAGGACATTTTCGTACAGATTGCCCTAATATTTCTGTTCCTACTTCCCGTGATGAGAAGCAAACAAAGTTCAAATCCTCCTCTGCAAACAACAACAAGAAGAAGAAGAGTTTTACAGGTCGCCAATTGGTGAACAATTTTATCTCTGCACTTCAAGATCTTTGCTCGAGCGACTTGGACATCGAAAGTGATGAAGATGAAGAGAATTTGGCAAATATGTGCTTCATGGCAAGCGACTCAAGATCAAGTATGGAGGAGGCAGAACACAACAGCGACAATGAAGAGGTATGTCCCACTTGCGAAGACATGTGTGATGCTATTACTCGTGCCACTATTATACTTAAGAAAAAGAAGAAAAACTTAGAGACAATGCTGTTAAAATTATATCACTAGAATCTGAAATTAATCGATTGAAATCTTTAATTCCTAGTGATGATTGTTGTTCCTCCCGTGAGTTAATCTATGAACAATTGTCCTCCCTAAGAAGTGCACACACCTCCACACTTGATAAACTTGAGTTAGAAATTAAAAAGAACAGAAAGCTTGCTAAAATTAATGATAAAAACTTGAAAGATGCTAGCTGCTCAACAATTGATTTGCATTGTTCTAACTGTGATGATCTTAATAAGAAATTGCATGATGCTATTAATGAATTTTCTGTTTTGAACAATGCTTTACGTTCTAATGAAGTTAAATATAGTTCGAATTGCAAGCTAAAAGGAAAAACTTCATGTGAAAACTACCTAGACTTGTCTAATAAACTTGATAACATGCATAGTATACTAGAGCGGTTTTGTAGTAGGAATAAAAATCTAAACTTGCTGTTGAATTCCTCTAAGACTTGTAATGATAAAACTGCACTACAGGAATTGATTAATAGGGTGTCGGGGAAAGTAAGAGCATCGGGCCCGTTGAATTTAAATCGCTTAATGCTGTCAGTTTTTAACTCTCGACACTAATAAATTTATAATCGTTGGTGTCGTAGTCCTGGCCGACGGCCATAATACAAGCGTCTGTTGGTCAACAAAAACTGACTTAGAATAGTAAAACCGTCGGTTGTACCGACAGCCACAGACATGGAAACATGCTTCCAAAATCTACCCTCCCGCACACGCTCCCGATCAAATTTTTTAGATTTCTGGCGCATTGGCGCCGCTTATTCCGTCCATTTTTTATTTCCTGGTCGCCCACTTGCCTGTGATTCCCCTATTTATTTCTCTCTTTACTCACCGCCACCCAACTCCATCCCTTCTAAACCCTAGCGCCGCCCTCTTCCCCACTAAAAGAAGCCACCGCTGCGCCGCCCTGTCTCTCGCCCTACTCTGAGCTTCAGCGCGGGCTCCGACCACTCCACCTGCGCGCGCACCGAAGGCAACAACACGGACGCGATGGTGGCGAAATCCTGATATCTGGCAGCGGTGACACCACTAACGGCTCCAAGACCTTCCTCGATTCCTAGCACGGCGGCCACTCTCCGGCGACAACGACATCGTGGGCTCCAACGGGCTTCCGGTGTGAGCTCCAAGTGCGGCCTCCCACGGGCTTCTGGCTCAAGCTCTGGCGGCTCCCGGCACGGTCTCCCCGGCTCTCAGTGCGGGTTCTGGCAGCTCCTAGCACGAACACCAATGTGGCCTCGCCGAGCTCCGTGCGCGACCTCTCGGTCCTTGGCCGATGTCCCTGATCCTCTCCCTCATCCCTTCGCCGCCAATGGCCTCGCTCCCTCCTCCCTCGCCACCGCGGCCGCGGCTATCGACCCGCCACCCGTCTCCGGGATATGCAAAGCCATCGGAGGAGGATGCCCCCGGCTGTGCAAAGCTGGCCGAAGAGGAGAAGCCGCCCATCGTCAACATTCCGGCTCGGCAGAGTTCATCTTTTTTTCATGTCTGTGTTGATCTCGTGATCATGTTGATATTTGTGTTCGGCTTGTACTTGTGAGAATATTAATCTTGTGTTCGTTCAAATTAAATTCGTGCTTGTGAGCACATATTAATCTTTTGAGCATATTCGTGCTTGTGAGCATATTAATCTTGTCTCTGAGATCTTGTGAGTATGTTTGTTGTGCGTCATAATCTACTCCTATGTGGTGCGCAAACAGAGGACCGGAGAGGTATCGATCCGAGGACTAGAGAGGATTTTTTGTTGTCGTGTCAGAGTTAAAAGCATCGGTTCACTTTGTGGTTGATGGTCTTATGGCAATATAGGTATCGGGAGGAAGTGCTGACGGTTATGTAAAAGCCCGTTTTTTGGAAGAACAAAATTGCAAAAATGCGAACTTAAAATTTTTTAAAATGGACTTGGAAATCCAAACTCACATGAACCATATGAATTAACCAATGTTCACTTAAAATAGGGACTTGTTAAAATTTTACATACAGAACATGTTTGCTAATGTATATTGGAACTTAAGGTGTAAAATCCTTAATTTCCAAGTATTCACATTTTCAATGAAAAAATAAAGGAGAAGAAAACAAAACAGAGAGAAAGAAAAAGGAATTATTCCAACCCTAAAATGGGACATCAAAAAATATTCAAATCCCATTTCGTAAATTTTTCCATGACCTTCTAATATTCCAAATAGACTCTCGGTAAAGTTTCAAAATTTTTGAAGCACGTTTCCCATTTATTGGACACGTACTAAGAGTTTAATCAGAGTCGACTTCAAATTTAAACTTTGTACTCAACCTTGTCCAAATCAACTCCAAATTTTTCCTGAGGTCCCTTATGGTTCAAAAAGGTTAACTTCAAAGTTTCGGGATTTTTGAACCTAATCTACCATTTATTTCATTGAATCAAGTATCACCGCTCGAATTCAAATTCAAATCTGAGTTCGAAATTCAACTTGCTCAGTTCTGAAATCTGATTGCACCATAAAATTTTTCACATTTTATTTTAGTCATTGGGTCAAAGTTGAATATTTATGAAGCAAGATTACTATCTCTATTTGAATTTTGAAAAGAGAGGGGAGGAGAGAGTGGGTCCCACATGTCATGTCTATCCTCATGGCCACAAAAAACCAACTTTGCTTCTCTCCCTCGGTCCTTATCACCGCGCCCGACTCTCTCGGTCCTTATCTTTCCGCTCGCCACCTCCAGGCCGCAGCCCACGCGCCGAGCTCGCCTCCCTCCGGCGCTTGTCCACGCACCGCCGACCACCGCTCGGCCTGGCCGCTCCACCTCGCCGGAGCTGCACCACCCCACCAGCCGCGCGCCTCCAGCGCCCAACACCGGTCACGTCCCGCCTTCCAACAGCGGCGTCGCCCCGCGCCCGGAGTCGCACCGCCCGGCGCGCTCACCGCCGCCCAGCGCCACGACGCGCCACTCACCGCACGCCCGCGTTGCCCCCGTGCTCCAGCGCGCCCTAGCCCAGCTTGACGCACCTTGGACGCACCTGCGCCCGACCCCTACAGCTTGCTGGTCGTGCTCCGTGCCACCGCCTCCTCAACTCGCCAGTGCCTTGTGGGTACTGCACCACCCTCGACACCATGCCTCACCACTGCTGCGTCACCGGCAAGTCCATGTGGTTGCTTGTATTGCTTCGACGGCTGCTCCGGCCAACGCCGTCACCTTGATCGTGTCGTCACGGCGTTCCGCGCTGTGGCTAGGTCTTAGAAGCAAAGCAAGTTATGAATGAGATGCACAGGATTCGGGAACACGTCGTTGACACACTAGTATCGACCACTGGTCCAAGGTTAGCTCTGATTGTGCAAGATTGATTAGATTAGTGACTGCAGCTAAGGTGTTCGATGAAATGTTCACGAGGAAAGAACCAATTTTGTTGATGTTTAGAACTGGTCTGTGATGCAGGGGTAGGATTATGTTGCGACCGACAAGCCTAAGTGCCAAGGTGCCCTTTGAACGGTGATGAAGCGACGAAAATCAAGTACAACCCCAAGATTTTCGGCGGAATGCCTACAAGGTGATCCTTGCCCTGAAATATCTTCTTTGACGTCATCGAAGTCCGTTCGTGGTGACCGCTAATGGTACTCATGTGTTGTCAAGCCATATGTCCACTTTCCGCATTGATATCATTCCAATAGAAATACCTAAGTTGACCTCTTTTGTCATTTGTATCACGTTGGCTTGTCCGTGCGTGCTCGTGATACTCCACCATGAGCCGTGTCGACATCGTTGACCACATAACGTCGTCGTGACGTTTCGATCCATCATCGTGTCCTGGCATCGAGATGAAGGATGCCTGTAATGTACATGATGCTGGAACGCAACCACGACACAACAGTCGATGGTCGTTTAGCCAAATCAGGGTTTAGTCGTTGCGAGAGCAATCGAGTCCTCAGTGTAGCCAAGGTGCTCGATAAAAGGCCTTCTAGGTCAACCACGGGTATTGGTGATCACCGATCACCTAGGGTAAAGGTATGCAAGAACGTTACGACCAACAAGGAGAACTAGACCAAGGGTAACCTTGGATAAGAGTTCCTTGGTTGTGTCGAGGATGTACCCTAACCGATCAAAGGATTGTTTAACTTGGTGTACCACTTCATCGATGATAGGTTCGTCGAGTCGCTTATCAACAACCAAGTCGACATCACTAGCCTTAAGACTCACAAGGTGGTGTTTGGGATTCCGCTCACCCCATTGACGAGTCTGGATTGATGTGGACCTCGCTAATCCGATCTTCTCATGATGGCAAAGCATGATCATCACTACAAGATCTTGCATCGTGTTCGAGTTCTAGGAGTTTACCGAGCTCACCTGGACAGGCTTGCGGGAGACACTACATTAGTGTCGTCGTGTAAGCACTTGAACGATGCTCAAGAAGCTTGCCGTAGAAACTACTTTACCTAAAAGTCATTTGAACGTTGTCTTGGTACTCATGCTAGGTTAACAGTGCTTGTAATGACTTCTTAAGTCCAAGCCATGTTGGTCTCAATTCAGTCCCAAGTGTCGTTAAGTTCCATCATGGTTCATCCTAGGTCGGGACCCTACGATAGCACAGCTCACTTAACTAGGTTTACTCCTTTATGAGTTAAGTCAAGTTCATTGGTCGACTACTGAATCGCGACCTTCGTCTTGTACACTCCACTCATACTCAAGCTTTCGATATCCCCCTTGATTCTTTAGTCATCCTTACACTACCAGTCCAACACTTCCACACCATTCAGTTTTATTAACCTTGAGTGGCATAGCATCGAGTGTTGAGCGCCAAGTTGCAATGTGTGCTTACGTTGCACCTTTCAATTCACATCTTGACACTACTATGACCATTTGACTCCATCCTTTGTTTATCCACGAAACAGAGGCATATCTGTCCTTCCTAGTCAAACTCCTCATTCTTAGAGTTTACACAACCATGTGGAGTCTATTATTAAATTACTTAATTACTTAATTACTTATATGCATATCATGTCAATAGGAACGTTATGATAGGTGATCGACGAGGAGTTTTGCTTGGAGGAGGAGGCCAGGGTGTCCACTTGAAGTCCTTGGCGGAGTCCGCACGGAAGGACCACTGACAAGTGACATTTATTTGAGTCGCGAACTAAGGCAAGCCCCGGTTTGTATTTAAGAGCTTTTCAAAGTTTTCCAGTTTTATTCACTTATGTCTCCAGTTGATATTGTGCATTACATATAAGGTGTTTGATACTCCACTTAGATGACCACAAATCCCAGGGTTCGGTTGGAACGAGTTATAGTTTGACCTGTAGTAACTGCTTTGCTAATGCATAGGAAATCCGGTAGAAGTCGAGTAGTTGGAATCTACTCGTGAGATATGTAGGACATATCTCACAGGATTGGTTAGATAGAAAATGGCATAATATAATGAAATGGAGACCGGGCAGGGGATGCATAGGAAGCGACGAGAATTGAGTTTCGGTCGCATAGCCCTGCCTGTGTTGCTTGAGGACCGTGCCGTATGCGGCAACGTTGGGCAAGCTTGAACTGTACCGGTTGCATAATGGTATATGGACCCATTAAACTGATGTAACTCCAGACTGTAGTGTGGAGAGTCCTCGGTTGTCCTTGAATGGAGATGCGAAGGCATAAAGGTGTAAATCATCTAGCGGGCAACTTCGACGTGTCCGTGTAGGGGACCTTTTGCTCGGGATGAAGAGGTTTGTCGACATTGGGGTCTTGGGTGAAAGGTGGCCACGTATGACGCGGGGAGGAGAGCACGTATGTGTCTCCCACGCGGGTGTGCATGTCGTGCAGTCCGGGTGTGTCCTGATTGCAATCACCGTCCCTCGCGGTAATAGAGCACCACTTGTCCGTCACTGTCGTGACGTAGTAAATACTAAAGAAGTTAGAAAAATATGTTGTATTGAATTATAATTGCTTGGAACCTTGTATGGCTTAGAGATAGTATAATTAAAAGTTTACAGTTTCCCCATACTTACCTGTAATAGCATTATGTGCTTTGGGCATGTCATATCATCAACAAAGCGTTTCTTGTTTGATTGTGGAGTCCATGATGTGTCGTGCTTGAAGAATGTCATTTGCTACTTAAAATATGATTATAATGATCCACTTATAGGCGAGTCTATTTATGCTATTCCTTACCTATGTTTAGTATTCACCCTGCATATGTCTAGTGAGACGGTTAAGTCTTGCTGAGCCTTATGCTCACGTTTGTGCTTTAACGATTTTTGCAGGTATTAGTTTTATTTCTACTGTTCAGGTTGTACATGAGACTCGAGGTGTCGAGATAAATCTCATGTGAACCACTCCGCTGCTGAATGTTCTTCTTGTTGCTAGTGAGAATCGTCCTAGGGCATAGACGTCTTCTCTCCTGCTTAGTTAGGTGAGATTAGAAGTATGTATTTTCCTCTGCATGTGTACTTTTGTTGTATACTCTTTTGTAAACTCTTCTTATTATGAAATGAAAACTTTATATGTTTTGGTATCCTTTTTGTGTGTGTTGTTAGGTGCCGCATCGCATGGCACCACCCAATGAGATCCTCGGATGTGTGGACTCCGGTCCCCACAGACATGGTATCAGAGCTTCATTGGGAATAGCACGCTCGAAAAGAGCCTATTTTCGAAAACTCCAAAGTAGTCGAGTGAGGATTAGCTATATGGCCATTAAGGACTATTACTAGTGTAAGTTATAAAGGTGGTGAACTAACTTGTTATATTATTTCTGTAACGACGCTCCGTCTTCAAGGTAAGAGGTAAGGTACGCCACCGAGAGCGGATCAATCTCGGTAAACTCTGCATACGAGATATGGTATGTGAAATTTCCGTGGCTTAGCACGAAAAGTCAATATGAGTCTCTGAAACTTTTCCATGTTTATGAGAACATATGACGCGCGGTACCCCAGCGTGACACAAAATTAATGGGAGCCCCAGTCGGGTGGCGTATAACCCGATAGTATGCCTCTCTAGAATCATTCGTATTCTATGGGAGCATGTGAAACACGTATGCCCGAGCATGTATAAGCCGGTTTGTACGGGAGTCTTTGCTATACAGACGTATTTACAGCCATGTACCTCGAGACATGACCTCGCTCGAGGGCGACTCACACCAGAGTTGTATGCATTTACTTTCATATATATTATTGTGACTGCCTGTCGTGTTTCCCCGTGCCGCCCTTGAGGTGTGAAAGGGGATTGTTTGTCTTCTGCAGGTACACTAACTCCGGTAGCGACCCGTGTAGAATACGTTTGCGAGTGATCGATATTAGGACCACCTCTAGACGTATCCGGATATACCGGGTTAGACTTTTCTTTTAGTAAGGCACGTAGTACCGTCAGTATCCCACTTGATACATTGACCACCCCCCACGAAAGAAATGGCTTCATATTCATATTAAGTCCAAGTATCAGTTGATGATATCTTGTGTACAAGGTAAAATGTTTCTTTTCAAGAGTTGGTGAACTAGAGTTCTTTGTTCCTGGCGAGAGTTTAACTCGACTTCGCTGGGTTGAGACTTTGGTTAAGCATGAAGATCCATAGTGATATGCTATGGATGAGAAGGTCGTCAAGTCTCTTTGAAGATTCCATTTAGTTCCAAAGAAAATTATTAGTTGTGAATTAAGTTCTAGCCATCGGACTTGAGTTTGGAGCTAAGTTTCTAAATTTGAGTTTGTTCCCAAATTCTTGTGTTTCGAAGCCGGTGAGTTCTGTTTTCGAACAGAATTGACCTGACTTTGAGATTCCATATCTCTTCAACCTGGAGGGCTTTGGAGGCAAGTGAATACTTTTTGGAAATCTTTTGAAGTCTTCTATAAGTTTTCTATTGGCCTCCAAGCCAAAAGGCGCTTTTAAGGTGATGAAAATGCACCGTCATCACAGCAGCTGCTGTTCTGAAACTACATGGACCAGTATCTGAATTTTTGCCATATTTCCTTGTAGAAAGCTCTTCTATTCCATTATGATAAATTTATGGAAAGGGGAAGAGCTATTCTACAACTTTGTTATTCAATGTTACCTCAAATTCAGTTTAGAACTAATTAGAAACTGGAGTTGAAGATAGTACATATATATAGGTGCTATCTGAAACAGTCAGAAAAATTCTGAACTTTGAACGGCCATAACTCTTAAACTAGAAATTCAAACTATGCATGTTTATACATATATGGAAATCTTAAAGAGTCCTCTATCAACTTCCTATTCAACACAAAATCTAAAAGTCACATTAACAAGGTCTCAATTTAGGTGTCGTTTAAGAGGTTCTGACAGCCCGGAAGAGGGGATAGAATCTGAACTCTTCACCAATTGAATCATAACTCTTTGCAGACTTCACCTATGCAGGCCTACTTTATGTGGTTGGAAAGTGTAGAGAGTCCTCTACAACGTTTCTATAGAACTCCAGAGCAGAATCCAGCTCTAGCATACTCAAAATTGCAAATTTCTAAACTTGATCAAATCTGGACAGCGAGTGGACAGTCCTGTATACAGTTACTTTTTCTCGCATAACTCGCTGTAGAATTGTCGAATGACTTCATGTGATGCAATTATGGAATCTTGAGAATGTATGCAACAAGTTTTCTATGTATTATTTTTTGCAAATGTTGATGTTTGTATATCTGAAAATTATGGACAAAATCAGCCTTAAACAAAGGAGGTGCTGTACAAATTTTCAGAAAAACTGTCAACTTGCAAATACCATATCTTCTCAACCAGAAGTGCTATGAGGGCAAGTAAGTACTCCTTAGAAATTTTTGGAATTACTTAACAAGTTCTCTATTCAGCTCAAGACCAAAATCTTTTCTTAAGTTGGTGAAATTTTGAAAATCTCAGAAACTGTCCAGGCACACCCCAAACTGGACAGCAATCTGTACACCTCTGAATTTAACCCATAACTAGCAGATTTTGCATGCAATGGTGTCGCGCGAGTAACCGTTGGAAAGGTTAGTGAGTCAGCTACTATTTTTGTAATTGTATCCATACCTGAATCTGTCTTCTACTTTTTCCAAATCGAGTTTGAATACAATGTGGTCAATCTGAACTGAATATAAAGGTCTGAATGCTGAAATTTCAGCAAACTTTAAAAATGCATATATCTTAAACCAAAACTGATATGAAGACAAATAAATACATTATGGAAATCTTATTACCTTGGATACAACTTTGTTAATAAGAATATTTCCAGGTTTCTTACGGAACAGTCTAAAAACTGTAGATCAAAAGTGCTACTTTTTTAAGCAGGTTCTGCTGAAAGTGCAGAAAAATTCTGTTGACTTTAAAATAGAATAACATGCAAACCACGGATGATCTAGAGGCAAACCAATACTTTTTGGAAAGATCTTGAAGTTTACTTTAACTTTGTTATTCACCTCAAGATCTGATTTTACCATTAACTGGATCAAAATCGAGTTTGCGTCCAGACTGGTCATTTGTCACCATAGTCTGGCCAGTTTGAACTTTTGGTTTTTGTTAGGCATTCGGTTCTCGATTTCAACTCGAGGAATGTCGTAACCGACCAGGAGTTAGGATTTAACTATTTACCAAGTCGAATGGAGTGTTAAACTCATTTGAAGCCTTTTTCCCTGGGATAGGCATACTAGTGTCTAATTTACGTGACTTGCCACATCACATCTTGTTATATTGAACGCAGGTTACAATTACTCGAGTTGCATCTCGTCTTTCCATGAGGATTGTTTGGAGTACGCTTCGACATCCTGGTTTGGAACTTTAAGGGGGAAGGCGAGCACTCAAGTAATGGTGGTATTCAACCATCAACCTTGGTTACAACGAGTCGTGTCAACAAGAAGACGATCAAGTAAGATTACATCTTCAAGAGGATCCAACGTCCACCACCAGATTGAGTTACTCAAAGAAGAAGTGTGACTTCAACTCCACTAAAGTGATCACTAAGGATATCTGTTCCTCTTGCCAGATCGAAGCGAAGGTTAGGTGAAGCATCACTAGAGACATATAGTGAGTTGTTTTTCTTCTGATGAAGATACAATCAAGTTGAGTAGAACATGCACAAGCTTTCGAAAGGTCGAGATAGCGTGGTATATTTCTCACATTCCTTGTCAATTGTTATGTTATGAATTCCTTAACTGTGGTCGAGTCATGAAAGGAACGCTACTCATTGAGTGTCTTTCACGACCACGGTATCCAATCCTTGCAAATCATGAGACAGTACTTGAATTTTGTGGGTGTTGTTCATCTAGTCTTGCTCAAACTATAAAAACTACTGCACCATGCATGTGCACCATTTGCATCATACATATGCATCATTTGCACCATACATATGCACCATTTGCACCATACCATATGCATATTCATTGCACCATACAACATATGATGCATCATGAAGCATCATTACCAATGTAACACCAATGATGGAATGCATGATAACACTAAAATTTAGAGCAAGATTGTGTACCCCATTCGAACTATTCTAAGGTGTCTAATGACTACGGTCATTTCACCATCTTCATTTGACTTCTTACATTGTTGATCTCCTTTTCAGAGTAATACTTGGGAAACCAATTACTCAACCTCACTTGCAACTAAACAAACACTTGGACTTCCATCCTTGACTTGTTTAGGTTCAAGTACCTTGATTGTTGCAACTATACCGTTCGTCATCGAGTGGTCATCAGTTCGATGATCAACCTTGTAAAATCCATGAAATCTCCTTCCTCGCGAGGATACCGTTCGATTGTCAACCTCGTGAAACTCTTTGGGTCCATCTAAGATCTTGTGGTATTATATGGTAAACTTGCTACACTAATTACCTTGTAGTTACCATATGATTGAGTTCTTTGCTGTGTTGAAACATATGAGGATGCTGAATCCTTAAATCCTCGTGTGCCACCGCAAAGGATCTTCATCTTCTATTTCTATTGTTTGAAGATGTGGATAAACCCAAAAACCTTGTAGTCACTATATTTTCAGTATTCCTGCTGTTCGACCCTATAAGAGTGTTGAGTGCTTTGCTACTCTTATGCTACAGCTAAGGGATCCTATGGTTGACTAAACATCAAATGAGTTTAATGATTGTTGCTTAACCTCGTAAACCATCTTAACTCATGTCAAGTGAAATACCACATTAAGTTATAAGGACCTATGCAAAACCAAGCAAGCAACCAAGAATCAATGCACAGATAGTTTTAAACTGTCATGGTAACTTAGAGAAGCAGAGAACAAGTGCTGATTCTTCAAGTCAAGACTAGGACAGAACAGGATGTCACGCCAGTGTAAGAGTACAACAATAAAGGTTCAGTAACAGACGTGAAAGTTTTACGATGTGATATTGTCATGTCGAGCTTCCTGTCAAGGTTATCAACCTAAAGACTGGAATCACTTGAAGCAGACTTTAGAATTTCTTAAGATGCCTGAAGATAATCACTATTTCGTAGAACCCAAGTCTTTAAGGGCATTGTCATTTTCCTTAGTCAATGACCCTCTTTTACAGATCGTCCCCTCATCGTTTTTGTTATTCTACTTGTTAGAATCTCGGGACGAGATTCCTTTAAGGGGGAAGGATTGTAAAAGCCCGTTTTTCGGAAGAACAAAAACGCAAAAATGCGAACTTAAAAATTTTGAAAATGGACTTGGAAATCCAAACTCACATGAATCATATGAGTTAACCAATGTTCACTTAAAATAGGGACTTGTTAAAATTTTACATAAAGAACATGTTTGCAAATGTATATTGGAACTTAAGGTGTAAAATCCTTAATTTCCAAGTATTCACATTTTCAATGAAAAATTAAAGGAGAAAAGAAAACAAAATAGAGAGAAGAAAAAGGAATTATTCCAACCCGAAAATGGGACATCCAAAAATATTCAAATCTCATGCCGTAAATTTTTCCATGACCTTCTAATATTCCAAATAGATTCTTGGTAAAGTTTCAAAATTTTTGAAGCACGTTTCCCATTTATTGGACACGTACTGAGAGCTTAATCAGAGTCGACTTCAAATTTAAACTTTGTGCTCAACCTTGTCCAAATCAACTCCATTTTTTTTTGAGGTCCCTTATGGTTCAAAAAGGGTAACTTCAAAGTTTCGGGATTTTTGAACCTAATCTACCATTTATTTCATTGAATCAAGTATCACCGCTTGAATTCAAATTCAAATCTGAGTTCGAAATTCAACTTGCTCAGTTCTGAAATCTGATTGCACCATAAAATTCTTCACATTTTATTTTAGTCACTGGGCCAAAGTTGAATATTTATGAAGCAAGATTACTATCTCTATTTGAATTTTGAAAAGAGAGGGGAGGAGAGAGTGGGTCCCACATGTCATGTCTATCCTCATGGCCACAAAAAACCAACTTTGCTTCTCTCCCTCGGTCCTTATCACCGCGCCCGACTCTCTCGGTCCTTATCTTCCCACTCGCCACCTCCAGGCCGCAGCCCACGTGCCGAGCTCGCCTCCCTCCGGCGCTTGTCCACGCATCGCCGACCACCGCTCGGCCTGGCCGCTCCACCTCGCCAGAGCCGCACCAACACACCAGCCGCGCGCCTCCAGCGCCCAACACCGGCCGGGCGCCGCCTTCCAATCGCGGCGTCGCCCCGCGCCCGGAGTCGCACCGCCTGGCACGCTCACCGCCGCCCAGCGCCACGGTGCGCTGCTCGCCGCACGCCTGCGCTGCCCCCGTGCCCCGGCGCGCCCTAGCCCAGCTTGACGCGCCTTGGCCGTACCTGCGCCCGGCCCCTACAGCTTGCTGGTCGTGCTCCGTGCCGCCGCCTCCTCAACTCACCTGTGCCTTGTGGGTACTGCACCACCCTCGACACCATGCCTCACTACCGCTGCGTCACCGGCAAGTCCATGTGGTTGCTTGTATTGCTTCAACGGCTGCTCCGGCCAACACCTTCACCTTGATCGTGTCGTCGCGGCGTTCCGCGCTGTGGCTAGGTCTTGGAAGCAAAGCAAGTTATGAATGAGATGCACAGGATTCGGGAACACGTCGTTGACACACTAGTATCAACCACTGGTCCAAGGTTAGCTCTGATTGTGCAAGATTGATTAGATTAGTGACTGCAGCTAAGGTTTTTGATGAAATGTTCACGAGGAAAGAACCAATTTTGTTGATGTTTAGAACTGGTCTGTGATGCAGTGGTAGGATTATGTTGCGACCGACAAGCCTAAGTGCCAAGGTGCCCTTTGAACGGTGATGAAGCGACATAAATCAAGTATAACCCCAAGATTTTCGGCGGAATGCCTACAAGGTGAGCCTTGCCCTGAAATATCTTCTTTGACGTCATCGAAGTCCATTCGTGGTGACCGCTAATGGTACTCATGTGTTGTCAAGCCATACGTCCACTTTCTGCATTGATATCATTCCAATAGAAATCCCTAAGTTGACCTCTTTTGTCGTTTGTATCACGTTGGCTTGTCCGTGCGTGCTCGTGATACTCCACCATGATTCATGTCGACGTCGTTGACCACATAACGTCGTCATGACATTCCGAGCCATCATCGTGTCCTGGCATCAAGATGAAGGATGCATGAAATGTACATGATGCTGGAATGCAACCACGACACAACGCTCGACGGTCGTTTAGCCAAATTAGGGTTTAGTCATTGCTAGAGCAATCGAGTCCTTAGTGTAGCCAAGGTGCTCTATAAAAGGCCTTCTAGGTCAACCACGGGTATTGGTGATCACCGATAACCTAGGGTAAAGGTATGCAAGAACATTACGACCAACAATGAGAACTAGACCAAGGGGAACCTTGGATAAGAGTTCCTTGGTTGTGTCGAGGATGTCCCCTAACCGATCACAGGATTGGTTAACTTGGTGTACCAATTCATTGACGATAGGTTCGTCGAGTCGCTTATCAACAACCGAGTCGACATCACTAGCCTTAAGACTCACAAGGTGATGTTCGGGATTCCGCTCACCCCATTGACGAGTCCGAGTCGATGTGGACCTCGCTAATCTGATCTTCTCGTGATGGCAAAGCATGACCATCACGACAAGGTCTTGCATTGTGTTCGAGTTCCAGGAGTTTACCGAGCTCACCTGGACAGGCTTGCGGGAGACACTACATTAGTGTCATCGTGTAAGCACTTGAACGATGCCCAAGAAGCTTGCTGTAGAAACTACTTTACCTAAAAGTCATTTGAACATTGTCTTGGTACTCATGCTAGGTTAACAGTGCTTGTAATGACTTCTTAAGTCCATGCCATGTTGGTCTCAATTCAGTCCCAAGTGTCGTTAGGTTCCATCATGGTTCATCCTAAGTCGAGACCCTACGATAGCACTGCTCACTTAACTAGGTTTACTCCTTTATGAGTTAAGTCAAGTTTATTGGTCGACTACTGAATCGCGACCATCATCTTGTACACTCCACTCATACTCAAGCTTTCGATATCCCCCTTGATTCTTTAGTCATCCTTACACTACCAGTCCAACACTTCCACACCATTCAGTTTTATCAACCTTGAGTGGCATAGCATCGAGTGTTGAGCGCCAAGTTGCAATGTGTGCTTACGTTGCACCTTTCAATTCACATCTCGACACTACTATGACCACTGGACTCCATCCTTTGTTTATCCACAAAACAGAGGCATATCTGTCCTTCCTAGTCAAACTCCTCATTCTTAGAGTTTACACAACCCCGTGGAGTCTATTATTAAATTACTTAATTACTTAATTACTTATATGCATATCATGTCGATAGGAACGTGATGATAGGTAATCGACGAGGAGTTTCGCTTGGAGGAGGAGGCCAGGGTGTCCACTTGAAGTCCTTGGTAGAGTCCGCACACAAGGACCACTCACAAGTGACATTTATTTGAGTCGCGAACTAAGGCAAGCCTCAGTTTGCATTTAAGAGCTTTTCAAAGTTTTCCAATTTTATTCACTTACGTCTCCAATTGATATTGTGCATTACGTATAAGGTGTTTGATACTCCACTTGCATGACCACAAATCCTAGGGTTTGGTTGGAACAAGTTACAGTTTGACCTGTAATAACTGCTTTGCTAATGCATAGGAAATCCGGTAGAAGTCGAGTAGTTGGAATCTACTCGTGAGAGATGTAGGACATATCTCACAGGATTGGTTAGATAGAAAATGGCATAATATAATGATATGGAGACCGGGCAGGGGATGGATAGGAAGCAGCGAGAATTGAGTCTCGGTCGCATAGCCCTGCCTGTGTCGCTTGAGGACCGTGCCGTATGCGGCACCGTTGGGCAAGCTTGAACTGTACCGGTTGCATAATGGTATATGGGCCCATTAAACTGATGTAACTCCAGACTGTAGTGTGGAGACTCCTCGATTGTCCTTGAATGGAGATGCGAAGTCATAAAGGTGTAAATCTTCTAGCGGGCAACTTCAACGTGTCCGTGTAGGGGACCTTTTGCTCGAGATGAAGAGGTTTGTTGACATTGGGGTCTTGGGTGAAAGGTGGCCAGGTATGACGCGAGGAGGAGAGCACGTATGTGTCTCCCACGCGGGTGTGCGTGTCGTGCGGTCCGGGTGTGTCCTGATTGCAATCACCGTCCCTCGCAGTAATAGAGTACCACTTGTCTGTCGCTGTCGTGACGTAGTAAATACTAAAGAAGTTAGAAAAATATGTTGTATTGAATTATAATTGCTTGGAACCTTGTATGGCTTAGAGACAGTATAATTAAAAGTTTACAGTTTCCCCATACTTTACCTGTAATAGCATTATGTGCTTTGGGCATGTCATATCATCGGCAAAGCATTTTTTGTTTGATTGTGGAGTCCATGATGTGCCGTGCTTGAAGAATGTCATTTTCTACTTAAAATATGATTATAAGGATCCACTTATAGGTGAGTCTATTTATGTTATTCCTTACCTATGTTTAGTATTCACCCTACATATGTCTAGTGAGATGGTTAAGTCTTGCTGAGCCTTATGCTCATGTTTGCGCTTTAACGATTTTTGCAGGTATTAGTTTTATTTCTGCTGTTCAGGTTGTACATGAGACTCGAGGTGTCGAGATAAATCTTATGTGAACCACGCCGCTGCTGAATGTTCTTCTTGTTGCTAGTGAGAATCGTCCTAGGACATAGACGTCTTCTCTCCTACTTAGTTAGGTGAGATTAGGAGTATGTATTTTCCGCCGCGTGTGTACTTTTGTTGTACACACTTTTGTAAACTCTTCTTATTATGAAATGAAAACTTTATATGTTTTAGTATCCTTTTTGTGTGTGCTGTTAGGTGCCGCATCGCACGGCACCACCCAATGAGATCCTCGGATGTGTGGACTCCGGTCCGCACAGGTTATAACTATCAAATGTGTCGGTCTATAAAACCGACGGATATAATGTTTAAATACATCAGGATCGAGGCTTTAGAAATTAAATAGTCGAATTAAGAGCATCGGATAAAGCAGTCGGTACGTTGATGGCTATAAAATATAGCCGTCAACTACAGTAGGCTACCGACGGTCATACAGCCGATGCCCTTTTTCACGTTTCTTGTAGTGCTGGTTTTGGTTTTTATTCCCATGCTCATGTTAAGGCACATTCACCTAAAATTGTAAAATCATTAGGGAGTTGTTTATTCAAACGGTTCCTAAACAAAAAGAGGTGGTTTTCAAATCTGCAGGAGTGTTTTCTCATTCAATTTCTAATAAACATGTCAATTGCTCATATAGACATGAACACAAAGTTAAATTTCATTGTATCTACTGTGCTAGAGATAGTCATGTCATAGATTTGTGTTATAGTCTACTAAACAACATAAAAAGGAAAGAATGCAAAATATATCTCATAACTCTCATGCAAAATTTGCTGCACATGTTGAACCGAATGTTAGGAACTTGCAACCTGCTTTGATGAGTCATAAACATGCAAAGTTTGCTCTCAAACATATTGTTTTTCGTGATACACATGTAACACCTCGTAGGTCAATAGTTGGGTACAACAATCCTCAAACTCTGGCTCATACATCTGCTGTTTTATCTTAGTTTTCGCGTGCTATTCCTGCTGTACATCATGTCACTCATTACTGGATACCTAAATGTCTTTTGACTAACCTCAGTATTGAGTCATCAACATGTTGTGCTTCTATGTAGGTTACATGCTTGAGAAAGGAGAACATTTGGATTATGGATTCAGGATGCTCACGCGACATGACCAGTAACAAAGAATGGTTATCCTCTCTCTCTTTTGTGTCACGTGTAGAAAATGTTACTTTTGCCGATAATTCTTCAACTCCTTTAATTGCTAAGAATTCAGTTAAAGTAAATAATCACTACACATTGAAGGTTGTGCCACTTGTTAAAAATTTGAAATACAACATGCTTTCCGTTTCGCAATTGCTAGATGAAAATCTAGAAGTTAACTTCACTAAAAATTACTACAAGGTTGTAGATTCAAATGGTGATCTTATTTTTAACATGTCTCGGTTTGGAAGAGCTTTTAAAGCTGATTTTGATATGTCAACTTCTAAGCATAGGTGTCTACTTGCTAATGATTCAAAGAATGGCACCGTAGACATGGTCACGCAGGCATTGATCACCTCACACGTGTTAGTGGTCTTAGATCGCATACGTGGTCTACCTAAGCTTAAAGGGGACACGATATTGTGTGCTCTTCTTGTAGACATGCTAAGATGGTTGCAAGTTCACATGCTCCTCTCACAATGACCATGACAACTGCACCGGGATAACTTTTGCACCTTGACACCGTAGGTCCTTCACGTGTTCAATCTTTTGGAGGTAAATGGTCCATATCCATATCCACAGGGGGAAAGTATTTTCATTGGAGATGAAGGAGTGGAGCTGCTGGCCGAAATTTCAGAAATAAACGATGATGTTTCAACTCTTGATGTCGCTCCACAACCAACACCAACAACCACTACTGCTGGTGCAGATCTTCCTCAAACCACAAGCTCTTTGATTTGTTATGAACACGAAGAAGAAGGAGCTTGTGAAGTGTATACTTTCCTCCGCGTCCTCAAAAGTCATCATCCACAACAAATCAGTGGAAGCTTGCATGCACGAGTCACACGGTCCAAATATGATGAGTTAAAAATTTGAGATGACTATGATGGGAGAACTCACATACTTTGTAGGGCTGTAAATCAAGCAAACGAAGGAAGGAACTTTTGTGCATCAAACGAAGTGTACGAAAGACCTCCTTAAGCGTTTCAACATGGACAAAAGAAAGCCTCTTTGGACACCAATGGGAATAGCAATGACACTTTAACTTGATGAAAATTATGAACCCGTGGATCAAAAAGAATATAGAAGCATGATCGGGTCACTTTTGTACCTCACGGCATCAGGACCTGACATACAATTCAGCGTATGTCTTCGTGCACGAGTTCAAGCTTCCCCACATGCTTCACATCGTCAAGCCATCAAAAGAATTCTCAAGTACTTACATGGAACTCAAGCATTTGGCATTTTTCTTCCTTCTTCCTCAACTGTTACTTTCAAAGCTTTTTCATATGCTAATTTTGGAAGTTGTAGGATCGATAAGAAAAGTACTTCGGGTGCTTGTCATTTTCTTGGTTATTCACTTGTTGCTTTGTCCTCTAAAAAAAAATTCAGTTGCACAATCCATGGTCAAATCTGAATATGTAGCTACTACTAGTGCTTGCTCACAAATTATTTGGATTGTTCAAACAATTAAGGACTATGGGGTTGATCTAGATAGTGTTCCAGTGTTTTGTGATAACACTAGTGTCATTTGCATTGCTAAAAACCCCGTGCAACATTCGAGAACAAAGCACATTGACATTAAGTATCACTATGTCAGTGATAATGTTGAAGAAGGGAACATTGTGCTTCACCATGTAGACCCCAAACAACAATTGGCTGACATTTTTATAAAACCTTTGGATTTCACTCGTTTTTGTTTCATTCGTAGTGAAATAGGGGTCATGCATCCTCATGGCTTAAATTGATGGAGAGTTTTTGAAACTTGGGAAGTTTATGTGTGAATCTGCATTTACAACAATATGAGTATAGTATTTCATACATATATGACTTTGTGATTGCTTTTACATACTGAAAGTTCTTACTACATTACTCGTATTATACATTTTGTAGTTTTTGCCATGACTAGCAATTGAAATAATTACTTACACTAAATCTAGTCATGATCGAACTTTCTTTCGATTTTGAATTTGTTGCATACTCACAAGTGCTTTTAATAATGAAAAGTTAATAAATTAGCTATCCACATGTTGAGCTTATATGATCAAATGAAAAATGAGAAAAGATCAAGAGATATATGCATGCATCGCACTTTTTCTTTTGGGATGGCTTATCATTGCACTTAGATATGAACTTGGAAGAAGTTATGTATGACTAAAACCATGTCCTTAAGCTTCTGATTGTCAAATGACATAGACTTGTCTTGGTTGGTTAGAATAAGACAGATGCGCATATAATCTCTTGCAAATATCATATGATCAAAATTTGTGCTTTGAAAAATAATAAAATGCAGCAAAAAGTGTCATGCTTTCAGGTTTTGAAATAGTTAAGTTTGTGAGATCATGTCTTGCTTAAATTGAAAAAATTACATTTGATCCCTAGCATAGCTTACACTACTTTATGTATCTCATTGATGTGATAGTGTAAGCGACTTGATAATATGACTTGGATGAGCTTTGTTTTCTATGTATATGTTATAATTTACTCATAACAATTGAATTTTCTCTATTGAATCTTGTTGAATACATTGTCAAAGGGGGGAATTATGTCACACATTGTTGCACATTCACAAATTTTTACACACTATTCAGGGGGAGAAATTTTTGTTTTGAGATTTCTTTCTCATTTGATTTTTTATTTTAAAAGGGGCAGAAAATTGTTTTCAAAACTTCTCATGTGAATGAGCCAATGTTCGGATTCTAAGTGGTGTTGCCAATGCATTCATCAAGGAGGAGATTGTGAGATCTATGTGTGTTGAATACATTGGCAATTAGATTAAAAAATAAAGGGTTTACATGTAATGTTTTGAACCTACCCGAGAAACCTACTTTGGAGTGTCCGAACTTCGTCGCACGTAAGTTGCTGTGTTTTATCGCTTTGGATTGTCCGAACTTTTTCTAACGTGAGTTGCATGTGTTTCTTGCTTTGGATTGTTCGAACTTTTCTCACGTGACTTGCACATGTTCGGCACTAAGGATTGTCCGAACTTTCACACTCGTGAGATGCACGTGAGTCGACAATGGTCGATCATTACAAATTTGTTTTTGCGAGTAACATTACCCTCGATGGTTTAGAACTATTCGAACTTTCTCAATGCATATCGGGTGTAAAAGTTACTGCACAAAGTTTTCATATTGAGTTTGGTTGCTCTATTTTGCACCGTATTAACTTGCAATGTTTCGAACTTGCTTTTGGCTTATGGGAATGTTTGCTTAGTATTCATTTGCTAAGTTTTTGATGTGTCATGGCTGATTATGGTGGTTAAACATTGCTATGGTTTGCAACATGCTTATGTGAGGTGCTCACATAAGGTGTTGTGGTTTTCGGACTAACGTGAGTCAAGTCGCAGACTTGTGCTCGGAAGATTTGGTTATTTATTCATGTCCAGGTGTTGCTTGAGGTATAGACATGGCTCATGACGGGATAGATTGAACTAGTCTTAGGGATAAGATGAGGTTCAACAACCAAGTTCAGGAGGAATTGTGGTTAAGTTGATCAGGAGGTCACATAGTATGTTTGGGTCAAGAACAATGCATATGAATGTATCACGAATGTTATTGGAAAGTGTTTGCACGTGTGCAAGGGGTGCACAAAATTTGGCAACATGATTCCAAAATGTGATGAAGAGAAATGAACGTGAAGATGTGGCCGGAAAGGTACAACCGACTAGATTATGCCTCAGGCTGCGACTGAAGTCGTTATGGTTCGTTTATGGAAGGTTTTGTTATAGTTTTGGTTAGATTTTCTGGTGATCACGAAGTTGATTTGTTTTAGGAATGTTTAGGACACTTCTAAGGTGTTTGGCAGTCTTAAGATTGCTTCTATTTGCATATAGACGAGTCTTTAGCAGTTATAGAAAGTTTCAGTTCAAACTGAGTAGGATTAGAGTCCAAGTTTGGATTGGGTTGGCCTTTGGGATGGTTATATAAGGAAGAGAGGCCAAGACTCATTTTAAGACGACTTTGGGCTGTTCCTCTTGTGTTATATTGAATAAAGATCATAGTTTTAGAGGAGCTTTTGTGTCTTGTTCGTGCAATTTGTTTCAGACAAGTTTTTCTCGCTAAGTTTCTATATTGAATGATGTCGCTTTGGTATTTTGATCATAACTCGCGTGTTATAGATCCAATGGATGTGATTCTTTTTGGGTTGTCTTCAAAACTTGATTATATATCATCTGTGGGTATTTCACAATTATTGGATTTGTGGTTTCTGATCTACACGATTTTAACTCGGATAGAACAGATTTACCTTTGTCTAGTATTTTGATCATATCTCGAGTTCTACTTAGTGTTTTCATGTGACTCTTCTTGTAATTGTTCCTTGACATGATTCTCTACAATATATACTTGTTTTGTCACAGTTGAACACATCAAAAACAGATGCACACATGGTTTTTTTAACAAATCAATTTTTTGTCGAGGGTTTTTCATTGCTTCCGCTGAAAAAGTTTAAATCTACCATTCACCCCCCTATGGTAGCTTTTCACGTGATCTTCGATACTACATCTTCAGGAGAACAGAGGACAGACTCCACTCTGCCATCGAGCAAGGAGGGCTATGGATGGGAGCGGCGACAGGGGAAGTTTTTTATTTTTTCCTCTCATCAGCACAGATCCAACACTCCAAATTTGTAGGGACAACGACTGGGCGCAGGGATCAGGAGATGGAATGGAAACGCAAAGGAGATAAGGGTTATTAATGCCAGGACGTTTTGTAGCTCCCAATGGGGAGGTTATGGCCGAGAGTTTTTTGGAACACATGCGGTTGTCGAGGGAGGACATGGGGCATTATAACGCATCGCCTCGGCAACCGTATCATGGTGGACCCGTGGACTGGAGCAACACAGAGCGTGCCATGGGCCCCGACCCTTCATAACCGACGCTGCTTTGAATTGAGGATATCTTTGGAAATTGGTGATTAATTGAATTGGCTTTGCAGCCCGCCTTTCTTCTAAGTCGTACTGGTGCCCACTCCAAGTCGTGCCGCTGCCCCTCATCTCCTTCAGGGCTACACCCACAGGCCAGCCGGCCCAGGCAATATGGGTAAGGTTTTTGGCTCACTTTTGGGGCCCAATATTTTGGGGTGCCCACCTGTCTGACAGGTCATAGTGTTGCTACCCAGAACGAACAATAGTGCAAGATGGAAGACTTGAGGTGGCCAACGGTTCAGCATACTCATGGTGCTTCTCCGCTCGACATCTTTGACTATCCATGTCCAAGTCTTAGCTTCGTGACTCCTTAGTGTCCCAGTAATGGGTTGGTTCATGAGCCACTCGGGTCCCCTGACAGACCCGAGAACTATGTAGATGTCCTCGGGCGGATTTATGAACTGCGAGCACTCGTGCCCCAACGTACTTCCATCACTAACGAACAACAGTGGATGCATTTTGGTTGCTCCAAATGAACTGGCTCGACCTGGTTTTACCTGGATCACCTATTAGATAACTCTTTGAGTGCGTGATTTAGACCCTATCCTAGGAGCTTCCTTATCTGCTCACCCCTCTGAGCAAATGAACAGCTCGTTGGTGGGGCACAAACAAACTTGCAACTAACAACTTGACCTCGTAAGAGGTTCAGAGTCCACCAAACGATCTCGGCTAACAATGATAGGGCACCTGAGCCCCGCCGGAATTAGTTCAAGCCGCTAGTTGTCAGGCGTGTAATCGAATCAATACTAACACATTTTTTTGAGCTCTTGTTTTTTAGGGGCCCCTTATGCAAGTACAATTCCACCTATGACCAAATCCACGAAGACTCGGTCAAAGGCTCGGGGGCTACTGACGGAGTTCTTTACTCGGGGTACCAAACATATGGGACTCGATGTTACATGACCACTCGTTGCTACGGACTGAAGCTACCCTCCGTTCGAGGAGGGGCCCGCCACGAACAGCCCGGACAGTCGAGATTGGGGTATCCAGCCTATCCAAGTCCCAACCAAGTGGTCAGGCGGACGATTCCTCCCGAGCTCGAGCCCGAGAGAGGCGGGTAGTTGGGGGCATTTATGATGGGCGGTGGGTGCGGTAACTTTGGTAGGGGGTGAACACGCGATGTGACTCATTGCAGAAGGTGGTAACCTCACCCACAAGACAGTGCCTTGGAGACCAAGAAGAAGCCAAGACTGAAGTATTCGCACCCCAGACAGACCGAATGCATAGATTGAACACTGTAGCCTCACTATGAGGAATGTCAGTTAGATAGGACCGCCTCACCCACCTATAAAAGGACCCCCAAGGCCTTCTACGAGGTGGGTGAATTCACTCTGTATTCACGGTTACTATACACATCTTACCTTATGCATTTGCCTTACACACTCTTCCTTTGGTGCACTTGCGCCCTTTTCCTTTGCTGCACTTGCGTTTGTGCCTTACTTTTCATACACTCATGTGCATTTTCTCTTATGCATTATTTTCATATATGTTCTTACTTTTCTAAAGTTCATATACTCGAGCAAGGCACCATTGTAATCTGTTTTCTCACCTCTTGAGCTAAGAAGGATCACGGATAGACTCTCGCTGGACGAAGGGCATTTTTTGCCCAAACCAGGATAATATCTTGTTCTTTGCAGCAAGCCATAAAAATTTACTAGTCGGTTTCCGAAATGCCGACACATATTTTTGCAAGGCATTGCTTCTACCCACTTTGGTATATAATCGACGGCCAACAAAATGTACTCATAATCATAGAATTTAGAACAGGTCACATGAATCAATCTCCCACACATTAAATAATTATTCTTGGAGATTATATGTCATGGACATTGCATCCCGACTAGTGATTCCTCCATAATTTTGGCATTTCCAACATTGGCGAATGAATTCTTTTGTATCTTCATACATAATAGACCAAAATAATCCACTTTGCCATATCTTTGTCCATGTACTGTAAACACTGTAATGGCCTCCACAGGAGCTAGCATGGCCTTTTTCAATGATTTTGATGCCTTCAATTGTGGGGACACATCGTCTAAGTACACAATCACCACATACTCTATAGAGGTACGAATCGTCCTATAGGTGCCTTCTACTCTCATATAGAAGTTTCTTTTTTTTTCTCCCATGGCGGCACGTACCTCGTGACTACGAAGTTAATGATGTCCGTGTACCTAGGATGAGAGTCGTCACCTTGAGCAACATATCATCACGTAGGAAGTCATTTATGTGTATGTCCATGGTTTGTGTGACTTCCATACGTGAGCAATAAACAGCGACAAAATTCTTCACTCCTTTCTTATCATTAATCTCCAAGTCAAACTCTAGGAGTAAGAGAATCCATGAGATTAGCATTGGTGTGGCATCCTTTTTGATGGGCAAAAATTTCAAGCCAGCATGGTCTATGTAGACTATGACTTTTTCTCCAACCAAGTAGGATCTAAACTTGTGGACAAAAAAAACTACTACCAAAAGCTTTGTTTTGGTTTTGGCATAATTGAGGTGTACTCCTAAAAGAGTTTTACTAGTGCAGGCTATGTCGTGATGCTTATTATCTTTTGTTTGATCTAAGACCGCCCCAACAACATACTCACCAGCATCACACATGATTTTGATTGACAGTGACCAATTTGGGGGTTGAATGATTGGAGCTGAGATGAGTGCCTTTCTTAGAGTATCAAAGGAATGGTGGCACTCCTCATGAAAATCAAAGGATGCATCCTTGGCTAATGGTTACTGAGGGGTCTAGCAATTTCGAATAAGTCCTTCGTAAATCATCGATAGAACCTCGCATGACCTAAGAAGTTGCAAATTCCCTTAATATTGGTAGGAGGTGGAAGTTGTTCAATAACTTCAATCTTTGTCTTATGCACCTCTACCCCCCTTCGAACACTAAGTATCTAACAATGATGCCCTCACGGACCATAAAATAGCACTTTTCCCAATTAATTACCATGTCCTTAAGATGGCATCTTTTGAAGACTTATCTAAATTTTCCAGACAATGATCAAAAGTTTTTCCATAGATGGAGAAGTCATCCATGGAAACTTTCATGATCTTCTCAATCATGTCAGAAAAGATAGACATCATGCACCTTTGAAATGAGGCTGATGCATTATACAAGCCGAAGGGCAGTCTTCAGTAGGCATATGTTCCATAGGAGCATGTGAATATGGTCTTTCTTTGATCATTGGAATTGATGGGAATTTTATGATATCCAAAATACACATCAAGGAAACAAAAGGAGTGTTTTGCCACTCGCTCAAGCATCTCGTCGATGAAATGTAGTGGAAAATGATCCTTTATTGTTGTCTTATTAAGTTTTTGATAATCAATGCACATCTCTCCATCCCACGATGGTTCGTTGACAAATTAATTTATTTTTCTCATTCTTTATGATTGTCATTCTTCCCTTCTTGGGCACTACTTGAACCGGGCTAACCCAGTCACTACGAGGAACGAGATAAAAAATCCCGATGTGCAATTTTTTTGAACAAGACATCCTTCTTGCTTCAAGCATCACATTATGAATCTCCATTGGGTTCCCTAGAAGGTGTACTATCAGGGTCGATGAAAGTGTGATGGGTGCAAAGAGTTGGGTTGATTCACTTAAGGTCTTGAGTGAGTAGCCAAAAACAGTTTTATGCTTTTCCATTATGGTTATAAGTTTGAAAGTTTATTCTTCTCAAAGCTTTTCTATTATCATGGCATGGGCTTACATATCACCATTTAGAAAAGCAAATTGTAGGCCATGGGGCAAGGTTTTTAGCTAAATCGGAGGTTTAGGTGGAGCTCTTCTTTGGGCAGTTCAAATGTCTCCTTAAGTTCATCCTCTTTTTGGATGAAATCTTCTCCATCTATTTCAGGAGAATTAATATATTGAAGTGTCCTAACCTCCTCGATTGGCTCATCTTGGATGGGAGGTTCTGCTGATGTGTTCTTTATCGTAGAATGAAAATGGAAAAATTCCTCCCTCCAAGACTATTATTGAGGTTTCCTTTTGAGGGTACATTCATGAGTAATTTCTCAATGGGGATCCCTATCAATGACATCAAAGTCATGGACTCTAAACACATGAAAATCAAGGAAAGCCTCAATATTCTTGTGTAACACTAACACGTTTTGCAAAACCACATATTCCTCAACAATTTTTCCCAAGGAATCTCGAAAGGATTTTCTTGTTCAAGCCAGGGCCACATCACCCGAAACAGCAAGAGCACAAGTATCAAAAATGATATTGGTTCCAACTGTGGGGATGTATGGAAATTTCATCATCACTCTTCTAAGGAGACATCAAATGGTTGCAAAGGTAGATTTCATTCTAAGTATTCTGTATGAAATTTGAACCTCCATAGTCCATTCTCTACTCATTAAGGAGGTTAGCCCCTTCATTGTTTCCTAAAGGAATACTCCATCAGGTGGATCAGGTGGAATAGGTGGTGATGATGGCTTCCTATGATAACAGTAGGGGTGGGCGTTCGGTTTACCCGGTAAATTTGGTTCGGTTATTTTGGTCTTTTTGAATTACATTTTTTAAAATTACTACCTGAAATGTTATACAAATATTAGGTATCCGAAATTTTGGGTACCTAAACTCGGTCTTCGGTCTTACCTGAAATACCCAAATTGTACATTATCCTCATTTTATGATCTCAATAATAAATATAAGTTTAATATCATTTGTAAATTTAATCTCAAAAGACAATAAATTATTAGTTCATTAATGATGGAGCTTCAATAAACAATTTAATTTCATGACTTCACGTCACATAAGCCACATATAAAATATGAAAATTCATTATATTTAGAGTTCATAGATCATAATTTAACTTGAGAATTTATTGTTTGGTTATTAGGGTATTTTGGGTATCCGAGGGTGATACCCGAACCCGAAACTAATATATCAGTTATTTAGATTTGCTACCCATATAGGTACCCGATACCCGATAATTCGGTCTTTTCGGTTTCGTTCTGGTTTTTCCGATTTCGGTTTTTCTGTCTCGGTCTTTTTGCCCACCCCAAGACAACAGTACTTCGATGTATTCCCATAGTCATCAGAAAGTTCTTCCTCGAAGTAAAATGGAAACTGCGAATGTTGAATTTCTTCATCTTTCTTTGTTTCGGGTCCGAGTGAGGTTTCTACAGGCAAGGCTTGAGATAAGCATGCTACTGGTTCATCATTGTCTTTATAAATGTATTCATGACTTGATGTGGCTTCCTCTTGTGGATGTTTATTTAAAGACTCATAATGAAGGAGGCATTTTCTAGAATTTGATCTAGAAATTCATTTCCTTCTTCTGGTGTCTTATGGAGGAAGGACCCTTCAGCCATAATATCGAGGTATAGGGCAGACTCCTTATTAAATCCCATGAAGAAATGTTGTTGTAACAACGATTGTGGGATTAACAAATTTGGGCTAGAAATTTTCAAAATTTATATTCTATCCTAGGCTGCACCTATCGAATCCTCCATCTGTTGGAAGCCTAGTACTTGTCTCGAAGACTTTCCAATCACCATTTGTTTGCCCGTCGGTATGGGTGTACTATTGCTTTGCTTTTTTCCTTTAGATAAAAATGAAAAAGCTTCCACTTGAGAATTCGTTATGTCATGCCTTTGATTAGAAGACATGAACACAATTGTTTGAACACTCGTAGATGGTGGTAAGGTTTATCAAATTCAATTCCTGAGAAGGATTATTCTCGAACTATGGCTATAAAGCTAGAGTGGAGTTCATAGATGGTTGAGCAAATAGGTGTTGCCGATGGCGGTGGCTCATAGAACTCACCCTTCGAGGTAGAATAGAAAAGAATGGTGTGCTGCTCCAATTTGTGGATGGTGGTAATATAAGAAATAAAGAAAAACTAAAATAGATACGAGGATGAACAAGGTTCGAAGATCAACAACAACCTTTCCTTGCAATGGTGCCAAAAATGCTTGTTGGTATTTCTTAAGACTACAGACAAAAATCTGCAAGCGCACAAAATACCGTTTTAGCACTTCCTCTTAACAGTATTTCACAGGGTATCGAATCCAAGGAATGCGTGTGTCAATCCTCTAACTGGCTCACCCAAGGACACTAAGTTTATTTAGTAGCAAAGGAATATAGAGGAATTCTAAAGGATTGTCATTAACCCAGAGTAATCTGCGATGGTTGTTGGTTTCCGGCACAGGCTCACCTCTGGTCTGCTAGGCGACTCACGCTAAGAGACTATGGTGTAGCCGAAAGTGGAGAATTACAAAGGACGGATAGAACTGTCACCACCTACCATCAATCTCTTCAATGTGTGCATCTACGATATATCCACGGGTGGTTTCTAACCTATGCACCTCACCTACATTATCTGCCACAACTCTAATATTTTTAAATACAAAGCTAAGACTAGAGCCCCTAATTGAATAGAGCAATGAACCCACCAACAACAACATGACTAGAATACTATTGCTTAAAGAACAAAAGTTGAATTTTTTGGATCGAAGAGCACGTGAGAAGCTCCCTTGTTTGGGTAGCTCCAGCACCGCCACGTGTAACAGAAGGCCGGACCCAACTACCTTCATAGGAGGCTCTGGTCTTGCCACATGTCCAGTGACCCCGGACCTAACCCCCAATAGAGGGAAGCTCCGGTGCTGCCATGTGTATAGTGGCTCCGTACCTACCTCCCCACAATGGGGAGCTCCGAAGCCGCCACATGTCGGACCTTCGGACCTAAATCTACAACAGGAAGACTGGCGAATCTGCAATGGCACAGACATTCAAGAGGCAACTAAAGCTATCGTTACAAGACATGATTACGTGTCATTAATGCCATATTAATGACACATGATCAGAGGACTATTAATACTGGTAACGCTGCCATTAAGGTGCATTATCAGTCTGTTAACTATGCTTAATACATGCAAATCGTGTATTAGGGAATTAATTACTGCCAGGGCCACATGTCGGGCCAGGCTTATGTAACGGCCAGTCCTTAGACTATAAAAGGGTTGTGTCACACGGTACAGAAACAATGAAGCTTATACGCACACAAGCCACCGCATACTCATAAATACAACAACACTCTTGGAGTAGGGTATTACGCTCATGCGGCCCGAACCACGTAAAAATCCATGTCACTTTCTTGTGCATAATCTCACGCGTGCCCCAACCAATCACGAACCTCCGTGGGCTACGATCTAGTAGTACCGGTGGAAATGTCGATCACACACTTTGACATTTGGCGCGCCGTGGAGGGGGCGCCTGAGATTTCAAAATGGTGAACTTCGCCACTGGATCGTCCAACGACCATGCTGAGCAACCTGTTGGAGGAAATCCCTCCAACGTCCAACACCAGCTGGTGCTGTTGTTCCGGCGAGTGTCATTCCACCACCACCACCACCAACTGCTCCGGCAAACAATGTCGAACAACAAGATGGTGTCTTTGCATCGGTCACTACATTAATGCAAAATAACCATGAAAACGCGATCAACGCGGCTTGTACCCTTCTGCAGCGTCCCCCGACGCCGGGAGCACGTTAGGGTGCAATGGAGCAGTGGCGTGCTAATGTGGAGCATCTGGTTGCAGCTGCAGCCAATGCTATCAACAACCAAGGTCCTCACCCTTCGGGGCAGGCACCTTCCAAACGAAGAGCCTTGTGTAGTAGACTTGGTCCTCAGATGTCACAACACCGAAGGCGCGCGAGTTCCCAGCAAGTGATGTCCCTACCCTCCGGGCACGCCGTACTCAAACGGCTTCAAGACTCTAGACCCAAAATCTTCGGTCAGAGCTTGATCGCCGTTATAGGTAGCAAGACGCGCGCGACCACATCAAGCGAACTCACGAAAGGCGAGAAGCTCAGGAAAACCCTTCTCCCTAGGGAGTAGGGGACGGCTGTTCAGCCCTGGCCATGCACCTACGCTTGGCCCGATGGCCGTAGAAGTTCCAGCCTCATCTCCTGGAGAAATACGTCGGGACCGTCAACCCCATCGACTTCCTCCAAATTTACTCCATCGCCATCCTCACGATGGGTGGCGATGAGGCCGTGATGGCCAACTATTTTCCTGTGGAACTAACTGGGACCGCCGGGTCCTGGTTCATTAGTCTCTAGCCTGACTCCATCAATAGTTGGGTGGAGCTATGCAATCAATTCACCGCCAACTTCGGTAGGTCTAACACCCAGCCTGGCACAAAACAGGATATGTTTACCATACAATAGAAGTTGGGGGAGTCGCTGCGATCGTTCATCCAGCTTTTCTCCCAGGTACGAAACACCATTCCTTCTATCTCCAATGCATTTGTCATTGTGACATTTGGACAAGGCGTTCGAGACAAGAAGATGTTGGAGAAGCTGGTGACAAAAGAAGTCACCAGTGTCACAAACTCTTTAGCTTGGCTGAAAAATGTGCCAGGGCTGCTCAGGGCTGTGAAATGCACTCCAAGCTATAGCTCCGGGTGGCCAACGGCCATGCCCCGAAAAGTGACCTCGACCTTCGTCTGAAGACGGAAGCGGTCCGAAGATGTGGTGTCCGATCCACAAGACGGACACTCACAATCTTGAAGATTGTCGAGAGGTCCAAAACCTTGTTGAGTGCTTTAACAAGCACCAGGAAGAAGATCCCTTCCACTAGCGGGAGGGAAATCAGAAAGTCGATGAAGCTCTAACTGATCCGGAGCTAGGCTTCCAGGACCCGAAGAAGGTCTTGAAGGTTGTGTACAACACCGTCGACGACGATTCTGACATCTCTGACAACGAGCGTCAGAAGACCCTAAACACCATCTATGGAGGGTCCTGGGATATCACCTCCCACCACGTCCTCAAGACCATGTGCTGGGAGATGGCTGCCACAGCTCCTACCACCAAGGAAGAACCCCATCGTAAGTGGGAGGACACTCCCATCACTTTTGATGCCACAGATTGTCCAAGAAACATGATTGGAGCTGGGCATCTTCCGTTTATGGTGTCTCCTACTATCAACAATGTCCAACTCTACCATGTCTTGGTGGGTGGAGGGTCTGCACTCAACCTCCTGAGCTACGAAGCTTTCGTCAAAACTAGCTCCGACTCTCAGACCTTTGCCCCTCACATCCCTTCTCTGGGGTAGGTCCTCGGGCCATCAATCCTCTTGGCTCGATCACTCTCCCGGTGACATTCGGGATTCGGGAGAACTACAGAACTGAGAAGCTAGTCTTCAATAAGGATCATATCAGCTTGCCCTTCAATGCCATCCTAGGTAGGCCAACCCTATATAGGTTCATGGCCGCAACCCACTATGGCTATTTGGTGTTGAAGATGCCGACACCTGCAGGCATTCTCTGGATCCGCGGGGATCGAACTGCAGGAGTCACTGCGCTGGAAGAACTCCATGCTCTTATAACAGCGTAGGAGGAAGCATCCCACAAAGAGCTAGCTGCTCAACCTCCGAGCACTCGTCACTGAGGCTCAATCTCTGCATGACGCCTACAACCAAGCGGCGACACTGACATTCCCGTCAAAGTCATCCAGATTGGTTCCGATGCTGCCCAGACCACCCGTATATGGGGAGTACTGGACGACAAATAGGAACTCATGCTCATCACTTTCCTTCGGGTGAATGTTGACGTGTTTTCTTGGCAACCATCACAAATGCCTGAGATCTCTAGGGACAAGATTGAGCACGGCTTGAAGATTTATCCAGATGCACGTCCAATACACCAGAAAGCCCCAGAAGCAATCAGTCGAGTGACAAAACTTCATTCGGCAAGAAATCAAGAAGTCGCTCGAAGCTGGTTTCATATGGGAGGTTCATCATCCATGATGGCTGGCAAACCCAGTCGTTGTACCCATGGTCGGCGGGAAAATTCAGATGTGTATCGACTACACCACTTTAAATAAGGCATGTCTAAAAGATCCATTTCCACTACCTAGGATAGATAAGATAGTGGCCTCTACCTCTGGGTGTAAGCTATTGTGTTTCCTAGACGTATATTATGGATATCATCAGATCCAAATGTCTAGGGAAGATGAAGAGCATACTACCTTCATAACAGTAGATGGACTGTATTACTATGTTGCCATGCCATTTGATCTAAAAAATGCCGCTTCAACTTTTGTGTGAGCCATGCAAAAAACATTTGGAGAGCTAATTAGGGACTTGGTGGAGGTCTACATCGATGACATCATTGTGAAAGTCAAAAGAAAGGAATCACTCATTGACAACCTGCAAGCCGTCTTCGACTAGTTGCACGTGACGCACACCAAGCTAAACCCGAACAAATGTGTCTTCGGGGTTAGCTCCGGGAAGCTCCTCAGATTCTTGATGACTCACCGAGGATTTGAGGTGAATCCAGTGAAGATCAAGGCTATTGAAGATATGCGGCCCCCAACCCGCATCAAGGATGTCCAGAAGCTAACTAGATGTCTAGCTATGCTCAGCCGGTTCATCTCAAGATTGGCAGAACAGGCGCTTCCCTTCTTCAAGCTATTGAGGAAGTCCGAACCATTCCACTGGTCTAAAGAAGCAGAAAAGCTGTTCCAAGAGCTGAAGTAGCTCCTCACCACACTACCAATCTTCCGAATCCTGGTGAGCCTCTTTTTCTTTACATTTCGGCAACTATGAAGGTTGTCAGCACAATCCTAGTCGCGGAAAGACCAGAGCCACCAACAGTTCAGGAGCACAGACCCCTCTATGAGGGTCTGGAGCTACCTGAAGGCGAGTCTGGGTCCCATCCCATAGGCATGGATCTTCAAGGCAAGCTCCCTGAGGATCAACCTCTCTCACCTGAGGGAGTTCACGCGGCTGAAGAAGAAGTTTCGGACCCCTCCAGGAGGGTCCAGGAAGCTCAAGAAGAAGGTTCAGAGCGCTCTAAGAAGGTCTGGATTGATGAAGAAGAAGCTCCAGACCCTTTTGGGAAGATCCAGACTGTCCAACGGCTAGTGTACTTCATCAGTGAAGTACTCCACAATGCTAAGACTCGATACATTGAGGTGCATAAGCTGCTTTATGCAGTGCTTATTGCCTCAAGGAAGCTACGTCACTACTTTCGCACCCACAACATATCAGTGGTAACATCCTATCCACTGCACGCTATACTGCATAACCCAAATTCTACTTGGAACATCACCAAGTGGATAGTGGAGCTGGCAGAATTCAATATCAAATTCCTGCCTCGATAAGCTATCATGAGTCAAGAATTAGCCGACTTCATGGTGGAGTGGGCACCTTCTTCATCAAATCCTGGGGGACCCAGTGAGCAGAAGCCGAAACTCAAGGTATTGGTCTTCATCGAAGCTCACTGGACTCTCTACTCCAACAGCTCCGTGCAGAAGCAGTGAACTGTAGCTGGAATCCTTCTCCTCGCTCCGACTAGAGAGAAGGTCAAGTACATGGTACACCTTGATTTCAAGGCAACCATCAAATATGGCAGAGTATGAAGCTCTCATCTATGGGCTCAAGGTGACGCTATCATATGGCGTTAAGCAGATGTTGATGAAGGGAGACTCACAGCTCATTATCAAGCATGTCAAAGGCAAATGTAGCTGCAACAACCCACAACTCGATGCTTACCTCCTTGAAGTCCAGAAGCTCTAGAAAGACTTCGACGTCCTAGATCTCTGTCATGTCTAGCGTCTCAATAATGTTGAAGCTCACAAACTCTTGACGAATGCTTCAATCGGAGCTCAAGCTCCCAGCAGAGTTTTTGTTAGGAGGTTGTCAAGACCAACCACTCAGCCTGCCGAACTGAGTGAAGGGGGCGACATTAGCACTTCAAAGCTGCCAATCCCGGTGGCTCTGTTACCATGGCGTCCACCAAGGGTCGTAGGTGCTGCAGGAAGCTCCGAGCAACCCAGCACTCAGAACTCAGAAGCTCAAGTTAGCTCTGATGCATGGATCTCGGAGAACCGGAGCTACTTGAAAGACAATGTACTTCCTGAAGACGGTGCATTCACAGACCGAATCATCAGATTGGCTAAAAGATACACGTTAGTAGAAGGGGATCTCTACCGACGTGGTGCCAATGGTGTCTAATGCGGTGCATTGCAAGGGAAGAAGGTCGCAAGCTCCTAGCAGAAATCCACGGAGGCGAGTGTGGGAACCGCACATCTTCCCGCACGTTGGTTGGTAAAGCCTTCCGGCATGACTTCTACTAGCCTAAAACACTCCAGGATGCAGTTGAGCTGGTAAAAAGTGTGAAGCGTCCTAGTTCCACGCGAAACAAATTCACACACCAGCTCAGTTGCTGCAAATGATACCTCCTATGTGGCCATTCGCTGTCTGGGGGATGTATATTTTGGGACCTTTCCCAAAAGTCTTCAGAGGCTACATGTTCCTGTATGTCGCCATTGACAAGTTCACCAAGTGGCTAGAAGCAACTCTAGTTGTGAATATCAACAAGCAATCAACTATGATGTTTTAGAAGTCCATAGTCTGCAGATTTGGAGTTCCGAACAGAGTCATCACTGACAACAGAACACAATTCACAAGTGCAGCATTCCAAGAGTATTGCATAGACCTCAACATAAAAGTCAGCTACGCATCAGTAGCTCACCCAGCAAGTAATGTCCAAGCCAAGAGAGCAAATGCAGAAATATTGAAAGGACTCAAGACGCGCACTTACGAGCGCCTGAAGAAACATGGAGCCAACTAGATAGAAGAGCTTCCGTCCGCACTGCGGGCGAGCAGGACAACACCTAGCCGATCAACTGGAGAGACACCCTTCTTCCTGGTGTACGAAGCCAAAGCGGTCCTTCCTCTAGAGATCACCATGGGGTCACTCCGGGTTTGAACCTTCGATGAAGCCACACAGTACAAGCTCCGATGTGAAGACCTTGACCTCTTCGACAAGGGAAGGTGCCAAGTGGTTGTAAGGAATGCACGATATCGCCAGGCGCTCCGGCCCTATCACAAAAGGCATGTGCGCAATTGACATCTTGAAGAAGGTGATCTAGTGCTGCGGAGAATACTAACTCATGAAGAGATGAAAAAACTGTCCCCAAGCTGAGAAGGTCCTTTCCGAGTGATCAAAGTATCCCGTCCCGGATGCGTTCGCTTGGCAACAGAGGATGGGACTCTGCTTCCCAATCCTTGGAACATTGAGCACATCCGTAAGTTTTATGCTTAGTTTCACGGAGGTGAGTCTGCAATTTCACACAATGTAAGTTATAGAGTCTATACACTAAGTCGGGTATGTTCTAAAGGAGAACATCCAGACCCCTCCGGGAGGGTCTGACAAATTCAAAGCCCACCTAACTTGGTCCCTGTATTGAAAGTGCGGCTTACCTACCCTGGGTTAGAACAAGATGAATAGCACATTTGGCATGGTTTCGTACCCCAAGTGTGTCCTTGTCTCTCCTGTAATTCGGACCTATAATTAAATACATTGTTGTGTGAAGGCAGACTCCACATGCATTAATTTTGTACATGCTCATTTTAATTTTATTATCTTTTCCTTCTTGTCTATAACGAAGTTGTGCAATTCTTTTTTAAATTTAGTTCAAGTTATTCATATGATATGCGAGTTATATTGTTGATCTTTTTCAGATCTTAGCATTGCTGCATGGTCTACTCACGTAAATGCTAAAGCCAATGACAGGTCTGGAGTGCGCTATCGGCTTAGACTGGTCCAACACCCTAAGTACGCCACTCTACCTACATTTCGGCAGGCCTCAGAAGGGCGGGTCCGGAAAGCATTCAAATCTGAAGAGGTTACATTAATTTACTTGTTGTTTTGTTGATTACCGTCGGATCTAAAGTTCAAACGAGAAAAGTAAGTCACAAAAAATTTATAGACGAGAGTACAAATTTTTATGTTTTTCTTGTCTTTAACACGCAGGAAAAATCGAAAGTTCATGGCGATTGTGGATGTTGTCAGAGCCACTAAGCTCTGATAACCCCACAGGGCCCGCCGTCAACGTTTATAACGTTGAAAGTGGGCGCCGTCGGAGCAAACAAGCTCTGACAACTCCCATTTGGGCCAGCCATCAACGTGAAGAACAAACGACAATCCAAGTGAAGATGGCGAAGAAATCACCCTAAAGGGATTCACTATCGACATATTATACATTGATGGTAGATATCGTCAAAGCTGAGAAGCTTCGATGATCCCAGGGGCTCACCGTCGATGCTCTAAGTGTTGACAGTGGGCGCAGTCAGAGCTATAAAGCTCTGACAATCCCCAGGGGGCCCGCTGTTCATGTTTCACGCGTTGACAGTGGGCGCCGTCAGACCTATCGAGCTCCGATAACCCTCAGGGGGCCTGCCATCGACGTTTCATGCATTGACAGTTGGCGCCATCAGACCTATCAAGCTCCGACACCCCCAGGGGGCCCGCTGTCAACGTCACAAAGGGTCCCTGAAGATGTCAGATGTAAACTTCAAACCTAATAGCTAAGTGTTCAAGCTACAAGTTCGTAGCATTCAAGTCATTAAGACAATGTCAGGACCTTTTGGTACATGTTCGCAATATAATTTTGTGCATCTACCAGGGGGCTCAATAAGATAAAGGACAATGCATTGAAGACAAATACAAAATGGAATTCATTCATTCATTCAAGAAGATTGGGTTTCATTCATATGAAGGATTGGATTACAAAATGAGGATTACAAAGGAAAAGGCAAAAAAAAATGTCCTGGCTACTTTAGGTCCTAAGTTCTATGGAAATATGAGGCAACTTTTTCAGCAGCTTTTTGAATGCTAGCCCTGGCAGCATCTTCCTCTTCCGCAATGGGCCCCTCGAACATCGGATCTAGAGAAAGCTGGGGTCTCGGCTTTTGGAACATGTTAGCACAAATTCGGTGACGTTCTTGGCAAGAGACTTCCCCTCTGTCTCTAGTTGGTCAACGATGACGTCACCCATCTCGTCCAGCTTGTTGCTGGTAGAACTCAGTGCCACCAATGCCTTGTCGAGCTCTCGCTCCGGGTCATCAGGATGTACCTGGCTAAAGCCAAGTGGCACCAGAGCCTTGTTGGCATGCCCCATGAAGTCCCAGACTTGCTGAGACTTCGTTGCCCTCGCATTCTTGAGTTCCTCCAGCGACCTTCTGGTGGTCGCAAGCTTCGAACCTTCCAAGGCGATGCGCTCGACCTCTTTAGCATGTTGCTGAATACTCTAAGCCACTTGCTTCTCGCGGTCGGCAAGCTCTGACTCCCGGAGGTGGATGCGGTTCCGGCGGTTTGCCAGGTCCTTCTCCCTGCCTTTCACCTTTTCTTCCCTTGTAACAACATCAGCTTCTCTTTTGGAGAGCTCTTGCCTTACCATCCACTGCCTCTCCTCTTCCAACTTGCACTGCTGATCAAATTTTTTTGTGCGATCAGCCAAGCCTTGCTCTCCTAGAGACAATCTCTGGGCGAGCTCCTCCCCCCTCTTCATAATATCCTCCTGCTTCTCCAGGAGTTTTTCCTATCTTTCATCAAGGCCCTCTCAGCTCTTTAGGAGAATCTCATTCAGTTTGTTGACGTTGTCCTAACAATCATTAATAGCCTCACTGCTGTTCCTAGCATGTTCGAGAATCTCCTGAGATTTTGCATGGAGGACCCTGATGGAAGCCTCCTGCTCATCCAGCAGCTTGCGCCGGTATATCAGCTGGGCCTTCTTCCTCTCAATCAACTCCCGCTGGTCTACAAGCCTTGATTGCATCAGTTTGGTCTCGAAATGAATTGTGTTGCGCCAACGCCTCAAGGTGTGGCACTCTTCTTAAAGGACCTTACTGCCGTGGTCGAAGGTGAGCTGAACTTGGCGAAGACTGGAACAGGCGTTGTCGATAGACAAAGCCATAGGAATTTGCTTCGGACCTGTTGGGATCTCCTTTGCCGGCTCCAAGGGGTCTTCAAGTACAAAATTAGGTCCCACAGCACAAGTGTGGTTCCCTGCAGCTCAGCGGCGCTAGGGCCACCCTCCGAGAGCTTTCCAACCTCTACAGATGTCGAGGAGGGTCCCACCAAGGGAACTTCAACCTCCGGGGCTGACACTGAAGGACCCCGTGCCGGATCTTCAACCGTCGGTTCCGCGGGTGGAGGACCCGCCGTCGACTCCTTTGGGCGCTCCAGCTAAGACATGGGTGCCTCCGGAGTAATCGTCTCCAAGGCGGACGTTGGAGCTTCACCTGGAGCCCCCACCACCGGCTCAGGCGAAGGTACTTCAACTGCAACCGGCTCAGGTGCCGGAGCTTCAACAATCTCTTACATGGAGGCCAGAACTTCAAGCGCTTCCTGCTTAATTGCCGGATCTTCGACAACTTCTGGCACAGGCGTCGGGGCTTCGGCTGCCAGCGCTGCAGCCACTAGCGCATCTTCAAAAACATCTCCCCTGTGGTCTGGCGCTACCACGGGAGTTTCTGGTGTCTCCTTTGAATCCAAGTGCACGACAGCTGGTGCCGGAGCTGCCGTTTCTTCTGCCACCACTTGGAGGCACGGGGGTTGAAGGCTGAGCTTTCGCACGCTCAGCCACAGTTGTTGCAGCAGGTGCTGAAGCCTCATACTTCTTTCTCGACACCCTGGAAATAAAGGATCAGGAAAATTCAAGACATGAAAAAGACAAGGATAGCACCTCAAGGTGAGATGACAATGCTTACCTGGGGATGCTACCGCCCCAGTCGCTGTGGAATTTATTCTTCTGAGGCCCAGAGTCAATGCCCAACAGACCCGATGAGGCAAAAACCTCGAACCTTGGATGGGAGCTAGCCGCAGTAGCTGGAGTTTGCTTAGTTGGGACCTCCCCCGGCTGGGAAGGACCACCGGACTTGGAGCCCACAGCTGGCACCGGAGCCGGAGTCAATTTGTCAAAGCTTGCACCCTTCGAGGGCGCCGACTCCAAAGAGGGCTTGACTGCTGAAGTTCTACATGGCCGAGGAGTAGGAGCTGCTGGAGATGGAGATGACCTAAGGGAGCTCCCATCAGCATGTCTCAGCTTCCTCTTTCGGCTGGAGGATTCGGTTCATTCCTTGCCCTTGTTTGCGTTGTCAACCTTCCGACTTGGAGTAGCAGTCAGAGCCACCCTATCCGAAGCTTCAGGATGGCGACCTCAATGGTTCTACGCCTCGCCACCAGGCCGAGATCGTCTAGCTTTGGATATCCATTACGGAGCTCCCTCCTGACATCCAAAACCATATTCAATGGGAGGAAGTCCATCGGAGGTGTCAAGGAGTCACGGGAGATAGCCTTGTGTTGAAGTTTTTAGAGGTGGAGATTTAAAGCCCCATCATCTAGATTGGTCCGTAGGCCAACTTCAATTCGGTTGTGGTCCATCTCGCTGTTGAAAGCCCAGGTGGGCCATTCTCTCTACATCAGTGGAGCCCATTGGTTCGCCAGAAAGTTTCCGGAGACCATCTAAGGGGCCACTCCACCCTCCACACAATGACGGATGCTCGTCAGGACGGGCTTGTGTGCATCTGGCAGCTCCGGAGCTGTATTCTAGGCATTGGTGTCAACATGTGGGAGGCCAGTTGGCAACTACAGTCTGTCGTGATGATCTAGCGTGATAATCACCCAATCCTTCTTCAAGTTGTCCCACTTGCCGGAAGGGAAGGTACTCAGGTCCTTGAAGGGAGAGTTCCTGTGCTTAACAAAGTAGTAGAAGCCCAAGTACTCATCACTCTTCCCGGTGGTATGGACTATGAAGAAGGTCTGGAAGAGTTCAATGCACTGAGGCACACCCACCCACATCTCGCGGAAGTGGACAAAGGTTGCCATTAGCAAGAAGGAGTGGGAGCCGAGGTGATGAAGCTGGATGCCTTAGAAATCCAGCAGCATCAAGAGAAAGCTTAAGAAAGGTGGGATCAGTCCCACCATAGCGTACACTAAGAAGTACACCATCTCTCCGGTGCACTCCTTCTTGAAGGGGAGCTTGCCAAAGTGGATTTCGTTGTTGAAGGAGTCGCTAGACCACACCATGTAGGTCCAGACCCTCTTCAGATCTTTATCGCTGGTGATCTTGCTGCGGCGAAGACCTAACTCCATCGCAGCAAAGGGGAGTGAAAGTTGGAAGGGCTATGCAAAGGTTGGGAGGCTCTCAATGCAAGTTCGAATAAAAGCATAAAGACTCCTCAAACTGTGCGGGCTTTCCTTCTTAAATAAGCCTCTGCAATGCTTGGATGAAAACTGCAGCAGGGTCAAGATCACACTTCAAAAACCTACCCTGTCAATGACAAATGGGACCGGGTCCACTTTGGCAGAAAAGTTAAAGTTAATACCCCAAGCGAACCATTGTCATGATGGGAAGTTGAAAGCCCGAGGGTCACGGCCTGACAGGGCGCTTGGAACCGATACAATTTTCGTATCGAGAACATGCGACCTTCAATTGCGTAAGATCCGCATGCCAGAATCTCACCTGTCGCATCAAGAAGATCCACGGGCGATGGTTTAACTACGAACCATCACCCAACATCCCATAGAAAAACCTTTGAAGCCGCAGCGCGGGAATCGAAAATGGCCCCACCTCAGGTAAATAACTTAACCCAAAGGATTTCTCCCAAAGGAGGGCCCGAGGGCCACTGTCGGTACCCTGCGTACCTGGTACCCCATGATACCACAAGAAAAGTCACGGAGTTCCACCCGTACAAGTTGAAGACCCCCGAAGGCTCCACGTGTTACACTGCACTGGACCCGCCTCCCTCGTTTGGGTAGCTGCGGCAGTGCCACGTGTAACACAAGGCCGAACCCAAATCGCTTCATAGGGAAGCTCCGGTCTTGCCACGTGTCCAGTGAACCCGGACTTAACCCCCAGTAGAGGGAAGCTCCAGTGCTGCCACGTGTATAGTGGCTCCAGACCTGCCTCCCCCACAATGGGAAGCTCCAAGCCACCGCGTGTCGGACCTTCAGACCTAAATCTACAACGGGAAGACTGGCGAATCTCCAATGGCACGGACATTCAAGGGGCATCTAAAGCTACCATTACAAGACCTGATTACGTGTCATTAATGCCATATTAATAAAACACGATCAGAGGACTGTTAATACTGGTAATGCTACCATTAAGGTGCATTATCAGTCTGTTAACTACGCTTAATACATGTAGATCGTCTATTAGGGAGTAAATTACTGTTAGGGCCACATCTCGAGCCAGGCCGATGTAACGGCCAATCCTTAGACTATAAAGGGGTTGCGCCGCATGGTACAGAAACAAGGAAGCTAATACGCACACAAGCCACCGCATACTCATACATACAACAACACCCGTTGAGTAGGGTATTATGCTCAGGCGGCCTGAACCACGTAAAAATCCCCGTGTCACTGTCTTGTGCATAATCTCACGCACGCCCCAACCAATCACGAAACTTCACGGGCTACAATCTAGTAGAACCGGGGGAAGTGTCGATCACACACTTTGACAGCAAGTTATGATTGAAAGATCGAACAAGAGTCAATATGATCTACCCGAGTAAAAAACCAGATTTGCAATACTGTAAATACACTATTGTAGATCAGAAACCACAAATCCAATGACCGTGAATTTTTAGCAGATGATAGATAATCAAGTTTTGAAGACAACCCAAAAGGAATCACGTCAATTGGATCTGTAAAACTTGAGTTATGATATAGTGTTGTGTAGGAACTCGACGAGAAAAACTTGTTTGAAACAAGTCGGACGAACAAGCACCAAAGCTCCTCTAAAACTATGATCTTTATTCAATAGAACACAAGAGAAACATCTCAGATTTGTCTTATCACGAGCTCTGGCCTCCTATGCTTTTATAACCAGAACCTCGGGCCCACCTAGTCCTAACTAGGACTCTAATCCTACTAAGTTTCAACCAAATTTTTTTATAACTACTCAAGACTCTTCCATACGCAGATAGAAGCAATCTTTAGACTTCCAAATACCTTAGGAATGTCCTAAACATTCCTAAAACAACTTAACTTCATGACCCACAAAATATTACCAAAACAAACTTGAAACCTTCCATAAACAAAATAAAAATCACCTCAGCCACAACCCGCGGCATAAAAAGCCAGTTGGACCTTTCCGGGCACATCTTCACGTCCACTTCTCTTCATCACGCCTTGGAACAATGTTGCCACATCCATGCACCCCTAGCACACGTACAAATACTTTCCAATGATGTTCACGATACCTTCATATGCGTTGTTCTTGACCCAAACATGTTGCGTGACCTCCCGATCAACTCAACCACAATTCCTTGTTGTTGAACCTCATCTTCTCCCTAAGACTAGTTCAATGGATCCTGTCACCAGCCATGTCTTGACATCATGTAACATCTGCACATGAATAACTAACCAATTTTTGCGAGCCCAAGTCCTCGACTTGACTCTCGTTAGTCCTAAAACCACAACACCTTACATGAGCACTTCACATAAGCATGTTGCAAACAACAGTAATATTTAACCACCATGAATCAGCCATAACAAATAAAAAACTTAGTAAAAGAATACTAAGCAATCTTCTCTATCAGTCGAAAAGCAAGTTCGATACATTACAAATGAAAACATAACAGCCGAACGAATATTTCACCAAATGAAAGATCCGACAGTCCAAAGCAGCCACTATGCAATGTACGATAAAAGTTCAGACACTCTGAAGCATTCTCTTACGTGCAGCTCATGTGAGCGAAGTTAGTGTGAAACGAACAACACGTTCAATTCACGTGTGCTACAAGTTCGAACACTCCAAAATAGAAAACATGTGCAACTCACGTGAGGAAAAGTTTGGACAGTCTGAAGCGAAAAGCACGTGCTGCTCACGTGACTGATAGTTTGGATAGAGCAAAATCGATTCTCGCAAGTTTGGACAATCCGAAGTGGGGCTTTCAGCAATATTCAAAACTTTGCACGTGAACCCTCACTTTTATTTAAATTGCTAATGTATTCAGCACAGACATAGGTCTCACAGAATTAAAATTCATGAAAGTTTACACATATAAGAAGAATTCTGTAGAGGTACAAGTGTTGGAGAGAGACTTGACAAGTCCAACCCTCCTTCTTTCCTTCCCCTCACTCCCCTCCTATCTTGGCAGCCTCTAAGAAAACACTAAACATTTGGAGTGTATACTAATATCAAAATTGTGGTGTGTGTGTGAGAAAGTAAGGGGCTATTTATACAAGTTTTTGAGGCGGTTCGCGCCATAATTCGCACGTGAAACAGTCACCATTGGCTTCAGGGCATCATAGAAATTCAACACATGTCGGCTGACCAAGTTTGGCGCCAGGAACAGGTCGACCGAAACTCTGGTTCAGCCGCACCTATGTGGCTCCTTTCGCGGTGTGCTTCCCCCGAGTGACTGTTATGTGGGCCCTCTGACCGTGCTCGGATGATTGGCTATTGGGTTCCCTTGGAGATTATTGTAATTAGGTCCATGGATCCATGCGACGCTCCATGGCGGCTCCTAATTGGCTAGAATGTATTTCTCAGTTTTTTGGATATAATTCTCATGCATACCAATGACACTAACACTTGTAGAGGTAGTCAGTAAATAATCTTTACCGCTCTGTTGTATTCTCATTTTTACACATTTTATGAGGTGAATTGATTATTAAATATGATACTTAAGGATCGTCAACAACTGGTAATCGAACTACCGACCCGAGGAAAGTGCTACTCTGAGTACTTAACTATTAAGCTAAGATCCCTTTCACCATCAGGCGTTAGTAAGATGAATTTCCAAATAAATCTCTCTAAGTGTTTATGCGTCTTGGCTACCAGATCATCAAGTCAAGATGCAGCTCCAAGACATTTCCTATGATGAAAATGGTAATAGTAAGACAACGGCTGAGCAATTTTAATGATCATACCTATGCCTTATAACAAAACTTTTATGTTACTTACAGTGATGTGGATTGTACGACAAAGAAGACTTAGATACTGGTTAGGAGCTTCATTACAACTGTGGCGGATATTACTGCACTCGATGTAGCAGCCCTTGAATCTTTCTTTAGCCATCGGCGAATCCAAGATGTCTGAGATGTGGACAAGTTCCACACTATAAGTTGGGGATAATGCTCTTCTTTTCTCTCCACAAGTGAACATCCACGTTCCATGGCTTCTCCTCTGTTCTTTTGCATCGTGCTGTGCAGCTACTACACCGCTGCTCATGGAGGCGGCAACCACGGCTTTATGGTAGTACCAACAAGCTCTTTTGAGCCAGAAGCAGTGTGCTCCGCAACGAGAGGTATAGGAGCTCAACAAGTCAACGTTGCGCCTCTCTGGTTGGTCCGACCCGTAAACTTCAAACCACACATCATTTGAAACTTCTCAGTGAAGCAGGAGCTGAACCGCGCTGCCTTGTCCGTGCCTCTAGTGCACCGGCACGGACAGTGCGCACCATTGTCACAGTCCTCCATCAAGCCATCCCTCGCCGAGAAGCTGCGCCGAACCTCCGCCCGTGCAAATTACATCATAAGCAGAGCGTCCAGCAAGGGCCAAGTCAGTTCGCGGGGGAACAGAAACGTGAGCGTCCCGACCTACCTGGGAAGCTTAGTGGACTCCTTGGAGTACGCGGTCACTGTGCGCATTGGCACGCCGGCCATCCAGCAGACTCTCCTCATCGACACCGGCAGCGACCTGTCGTGGGTGCAGTGCAAGCCCTGCAACTCCACCGAGTGCTACCCGCAGAAGGACCCCATGTTTGATCCCCGCAGGTCTTCCATGTACGCTCCAGTCCACTGCCACTCCGACGCGTGCCGGCGGCTTCCCGTCGATCGCTACTGGCACGGCTGCACGAACGGCACAATCTGTGGGTACTTCATACAATACGGGGACGGCTCGCGCACGACGGGCGTGTACAGCTACGAGACGCTGACGCTGGTGCCGAACCTCGCCGTCATCAAGGACTTCCGGTTCGGCTGCGGCTACAACCAGCGTGGCCAAGAGGACAAGTTCGATGGCCTGCTCGGCCTCGGTGGCGCGCCAGAATCGCTCCCGGTGCAATCTGCTTCGGTTTACGGCAGCGCCTTCTCGTACTGCCTGCCGCCGGTGAACAGCAAGTCCGGGTTCCTCGTGCTTGGCAAGCCCAGCAACAGCACGGGCTTCGTGTTCATGCACATGGGCCGCATCGGGAAGGAGGCGACGTCGTACGTGGTGAGGCTGATCGGCATCAGCGTCGGCGGTGAGCTGCTCGACGTGCCGCCGTCTGCGTTCCGCGGCAGCATGATTATAGACTCGGGGCAGATCGTCACGAGGCTCCAGACGAAACCGTACAACGCGTTGCAGTCCGCGTTCCGGAAGGCTATGGCGGCGTAGCAGCGGTTGCCGAACGGTGACCTAGACACTTGCTACAACTTCACCGGGTACACCAATGTCACCGTGCCTAGGATTGCTCTGACCTTTGCAGGTGGCGCCACGGTGGACCTCGACATGCCTAACGGGATCCTGTTGCAGAGCTGCCTTGCTTTCGAGGATACCGGGACGGATACCGGTCTCGGAATGTTAGGCAATGTGAATCAGCGCACACTGGAGGTCCTCTATGATGTAGGCCGTAAGCAAGTCGGATTCCGGAGTGATGCCTGCTAAGGTATCTGCCGGACCAAGAAACATCAGGATATCCATTAGGAACATCTTTCACATGTTGGAGCAATTCCAAGATAACACGGTCTAAGTATGTTGTTTGGAAAGGAACTGAACTTATCAATGTTTTCCACTACAAGAAACGACTAAAAATGTGTTAGCTGTAGGCTTCGGTTAGTCACTGTAGTCGAGGTACATATCATATGTAGGTCGGTTCACCGACGGTCATAATCGACGCACGTTTCTCGACATATTTAAAATTTACGAGCATCGGCGACGCTCTTACGGTTTAAAGTTGTCAGTTTTCACAAACCTATAAATTTTGCACTGTCAGGGCAGTTAACCGATGCATGTAAATGACTTTATGACCTACGGTACTAGAAGAAACCAACGCCCTTAAATTTTGATGCAGACAAAAATGAAGTCATTTCCTCCAGCCTCTGTCCTCACGCGTGGGGCAGTTCAAAAAAAAACAGTTGATTCCTCCGGCCTCATTTTGATCGTCCAGTATCGGTCATTGTCGGAGGAAAGGATCAGAGACTCAATACGTAAGAAACCCAAATGGGAGACAAAGATGGTCGACATGCTCAAAGGTGATCGTCTCTGATATGGTTAAGCGAGACAAGTCCACTTCAGCAAGGATCTGACATGGCTTGGTTGAATGTACAAGAAGACGTGTTACTATACAGCCCGTCTCAGGTAATAAGTAAGTATCCAAGATGCAACCTCTTATCTGACAAATGGGAGGCGGGCTTTACTAGAGCGCGACTCATATTTGTTTTATAATTGAGATGATCTTTCCTTTGGCACCTGTCTCCTTTTATAATCGAAGCCGGCCTGGCTCCCATAGACAAAGGTCAGGTGCATCTTCTTTTGTCAAAGAAACGGGCTCGTCTCCCATTCCCTCTATAGAGAGATGTGCATTAAATCGGTTTGTCTGGATTTTCTATTGCCCTTCTATGACCTCCCAGCTATGGCAAAACAAGTGGCTGTCGGATCTGCCCTGTTCTTTCTTTCTTTGTAGGTGGCCTTCTAAAGTCTTGGTGATTATCAGTGGATCTTAAAACAATGGGTTAGTCCTCTCCAGCTCTCCTACTCCTTACTATTTTTTACCCCTTTAGATCTTGACTATCAGTTGCTTTGAATTTCTTTGATTTAACTCTTCTTTTCTGTCTGTAGATGTCTTCAGATCGAAGTTGGATGTATGGCCTGCGCCTTTGCAATGAATATATCAAAGGGGTAGATGCATTTATAGATTTCACAAAGAATGACATGTTGGACAACATTAGAGTGGCTATCTTGCAAACATTGCAAGAATGAGAAGAGATATCACACAAATGAAGTGTTGAGGTCACATTTGATCACGCATGGATTCATGATGGATTACTGATGTTGGAACCAACATGGGGAGGAGGGGCTTAATAAAGCAGAGATAAGAGATTCATATCTGGAGACAGAGGTCCCTACCAGTGTCGAAGAAGATCACAATGGCGATGTGAACATGCTAGATATATCAGGGTTCACCGATGACGACATTGAGTTTCAAGTGCATAACATAGAGGAGGTGGTATGCAATGTCGAGAGACATGGCGACGATGATCTGTACAGTAATGATGAATTTGCAAATTACTAGAAGATACAGGAAAACTCAATGAAGCCATTGTATCATGGTTGTGCGGCTAGGTACACCAGACTGTTTGCGATGATAAAACTTTTTCAGTTGAAGGCGAGCAACAGATGGAGTGATTGTAGTTTTAAGGAATTGTTGACGCTCCTTAGGGACATGTTACCCCAAGACAACACAGTCCCTATGATAGTTTATAAGGCAAAATAGATAATCTGTCCACTGGGTTTGGAGGTGGAGAAAATCCACGCGTGCAAGAATGATTGCATTCTATATCGTGGACCTAAGTACGAAAACCTCGAGAAATGCCCTATTTGTGGAATCAACCAATTCAATCGAAAGAAAGACGACGGTGATGAAGAGAACTCCAATAGAAGAAAAAGAGGGACTAAAAAGGTGTTTTGGTATTTTCCTATCATTCCTCGTTTCAATCTTTGGTTTGCAAACAAGAAAGAGTCGGAATTGTTGTGATGGCACAAAGAGAAGCATAAGCAGGATGCTGGAATGATAAGACCTCCTGTTGATGCCACATAGTGGTGAAACATTGATTCACGAAATCCTGAATTTGCCGTTGATCCTAGGAGTATTAAGATCGCAATGAGCATAGATGGCATGAATTATTTTTTTAAACAGTAGCACACATAGCACGTGGCCAATTGTGCTAACAATTTTGAGCCTTCCTCCTTGGTTGTGCAACAAACAAAAATATATTATGATGTCAACCGAGGCCACAACAATGTGGGAATAATATCGACACTTATTTCAGGCCTCTGGTTGAAGATCTAAATCAGTTGTGGTAAAATGACGAAGTGCAAGTCTGGGATGACCACAAGCGGAAGTACTTTGGCCTCAAAGCTATTTTATTTGTTACTATTAGTGATTCTCCAGCGGCACATAACTTGTCCGGACAGAGTAAGTGTGACGCTCAGTTCCGAAAAATGAACCAAGCTAACGCATATGTGTGCCCAGGATGTTCAACACACATACACGAGTGATTCACAAATGATAAACAGATAATTACCACAGCTCAATTTATTAAATAAATACTCTTATTACATAATTCATTATATCCTCGGATACAAATTCTAATGAATATTAATGACAGGTTCAACTAATGCAGCGGAAATAAACTAATTAAGCAAACTAAGCAAAAGGGAATAGCGCAGCTCCATGCAACACCACAGGCAAAGCTGGCGGTAGACACGGCCTAGAACTCCGCATTATCACCGTTAAACTCACAATCCTGACCTGCAACTGTTGGGGGGATTGCAAGGGTGAGTACATGTCGTACTCAGCAAGTGTGGAAAGTATGACATGTGGCTTATTCAAATGATGACAATAATAATGGCTAAGTGCTGAAATGTACAATAAAACATTTGAAAAGCATTATACTATGTCTATGTGAAATAATCCCATCATAACCATCATATTAACATAATATAAGCCATATCCAATTATTGCCAACATCACCATTACCTATGTCCAATTACCATAACTCAAATTCATATCCATGACCATAATCCATAAACCATAACCATTACCAACCCATAAACCATAAACCAACCATAACCATCCCAAATCCCGATTCCAACTCTAATCATGTAGGTCATCCAGGCGCTCATAACCGGGAGCACGGCTATCATGATAGTTTTAACACTCTGCAGAGGTTGTACCACTTTACCCACATGTTTGTGATTTTATCACCTTTCGATGACTAAGAAACCTCCATTATGCCATCTCACACTTCCGTAGGTGTGTGGCCAAGAGATCACAAAATAGCCTTTCAAAAGGGACTACTAGTATGTACGGGCCCACTAAGGTTTCACCGGCAGGCTTGAATCTCTATTCTCCCACCCACGGGCCCCCTCGTGTGCCATGCGGATCCCAGGGAAGTCCTCCTCGACTCCCATTCCCCGCGCCATCCAGTGGTCCATACAATACTAGCAGCGCTCCTAATTATTCAGCTACGCCGCACCCATACTTGGCCTTGTGGTGGCACTGTTGACCTGGCATATTCTCGCATGAACCGGTCCTTAGATCTAAAGCAAGCAAACCACCATAACATCCAACCCATCCACAAAACCATGCTTGCTTAGATCACCCATCATATTGACTAGTTCACATTAACCAGAATATCATTGGTACATAATTAAATGTGTAGTGGTGTTTGCCATCCCAATTTATTAAGTGAAGCAAAAAGGTAAAAACCCTTCCCGACTCTCTACCATAAATTTCCAGGTGACAAGGGTGGTCAAACAAAACTAGTAAACTTCCTACCATAGGATTCCCATCAATTTGACACAAGCATGCAAGTTCGCAAACAAAACATTTATTTTAAAATAGGATCAATATGCTTCAAGGACACTTGCCTTGCTTCGGCGGATGGGGTTGCTCAAGCGCTTCGAAGTCTTGGTTCTGGAAATCCTCGTATGCGGCCTCTTGAGCACGTTCCACTACGCGTGATCATACATACAAGAGGACATATACAATTCAACATAATGCACACAAAATAATCAACATGCAATGACATGTATGCATGCACAATTCAATAATTAATTTACTACAGTTGTTTAATAATTAGATGCAACTGGTTCATACTTGTTCTATGAGTTTACGGGGGTTTTAGGGTGGATTGATGCTGCTGAAAATAAAATTATGACACAACTACGATCAAACTACGCCTATGAGGTTCAATATGGTCGCTAAAATTCGCATCGGGAACATGGCCTACCGTAGATGCGATGGCTTCGATGATCGCGGGATGGGGACAATGCGTAGATGAAGTAGATGCGTTCTCCGGCGGCACAACGACGGCGGCGCGATGTCGACGACGATCTTCGGCAGACGGTGGGGCCCTCCTCTTTTCCTTCCTCTTCTTCCCCTTATTTTTCTCCTTTTTCTTCCCTGGGCGCAGCCCTCTGGTCCCTGTTGTTTTTTTACCGGCGGCATTTCTCTATGGCGGCGGCTGTTTCTGGATCGGGAAAAAAGCTAGGGCCTACGGTATTTTTATAGGCGCGTAGGGGGGACTCGATCGGGGAGTCCGGCTCGGTACCGAGAGCACAGTCGCGGCGGGAATATCGGGATCGGGTACGCGGGAGCGGGCGGCCGAGCCTCGCGCGGTAGCGCGCTGCGTCGGTCGTGCGGGGTGGCGTGGCCAGCAGGGCGCGTGCGCGGGTCGTTCGGGAGGCGGGGTCCAGCGGGCGGGCGGCGCGTGCGCGGTGCGGCCAGGTCGTCGGGGCAAGCGTGTGAGGGCGCGCAGGAATCTGGGGGGGGGGGGGGCTGGCGCGTGGGCGGCAGGCGGGGCCCAGCCGTGCGGCGCGGGGTGGCGTGGGGCCAAGGCGGCGGGGCGCAGCGTGGGAGGGCGGCGCGTGCGCGCGGGAGGGCAGGCGCGGGAGCCGAGGCCAGGCGGGGCAGGGCGCTCGTGGGTGGGCGCGTGGAGGCGAGGGGGGGCCCAGGCGGCGGGGCCGGGGCGCCCGGTCGTCACGAGAGGCGCATCGGGGGGTGGGGGGGTGGGGGCGATTGAGGCGAGCGGCGGGTGGGGCCCGGGTGGCGTGGCGCGTCGGGGCGTCGGGGTGGCTGCGGTGCGGCTGGCTGGGCCGGTACGGCCTGGCCGGCGGATAGATTTTCTTTTTTTTTTCTTTTTTTCAATATACTACTATTTTTTATTACTTATTTTTTGTTTATTTATTATTATTTATTATTTTTTATACAGTTATTATATTTTATTATTTATATTTTATTTATTTTATTTATCTTATATATTGTTATATATATTATTTATATATAATTTATTTATATATATTTCTTTTTATATATTATTATTTATTTATATTTATTCCCTATTACAGGTTTTAGGCTATAATTATTATTTTCTATTTCTTCTTTTGCTACATACATTTGTATATATATGCTCCATCTTTTATGTTTTATTATTTTTCTTTTATCCTACTAATGTTTAATGCATGATCATGTATACAATGCAGGATGCGAAAATTTAGGGTGTTACAATTCTACCCCCCTTAAAGTGAATCTCGCCCTCGAGATTCGATAGCGTGGAGAAAAGGTGAGGGAATTCTGCCTTCAAGTCTTCTTCATGTTCCCACGTAGCTTCGGTTTCCGTATGGTTTTTCCATTGCACTTTGCACCAACGAATCCTCTTATTCCTTGTGAATCCAAAACAATGAGGTTGGCGGAGAAGTCTACCCTCCTTATTCTAAGACTTACTTTTGGACATACTATATTTGTCCTCATCTCTCCTCCAGGAGACTTAACCAATAGGGTAAACTTCATATGAGAGACAGGCAAACTATACTTGGCAACATCCTTCAATACAATGAATGAATGCGATGCTCCAGAATCAAATAACATAGTCGCGTGGTTGGAGTTGGCGAGAAACATACCAATGACCACATCATCCGCTTGTTGAGCATCCTCCGTAGAGACATGGTTCACGTTGCCACGAGCAAAATTTTGCTATCCACGGCTTCCTTGTGGCTGTCCTCCATTGGGTCTTTGGTTTTGCCTCGGCGCATTGCTTCTTTGACCAAGGCCTGACTTAGGACATTGATTCGCAAAGTGTCCATCTTCTCCACAAGTATAGCAACTCTTAACTCCACCAGAATTATTGGGACGAGCTTGGTTTTGAACATTGGCTCCAGGAAAATCAGCACGAGGTGCATAAGGCATTGCTTGCATGATAGGGCGCTGCTGCACAAACTGAGTTGGGCGCGGTGCATAACCAGGGCGCTGAGCAGGAATAGAGGAGCTGTAATGAGGCGCATTGGGTGGCGCAAAGCGAGGGCGCACATTACTTCCTTGTTGCTGTCCTTGATACGGCGCCTTCCTCTTGATTTCTTGCTCCATCTCACGGATCTTGTTCTCAACCACAATTGCTTTGTCCACAAGTTTCTAAAAATTGGCATAATCGCAGTTGAGTAGTTGCACTTGGATCTCATTGTTCAAGCCCCTCATGAACAAGTATTGCTTCCGGCTGTCCCGACTAACATCTTCAGGCGCATACCTTGAGAGTTGAGTGAATTTATTGAGATATTCACTCACACTTGATCTTCCTTGCCTTAAATTCTCAAATTCTTGCCTCTTCAAGATCATAACTCCCTTGGGCACATAATGAGAACGAAAATTCTCCTTGAATTCGGCCCAAGTGATTCTCTCTTGGTTCTCATGAGCATTGCAATAAGAATCCCACCAATCCGCAGCTGCTCCAACTAGTTGATGAGAAGCAAATAGCACCTTCTCCCGGTCACTACATTGGACAATAGCTAGCTTCTTCTCCACGGACTTGAGACAATCATCAGCGTCCATAGGGTCAGCAGCTTGAGCAAAGGTTGGCGGCCTAGTCCTCATAAACTCTTCCAAACGGTTATGAGGAGGCCGGGGTGGCGGTGGAGGCATGTGTGGCTGATTGTTGATATTGCCAGCCTGCAGCTGTCCCATGGTCTGTATCATGGTCTACATGAGCTGGTTTTGTATAGCTAGTAGCTGCTCGATATTGATGGCTCCATGAGCAGGTCCTTGTCCGTTGTTGTTCTGAGGCACTCCATTGTTCTCCTCCTCATCATTGGCATCCCTCTGGTTGCGAGTCCTCACCATCTAGAGCAAAGCAATAGGTAAGAATTTAGAAACGTCCCCAACTATATGCATCAAGGGATATGAAACTAAACAACTAGCTACACTAGCCTAGGTGGACATGGCAATGCTAAGGCATCCCAAAATCCTCTATTAAGCACACAAGCAACCAATATATATAGCAAACGGCACACCAAGCAAAAACACATCGATTCCTGAGTGCTCCTATGTGCTCTAAAGTGTCCATTCTATCTAGGCTGCATCCTACGATCAACCTGTGGCTCTGATACCAATTTGTGACGCCCGGTTCCGAAAAATGAACCAAGCTAACGCATATGTGTGCCCAAGATGTTCAACACACATACATGAGTGATTCACAAATGATAAACAGATAATTACCACAGCTCAAATTATTAAATAAGTACTCTTATTACATAATTCATCATATCCTCGGATACAAATTCTAATGAATATTAATGACAGGTTCAACTAATGCAGCGGAAATAAACTAATTAAGCAAACTAAGCAAAAGGGAATAGCGCAGCTCCATGCAAGACCACAAGCAAAGCTGACGGTAGACACGGCCTAGAACTCCGCATTATCACCGTTAAACTCACAATCCTGACCTGCAACTGTTGGGGGGGATTGCAAGGGTGAGTACATGTCGTACTCAGTAAGTGTGGAAAGTATGACATGTGGCTTATTCAAATGACGACAATAATAATGGCTAAGTGCTGAAAAGTACAGTAAAACATTTGAAAAGCATTATACTATGTCTATGCGAAATAATCCCATCATAACCATCATATTAACATAATATAAGCCATATCCAATTATTGCCAACATCACCATTACCCATGTCCAATTACCATAACTCAAATTCATATCCATGACCATAATCCATAAACCATAACCATTACCAACCCATAAACCATAAACCAACCATAACCATCCCAAATCCCAATTCCAACTCTAATCATGTAGGTCATCCAGGCGCTCATAACCGGAGCACGGCTATCATGATAGTTTTAACATGCTGCAGATGTTGTACCACTTTACCCACATGTTTGTGATTTTATCACCTTTCGATGACTAAGAAACCTCCATTATGCTATCTCACACTTCCGTAGGTGTGTGGCCAAGAGATCACAAAATAGCCTTTCAAAAGGGACTACTAGTATGTACGGGCCCACTAAGGTTTCACCGGCAGGCTTGAATCTCTATTCTCCCACCCACGGGCCCCCTCGTGTGCCATGCGGATCCCAGGGAAGTCCTCCTCGACTCCCATTCCCCGCGCCATCCAGTGGTCCATACAATACTAGCAGCGCTCCTAATTATTCAGCTACGCCGCACCCATACTTGGCCTTGTGGTGGCACTGTTGACCTGGCATATTCTCGCATGAACCGGTCCTTAGATCTAAAGCAAGCAAACCACCATAACATCTAACCCATCCACAAAACCATGCTTGCTTAGATCACCCATCATATTGACCAGTTCACATTAACCAGAATATCATTGGTACATAATTAAATGTGTAGTGGTGTTTGCCATCCCAATTAATTAAGTGAAGCAAAAAGGTAAAAACCCTTCCCGACTCTCTACCATAAATTTCCAGGTGACAAGGGTGGTCAAACAAAACTAGTAAACTTCCTACCATAGGATTCCCATCAATTTGACACAAGCATGCAAGTTCGCAAACAAAACATTTATTTTAAAATAGGATCAATATGCTTCAAGGACACTTGCCTTGCTCCGGCGGATGGGGTTGCTCAAGTGCTTCGAAGTCTTGGTTCTGGAAATCCTCGTATGCGGCCTCTTGAGCACGTTCCTCTACGCGTGATCATACATACAAGAGGACATATACAATTCAACATAATGCACACAAAATAATCAACATGCAATGACATGTATGCATGCACAATTCAATAATTAATTTACTACAGTTGTTTAATAATTAGATGCAACTGGTTCATACTTGTTCATATGAGTTTACGGGGGTTTTAGGGTGGATTAATGCTGCTGAAAATAAAATTATGACACAACTACGATCAAACTACGCCTATAAGGTTCAATATGGTCGCTAAAATTCGCATCGGGAACATGGCCTACCGTAGAAGCGATGGCTTCGATGATCGCGGGATGGGGACAATGCGTAGACGAAGTAGATGCGTTCTCCGGCGGCACAGCGACGGCAGCGTGATGTCGACGACGATCTCCGGCGGACGGTAGGGCCCTCCTCTTTTCCTTCCTCTTCTTCCCCTTCTTTTTCTCCTTTTTCTTCCCTGGGCGCAGCCCTCTGGTCCCTGTTGTTTTTTTACCGGTGGCGATTCTCTATGGCGGCGGCTGTTTCTGGATCGGGAAAAAAAGCTAGGGCCTACGGTCTTTTTATAGGCGCGTAGGGGGGGGGACTCGATCGGGGAGTCCGACTCGGTACCGAGAGCGCGGTCGAGGCGGGAATATCGGGATCGGGTACGTGGGGTCGGGCGGCCGAGCCTCGCGCGGGAGCGCGCTGCGTCGGTCGTGCGGGGTGGCGTGGCCAGCGGGGCGCGTGCGCGGGTCGTTCGGGAGGCGGGGTCCAGCGGGCGGGCGGCGCGTGCGCGGTGCGGCCGGGTCGTCGGGGCGAGCGCGTGAGGGGGCGCGGGAATCGGGGGGGGGGGGGGGGCTGGCGCGTGGGCGGCAGGCGGGGCCCAGCCGTGCAGCGCGGGGTGGCGTGGGGCCAAGGCGGCGGGGCAAAGCGTGGGAGGGCGACGCGTGCGCGCGGGAGGGCAGGCGCGGGAGCCGAGGCCAGGCGGGGCAGGGTGCTCGTGGGGGGGGCACGTGGAGGCGAGGGGGGGCCCAGGCGGCGGGGCCGGGAGCAGGCGGCAGGGCCGGGGCGCCCGGTCGTCACGGCAGGCGCATCGGGGGGGTGGGGGCGATTGAGGCGAGCAGCGGGTGGGGCCCGGGCGGCGTGGCGCGTCGGGGCGTCGGGGTGGCTGCGGTGCGGCTGGCTGGGCCGGTACGGCCTAGCCGGCGGATAGATTTTCTTTTTTTTTTCTTTTTTTTTCAATGTACTACTATTTTTTTATTACTTATTTATTTTTTTGTTTATTTATTATTATTTATTATTTTTTATACAGTTATTATATTTTATTATTTATATTTTATTTATTTTATTTATCTTATATATTGTTATATATATATTATTTATATATAATTTATTTATATATATTTCTTTTTATATATTATTATTTATTTATATTTATTCCCTATTACAAGTTTTAGGCTATAATTATTATTTTCTATTTCTTCTTTTGCTACATACATTTGTATATATATATGCTCCATCTTTTATGTTTTATTATTTTTCTTTTATCCTACTAATGTTTAAAGCATGATCATGTATGCAATGTAGGATGCGAAAATTTAGGGTGTTACGGTAAGAAAGTAGGTTGCAGATGTCCACATTATTTCAGAGAAAAGACTCAGTGTTTGAGCGAGTCACGAAAAATAGTGTACATGGGACATCGACACTACATTCTAGTGAACCACCCATTTCGGAGTATGAAGCGTAATTTCAATGGTAACACTAAGAAGAGGCGTCCTCGACGTCATCTCACGGGTCATGAAGTCTATGAAATGGTCAAGGATATCCATGTTCTCCTTGGTAAGCGGAAAAGGACTCGCAAAAGTACTGGCGAAGATGACATGTGGAAGAAGCAATTGATTTTTGGGAGCTACCATATTGGAAAGACTTAGATGTCCGTCATTCGCTTGATGTGATGTACGTTGAGAAGGATGTGTGTGAGAGCCTACTTGGGGCATTGCTTAACACGGATGGGAAAACTAGAGACTATGGACATGCACGAGCAGATCTAAAAAAAATGGGAATTAGGCCTGAGTTGTGGGTCGATGACATTGTAAAAGGAACGGAACTGCCCACATCATGCATCACCCCTTTCAAAAAATGAGAAGAAAGAGTGTTGTGAGTTCTTGAAAAATGTGAAAGTACCATCCGGCTACTCGACTAACGTCTCAAGGGTTATTTCATTCCCAAATCTAAAAGTAGCTCCCAGTGTTAAGTCTCATGATTACCATGTATTGCTTGTGCAAATGATTGCTGTTGGAATTTAGAATATCCTACAGATCAATGTTCAGGAGGCTATAATGAACTTTTGCTTTTTCTTCAATGCAATTGGTCAAAAAGTACTATGTGAAGAAGATCTCAAGTCATTTGAAAAAAGGCACTATGAAACTTTATGTTTCCTTGAGATGTATTTTCCACCTGCCTTTTTCGACATCAAGGTCCATTTCACAACTCATATTATTAAGGACATAAAACTACTTGGCCCTGTGTTCCTTCACCAGATGTATGCATATGAGAAATTCAACGGCATACTTAAGTCCTTCGTTGGAAATCGAACTTACCCCGAGGGCAGCATGGTACAAGGATACTCTACAGAGGAAGCTGTGAGTGGGCTCTAAACTACACTGACCTGAGTAACCCGATTGGTGTTCCCAAGTCTCATCATGAGGGGAGGCTCACAGGAAAAGGGACCATTGGGAAGAAGGCTATAACTACAGATCCACATTTATTCTTCTACGCTCATTTCCACGTGTGGCAACAAATGTCCATTGTGTTAGAGTACTTCGATGAGCACAAGGAGGTGGTGCTTAGAGACAATCATAGTCGCAATGAATCATGGTTAGAAAATGAACACGGGATAAAATTCATTGGTTGGCTCAGGGATTGGATTTCGCACTCATCGGATACTCAAATAAGTGAATACCTAAAAAATTTGGCTTGTGGTCCTATATTCACATTTATTACATATCAAGGGTACGGCATAAATGGAAACACGTTCTACACTATAAAACAAGATAAGAAAAGCACATATCAGAATAGTGGTGTCTGTGTTGATGCTTATGATATTGCGGGACAGGACAAAAACATGTACTATGGTCAAATGCAAGAGATCTGGAAGCTTTACTTTCAAGGATTCAAGATTCCTCTTTTCCATTGGAACTGGGTTGATGGAATCAAAGTTGTTGTACAAGACAAGTACAGGTTCACTAGTGTTGATCTTATCTGTCAAGGATATAAGTTGGAGCCTTTCATATTAGTAGAACACGTTGCTCAAGTGTTCTATGTTCCAGACACAACAAATAAAAGACCTAAAATGGTTATACCTTGAAAACTATGAATCATCGGAGTCAAGAATGCCGTCGATGAGGAAGAGTTTAACCAATTTGATGAGATTTCTCCTTTTGTCACCTCGATGATCGAGCGAAGAATACCATCGACCAATAAAGTTCCTTACTTGCAAAACAACCACCATTAAAAAGTCAAGAATTCCAAAAAACCAAGACCGCAACGTGAAGTACCAAATTAAATGTGTGTACATATGCTCAATATGTGAAAATATGGTCAATTGAGTGGAAAAATTGACTTCCATTTGGATATTTGTGTGATATATGATCAAATGTGTGAAAGAATTGCCATTTGAGTGAAAATTTGACTCGTTTGTCATATGTGCTATGTTTCTTATGGAGAAGTACTGATGCCTTGTACTCTATTTCTTAATGAAGCAATACCGAATATGGCACTTGCTCTACCCTGGAAAATGGGAGACGTACGTGATGCGAGATGAGCCTCAGAATAGAAAGTCTCGCATGCGTCTGTGAATTATGTCGTAGTGAAGATCTTTTGCCCCACCTCAAAAATCTGAGTGCGTTGCAACAAGCATATAAGGCATGAAATTGCACAACACACAAAGAAAGTTGATATTCCCGCATCGGCATGTGATGTGTGCTAATGCGGCAACAGCAACCTTCGCATCCGCAAGGTAATCGGAGACGCGCCTTTCAAGAGATCGTCTCCAGCTTTGACGCGCTCGTTATGCGACCGTGAAGATCTTTTGTCCCACCTCGGAAGTCTAAGCGCGTTGCAACGAGCATATAAGGTGTGGCATTGCGCGGTCCGCATCAAGTTCGGCATGCACGGTCTTGATGTCAAAGTATACAAAATTTAATCATGCTATCAAGACCATTCACACCGAATTTAAGCTTTTGCATGGAGTTGATTATGTTTTGGCACAGTCCCACTATGAATTCAGAGCGCTTTGAATTATGTGTGAATGGCATTATTCCAATGGCTCGCACTAATTCAAGAGAAAAGAGACGTGCTCTTACAAAGTGCGTGTCTGATATGGGCTTACATACGTGTGGGACCCAATTATTCTTTTTGTTGGATCAAAAGGGAGACGCGCCCAGCGGTGGCTCTTCTAAGGCGCGTCTCCTCTTGTTGCCCTAAGGTACATTTAGCTCTCTCACGCGCTCTCTTCCAAATAGTTAACAAAAAAATTCGACACTTTACCTCTCGCGTGCTGAACACTTTTCGCCCTAGAAACCGCCGCTGCATTGTCCCCTTCCCCGGAGCACGCCCCCGTGTCGGTTCCCTTCCTTGGAGCTCGTCGTTGCCTCAACACTGCCCTATTGATCATTGTCGCACTGTTGCCGTTGACCCTTGACTTCTCCTCGACCAGCTCGGTACTGCCCTAATAAGTTTTGTTCGCGCTTTGGTTGGAGTCGGAATGGCCCGTGGTTTGGTGGTTCACTAGTCAATGTTTAGTGTATTTTTGGAGTACTACGCTTAGAGTATTACACTTTGGTTGGAGTCGAAATGGTCCGCGCTTTCGTGGTTCACCGGTCAATGTTTAGTATATTTTCGGAGTACTACGCTGAGAGAATTATGCTTTGGCTAGTACAAGTCATTGTTTAGTATATTTAGGAAGGTCTCGAGGTGTCTTTTTCTAGAGCTATTGTCTTTACCTGTAACTTATGTGATAGACTTGTGATAGTCTATTATTTAATGATTGCTTGGTTTGGAATGTCCTTACACTTGGCATATAGATCTTTTTCTTATTAAGGTACAAATGCCATGAGAGAATTTGCTTCCTTATGTGACTCTTTGTGCAAATGTGACTGAAGTTTGATAATGTTTCACAGAATTTGAGTGAATTTTATTGAATTTGAAGATGTCTCAGTTGGAGCATTAGTAGCATATTGAAGAGGAGGCTCAACAGCAAACTTAACAGAGATTCAGCAGCAAACTCATGAAGAGGATGCATCTGCCTCTGGTAACAGAAGAAAGAAAAGGTCACGGACGACATGGCCGACAAACGTTTTGACTTTTGATGAGGCCAGTGACGAAGGCTTACCCCTGGACCATAATGTGAATATAAGACTGTCCAGAGTTTGTGGTCTAGCTGCTCAGGAAAGGTGACCATTAAACCTGCAGGGATACGATCACTAGACAGAAAATGAAAAGGATGAACTCTTTAAAAGCTCTATCCAACCATTCGTTCAATATCCAGAACATATGAAATAGAAAGGGAAGAAGCTAGCTGTGAAGATAATCTCTCATGCATGGAGGACCTACAAAACTAAGCTTGTGAATCTTTGGAGGCACCATGAAACCCCCTTTCATACGTATCCACACACTACAGGAATCTCGATCAATTATGCCGGCCAAAGCCGATGTAATTAAGGCCGAAACTAACGTAAGTTACTTAATTACGTCTGTTTTCCCTTAATTGCATCGGTTGCAGGCCGACAAAGCACTTTGGATGTAATTAAGGTAACTTACGTTGGCCGCCAACATAATTAGCTTATGTTGGAATTCCGCAACCGACATAAGTTCTTTACCGGGATGGGTTGTGGGCTGGGCCGTAGAACTTACATTGGCCCTTGCCCAGCCGACAAAAGTTAAGTAGTCTAACTTATGTTGGTATGGCATAACCGACGTAAGCTAAGTGGTATAACTTACGTCGGTATGGTCAGACCGACGTAAGTTAAACTGGGCTAACTTACGTCGGCTTAACCATAGCCGACGTAAGTTAAGTTTTCATTTATTAAAAAAAAAACAGAAATTGACTACCTCGCAGGATTGCGAGCTCCGATTTATACAGTTTATACGGAAACACAGATTCACAGAAATAGTTTATACAAAGATACACAATATAGTCCACAAAACATTCAAAACATCCACACAACAACACAAAATAGTTTCAAAGCATTCACTAGGCTACACACTAGCCCCTCCACTACAACCGGAGCCGAGATCTTCTCGACGCGTCCCTGCGGATGCTTGTAGGTGTGGCGAAGGAGTTTGCGCCGCCGTTCCCGAACCCTGCAAAAGAACCATATATTCCCTGTATTAGCCTTATAAACAATTGCACAACCTTGTAAAGAATCATAAAACCAACACATAAATAAACAAAATGTACTGGTCTCTAAATTTAAGCATCCACTAAAGTTATTTTAAACATCAAGTCACTAACCAAACCCTCCTCTTCACAGTTCTACAGAACTATTTCAACGGAGCTAAAGGTTGTCATTTGGGTGTGTGATGGTGTGGTCGAAGACAGAAGCTACACATCATGAACCTGTTGTTGCACATTTCTTTTATGCTTTCAGAACATAGCGTTTGGTTTTCTTCCACTCCAGGTGCCCCAAATCCAAGAACCAGCAAGATGGAAACTTGGTCTATCGAGGAACCTTCCAACCACCTGTCCATAGCCTACACCAAAAATCCTATGTTCTACCTCTGTTTCACTCTCTTCCACTCTATGTTCTACCTTCTTATCTCCCTATATATATAAAATACTGAAATGAATATGATAATATTAAAGAAATAGTTTATTACCTGCTTTGGGGTCTGCTGTGGCAGAAGCGTAGGAATCTCAATATCATAACTGGTGTTTCGAGCAAGAGTTTGCCATTGAAAAATATTAGAAGATATATATTATTGAAATGCTATGAAATTTAACTACGATAGTTTAAATTACTTACCGTCACCGCTGCTTGCATCTGGGCCATCATTAAGATCGTCCTCTGCTGCTCCTCCCTTGCCTCCGCCCTCGACCTCTCCAGCTCCGCCTAGGTTTGCGCCAGCGTCTCCTTCAAGGCAAAGAGCTACAGCTGGGTCTGCGAAAGACGACCACTAGAAGTCCCAACGGACGAGGCCTGCGACGATGAAGCGCCTCTCAAAGGTCGCGCCAACCTCGAGTCGACAACTCCATGAAAAATGGCAAACCTGCAAAAGAATGAAAACACTAAGTAGAAGAAGACAAATTGAAAAAGAAATGAAACAAATGAACAACTCAACGTCCATGGGCCTTCCCGTGTCCACTCGCATACGCGGCTTGGGGGTCGATCAGCGCGCTTTCCAAATCGTAATCCGCACCGTGTACCTTTGCGACCTCCTGTGCATACTTTGTCTACAAAACAAAGAAATCTTGTAAGAATGTCAATAATAGTATCAATTATAATGAAATTGATGAATTTCAATAACTTACCAGTCGGTCGGCTGCGACCTGAGTACACTGCTCTGATTGAGAAGGGTCACTTCCCTTGCGACCTCTCTTCCAAACCTGGGTCGGGGTCGGCTTCTGGCCAATCTCTCGCTCCTATATAGCCGTGTTAGTGAGATAAATATATTAGAAACAGATAAATAAATTGAAAAACTACTTACCATGCGTTTAGCCAAACGCAAGTAGCCATCGCCGCCAAAGTTGTGCTTGCCCTCGGACCCCATGCGACACTGTCTAGCCTTTATGGACTTACCGATGAAAGCTTCGCTAGCCCAGTGCCGACAGAGAGCTAAGTACGCCTCAATGTTACCTTGTAACCAGGAAATACTAACCTGCACATATTTCATTTTTCATCAATGCAGTTAACATACATAGATATTGTAAATATTTAACAATATTAAAAACTTACCTCCGCATACTTCTCCTCTGTCATGTACGCATCGGAGTTGTTCCTAAATGGACACCTTTGCTGCTCTTGCTCCTGCTCCCGGGGGTGACGCTTGTAGTACGCGTTGATGGCCTGAATCCGGGTGTTCGGCAACGCAGCCATCGTGAGCTTCTGAGAGTTGTAATGGAACATGAATCTTGCGTGGTCATCCATGCCCGGTTCCTCTACTTGGTACCTCAACTTTAAGCAAACAAACATTTAAGTGATATGTATTAACAATTCAAACGAGTTGAAAAAATGAAACAATTAAACTTACCATAAAATTGTGCCACATGGCTCCCTGAACTGCGCCGTGAACCGAGTGAGAGACACAAGCGTAGTCATCCCATGACAGGGTAGAGAAACCGTTAATGACACCGGGGTAGTACAACTTCACGATAGCAGCCAAGACATTGTTAACCTGCCTGAGGTGTTTCTCGACCCCATTGAATGAAAAGTCATACCAACATCTGCAAGATATATTAAATCATTAAGCAAAGGAAAATAACATCTAATATTTAATATACTATATAAAATATTGTCTCCGATAGAAGTAACCGGAGGAGGAGCCGCATAGTGGGTCCTCCTCGTCCGTCGCCTCTGCTACGACGCCGCCACGTCCTGCGGCCCGGAAGGCTCTACGGAACCACTGGAGTCCAAAGGAAGGCTAGCGGTAGCCGGCTGCAAAGGGAGGCTTGCGCTAGCCGGCTCCGAAGGGAGGCAAGCGCTAGAGGGCTCCTGTAGCGGCCCCGCCTCTGACTCGGGCTCCTGTAGTGGCCCCCTAGCCTCTGACTCGGACTCAGAAGACTCTGAGTCAGACTGCAAAAAAGAAAAAGATTGACAATAAATAATTATAAAGAACTGCATTATATAAAATAACTTTATTATAAACTAAAATATACCTCCGTCCGCTGAAAACATACATGAGCTGAGGGTGGAGCGTGCGCCAGAAAGAGGGAACATCGGCTTGAAGGTAACGAGGTCCCTGATCAAGGGTCTCGTGGCGGCTCAAACCCTCTCACTAGCTTCCCCTTCCCCACCCCCTTCGATGACATCCTATTACAAGGAATAAATGATTAATATGCAAAGATAATATACAAAATTAATGTTAAGTTAGTGAATAAAACATTACTTCATAAATTTCAAAATTCATCAACATCACGATCATGCACCCTACTCCTTAAACCAGCCCATCGATCTTCTTCTTCCGCATATCGTTTTTGTTTCTGCAAATCAGCAGGTTCGACTAAGTCAACGATATCTTCAGTTTCTGATTCTGATTCTGATTCCGTTTCCGCTTTCGTGACAATCTCAATATCTTGAGCGTATCCAACTAAGTCATCGAGTCCTACACCGGGCTCGATTGAGAATGAGCCTGGCAACTCTTCCTCTTGGTATACCTCATCAGCCTCAACTTCCTCATGGTAGTCATCATCTCCTACAGCGTATAATCGCTCACGAGGATTCACTTTATGTACCACCCACCAAGCTTTGAATTTATTGCATGGATAAGGTAGATATTACACTTGCTCTACTTGGTGTGCAAGAACAAATGAATTGTATCCTTTCAACCGTTCCTTCTGAATTACTCTAAGCATGCCAAATTCGTTTACTCGAATTCCACGAATAGAATCAAATCATTCGCAGTCAAAGAATACTGCTTGAATTGTCTCGTTTCCGACAAAAGTGAATTCAAGGATTTTTTTTAATAATCTTGTAGTATTGAGTTTCACATTCCTGCGAATCGATTGCCCTCATCACAACTCCGATATTACATGTTGCCGCGAGAGGACGAAGAGATTCAAATCGAGTTGTATGGAGTCGAAAGTCGTTGACGTCATATTGACCATAGCTTCTGACGTTAAGCACTCCATAGGATAGTTGTCGCAAATCTTCATGGACGTTGGCATCTTTTTTGCACTGTCCAAGAAGTTATTAGAAAACATAAGCATTCTTAAGTTATAAGAAAACATTGTTAATATTGATAAGCTAATGAGAAAATGTTACATGATCTCGAAACCAGGAAAGAAAATTATATCCCCCGTTTATTCCTTCCCGTCGAATCTGTTCTATTTTCTTGCTAGTGGGTTGATGTCTATGTCTCCAATTTTGCTTGTCGAACATACTGCATGAAAAGAGAACCTTTTAGAATACATTTGTTGCAAAATATGGTGACAAGCATAAGTGTAGGAGAAACACTTACTTAAAATATTCATCCATTTCATACATATTAGCTTACATGTAGAAGAAAGCAACACGCCTTTCATTTTCGCTAACGTCGTAGGAAGTGTAACTACCAACAGTAGTGCCTCTTGTTGCAAAAATGGAGAGATCACTACAAGGAGGTTGCTCATCCATTGTATCGCATTGCCGAAGTATTAACATTGTGTTCCTCTGCAAAGTAAACACTTGAGAAGTATCTTACTTCCTTAAGAGTAAAAGCTTCGGCGATGCAACCTTCAACCCTTGCCCTGTTACCAACCATTTGTTTCAGATATCTGAGTGATCTTTCAATATAATACATCCACCTATATTGCACGGGACCACCAATTTCCAGTTCAAATGGAACATGAATTAAGATATGTTGCATTGGATTCAAAAATCCTTGATAAAGTTTTTTTCCATCTTACACAGAAGTACCATAATCTCCTTCTCCAACTTAGTCATCATCTCTGGCATGATTTCTTTAGCACAGAGTCTCCTATAGAAGTGGCTAAGCTCGTCTAACACCTTCCACACCACATCGTCAAAGTAGCCTCGAAACATAACAGGTAGAAGTCTTTCCATGATTATGTGATAATTATGACTCTTCAACCCAATGAGCTTTCCCGTTTTCATATTCACGGCTCGTCTCAGACTAGCTGCATTACCATATGGGAATTTCAACCTTTGCAACCATTCGATAACTTCTTTCTTTTCTTTAGGTCGAAGACAGAAAGGATGGCGTGGCTTACCACAATTTTCCGAGAGCTCATGATTTGACAGTTACAAAGCTCGATGAGATCCTTTCGAGCATTTAAATTGTCTTTTGTTTTGCCTTTCATGTCCATGCATGTGCTTATGATACATTCGGCCATGTTACGCTCTTGATGCATGACATCAATGTTGTGCCTTAGAACCAACGACTTCACATACGGTAGCTCTAAAAGTCAACATATGTGAGTCCAATTGTGTTTGTCTCCGTAACCTTCAAAATATCCAAGACGACCTTCATCTGGCACCAATTTATCCAACATATTAGATATTTTTGACCTGATAAGTCGTATCGGTAGTCCTTTAGTGACAAAGGTGTTCTTTTTGAAGACATTCCTCCGTTGTCTAAACAAGTGATTCAAAGGCACCCAACGTCTATGACAATTGAAGTACAATATCTTGCCTCCATGGGTAAGTCAAAAGCAATCGATATCTGAGGCACATATCGGACATGCAACCGACCATGAGTGCTCCATCCAGAAAACATGTCATATGCCAGAAAATTAAGGATGGACCACAAATAAGCAGCTCGAAGGTTGAATTTCTGCTTCCGTTAACAGTCGTACGCTTCGACACCTATCCACAACATTTTCAACTCTTCAATAAACGGTTTTAACATCATGTTGAGACGTGATCCAGGATGATCTGGCCAAGGTACAATGAGGCTAAGAAACATGAACTCATTCTTCATGCAAAAAGTCAGTGGAGGATGGTATGAAATGACAAAGACGGGCCAACATGAGTATGGTATGGCGTTTGTGCTTAACGGTGTGAACCCATCTATTGCCAACCCGATGCGAACATTTCTTGCTTCACGACCAAATTCTGGGTTGAACCGGTCCAGCGCCTTCCATGCCTCACCATCGAACGGGTCCATCATGACTCCATTGTTCTGACGCTCACCTTCTTTGTGCTATCTCATGTGTCTGGCCGTTTTTTTTGAAAGGAACAACCATTTCAACCTCGGTGTCACGGGTAAGTAACGAAGCTGCTTACGTGCGACTTCCATCGTTATCACCATCATTATTAACAACTTCGACAAACCTTGGTTGACCACATTTTAGACATTTGTTCTCATTGGCATACTCTCTCCAGAAAAGCATGCAGTTGTACGAACACATATTAATCTTCTCATACTTCACGCGGAGATCGGAAATAATTTTCTTGGACTTATACATATCTTTAGGCACTTTGTTGGGATGTGGAAGGGCATCATTGAACAAATTGATGAGCTCGTTGTAACAGTTATTAGAAAAGAAGAACCTAGACTTCATTGCCATAAGTCTAGTCACAAAATTGAGGATTGTAATTTTAGTGTGTACATGCAGCGACTCTTCTGAATCTTTGAGAAGTTTGACGAACTCTTCAACCTCTTCTGTTTGAGTATCCTCCATAAGCTCTGGTCGTATAACTTCTAGTATCTCATCCACCATATCAACCTCTGTGGCATCATGATTGTCCGCTTCCACTTCTTGTACAGCTCGAGAAGTTGTCTCGCTATGGAAGTTCCACCACTCATAATGTGACACGCAACCGTTTTGACACAAGTGCATAGTAAGTTCCACTTTGTCCAAAAACGTTCCATTTCGGCATTTCGTACATGGGAACCACGCCTTATCACTATTTGACAACGAAAAAGCTCGTTCCACAAAAGCTTCTGTCTTGGTGTACCACTCATATGAGTGACCACTAGTTCTGCTCTTCCAACCAATATACATCAACTACGGTCTTCGCCCATGTTTGACTCTGCGACTTAAAGCTGGACAAATTAGCGTTAGTTTCTCGTTAATTTATGCATGATAGAGGAAAAAATGAGAGAGATAGTGAACTGGGTTCGTTGGGGTCCACCATACACACGCGTGGGTGATTTAGACACATACTTTAACTTAACACTTAATGGGCCACAACAGAACCTATGTGGCCCATCAGGTTTGGGCGGCGACTTCCGCACGCCTCTCCTCCTTCTCCACGGCATTGGCATGTCAGCCATGAGTGGTGAGAAAGACAAAGGGGAAGCAGTCGTTCACACCCTCACATTTCATTTTCATCACCGAGCGACCTCATGGATTCTGATGGCCTTCACAAGGCATCTCCTTCCTTGTGCCTTGCTCCCGACCCTTTGGGAGGTGGGATACTGGGACTAGGAGCGTAGAACGATGAAGGCAGGTAGGATTGGGCTTAGGGCCCTGGGCTTCTTAACTTGGGCCGCCACCTATTGCGGTTGACCTAACTAGGACGCCCCCGCTGAGGACATCTAAACAGCCAGTCCACGTCTCCAGCTAACCAATCTCCGGCCCACACGACCCACCTCTCTTATCTTCCTCACACAATGCTGCTCACACCTCTCGCTCTCCTAGAGCCACCGGCCACCCCCAACGCCGTGGCACCTGACAGCCGGTTGCCCCCGACGCTGCCCTTCTCATGGTGCCCGAGCTCGGTGCCCCAATCGCACCTTCCTCACACCGGCCACCCCCGGCGCCGCGACACCCTGACGGCTGGTAGCCCCCATCTCCGCCCTCCCCACGTCGGTCGAGCTCGGCGTATAATGAAACCAATTAAGCATAATCTACACTAAACTAATTAAGCATAATCTACACTAAGCAAATTAACCACAAAAGCATAATTAAATAAACATAATCTACACTAAGAAAATTAAGCATAATTAAGCAAAGTAACTACTTAATCATAATTAAATAAACAATTATGCAATTTAAACATAATTTAAACAATTAAATTCATTTTCAAATTTGAATTTGAGGGGGGAGGGTTAGGGTTGGGGGTGGGGGAGGGCTCGTGGATGGGGAGGGTGGGGGGGGGGGCTCTGCAGGGAGGATGAGGGTGGGGGGGCACTCATGGAGGGGGAGCGTTGGGGGGGGGGGCGCTCGGGGAGGGGGAGTTGGGGGGGCCCTCGGGAAGAGGGAGTGGGGTGTTTGGAGAGGGTTCCTTGCCTGGCGAGTTGGCGGCAGTGTGGTGGCCGGGCGCTGCGACAGTGTCGGGCTGAGCGGCGGCGTTGGGCGCGGCGGTGGCAGCTCTGGTGGCGGGGAAAGAATCGGGAAGCGGCGGGGAAGGAAAAAGAAGAGGCACGGGCGGGTATAGGTTAAATTCTACAACTTACGTCGGCTAAATTCAACTACATACATCGGCCTGTGAGACTTACGTCGGTCGCTTTTATAACTGACGTAATTTAAGTGTAACTTCTGACAGCCGCATAAGTTACGTTGACTGCAGGTCCCAGCCGACGTAAGTTAATGTTTATTGCTGTCGGCTGATCAACTTACGTCGGCTGCAGGATGGCAGCCGATGTAAGTAAGTTAACTTACGTCGGTTATGAGCAACCGACATAAGTTATTTTAAGTACATCGGTTGCCGACGAATGTTAATCTTGCCGATGTAATTGATTGAGATTCCTGTAGTGAGCGAGATTTTTTTTTTAAAAAAGCGAATCATATGATTTTCCCAAGAACAGTGAATATATAAAGTGGCTCTGATGGCAGAACGAGCTTGACCAGCACCTCGACAACACCGGTTATGCTGGAAAAAAAAAGGAGTTGGGAAGGAGAGAATGAAAGATTGGCCGAGCTAGGTCTTACTAATCCATACGATAATTTTAGTGGACGGCTGAAACCATTTATGTGTGCTCAATCACAGCTGACTGAGTCAGGCCATATCACCTTCTACAGCCCGAGCACCTTATATGTCGCTCAAAGAGCCTGGAGCCTGAGCAGCGAAGACTCAAATGGAGAGAGGGAAAATGATGCCCTCAGCAAGGCCCTGCAAAGACCGGAGCAACTGTAAAAGCCCTAAAATGCAAAGGATCAAATTCAGTTAGGAAGAATAAAAATGAGAAGAAGAAAAAGAATTCAAATAATATAGAAAGAAATCAAATCAATTCAAACCTTAGAGGATGGAAATCAAAATTTAAAGAATAGCTCCTGTTCAAACTGGGTCCCAATATAAATCTGAGTTCACAAATTGATTCCAAATATTCCAAATAACAACTCTGCAAAATTTCAGAATTTATGAAGATTGTTTACTATTCAATTCAATGGGGACATTGAATTCCACTCAAATTCGAATTTTAAATTTGAATTCAAATGAAACTTGCTCATATTGGTGATTTGATTTCAGAATCAAAGTCTTCTTATTTGATTTGGTTTAACCATAAAAATCTAGCATTTTTGGATCAATATTATTGGGAGAATTCAATGACCACAGAGTAGATGAGGATGAGCAGCTGTGGGACCCATCTGCCAGTCTCACATTTGCTGCTGCCGACTCTGTTCTTGGCACATACTACACGATCTTTTCCATAGCCGGATCCCAGGTCATGGAGTGCTGGTTGCTTGAAGGCGAGCTGATCTATTCCTCTCTCTCCGATCAACTTCCACTGAAGAGGAAAGCTAGCAATCGCTCTCTGCTCGCTCTCCGCTCGCTCTCGCTCTCCTCCCGCACCACTAGCAGCGCCGCCGATTGAGCTTCATTTCACCAGAGATCCAGCCATCATTTCCTCCTGACTTCAAAAGCAAAGTGGAGTCTAACCTTCTGCTCTACCTTCTGGTGCCAATCGTTCCTTGGTTCCTCACCTTTTGGTGTGCTATTTTGAAGTTTTGGTGGACCTCACGGGTGAAGCCGCCTGGTACCGTCTCTGCTCCACCGTTGCGCCACCAGACCAAGCCATGTCACGAGCTGCTCCCTGAAGCTAAAAGATGCATCTGTGCACCTAGTAACTCAAGGTGAAAACCGTTCCTCCTTTCCTTCAGTATCGAGCAAGTTATTTTCATTTTACTCTCGGCCATTTCATATGAACTAGCTAGGTCTCCCGTCAAATTCGGTTTCTACATGAAACTATTCTCTGAGTTAGTTAGCAAATAGCTAGAATACCTCCTTGCACACTTTATGGAGCTTTTTGTACCAAAAGTTATCGACTAGGTGTGAAGAATCGCGAGTTCTTCTCGCCACCATTGAAAACGGTCTCTTTTTCCCGTCGACTTGCAGTTGCCTGTTGTTCCATGGTGTTCACACCTTCTGATGGCCTCCCTAATGCTCCTAGGAGCCTCCCCGACCTTTTTCTGAGCCGTGTGCACTGTGTGCGTGAAGTTCTGACATCATCGGAACCCTAGCGCCGCCGATGCCATCAAGCAAGAAGCTCCGGCCGTCCTCAGCTTGGGATGTCCCTACCATTTTTCTCACCATGCGTATTTAGGCACAGGCGGCCATTGCCAGGTGTGGAGAGGCACTGTAGTGCAGTGCCGGCGAGCCTCGCTGGAGAGCGCCGCCGCAGAAACCACGGGTGCCGCCCCGTCGGCTGGTTGAAGAAACCCCTAGGATCGCATGTCGGTGACCCATTTCCTTTGCGACTGATCTGCTATGGCTACATGATCCAGTGCGGCTACGCACTGAGGACCCTGTGGCCAGCCGTGTGGCTTCAACTAGGGGTGCCCATTTCAATTGGTTGGGGCCCAGTGACATTTGAATCAATTCAAAATTTTTCAAATAAAAGTAGAATTCATTCAAACTTCAAAACTCAATAACTCTCAGTAGGATGGTCCGAAATTAGTCAAACAAATTTTGTTGGAAAGGTCTTGATCTCTAGTTTCTGGTAGTGTTAGTGGTTTGTCATGAAAGCTCAAATTAATTTCTTGTAATTCATTTCCTCCAAACACCTAGAGAATTGTCATGATCCTTCCACTAGAAAAATCCCAAACATTACCAGAATCTCCACTTAGGTGTTATTGAGTCCCAGAAAAAGTTTCATGACCAATGGACCTGTATAACTTATCCAAATCTCAGTTTAATCTCTGTTATTGATAAATAAGAGAAACATTTTTCCAGATTCTGATTCCAACTTGAAAATTAAATTCATTCTAGTATATTCGCTCAAATAATTACAAATACATTCTTTTATACACATACTGATCCCAATCTTGCAGTGGTGCAATTGGTTAAACATGAAAGTGTTGGTGATATGCCCAAGAGGCAATCATAACAATTCTGGTTAAGACCTGTTGGATATTTGATCCATAAGCAATTAGGGTAGTAATGGGCCTGCGACCTAAAAGCCCATTAGTACGCCTATAAATACGATGGGTAGCATTTGGGGCTAATTACTCCACCACGTGACAGGCCTAGCTGCCACCCCTCGCAGGCCTCACGCCGAGACCCTTGCCGCACACGCGGTGCTAGCACACCGGCGCACGGCGTTCCTCCCCGTACGTGCTATTGCTGCGCTGATCAGCTATGAAGATCATGATCGTCTACTTGCTGCTGTGACGAGGACGAGGAAGAGATGAATGAGGTCGTCTGCTTCCCCTACACCGACGTGCGTCTACGTTCCACTGCGCTGCGCGTCTAGTAGTAACGATCTATGACCTCTGTACTCGCATGTTTCCTGGGTGATACGGTAGAGTTGCTAGAGTAGGGTACCATCGATTTCCCAATAGTGGTATTAAAGATAGGTTTGCGTAGTCTTTGGTCTGGATCTTGTTAGTAGATGTGATCTACTTCAGACATGTTCATACGATGAATTTTATCGCACGATTTTTGGAGTTTGGAATTGGTTAGAGTAGATTGTGATTGTATATGACTAAAGGGTCAGTTTGTGCACCTTCTCTGCTGTGTGCACAACCTGCCTCTACTAGCTGGAATCAGCATCGGAACTAATCGCCTACATAGCTAATAGATTGAGCCAACAGACCACGGTTATGAGTCATGATCTACTTATGAATAACCGGTCACATTGAAAATTGAGGCATTCTGAATGGCCCGGATTCGGATTGATTTGATCAATCTGATAAGATTTTCATAGTGATTTCACAGATTCATAGTGATTTCATATATGCGATCCATGTAATTCTGTAATTGGGACCGCTGTTTTGCTGTCTGCTATAGCGAATACATAATACAGTTTCGCGCTAGAAATCGTTCTACGCTTAACTCGTTTTTGTGGGAATGATGTGAATGGTATGGCCTTAATGTGATATGATGATCTCTGTGTAAATTCGTGCAGCCTGCGTGTTGCAAATTTAACACAACCGGGTTGAGGTTGTCACATAATTCCTGCGTGTCGACCTGTGATGCTTGACCTCTCATGTAATTTATTTGGTAGCTATTAGTTGTATTAGCTTCTTTTATGATCATGGAGATGTCTTCGAGCATGGTGGAGATGGATATCACAACAGAAAGGGAGGCATGACAGCTCAGATCATGATGGAACCATGGCGATGGAGAGCATTATAATTTTAAGGGCCATACTATTCACAATATGATATGATCATATATATGTGATTTTTACGTATTACTATTCTTTTCATTCTTTTAATATGGTGGATGTTTGTCATGATAGAATAGCTTCCCCCAGAAAAGTGGAGTATTTGATGCCATTTACCAATAACTGCACCTATGTTATTTTGATCGCTGTGTGGTAGGTTTGGCAAAACAAAGTACCATCATCTATCATAATGCATAGGGTTAATGTTGGACATTCACATGCATATAGTGTTGGTTTACTCAACAAAGCTATCAAAATAGTTTTGGGCTTTATGACATAGAGTTGGGAGCTGGGGCATTGGATGTCACCCAACAAACAAGAGTCATATAGGGATATGATTAACAGTGGTTGTTTACCTATGTCACTAATTTCCTAGCAGTGAAGCCAAAGCTCACTAGGAATTAGTGAATATGGATCTTGAACCACTATATGTCGTTAGAGCGAGGACGATGATCATATAGTGGTGATATCTTTTATTAAGCTATTAATAGAAGATTGGTACATAACATAGTGCTAAACCTTGCATATTTATTTTCTATTGTAGATAATATCTGCTAGTAACAATTCTAGTTTCAATTTGCAATCCTTGCTAGAAAAGGAAAAGCTCAATGGAGCTAACTTTATCGATTGGTACCGCAACCTGAGAATTGTTCTTAGGCAAGAGAAAATCGAGTATGTTCTTCTGCAGCCTTACCCCGATGACCTCCCAGCTGATGCAACTAATGCAACACGTAGAGCTTATACGAAGCACTATGATGATGCACTTAATGTAAGTTGCCTCATGCTCGCCACTATGTCCCCTGATCTGCAAAAATAGTATGAGCATACAAATTCTTATTCTATGAATGAGAGACTCCGTGGAATGTTTGAGAATCAAGCAAGGGATGAGAGATACAACATCTCAAAGTCCTTGTTCTTATGCAAGCTGGCGGAGGGTAGCCTGGTCAGCCCTCATGTAATCAACATGATTGGTTACATTGAAACTTTGGGCAAACTTGGTTCTGAACTCAAGGATGATCTGGCTATTGACGTTGTTCTCCAGTCGCTCCCACCGAGCTACGAGCCATTTATTTTGAATTTTCAAATGAATGGCATGGAGAAAACTTTGGCTGAATTGCAAGAGATACTTAAAACAACCGAAGAAAGCATTAAGAAAAATGCCACTCATGTGATGATGGTACAAAAGGAGAATAAAAAGAGGAAGCGTGTGACACATCCTAAAGGTAAAGGCAAGGGAAAGGTTCCCGATGAGCCTTCAAGCTTAAAGTCTAAACCAAAGGGCAAATATGGCCTTCTCCTGATGATGAATGCTTTCACTATCATGGTAAGGGGCACTAGTCTAGGAACAGCAAGAAGTACTTGGAGGATAAGAAGAAGGGAAGTGAGACTTCCGCTTCAGGTATAAATGTTATAGAAATTAACATTGCATTATCTCCTAGTGAATCATGGGTATTTGATACTGGATCATGATTCACACTTGCAAATCATTGCAGGGTTAAAGTGAGACTAGAAGATTTGCAAAATGCGAGTCAGATGTTTGTGTCGGCAATGGAGCAAAGGTTGCGGTTATAGCTGTCGGAACATACCACTTGTCATTACCCTCAGGATTAGTTTTGGAATTGTATAATTTTTATTGCATTCGTACCTTGAGCAAGAACATTATCTCTTCTTCGTGTTTAGAAGAAGTTGATCGTTATGAGATTGTAATAATGAACAAATGTTGTTCTATTTATTACAATAATATTTTCTATGCTCAATGTCCATTGGTGAATGGATTATATGTTCTTGATCTTGAGGATAAAACTGTCTCTAACATTAATACCAAAAGGGCTCGACGTAATGATCTAAATCCCACTTTTATTTGGCATTGTCGCTTAGAAAAACTTACAACAGCAAGATTGTATATATATCTCTCCTCTTTAGTTTCAATATATGGAAGAAATATTTTGGACAAGAACAATAGGAGATATTGCCCCCAAAGGTCATATAAATGAGAAACGCATTGAAAAACTCTATAAAGATTGTTTACTAAGCTCATTTGATTTTGAATCACTTGACACATGCGAATCTTGTTTGCTTGGGAAGATGACCAAAGCACCCTTCACTGGTCAAAGTGAGAGGGCGTCTGACTTGTTGGGACTTATACATACAGATGTATATGGACCAATGAGTTCAATTGCCAGAGGTGGTTTTCAGTACTTCACCGCATTTACTGATGACCTTAGTAGATAAGGTTATGTCTACCTAATGAGGCACAAGTCTGAATCCTTTGAAAAGTTCAAAGAATTTCAAAATGATGTACAAAATCGATTGGGCAAGACAATTAAACTTCTACAATCTGATTGTGGGGGTGAATATTTGAGCCATGAATTTTATGATCATTTAAAACAATGTGGAATTGTTCCACAGTTGACTCCATATGGAACGCCTCAATTGAATGGGGTGTCCGAGCAGAGGAACCGAACCTTGTTGGACATGGTTAGGTCGATGATGAGCCATGTAGATCTTCCACTATCCTTTTGGGGTTATGCTCTTAAAACTGTTGTGTTTACACTAAACAGGGTCCCAACTAAGTCTATTGAGAAGACACCATATGAGATGTGGACCAGGAAACATCCCGGATTGTCTTTCCTCAATGTTTGGGGGTGTATTCTTATGTCAAATGTTTGACGTTAGACAAACTCACTCACAAATCAGACAAATGCTTCTTTGTGAGATATCCTAGGGAAAGGAAATGATATTATTTTTATAATAAAACAGAGGGTAAAGTGTTTACTGCTCACAATGGTGTCTTCCTGGAGAAAGAGTTTCTCTCAAAAGGAGTTAGTGGGATCAAGGTGCATCTTGAAGAAATTCAAGAAACACCTGAAAATGTTTCGACATCCACTGATCCTATACAGGATGTACAAGATGTAGTGCAACCAGTTGATGAAACACCAGCCTCACGAAGGACTACGAAGGTATGTTGTGCACTGAAAAGTTAACGCTTCCAACCACAGAGCAGCATGACATGGTATTGTTGGACAATAATGAGCCAATGACCTATACCAAAGCAATGATGAGAGCCAACTCTGAGAAGTGGCTTGGAGCCATGGAATCTAAAATTGAATCTATGCATGAAAATCAAGTTTGGAACTTGGTTAATCCAATCGAAGGTGTGAGACCTATCGATTGTAAATGGATTTTCAAGAAAAAGACCGATATGGATGGAAATGTTCACATCTATAAAGCGATTGGTGGCGAAAGGTTTCAAACAAATTCAAGGTGTTGATTATGATGAAACTTTCTCACCCATCGCAATGCTTAAGTCTGTTCGGATTCTCCTAGCCATTGCTGCATATTTTGATTATGAAATATGGCAGATGGATGTCAAAATAGCATTTCTTAATGAAAGTCTGACTGAGGATGAGTACATGACACAACCTGAGGGTTTTGTTGATCCTAACAATGCTAGTAAAATATGCAAGCTTCAAAAGTCCATCAATGGGTTGAAGCAAGCATCCCAGAGTTGGAATCTACGTTTTGATGAAGTGATCAGAGGGTTTGGTTTCATCAAGAATGTAGAAGAACCTTGTACTTACAAGATGTTTAGTTGGAGCGCACATATATTTCTGGTCCTATATGTAGATGACATATTATTGACCGAAAATGATATTCCAATGCTTGATGATGATAAATCCACATTAAGAAAAAGTTTCTCAGTGAAGGATTTAGGAGAGGCAGCATACTGTTTGGGCATAAAGATCTATAGAGATAAATCTAAAAGGCTATTTGGATTAAGCCAAGATACATATATTGACAAGATATTGAATAGGTTCAATATGCAAGATTCCAAGAAATTTTTCTTGCTAATTTCACATGGCTTTACTCTAAGCAAGAGTCAGTGTCCTTCGACACCTGATGAGCAAAAGGGGATGACAGTGATTCCTTATGCTTCGACTATTGGATCCATCATGTATGCCATGCTATGTACACGTCCAGATGTATCTTATGCTCTAAGCATCACGAGCAGGTATCAATCAGATTATGGTGATGCTCATTGGACTGTTGTCAAAAACATCCTTAAGTACTTGAGAAGAACTAATGATACATTCTTAGTGTTTGGAGGTGAAAAAGAGCTCGTTGTAAAAGGTTACACCAATGCCATCTTCCAAACTGATAAGGATGATTCTAGATCGCAATCCGGTTTTGTATTCATCCTCAATGGAGGGGCAGTGAGCTGGAAAAGTACCAGCAAGATACAGTAGCAGATTCAACAACAGAGGCAGAGTATATTGCAGCTTCTGAAGCTGCAAAGGAAGCTGTTTGGATCAGAAATTTTGTTTCTGAGTTGGGTGTTGTTCCTAGCGTGTCCAATCCCGTGGATCTCTATTGTAACAATAGTGGAGCCATCGTACAGGCAAAGGAGCCTAGATCACACAAAAGATCCAAACACATACTACGACGCTATCACCTCATTCGAGAGATCATCAACTGAGGTAATGTGAAGTTATGCAAGGTGCACACGGATTTGAATGTTGCAGATCCGTTGACAAAACCTCTTGCACAATCAAAGAATGAGCTACACACGTGATCTATGGGTATTAGATACATACATCAGTGATCATAGTGTGTAGTGGGAGACTTCTGTCACAGCTATGTTTATGTACTATTAAATAAATTGTTACATGTGTAATCATTATTTACATTGATCATCAAGTATGTGACTTGTTCGTGGAACTCATTGTTAATAGTAATGTTACTCTAAATGATCCCTAGTCTATATCATTATATGAGATAATGATGTCACACAGACTAGCACATGTATTAATTGATGGTCACGTTTCACGGATCAGAGATATAGAGATATCAAATTAATAATGTGAACACATGTTAGTGAACATGGTGTTGGATTGACCCACTCCAAGACACTGCTGGGATTGTTATTTCCATATGTGCCATCAGTTGGTCTTGAGTGATACACCTGCTAGATCCTTAGACCTGAGATCGCCATTGGTTCTCACTATGTGTAGTTGTGTATTTTGAGACTACCAAACGCTACTCCGTAACTGGGTAGTCATAAAAGTAGTCTTGGGTACATAATGAAACATAGAATAGGATGTGCGCGGATCAATATGGGATTTGCCCCTCCTTAATAACGGGAGAGATATCTCTGGGCCCCTCGAGATAGTTGGATTTGAAGGTGCATGGCCATGCCAGAGTGACTAAAGGTTAATCTTGACTAAAAGTTAGTCAAGGAATGAATCCACTATTTGATCGAGTGAATGGTCGAGCTATCACAAGGATGGCACGCATCTCGCCTTGAGCTTGACTGGTATCATGAAGCAAAGGGATTAGCATGTTCAATGTATCTAGGTTCAGCCGATACGATCTTTATGTACATTCGGGGGTCAATATGTCCTGCTAGGTACCTCTACTGACTTGTGGTGGAAACGGTTTCCATCTAGAACTGACTACACATGAACCTAACGGGTCACACACTTAAAGGGTTGGAATATTGAAAAACATGGCTAGATGATTGTCTCTAGTGCAAGTGGGAGATTGTTGGAGATATGCCCAAGAGGCAATCATAACAATTCGGGTTAAAGTCTGTTGGATATTTGATCCATAAGCAATTAGGGTAGTAATGGGCCTGCAACCTAAAAGCCCATTAGTACGCCTATAAATACGAGGGGTAGGATTAGGGGCTAATTGCTCCACCACGTGACAGCCCTAGCCGCCACCCCTCGCAGGCCTCACGCCGAGACCCTTGCCGCAGATGCGGTGCTAGCACACCGGCGCACGACATTCCTCCCCTTACATGTGGACCCCGTAGAGGCTCTACTGCTATTGCTGCGCTGATCGGCTACGACGATCGTGATCGTCTACTTGCTGTCGTGACGAGGACGAGGAGGAGACGAATGAGGTCGTCTGCTTCCCCTACACTGACACACATCTACGTTCTGCTGCACTGAGTGTCTAGAGGTAACGATCTATGACCTCTGTACTCGCATGTTTCCTGGGTGATGCGGTAGAGTTGCTAGAGTAGCGTACCACCGATTTCCCAACAGAAAGTCCCATAATTTTCATAATTAATTCCTTTGAGCTAACTGCTTGGGAAATTAATTACTCATGTTCTACTAATTGGAAAATTCCAACTTTTGGTCAGAACATTCACTCTAGTACACTTGATCTCTGGTAAAAATTTTGAGTTCATTGGACTTCATTTAGTGGACCAAACATTGTGCAAATCCCCAATATCCATATAAATTTCAGAAATGTACAGAAACATTCAGATTTTAGCCTAAATTGTAAACTCTATTTCTCCCTGTAGGAAGCTCAGAAAATTATGAAACGAATTTTCCTAGAACCAGTGACACCTCCTCTATCATGATCACCCACTGTTAGGCATGATAAAGATCCATATTAAATACCAACTTCCAAATAAGGCTTTTAATTGTTGGAATTTTAGAGACAACAAACTTCCTTGAACATCTCCAATTCTTGGTCTAGGTCTTCCCCATAGAACCTAATAGCTACTATAAAAATTTCAAAGCAAATTAAAATCATCTTCATACCTGATTAGTGTTTATAAAGTCTTTTATATAGTTTCAATATCACTCATGTACTTTATATATTGCATATCATATAGTGACCGAGATCGTGGAGGAGACGGAGCCCTTGGAGAGTATACCACCAGAAGCTAACTTCCCCTCTTATTTGCAGCCCGGCAAGCCCCGGTTTGCATTTTAGAGATTTTGCAAAGTTTTCATTTGTATTACTATTAAGTCTATAGTTTGAATTGCATTATGTCTAAGGTGTATTGATACTCCAATTGCATGACCCACAATCCCATGGAGTATTTGGGTAGCTGTATAGCTCAACGTGTAGGATTGCCATGCTAATGTTATATGGAATCTGGTAGAACTCGAGTAGTTGGAATCTACTCGCAAGATAGTTACACCGTCACAAGGGATTGGTTTAAGTTGAGAATGCTATATGAGTATTAATATGAGGCCGTGCAGCAGCATAGGAAGCAGTGAGATGTGGTCTCACGTCCATAGCGCTGCATGTGTCAATTGAGGACCGATCCGTGTGCGGCCTCGCTGAGCAAGTTTGAACTGTACTGAATGCATACTGGGCATATGGAACCCAGAAAGCCGATGTAACTTGATAACTTGGGTTTCGAGGCATAGCCCACTGTCGATAGGGGTGGGATGAGGGTAGCAAGGTGTAAATCTGCCGGCGGGCACAAACACGCTCCATGCGGGGACCATATGCCTGTGATGGTGGGACCGGTTTGGCATTTGAGTTTCTTGTGAAAGGTTGCTACATATGATGTCGTAAGGATCACAACACGCTTATTATGCATGGGTCTGTGTTACATGTTATCCGGGTGTCTACTGATTGCAATCACCGTCCCTCGTGGTTATTTGAGAACCGCTTGTTCACTATGTCGTGACATAGTAAATACTGAAGAAGCCAGAAGAATATGATATATTGAATTATAATTGCTTTGCAACTATGATTGCTATGGAATATGCTCACTAAAGTTACTTTTATTAAACCTTTAATCTGCTGCTAATAACTTGAAAAATATGGATCAACATGTAGACAAGTCATTTACTGCTATATGTATTCTTATGTTAAGTATCCTTGCATGTAGAGTTCCATGTTTAGATTAGACGGTTAAGTCTTGCTGAACCTTCGTGCTCACGGTTGCTATATTAAGTTGTTTGCAGGTAAGAAGTATGAGGAAAGGCCCGAGGACAAGGCGATGCCCATCGGGGTATACTGCCGAGTGGGAGCCCTGCACGCTGCCATGATCTTTGAGTGCTGCTAGTGCGAAGCATCCAAGGGCATGGACGTTTTTGCTTTTGCATAGCTAGTGCTGAGAGCATAGCTATGATGTATAGGTTTCTTTTCTACATTAAGTATTGTAAACTTCTGCTATGTTTATAAATAAAAGAGTTGGTTTGTATTTTGTCTCGTTCTTTTCATGTATGCTGTTGGGTGTCTCATCGCACGATACCACCAGATGAGATCCTTGGATGTCAGGACCCCAATCCTCACATCCTGGTATCAGAGCATCATTGGGAACAACGAGCCTAAAAAGCGCATATTTTATAAAACTTAGAAGTATATGAGTGAGGAATAGGTATATGCCCATTAAGGACTATTACTAGTATAAGTTATTAAGGTGGCAATGCTAACATATATGTTATTATATTTTGTAACAATGCTCTGACATCAGATAAGAGGTAAGGTAAGCCACCGCAAGCGGATCAATTGTGGTAAGCTCACCATGCGAGAGGTAGCATGTGATTGTTCCCTATGGCTTGGCACAGAAGTTAATATGAGTCTCTGAACCTCTTCATGGTTATGAGAACATATGAAATGCTGCTCCCCGGCATGCTTCAGGCAAAAGTGTGGATACCCCATCGCGTGGTCAAAAACACGAAGTATGCAGCTCTTGACGTTCAATGTTCAAAAGGCCATACGCAGCGCTGATCCCTAGCGCAAGAGATAAATGACGTGGCCACCTATTGTGCGGCTGAAAAGCATGTAGTGTGTTTTTTAATAAACATGCGAAAGTGCCTCCCACTGGTGCAGCATTAGGCAAAGATGTGGGACCTCGTCGGGTGGTAGAAAACCTGGCCATATACCTAGAGACATGACTTCACTCGCGGGCGACTCACATCAGTGTCGTATGCATTTGCTTGCAACTATATATTATTATGACCGCCTGTCGTGCTGCCTATGTGGCCTGCCTGAAACATGGCTTATTGAGTGGATTTTGAATGTGTGTCTTCTGCAGGTACACTGACTATGATAGCAACCCACGTAGCAAACGTTTGTGAGTGGACGATACTAAGGGCCACCAATAGACGTATCTGGATATACCAGTTAGATTTTCAATTGGTGAGGCACGTAGTACCGTCAGTATCACATTTGATACTTTACCACCCTCCATGATAGAATGGATGCATTATGTTTCTAAAGTCCGACTATCGTGCTGGTGTGTTTTGGACATTGCAAAGCGCTTTCTAATCAAAGCTTGTGTAGAGAATCAAGGTTCTTTGTTGCTGGCAGAAGTTTGCTCAACTTTGCCAGGTTGAAACCTTTGTTAAATGTATGTAACCATAGGGGTATGCTATAGGGATGGAAAGGTCATCAAGTCCTATACAAGTTTCTTTTTTATCACTAGTACAACAAAGCCTTCTAAAGCTGCATAAATTGTTCCCTACGAAAACTACTACAGGTGCCTGACCAATCAAACCAGTTTCTGCATTTTTACCATAACTCTTGGTAGAAAAATATCCTACACTATTGTGATACATATTTGGAAAGGGTGGAAGCAGCACTACAAATTTGTAATTCTGAGGGGTTTCTCGATTCAACACTTAACCAAATGAAACTCTGGGTTCAAACTGGTACTCTACAGAACTGCTGGCAGAAACCAGTCAACTCATCTTTCTGTTATGAATTGTGGGCTTGTATTATTGAGGAGGCCAGAGGCCTCTATAAATAAATGTACAGAGGTGGTAAATATACAAGAACCCTTATGCAAAAGGGAAAATATAAAACACACCCCTACATCTCTAACACCCCCCTCAAACTCAAGGTGCATCACAAACACTGAGTTTGGAGAGATAAAAACTATGTTGAGCTCGGGTTTGTGCCTTCGTGAAGAAATCCGCCAGTTGAAGCTATGAAGGCACATAATGGAGATCAACAACACCGTCCTGTACCTGTGCTCGTGTATAAGAAGCATCAACACCAATATGCTTGGTAAGCTCATGTTTTACCAGATCACGAGCAATACTGATTGCACCTGTACTGTCAGACAAAAGAGGAGTCAGCATAGCAACAGACACACCAAAGTCCTCAAGCAACCACCACAGCCAAGTAACCACTGCACTCACAAGAGCCATAGCACGCAACTCAGCCTCTGCACTTGAACGAGAAACTTCTACCTGTTTCTTAGTCTTTCAAGCAATGAGGGAACCACCAAGAAGAACACAATAGGCAGAAAGAGATCGACGATCAGAGGGATCACTAGCCCAAGTAGCATCAGAATAATGCTTTGAGCTGTAAAGAGCTAGAGTGTGGAAAGAACAAACGTCTGGAGATAGTACCACGAAGATAACGCAAGACACGAAATAGGTAACTATAGTGGACCTAGGTGGGAGCCGAAACAAACTAACTCAGAATATGAACAGAGTATGAGATATTAGGACGAGTGACACCAAGGTACACAAGACTCCCTACAATATGATGATAACGAGTAGGATCATCAAGAGGCTCACCATCAGTGGCTTGAAGATGGACATTAAGTTCCATGGGAGTCTCAACAGTCCGGTGATCAGTAAGAGAAGCCCGATCAAGAAGATCTTGAATGTACTTCTCCTAAGACAGAAAAATTTCCTCAGAAGAGGAGGAAACCTCAATCCCAAGAAAGTAGCAAAGAGGAACAAGATCGGACGTAAGAAATTGCTCACTGAGATGGGCCTTTACAAAGGCTATGTACTCAGAATCGTCTCCGGTGATGATCATGTCATCAACATAGAGAAGAAGAAGAGCGCCGCCCCGAGATAAAGTGTGTACAAAAAGTGCGGGATCATGAGCACTGGCAGAGAAACCAGCAGTAGTGACCACAGATGCAAAACGCTGAAACCAAGCACGAGGAGCCTGCTTAAGGCCATAAAGAGAACGTCAAAGGCGACAAACCATACCCTCATGAATAGAATACCCAGGTGGTGGCTGCATATAAACCTCCTCACGCAACTCACCATTAAGAAAGGCATTCTTCAAATCAAGCTGAGAGATGGACCAGTCACGAATAGAGGCCACAGGAAGCAGAGTGGGAACAGTGGTCATGTGAGCGACAGGAGCAAAATTATCATCATAGTCATGACCATGTTCCTGCTGGAAGCCACGAGCGACTAATCGAGCCTTATACCGCTCAAGTGAACCATCAGAGCGAGTCTTAACCTTATAGACCCACATACACGTCATCGTGCGAACACGTGGGGGACATGGTACAAGTTCCCATGTGCCAGTGCGCTCAAGAGCAGCAATCTCCTCGGCCATCGCATGCTGCCATTCCGGATGAGGAACAACATCACGATACGTAGCCGGCTCAGGAAGAGCAGCAGCAACAACAAAGCTAGAAGGAGAATATCTATTAGGAGGTTGTCGAGGACGATGACCACGTAAAAGATGCTGCTCGGGAGAAGAATCATTAGAAGAAGATGATTCTTCAAGAGAAGAGGACGTCCCAGAAGAGGCAGACTTAGCCGGAGAAGATGGATCAGAAGATGACCCAACCGGAGTAGACGGCTCATCAGAAGAAGCTGGTACGTCTGAAGGAGAGACAACTCGTCGAGTATAGACCTGTGTCACAGGAGCCTTCAAAGTATAATCGGGAACCAAAGAAGCAGGCTCCAAAGAAGAAGGAACCATGGAACACGACACTGAGTGTGAAGGTGGTACAACAGTAATTGGAGCATCTGGAAGGAACAAAAATGAAAGGGGATCGACTACAGATACAGAAGAAGTCTCAGAAGAAGGACGAGGATAGAAAGGATGTGTTTCATCAAAAACAACATCACTTGAAATCCTCATCCGTCGGCTAACAGGATCTCAACAACAATACCCCTTATGTTCCGAACTATACCCAAGGAAGACACACTCGACGGACTGAGCAGTCAGCTTGGTGCGCTCACGAGGTGCGAGCAGCACGTAGCACACACAACCAAAAAGATGGAGGCTGGTGTAGTTAGGCGTCTTACCTGTAAGACGCTCAAAAGGAACCCCCCCTCTAAGTGTAGATGAAGGCTGAATGTTAATCAAGTAAGCGGCAGTAGAGACTGCCTCAGCCCAAAAATGAGGCGGAATAGAGGAAGCAATCATGAGAGCACGAGCTATCTCAAGAAGATGATGATGCTTATGCTCAGCAACTCCATTTGAGCATGAGCACCAGGACAAGAAAACTGAGCAAGAGTACCTTGCTCAGAAAGAAACTGACTAAGAGTATTAGAAAGGTACTCACCAGCGGAATCAGCTCAAAAAATACGAATAGGGGTGTCAAACTGAGTGCGGATCATAGTCGAGAAGGACTTATAGATAGATAACGCCTCACTATGATGTTTCATGAAGTAAATCCAAGTGTGGTGAGAAAAAATATCTATAAAAATGATATAGTATTTATGTCTGCCTTTTGAAACAAAAGGTGCAGGTCCCCATACATCCTAATAAACAAGATCAAAAGGACGCTCAGAAACTGACTCACTCGAATAATAAGGAAGTTGAATCTGCTTTCTTAATCGACAACCCTGACAATGAGCTAAAGACTCGGAACTAGAGACTAATCCTAAGAGACCACGACGAACTAGGATGGACAAACGAGAACCACAAATATGACCCAGACGATGATGCCACTGAGCAGATGTCAACGTGGACGAAGCAGCAAGACTAGAGCCGGGTGAATTTGCAAGCGTAGCGGAAGGAAGACGAAGCCAGTCAAGCTCCCAAAGACGCTGTGAATCAAGACAACGAGGGCCAGTACCAACTAGGTGACCCGTTCTACGATCCTGGACATAACAAATATCACGATCAAAAATCACTCGACAATCATTATCATTAAGTTGACCAGCAGATACGAGCTGCATTGTTAGTCCTAAAACATTGGAAACATCAGGAACAACAAAGGAGTCAGATAAAAGAGTGCCCTGTCCGACAAAGGAAAGAGGAGAACCATCGGCAGTATGAACAGTGGAAGAGCGATATGAGGGACTCAATGAAGTCAAACTGGTATGATAAGGAGTCATATGAAATGAAGCACCAGAATCGAGAATCCATGAACAAGTTCCTGAAGCAGAAGTGGCAGGTGGTCCCTCAGTGGAAGACAAAGAAGCAACAGTAGTACTCGAAGGTGCAGAAGGCTAAGTCACAGAACCAGCAGCTCCCGGTGGTGTAGAGGCGGCGAGGCAATGAAGAAGCATGAGTACCTGTGTATCTCTAGTAGCAGAACTCCCCTGAGATCCTCCAGTACTAGCAGAAGACTGTGAAGTATGACAAACCCCAGCCTTCCTCTTCTTGAAACAATATTGTCGGTACCCTGCGTACCGAATAGCCCTTGGGACTACAAAAAGACCAAAGGAACTTCACCTGTCTGAGTTGAAGACCTGTGAAGGCTCCACGTGTCATACGGGACCAGACCTGCCTCCCATCTATGGTTAGTCCCGATGCTGCCACGTGTATACTACAACCGGACCTACATCCCACACATGGGATAGCTCCGGGCTACACACCTGTGCAGCACCCCCGAATCTAACCCTCGACAGAAGGAAGCACTGGTACCGACACATGTACATCTACACCGGACCTACCCGTCCCAAACGGAAAGCTCTGAAGCTGCCACATGTCCAACCGTCGGACCTTCAGCCTCAACAATCAGACTGGTGAACCCCCAACGGCTCGGACCTTCAAGGGGCAATCAAAGACTTCAAGACCCGATTAAGTGTCGTTAATACCATATTAATGACACACGATTGGGAGGCCCTTAATACCAGTAACGGCACTGTCAAGGCCCGTTCTGCGCTATTAAGGGTAATTAATCTCATTAATTGTGTATTAAGCATCAGTAACCGCCAGGGCCACATGTCGGGCCAGGCTAACGGTGTAACGACCAGTCCTTGTACTATAAAAGGACTGGTCGATGATACACAGGGGACTCTGTAGACTACTCTCTGGGAGACGCTCAATCTCTCGACTCTGAGACGCTCAATACAGCAACTACACACCCCGTGGAGTAGGGTATTACGCTCAGGCGGCCCGAACCACGTAAATTCTTGTGTCTACTTGCCACCGTGTTCTAAATCTTTGCGCACCCAATACCTAACTACAAACTCTGCGAACTACCAACAATAGTATCGGGAGAATTTCCGAAACAACACAACGACAGTTGGCGCGCCAGTTAGGGGGAGGGCCCGAGATTCAAAGATGGTGAACTCTGCTGCTGGATCATCAAACAGCAACCCTGCTGTGCAACCTACTAGAGGCAATCCCTCCAACATGCAGCCGCCAGCAGGTGTTGTGGCTCCAGCAGGAGCCATGCCTCCGCCGCCACTGTTCGCACTGACGAATCAAGCTGGACAGCGGGATGGGGCGTCTGCGTCGGCCAAGGCATTAGAGAACAACAACCCTAAACACGCACTACGTGCCGTGTGTGCTCTTGTCCAATGCCCACAACCTCCAGGTGCATCCCAGGGTGCAATGGAGCAGTGGAGGGCTGATGTGGAACATTTGGTTGCAGCAGCTGCCGATCGCATCAGCAACCAAGGTACCCCCCCTCGGGGCGGGCCCCATCGCAGCATCGGACCTTGTCTGGCAGACTTTGTCTGCATGCTTCCAACCATAGGAGGCGTGTTGCGTCTCAACAAGCGACGTCGTTGCATTCCGGGGCGTGACACACTCAAATAGTAACCAGGATTTTTACTCACGACCTCCGGGCAGAGCTTAGTCGCCGTTACCGTCAACAGGATGGCCGCGTCCATATCGAGCGCGCTCGCGAAAGGCGAGAGGCTCGAGACAGTCCTGCTCCCAAGGGAGTAGGAGGAGGCTGTTTTGCCCTGGCCATTCACCTACGCATGGTCAGATGGCCACAAAAGTTCCGGCCTCACCTGCCAGAGAAATTTGACGGGATTGTCAATCCCGCTGAGTTTCTCCAAATCTACTCCACTGCAATCCTTGCGACCGGAGGCAACGAGGCCGTAATGGCCAAATATTTCCCCGTGGCTTTGACTAGGACCGCCAGGCCCTGGTTCATGAGCCTTCCGCCCGACTCCATCAACAGTTGGGCGGAACTGTGCCAACAGTTCACCGCCAATTTCGGGAGTTCATACACCCGACCAGGCACCGAACTGGACCTTTTTGCTATCAAGCAAAAGAGGGGAGTGTCCCTGCGATCCTTCATCCAAAGGTTCTCCTAGGTACGAAACACTATTTCTTCTATCTCCAACACCTCTGTTATTGTGGCATTTAGACGGAGCGTACGAGACAAGAAGATGTTGGAGAAGCTGGTGACCAAGGAGATCACCAGCGTCACGCAACTCTTCAGCTTGGCAGACAAATGCGCTAAAGCTGCGGAGGGCCGTGAATGCACTCCCATCCACCTCCAGAGGACAACTAAATCCTCCAAGGGTGAAGCCACTACCCCCGGGAGTGGCAAAAAGAAGAAAAAGTCCAATAGCAAGAAAAAGCCATCGGCCGACACACCTACTGCTGCAGCTCCGGGTGGCAGGGGGCCATGCCCCGAGAAACGACCTCGGCCATCATCTGAAGACGGTGGCAGCTCGATGTGGTGTCCTATACACAAGTCAAACAACCACAACATGGAAGACCGCCAGGAGGTCCAGAACCTTGCCAAGCGCTACAACAAGCGCCAAGAAGAAGTTCCTTTTCGTCAAAGGGAAGGAAAATAGACATTTGACAAAGCTCCAGCTGAAGAGGAGTTAGGCTTTCAAGATCCTAAAAAATGTCTTGAAGGCTGTTTACACCTCCGTCAATGACGACTCCGACGTCTCCGACAATGAACTTCGGAAAACCATGAACACCATCTTTGGTGGTTCGTGGGACATCACCTCCCGCCGAGTCCTCAAGACTATGCGGCGGGACATGGCCTCAGTAGCTCCCACCCCCAGGGCGGAGCTGCACCGGAAGTGGATGGACACTGCCATCACTTTCGATGCATCAGACTGCCCTCGGAATATGATCGGAGCTAGCCAACTCCCATTGATGGTATCTCCGACCATCGACAACATCCAACTCCACCATGTAATGGTGGACGGAGGTTCGGGGCTGAACCTCATAAGCTTTGAAGGTTTCGTCAAGATTCAGCTCCGACCTTCGGACCTTCACCCCTCCCGACCTTTCTACGGAGTAGATTCGGGGGCCATAACCCCACTCGGTGCAATTACTCTTCCGGTGACCTTTAGGACCCGGGAGAATTACTGCACTGAGAAGTTGGTCTTCGACGTGGCGCATATCAAATTACCCTTCAACACCATTTTGGGCAGGCCAGCCTTATACAAGTTCATGGCTGCTGCTCATTATGGCTACTTGGTGTTGAAGATGCCAACACCAGTCGGTGTTCTCCAGATCTGTGGAGATCGCACTGCTGGTGTGACAGCTCTGGAAGAACTCCACACGCTTGCTACAGCGCAGGAGGAAGAACCCGGAAAGGAGCAAGCTCCGAAACCCCTGAGCATTCGTCATCGAGGCTCAACCTCCGCACCTCGTGTGCAACCAAGCAGCGACACCGACATTCCTATCAAAGTCATCCAAATTGGTTCCGACGCCGCTCAGACCACCCGTATATCGGGAGGTCTGAATGACAAATAGGAACTCGCGCTCATCACTTTCCTCCGGGATAACGTCGACGTGTTTGCCTGGCAACCGTCACAAATGCCTGGGATCCCTAGGGAAGTGATCGAGCATAATCTGAAGATGTATCCTGACTCTCGGCCTGTACATTAGAAGCCTCAGAGGCAATCAGTAGAGCAACATAACTTCATATGTCAAGAAGTGAAGAAGTTGCTCGAAGCTAGATTCATCCGAGAAGTCTTCCACCCAAAATGGCTGGCAAACCCAGTCGTTGTACTCAAGGCCGGCGGGAAGCTTCAGATGTGTATCGACTACACTACACTGAATAAGGCATGTCCAAAAGATCCATTCCCACTACCTAGAATAGATCAGACAGTGGATTCCACCTCCGAGTGTGAATTACTGTGTTTCTTAGACGCATATTCTGGGTACCATCAAATCAGAATGTCTAGGGAAGATGAAGAGCATACCTCCTTCATCACAATAGATGGATTATATTGTTATACTGCCATGCCATTTGGTCTCAAGAATGCTACTTCAACATTTGTATGAGCTATGTACAAAACTTTTGGAGAGCTCATCAGAGATATAGTGGAAGTGTATGTCGATGACATCGTCGTCAAGATCAAGAACAAGAAGTCATTCCTTGACACCTTGCAAGATGTCTCCGACAAGTTGCGAGTCACTCGCACGAAGTTGAACCCGGACAAGTGTGTCTTCGGGGTTAGCTCCGGAAAACTTCTTGGTTTCTTGGTGAACCATCAAGGAATAGAAGCAAATCCGGGAAGATAAAAGCTGTTGAAGACATGCGGCCACCTGCCCACATCAATGACGTTCATAAGCTGGCTGGATGTCTAGCTGCCCTCAGCCTGTTGATCTCAAGACTGGCGGAACGGGTGCTACCCTTCTTCAAGCTATTGAGGAAGTCTGGACCATTCCAATGGACTGAAGAAGCAGAAAAGGCATTCCAGGAGCTGAAGCAGCTCCTCACCACCCTACCAACCTTTGTAGCTCCGAACCCTGGTGAGCCACTCCTGCTTTACATTTCGGCAACTGACGAAGTTGTCACCATGGTCCTGGTTGCGGAAAGACCAGAACCATCTCCAGTTCAGGAATCCAGACCCCTTCGGGAGGGTCCGGAGCTACCTGAAGTCGAGTCTGGGTCCCAGCTCCCAGACCCGAATCCTCAAGATGAGACGCTGGAGGATCCATCTCCTTCAAATGAAGGAGTTACTGCCACTGAGCAACAAGATCCGGACCCCTCCAGGAAGGTCCGGGTCACTTCAGAAAAAGCTCTGGGTTCCTCCAATCGGAACCCGGAGGTCCCTGAACAAGATCCGGACCCCGCCTGGAGGGTCCGGGTAGATGAGGAGGAAGCTCTGGGCACTTCCGGGAGGGTCCATACCCCTCATCAGCGAAGTACTCCATGATGCCAAGACTCGGTACCTGGAGGTGCATAAGCTGCTTTACGCAGTTCTTATTGCCTCTAGGAAGCTCCAACACTACTTCCAAGCTCACAAGATTTTAGTGGTAACCTCTTATCCACTACGTGCAATCTTGCATAACCCTAATTCCACTGGGAACATTGCAAAGTGGGCAGCGGAATTAGCCAAGTTTGACCTTGAATTCGTTCCAAGACAAGCGATCAAGAGTCAAGCATTGGCGGACTTCGTGGCGGAATGGACCCCCTCTCCATCAAATCCTGGGGGCCCCAGTAAGCAGAAGTCGGAACCCAAGGTTCCGGACTTCACTGAGCCTTACTAGACTCTCTACTTCGACGGCTCCATGCAGAAGCAGGGGGCTGTGATGAGGACATCATAACAGCGGAGACGCACATTGAACTGCAAGGAACAATCATAAGAGCACGAGCACGGTTATTAAATAAGCAGGTGAATTCGTTCCTAAATTATTTTGCATGTGAGTTTGAGAATAGATTTCTATGTGATGATTTAATTGTTATTAGGAATAATGGAGAAGATAAATAAGTGAAGGAAAGAGGCCTTGGGAGCGTGGAGAACCAGCTGGGACGTTCACAAGTTGATGGAAATAGATTACAACTCGGACTCGAGTTCAACTCGGAGTCCAGGAGCAGTCCACCTTAAAACGGACGCCCAGGAGGCATACGAACTCCATTTTTGACGTTCTACATATGCACGGAAAGAGGAGAAGATAAAATTTCCAATGGTTATAGTCCCACCTCAAAAGTCCTCCGAAGTCATTAGCAATCGTCAGAACAAGTCGAGTCCAGATTTCTGTCCGCTGCTGCACCACCGAATCGGGCCTTTGGGCCTTGTATCCTATAAGCGTCCATTAGGGACGCGTCTAATCATGTTTTAGTCGAAACCTAGCCTATAAATACTGCAGCCACCGGTCATATTCGGTGGGTTTTGCTTAGATCAATAATATCGATGTTCAACGGTTTGTGAGACCCCAACTTTGCGATTTCCGATCGTGTCTTCGACGTTCTTGTTCGTGTTCTCGGTTGCACTTGCAGGGATTAGCCTTCTTGGCGAGGTCAAGTGTGTGCAGCACGGTTTATAAACAACGGAGCCGTGGTGTAGTGATTGCAGGGGTACTCGAACCACTCGAGTGCCACGGATCATCAATGTCCAGTTCTCCACCCCAATCGATATACCTTCCATTAGATTGATTTTGTTTCATACCTAGAGTCCACAGAAAAGCCACAAAAAAAATTAGATCATTTTTACCGCTTCCCAGACTATAGTGCCTGCAGTTTCATTTTTCAGTTTGTATTGTTGAGTTTGCATTCGTGTGGTCGAGTCTTGTTGCTGGTTTAACTTCGTGTTTTGGGTCCTAGTTATCATGGTTCGTCCTTGTTTTCTTGCTATTCGACACCTATTCCACAATCCCTAAATAACAAACCGATCCACCACGTTCATCGGTTTGTCCTAGCTAGCCGCCTTGCGTGAACTCCCGCATCGCCAGCCCTAGATTAGGTGACAAACCTTTGTGCCATTCATCCTTGAATCATAACACACCACCCCATTAGTTTCTGTGCAAATTCCCGATCGTTTTCATATCCGATTGCGAGTTCTGTTCTCAAACCGAGTTTGAATCAACATCCAAAAAAACGTAACTCGGACAGCCTACCTTAAAATAGCCATAACTTTCGCATACGAACTCGAAATCGAGTGATTTTTTTTTTCAAATTCATCTACGCAAAATTTTGATTATGATTTTCCACGGCATAGCCACGTTCGGTGAAATTAGATTTCCCAAATTCCCCTTGGACGATAGGCTATCCGGCCTCTGAAGTTTCAGCATGAATTTTAAAAGAATCTTCTTGATTTTCTATAGGCTGCATATTACATCCAACTGAGCTGCAAATCTGTTTGCTTCCTATAATTGTGCTCCTGAGTAAACAAAAAATATCAAAAAATATTACAAAAAAGAAAAAAAATAGTGAAGAGCACGCATATTAAAGCAATTGGCGTATACCACTTGGTGCTGTTTTGTTGGCTATATCATTCTGTATTTTTTTTGCCTTGATACTTCCTTGTGTTGTGCTAGGCTCTAGGGCACTCGGTTGACCAGCAACAATTTCCTACATTGAATACATATTCAACTTTGTTTAGCTGTTAACGATTTTCTGCTTATTAGCCACCATATTGTGCCATCCAAGCTCCACCTTTCTCTTGAGCATAACAGGTACCTTTGCAATCATCCCACGCTTCATTGGTTCATCTCATCGTCCACACCACCTGCTGTGTCGGTAAGAACACTTGTAAGAGTGTGGTAAGACGCTTGAGCGAGAGATATTGTTTTCTTCCACCTTCCACATTGTCACTGTAGTTGACAAGGATAACATATTTTTTTTGTTGTCCTTTGTTTCCTACTAACAATGGCAAGAGAAGACAATGATGACGAATGTGTTCAACATGCTGAGGTACATGATATGATGAAGACCATGACGGATATGTTCGCCAAATACAACGCAGCAACGGAGGAGTCATTGGCGAAGTTGACTCGCCAACTAGATGACCTTGCTCTTCGGATGAATACTTTTGAGGCTCGGTTGCCTCTCGTTGGAAGACAAGAAGACAATGCTTATGATGAACTAGAAGATCACAATAATCAGCCAAGACTGCCACTTTATCATCGAGGTATGGGAGGTAATAATCATAACAATTATAATCGTCCTCCTGATGATCCTTTTGCTAAACTGAAATTTACTATACCCTCTTTTTCTGGTGCTTATGATGCTGAGGCTTATCTTGATTGGGAGATGACAGTAGAGCAAAAATTTAATTCCCATCTTGTTCCTGAACAACATAGAGTTCGTCAAGCCACTAGTGAGTTTAGGACTTTGCTATCATATGGTGGAATGAACTTGTTAAAACTAGAACTGATCCTCCAACATGGGATAGATTAAAGGAAGCTATGCGTGTTCAATTTGTTCCTCCATCTTTTCAACAGGACCTTCACAAAAAATTGCAGTGTTTAGACCAAGGTAACATGTCCGTAGAGGAGTATTATCAAGAGTTACAAAAGGGTATGCTGCGTTGTGGGGTAGTAGAGGACATGGATGATAAAGTAGCTCGTTTTTATGGGGGGTTGAGGCGTGAAATTCAATACATTGTTGATTACAAGGAATATGATACTGTTAACAGATTGTTTCAGCTTGCTATGTTGGAAGAAAAAGAATTGCAGGGCCGACAACAACAGCAACATCGCACGAGGAGCAACTTCACGCCGCATGCAGCGACTACACCATCCAAAACAGCATCATCTTCGACCCCCCGTGCAGCGACTACACCACCCAATGGCGGCCAACGAACTATACCTGCTGCTCCACCTTCTCGCGTGCCGGAAGGCAGCAAAGCGACATCATTCAAGCCTTCTTCGTCCACTCCTTCTACGGGTTGTACTTCCGACATTAAGTGTCACCGCTGCCAGGGACTTGGTCATATGACGAGAGATTGCCCGAGCAAATGAGCATACATAGCATGCGACGATGGCGGGTATGATAGTACTTCGGATGTTGAAGATGAATATTCTCTTGCTACTGACTTTACAGATCCAAATGACGAACACACCAAAGAAGAGGTACTTGGTACAGCGGCGACGGAGAATTATAGGAGCATCATTGTGCAGCGTGCCTTGAACTCCAAAGTGGAGACCGACGACATAGTACAACGACACAACCTCTTCGACATGTTTCTCGTCGTCAAGGACTGTCGTGTACACACTATAATTGATGGAGGTAGCTGCAATAACTTGGTGAACACGGACATCGTCAAGAAACTCGGTTTGACAACAAGAGCACACCCTCATCCGTACCACATTCAATGGTTCAACAACAGCGGTAAGGTTCGGATAACACAAACAGCGAGAATACATTTTTCAATTGGTTCATACCATGATTTTGCTGATTTTGATGTTGTTCCTATGGATACTTGCTCTCTTTTATTGGGTTGTCCTTGGGAATTTGATACAGATGCTATTCATCATGGTAGAACCAATAAATATACTCTCATGCATAAGGGAAAGAAAATCACTTTGCTCTCCATGACTCCTGCTGAAATTGTGCATTTTGAGAAGAGTAAAATTCGTGATGGCAAAGCAACAAAATTAGAATCTGAAAAACAGCAAGTTATTAAGTTAAAATCACCATCGTTGTCCACAACTAAATCTGACCTTGATGATTTATTCGATGCTAAGGGGATGTGCTATGCTTTAGTTTGCAAAGAAGACATGTTTTCACTTCATGAATTGTCTATTGCATTGCCCCCTGCTGTTGCTAACCTTTTGCAGGAGTTTGAGGATGTGTTTCCCTCCGAGATACCCCCTGGTTTACCCCCGATGAGAGGCATTGAACACAAGATCAATTTGATTCTAGGAGCAAGTTTGCCACATTGTGCAGCATACAGGGCGAATCCACAGGAAACTAAGGAAATTCAGCGACAAGTCCAAGATCTTTTGGACCGCGGGTACATTCGTGAAAGCCTTAGCCGTTGTTCCGTTCCTGTTCTTTTGGTTCCTAAGAAAGATGGTAGTTGGCGCATGTGTGTTGATTGTAGAGCGATTAATAACATCACCTTTCGATATCATTATCCTATTCCTCGCTTAGATGACATGCTTGATGAATTGAGTGGTGCTATCATCTTCACGAAAATTGACTTGCGTAGTGGTTACCATCAAATTAGAATGGCACTAGGAGATGAATGGAAAACTGCATTTAAAACCAAGTTTGGACTTTATGAGTGGTTAGTCATGCCTTTTGGTTTAACTAATGCACCCAACACCTTTACACGTTTAATTAATGAGGTTTTACGTGCTTTCGTTGGACAATTTGTAGTGGTTTACTTTGATGATATCCTCATTTACAGCAAGTCATATGATGAACATCTTCATCATTTACGTGCTGTTTTTACTGTTTTGAGAGATGCACGTTTGTTTGGTAACCTCGAAAAGTGCGTCTTTAGCACCAATCGAGTCTCGTTTCTTGGCTATGTCATTTCCTCGCAGGGAATTGAGATGGATGAGACAAAAATTGAAGCAATCACCAACTGGCCAGCCCCAACAACCGTCACACAGGTTCGTAGTTTTCTTGGTCTTGCAGGTTTTTATCGGCGCTTTGTGCGGGATTTCAGCACCATTGCAGCACCTCTACATGAGCTAACAAAGAAGGGAGTTCCATTTCGATGGGGCAAACAGCAGCAACAAGCTTTTGATGCTCTCAAATCGAAGCTTACACAAGCACCATTGCTACAACTTCCTGATTTTGACAAGACCTTTGAGATAGAATGCGATGCAAGCGGCTTTGGTATTGGAGGCATTCTCATACATGGAGGTAAACATGTTGCTTTCTTCAGTGAAAAACTTCATGGTCCTTTTCTGAATTATTCTACTTATGATAAGGAATTGTATGCCTTAGTGAGTGTATTACAAACTTGGCAACATTATCTTTGGTCTAAGGAGTTTGTCATACATTCCTATCATGAATCACTGAAGTATCTTAACTGTCAAACCAATCTGAATAAACGACATGCTAAATGGATTGAGTTCATAGAGTCATTTCCATACATCATTAAGCATAAGAAAGGGAAGGAAAATATCATTGCTGATGCATTATCTAGGCGTTATACCATGCTGTCCCAACTTGATCATAAAATCTTTGGTTTGGAAACAATTAAAGCATTATATCCTACTGATTTGGACTTCAAAGATGATTTTGAAAATTGTAGAGAATGAAGAATTTGGAATAAATATGTGCTGCGAGAGGGTCTCCTCTATCGTGCTAACAAGGTATGCGTTCCAGCTAGCTCCGTTCGTCTATTACTTTTGCAGGAAGCACATGGAGGAGGCTTGATGGGACATTTTGGAGTGAAGAAAACTGAAGACATGCTGTCCACACACTTCTTTTGGCCAAAGATGAGGCGTGATGTCAAGCGCTACATGTCACGATGCACTACTTGCAACAAAGCTAAGTCTCGCCTTAACCCACATGGTCTTTATATGCCTCTTCCTGTTCCTAGTGTACCTTGGGAGGATATTTCTATGGACTTTGTTTTGGGATTGCCTAGGACTAAGAGGGGGAGGGATAGTATTTTTGTAGTTGTTGATCATTTTTCCAAAATGGCACATTTTATACCTTGTCATAAGAATGATAATGCCTCACACATTGCAGATTTATTTATGACGGAAATTGTTCGTTTACATGGTATGCCAAATACCATTGTTTCTGATCATGATGCAAAATTTTTAAGTCAATTTTGGAGAACTTTGTTGTATAAATTGGGAACCAAGTTGCTGTTTTCAACTACATGTAACTCACAAACGGATGGACATACCGAGGTAGTTAATCATACTTTATCCACTATGTTGCGGCTGTCTTGAAAACAAATTTGAAGTTGTGGGAGGAGTGTTTACCACATATAGAATTTGCTTACAACAGTTCCGTTTACTCCACGACAAAGGTAAGTCCATTCCAGGTAGTTTATGGTTTCAATCCCCATGCTCCTATTGATTTACTACCTTTGCCTCCTTCTGAAACTATAAATTTGGATGCTACACAACGATCTGAATTCATTCTTAAGATGCATGAAACTACAAAGAAACATATCGAAATGATGAATGAGAAGTATAGAATTGCAGGTAGTAAAGGTAGAAAAGAAATAAAACTTGAACCGGGTGATTTGGTGTGGTTACATTTGAGAAAAGAGTGATTTCCCGACTTGAGAAAATCTAAACTTATACCACGAGCTGCTGGTCCTTTTAAGATCGTTGAAAAGATTAATGATAATGCATATAAGCTTGAATTTCCTCCCGATTTTGGGGTTAGTCCTACATTTAACATTTCATATTTGCGACCGTACTTGGGAGAAGAAGATGAAATTGAGTCAAGCACGAATCCAATTCAAGAGGGAGAGGACGTTGAGGACATCACAACAGTGGAGACGCACATTGAACTGCAAGGACCAATCACAAGAGCACAAGCACGGTTATTAAATCAACAGGTGAATTCGTTCCTAACTTCTTTTGCATGTGAGTTTGAGAATAGATTTCTATGTGATGATTTAATTATTATTAGGAATAATGGAGATGATAAAAAAGTGAAGGAAAGAGGCCTTGGAAGCGATGAGAACCAGCTGGGACGTCCACAAGTTGATGGAAACACATTACAACTCGGACTCGAGTTCAACTCGAAGTCCAGGAGCAGTCCACCTTAAAACGAACGCTCAAGAGGCATACGGACTCCGTTTTTGATGTTCTACATATGCACTGAAAGAGGAGAAGATAAAATTTCCAATGGTACTGGTCCCACCTCAAAATTCCTCCCAAGTCATTGGGAATCGTCAAAACAAGTCGAGTTCAGATTTCTGTCCGGTGTTGCGCCACCGAATCGGGCCATTGGGCCTTGTATCCCGTAAGAGTCCATTAGGGACGCCTCTAATCGTGTTTTGGTCGAACCCTAGCCTATAAATACTGCATCCGCCGGTCATATTCGGTGGGATTTGCTTAGACCAATAATATCGCCGTTCTACGGTTTGTTAGACCCCAACTTCACGATTTCCAATCATGTCTTCGACGTTCTTGCTCGTGTTCTCGGTTGCACTTGCAGGGATTAGCCTTCTTGGCGAGGTCAAGCATGTGCAGCACGGTTGATAACCAACGGAGCCGTGGTGTAGTGGTTGTAGGGTTACTCGAACCGCTCGAGTGCCGCAGATCAGCATTGTCGAGTTCTCCACCCCAATCAACATACCTTTCGGAAGATCGGGCCTAAATATACTCATCAGGACGGAGCTAGAATCCATCTCCCCGCTCCGACCGGGGAGAAGGTCAAATACATGGTGCACTTTGACTTCAAGGCGACCAACAACATGGCGGAGTATGAAGCACTAATTTATGGACTCAAGGTGGCACTATCGTATGGTGTCAAGCATCTGGTTGTAAAGGGCGATTCACAACTTGTTGTAAAACAAGTCAAAAGTGAATGTTGCTGCAACAACCCTCAACTAGTTGCATACCTACTTGAAGTCCAGAAGCTTCAGAAGGACTTCGACATCTTGGATCTTTGCCATGTCCAGCGTCTCAACAACGCTCGACGAACTCTCGACGAAAGCTTTGACTGGGGCTCCGACCCCCGACGGAACCTTTGTCCAGAGGTTGTCTAAACCTACAGATGAACCTGTTGAACTGAGCAAAGGGGGCAAGACCAGCACCTCGAAGCTGGCGGTCCCGATGGCCCTGTTACCATGGCGTCCATCAAGGGTCGTAGGTGCTGCAGGAAGCTCCGAGTAACCCAGCACGCAAGACTCAAATCCTCAAGCTAGTTCTAATGCATGGATCTCGGAGATCTGGAGCTACTTTTAGACAATTTCCTTCCTGAAGATAATGTATCCGCTGACCAGATAGTCAGATTGGCTAAAAGATACACACTGGTAGAAGGAGATCTCTACCGGCGTGGTGCCAACATCGTCCTAATACGGTGCATTACAAGGGAAGAAGGCTGAGAGCTCCTCAAAGAAATCCATGGATGCTAGTGTGGGAACCACGCGTCCTCCCGCACGTTGGTTGGTAAAGCCTTCCAGCATGGCTTTTACTGGCCTACAGCGCTCTAGGATGCAACTAAGCCAGTGAAGAAATGCGAAGCATGCCAGTTCCATGCAAAGAAAATTCACACACCAGCTCAGCCTCTACAAATGATACCTCCTACATGGCCTTTTGCTGTGTGGGGGGTGGATATCTTGGGACCTTTCCCAAGAGCCGTCGAGGTTACAAGTTCTTGTACGTTGCCATTTACAAATTCACCAAATGGCCGGAAGCAATCTGCTATCAACTTGCAGTCCATCGTATGCAGATTTGGAGTCCCAAACAAGATCATAACTTATAATAGGACCAAGTTCACAAGCTCTGCATTCCGAGGATATTGCGTAGACCTCGGCATTCAAGTCAGCTACGCTTCTGTAGCTCACCCGGCAAGCAATGGCCAAGCTGAGGGAGCAAATGCATAAATCCTAAAAGGACTCAAGACGTGCACATACGAGCGCCTGAAAAAACATGGAGCCAACTGGATCGAAGAGCTTCCGCCCACACTGTGGGCCAACAGGACAACTCCAAACCGGTCAACTGGAGAGACACTCTTCTTCTTGGTGTACGGAGCTGAAGCAGTCCTTCCTCCGGAAAACACCTTGGGGTCGCTCCGGGTTCGGACCATAGATGATGCCATGCAGGACCAGCTCCGGTGTGAAGACCTTGACCTCCTTGAAGAGGGAAGGTGCTGAGCAGCTGTTTGGAATGCCCAATACCGCCAAGCTCTTCGGCGCTATCACCAACGGCATGTTCGCAGCCGATAGCTCGAGGAAGGCGATCTGGTGCTACGGAGAATACAATCCAGAGAAGGGTTAAACAAACTTTCCACTAGCTGGGAAGGACCCTTCCAAGTGATCAAAGTATCCCATTCCGGATGCATTCGCTTGGAAACTGAGGATGGGACACCTCTCCCTAACCCTTGGAACATTGAGCACCTCCGTAAGTTCTACGCTTAATATCACAGAGGTGAGTCTGTAGTTACATGTGATGTATGTTATAGAGTCATTGTACAGAGTCGGGTAGCTCCTCCATGAGAACAGTCGGACCTTCCCTAGAAGGCCCGCAAAGTTCAGGCAACACTTGTCACAGTCATAGAACTAAAAGTGTAGCTAGCTACCTTGGGTCAAACGAGAAACGAAACACACATAGCCTGGTTCCGTACCCTAAGAGTGTACTTGTTTCCCCTGTACCCCAGACCTATAATGAAAGACATCATTGTGTGAAAACAGACTCCACGTGCATATATTTTGTACAGGGTCAATATTTTTTATTTTTCTCTTTCTTGTCTATAACAAAATTGTGCAATTCTTAAGAAACTTTAGCTCGACCAATTCATGTATAATTCGAGTTGCATTGTCTATTCTTCTGGGTCTAAACATTGTTAATGGTCCACTCGTCTGAATGTGGTCGAGCCAATCTAGGGCCGGAGTGTGCTACCGACATAGCCTGGTCATGCACCCTAAGTACGCCACTCTACCTACACCCCAGCACACTGAAGTAAGGCGAGTCCAGAGACAATCGGACCTGGAGGAAACAAGCCAGTGCACTTGATTATCTTTAGAATTGTGTTCGACCTAAAACTTTCTCGGGAATAGTTAGTCGCAATTGAGTTATAGATAGGAAATGGATTTTACTGTTTTTCCTTGACTTCAGTGTGTAGGAAAAACAAAGATTTCGTGATGATGGTGAATAAAGCCGAAGCTACCAATGCTCCGACATCCCCTAGGTGGCTTGTAGTCGATGTTTCAAACATTGATAGCGAGCATCGCTGGAGCTCTCAGCTCCAGTAAAGCCAGGGGGCCATCCGTCAATTTGAAGGAAAGATGGTGGGAAGACTCAACAGTGGGCTCTGCTGTCGACACACCGCGTGTTGACAGAGGTCACTGCTAGAGCTACCAAGCTCTGACACCCCAGAGGACTAACCGTCGATGCTCTACGCGTTGATGGAGACTGCTGCTGGAGTTACTAAGCTCCGATGATGGTGACTGCTGGAGCTACTAAGCTCCAACAACCTCAGGGGGCCTCTACCATCGAAGACTTTGGACCTACGCTCTACAAATTCGAAGCACGCAATTCTTCAACAACTGTTACATCCTCTTGGTACATGTTCACAATCAAATTGTGTACATCTATCAGGGGGGCAAGTGAGACAAAGATGTTGAAGACAAAAAATGAAATTCATAAAAACTTGGATTTCATTCATCTAGAGACAAGAGATTAAAAAATTGTAGAAAAAGAAGAGAGAATACAAGCGGAAGCTACAAAGAGATAGTCATAGACCCTATGGAAGAACGAGGCGACCTTTTGGGCAACCCCCGGCACGCTGGCTTGGGTGGATTCTCCCTCTCCGTTGGTGGGGCCTTCAAGCACCAGGTCAAGTGGGAACTGAGGGTCCCGACTTGTGTAGCATGTCAGCATGTATTCTGTGACGTTCTTCGCCAGGGATTGTCCCTCGGTTTCCAGCTAGTCCGCGATGACATCGCCCATCTTGGTGAGCTTGTTGTCTGCCAAACTCAACGCCTGCAACGCCTGGTCCAGCTCCGGCTCCGGATCATCCGGACGCACGGGACTAAAACCCATTGGCGTCAGCGCGTCATTGGCTTTGCCCAGGAAGTCCCAAACTTGTTGGGACTCCACAGCCCTTGAGCCTCGCATCTCCTCCAAGGATCTTCTGGTCGCCGCAAGCTCCGAATTCTCCCAGGCAAGGCGCTCAACCTCTTTGGCATTCTGCTGAGTCTTTTCAGCATCCTGCCTTTTGAGTTCACCGAGATCCTCCTCCCGGAGGTGGATCTTGTTCTGGCGGTCAACCAGGTCCTTCTCCCAGCCCTGCACCTTCTTCTCCCTGGCAGCAATTTCATCCTACCTCTTGTGGAGGTCCTATCCTCACTACCAGGCCTTCTTCTCCTCTTTCTCACAGCGCTCCTCCAACTTCTTGGTGCGCTCCGCGAGACTCTTGTCATCCAGAGTTAGCCTCTGAGTAAGCTCTTCCTCCCTCTTCACGAGTTCATCCCGCAGCTCTAGGAGTTTTTGCTCTTCATCTTTGAGCTTTTTCTCCCGCTCCTCAAGGGCCTCCCGGCGCTTGACGAGGCTGTCGTAGATGGCGCTGAGCTTCTCCCCGCGGTCATTCGCTGCGTTATTAGAAGCTACAACCTGTTCGTGGATGGCCCGGGACTGGTTGTCGAGGGATTGCACCCTGCTTTCCCTCTCGTCTAGCAGCTTACCCCAGTACACCAACCGAACCTTCTCCTTCTTCACCCACTCCTTGTCGTTAGCCAACCTCGACTGCGCCAGCTTGGTCTCGAATTGGAGCCGGTTGTGCCACCACCTAAGAGTTTGGCGCTCCTCCTAGAGGGCCTTGCTGTCGTGGTAAAATGCTAGCTGGACCTGACGAAGACTGGAGCAGGCGTTATCAATAGACAATGACAAAAGGATTGGCTCCGGGCCTGCCGGGGTCTTCTCCGCTGGCTCCAGCGGGTTCTCTGTGACAAAAATCGAGTCCCACTCTACAAGAGCAGTCCCCTGAGCTTCCACAACACTAGGGCCGCGCTCCGGGATAGCCCCGGCCACCACTGAGGAAGGTCCTGCAGCAGAAGTTTCGACCTCTGGAGTTGGCTCCGAAGGTCCCATCGCCAGGTCATCAACAACTGGTCCCTCAAGCGGGGGTCCAGCATCTTCATCTAGGCACCCTGGCTCAGGTGCGGGCACCTCCGGGACCACCACCTCCGGGGCAGGCGTTGAAGATTTGGCCAGAGCTGAAGCCACTTCCGGCTCCGACGATGGCGCCTCCTCCATCGCCGGCTCAAGCGCTAGCGCTTCGATCATCATGGGCTCGGGCGCCAGCACTTCTGCAGCAACCGGCTCAAGCACCAGAACTTCTTCAACAACCGGCTCAGGCACCGTAACTTCTTCGACAACTGGCTCAGGCGCCAGAACTTCTTCAATGACTGGCTCATGCGCCGGAACCTCATCAGCCACATGCTCTTTCGCCGGAGCTTCATCAACACTCGACTCTACCACCAGGGCTTCCCAACCACTGGCTCTACCGCCGTGGCTTCAACGACAACCGGCTCTAGGGCCAGAATCGTAGCTACCTCCAGCATCCAAACCTGGAGCTTCAACCTTCGGGGCTGGTGCCGCTGGTAAATATTCATTCCCGTGGTCCGACGCTACCATGGGAGCTTCTGGGGATGAGTCGAGGTCCATGACCATGACAGCTGGCGCCGGAGCTGTCGCAGCCTCAACCACCTCTTGAGGCGGCGCTGGGATTAGAGCCAGAGCCTCCGCCTGCACAGCCTCAGCTGCTACTGCAGGAACCAGAGCTTCCACCCATTTCTTGGGCACTCTGTGGATGAAGGATGAAAAAACTCAAAACACAGTTACAAAAAAAAACAACCAACTGAGCTAAAAAAAACTAAATTTACCTCGGAAGGCTTCCGCTCCAGCTAGCACGGAACCTCTTCCCTAGACGCTCGGGGCCGGACCCTGTCGCCACTGGCGTGTCAGCTCCGGAAGGTTCCCCGTAGCTTGCTGCTACCGTCAGCGCCATCTTGGTTGAGGCCCCCCTTGGCCGGGAAGGACCTCCGGACCCAGAGCCCTGAGCTGGCCCTGGTACTGGAGCCACATGGCCGGAGCTAGCACCCCGGGGAGATGCCGATGCTGGAGTGGTTGCAGCCGTTGAAGACCTTCCCCTGTAGGGAGAAGGAGCTGCTGCAGAAGGAGCAGGTCTGACGGACCTCCAGTCAGAGTGCTTCAGCTTCCTTTTACGGCTCGAGGGCTCTTCCAACTCTTTGCCCTTGCTCACGACTTCAACTCATTGTCTCGGGGCGGAAGGGGGACCACCCTCGGAAGCTCCAGGGATCACCAACCCGGTGGTCGAATGCCTCTCAACTTCACTGAGGTCATCAAAAACTGGCATCTTCTGAGGGAGGAAAGCCGCCGGCGGAGTTAAGTCGTCATCCTCGACGTCGATTCCGTGCGGGAACTTCTTGAGGTGAAACTCCAAAGTTGCGTCTTCCATGTTGGACTTCAAACCGGTCTCAATCCGGTCGTCGTCCATCACGCTATTGAGGGCCCAGGCAAGCTTCTCCCTCTTCTTCAGCGGAGCCCACTCGTTGACCAGGCAGTTGCAGAATACTGCCTGGGGAGTCACCCCATCCTTCACACATTGGCGGATCCTGGTCAGAGCAGGGTTGAAGGCGTCCGATAACACAGGAACTTCGCTCCAAGCTTCAGTGTCAATGTTGCGGAGGCCTTCGGGCAGCTCCAGCTTCTCATGCTCCTCCACCCTGATGATAATCCAATCCTTGTTCCAGTCGTCCCACTTTCCAGAAGGGAACGACCGCAAGTACTTATACAAGCACTTCTTGCGCTTCACAAAATAATAGAAGCCAAGGTACTCGTCACTCTTGCCGGTGGTGTGGATGGTGAAGAAAGTGCGGAAGAGCTCGACACAGGGGGGAATGCCCACCCACATCTCGCAGAAGTGGACAAAGATCGACACCAGAAGAATGGAGTGGGGGCCAAGGTGCTACAGCTGCAGACCATATAAGTCTAGCAACATCAAGAGAAAAGTGGAGAAGGGTGGGATCAGTCCAACCATGGCGTACGCGGAGAAGTACACCATGTCGCCAGCGTGCTCCTTCTCGAATGAAAGCTTGCCGAAGCGGACCTGGTGGTTGAAGAAGTCACTGGACCAACCCATGAGGGCCCGAACGTTCTTCAAATCACCGTCGGTCTTAAGTCAGCTCTGCAGAGACCCAACTCCATTGCAGTACAGCGGGGCGAGAGATGAAAAGCAGGCTAAAGTTTGGAGGATTCAAGCGCAAGTTCAAATGAAGGCGTAAATAATCCCCAAACAGTGAGCGCTTTCCTTCTTAAGTAAGCCCCCGCAACGCTTGGATGGAAATCGCAGAGGAGCCGACGATACAATTCAAAAACTTCACCCTGTCGATGACAAGGGGGCCCGGGGCCTCCCCGACGATCAAGTCGAGGTCCTTACCCCAGGCGAACGGTTCTCATCATGAATGGCGGGAAGCCCGAGGGCGGCGGCCTGACAGGACACGTGGAACCGATACGGTTTTTGTATCGGGAACCAGCGACCTTCAATTGTGTGAGATCCGCACATTCAGATCTCACCTGCTGCATCCTGGATATGCCACATGGCGTGGGTTTGATTGCGGACTACCGCCAATGGCACATCTGAAGACCCTTGAAGACACGACTCAAAAACCGAAGGATGGACCCAACTCCGGCAGAACGACTTCATCCAAAAGTACTCTCCCAGAGGTGGGCCTAAGGGCCACTGTTGGTACCCTGCGTACCGAATACCCCTTGGGACTACAAAAAGACCAATGGAACTTCACCTTTCTATGTTGAAGACATGTGAAGGCCCCACGTGTCATACGAGACCGGCCTGCCTTCCATCTATGGTTAGTCCCGGTGCTACCATGTGTATACTGCAACCGGACCTACATCCCACACACTGGATAGCTCCGGGCTAAACACCTGTGCGGCACCCCCAGATCTAACCCCCGACAGAGGGAAACTCCGGTGCCAACACGTGTACATCTACACCGGATGTACCCATCCCAGACGGAAAGCTTCGAAGCTGCCACGTGTCCAACCGCTGGACCTTCAGCCTCAACAATCAGACTGGTGAACCCCCAACAGCTCGGACCTTCAAGGGGCAATCAAAGACTTCAAGACCCGATTAAGTATCGTTAATACCATATTAATGACACACGATCGGAAGACCCTTAATACCAGTAACAGCACTATCAAGGCCCGTTACTACGCTATTAAGGGTAATTAACCTCATTAATTGTGTATTAAGCATCAGTAATCGCCAGGGCCACATGTCGGGCCAGGCTAACAGTGTAACGACCAGTTCTTGTACTATAAAAGCACTGGTTGGCGATACACAGGGGACCCTACGGACTACTTTCTGGGGAGACGCTCGATATCTCAACTCTGAGACCCTCAATAAAACAACTACACACCCCGGGGAGTAGGGTATTATGCTCAGGCGGCCCGAACCATATAAATTCTTGTGTCTACTTGTTACCGTGTTCTAAATCTCTGCGCACCCAATACCTAACTACAAACTCTGCAAACTACCAACAGTAGTATCAGGAGAATTGCCGGAACAACACTCTGACAAATATGCTTCTAGATGATTATCTTTACCACAATAGTCACAGGGAAGAGCACCACGTCCTCCCGAAGCAGGAGGAACAACTGAAGATGGTACTATTGGTGAAGGAGCAGTGTGACGTGGAACAGAAGAACGAGTAGCCAATACTGAAGAAGATTGTAGCAAACCAGCAGAGTGAAGACGGGTCTCCTCATTACGGATACTCGTCAGAGCATCCATAAGAGAAACACAAGGGACGAGCAAGCAGCTGAGCGCGAAGAGGCTCAAACTCGTCACGAAGACGTGTCAGAAAGTCATAAGTGCGTCGAAGCTCAAGTGCAACCTTCTGACTCTGACAGGACTGACAAGTATCTGTAGACAATTGAGGACCAAGAGCATCAAGCTGACGCCAGATAGCGGACATCTGACCAAAGAACTCCTCCATTGTGGCATCCCCCTGCCATAACAGCTGCTCCAGACGAATAACAACAAGGTAGGTAGGCTGCCCAGTAGGCTCGTAACGAGAACGCATAAAATCCCACATCTGATGTGCGTGCTCAAACTCAACTATGTCTACAGCAATACGATCCTCCATACTAGCAGCAAGAATAGCAGCAACTCGAGCATCATCATCCAACCAAGTCCTGTACAAGCTGTAGTGAGTCTAATACACAGAAAGATGAGTCTGATAATCCTCCTGCAGCTTATTGTTATCATCATCAGTAGCTTTATCTGAAATAACAGGCTCAGGAGGAACCACAGGGCAAGGCGGGCATTGAAGATCACCTGTGAGATACTCCCAGAGTCGTAGACCACGCATGTGCAGGTGCATGCGGGGAACCCAGTCACGGTAATTGGTGCCATTAAAAAGCACCGGACACCGTACAACCGGAACCCCACCCGACGAAGAGGTCATTATGATGAGATGACAGGCGACAGCTACAACGCAAAATGAGCAGCGGCGGGCGACGGCGAGAGCGCAAAAGAAAAGCGGCGCAAGGTGCAATTTTTTTTCTTTTCTTTTTTTCTTTTTTTTTTCCTTTTTTTTCTTTTTTTTTTCTTTTTTTTTCCTGACAAGACCTAGCCGCTGGAACCAGCACTTGTTACAACCGAGCAGAACCGATGGCGGCTTGAGGATCAACATTCGAGCCCAAAGCACAGAAGCAGGCAGACATGCACCACACCAACGTGATACAGCAGATACCAGCCGGCAGGCACAGCACTCAAGAGCAGCACCTCCCCCACGTGATATCAGCAGGTAGGTACGGCACCCACGTACAGAAGAAGCAGGGGCACACGAGGCAGGCTCTGATGATGGTGAAAAAGTAGAAGAGTCCGCTGTATGCTACGGTGAAAAAGTAGAAGAGTCCAGATCCAAAGACACGGAAGAGTTCGAGAGCTTCAAAGCATCGGGATCTGACGGAAACCGCAGGGAGGAGTGGCTGACGGTGGCGGCTAGGGTAAAAGAAAACCCTAATTTGATGGCTCTAATACCATGTTATGAATTGTGGTCTTGTATTATTGAGAAGGCCAGAGGCCTCTATAAATAGATGTACAGATGTGGTAAATATACAAGAAACCCCTTATGCAAAAGGGAAAATATAAAACACACCCCTACATCTCTAACACTTTCCACTTAGACAGCCATATCTCCTAATCTTACAAGTTGACATAGGCAAAACTATACATTTTTGGAAATATTAGGAAGTCCACTACCAACTTCTTATTCAACTCCTGAGCTAAAACTTATGTTAACCAGGCCTAATTTAATTTTTCGCTAAATCTGTTTTAGCAGTCCAGAACCAGAACCTTAACATGCCAGTTTGAAGTTTGCACGCTATAACCTGTATAACACTTGTTAGGGTTGAATAATTGAATTTCTGGGAGTTTATCATGATTTTGTACTATTTTTTAGTTGACATTATCTCCGTATATTAAACTTTTATATCTGTATAAACTGTGGACAGAAACCCACACATACAGGGGAGGTTCTGTCAAAATTCCCAGAAAATATTGTCAAATTCAAACCTGAATAACCTTTGTTCCAGGGCTCACCTTGAGGTGTGCGAGTACAATATGGAAAGTTTATGAAGGGAACTAAACCTTTTATATTCAACTCAAATCCTAGTTCTGGCTTGAATAGTATGGAAATCGCAAGTTTATACAGGATGGTCAGCTGTAACAGAACTGTGATTCACTCTCCAGTTTTCAACTTCTTGTACCAGTTGACTAAAACTTCCATAACATTCACTCCAGAAATGCTAAGAGGGCAAATGAATGCATTCTGAAAATGTGTTTGAGTGTACTACAATTTTGTAGTTGAACTCAAGTCCATATTTTGCTTCTAACTGGTCAAAATGTTTTAATCATTCCAGACTGGTCAGCAGGACCAGAAACTGGACAGTGAAACCAGATTTTGAATGTTGCAATTCATATCAACTTTGTTTAAATTTCTTGTGTCACTTCTAGTGTCCAACCCACAGTGGCGAGAGCAGTTCTTGAGGCCGTCTACAACCTCTTTTTCACCCCGTGACCAGTTTTCCAATTTAAACTAGTGATATGATCAATGCAACAGAAACTGCTCCAAACTGCAGAATACAGAAATGTATTTCTGTACTTTGTAGTGTTTTGGTCATAACTTGCATAACACAGCTTACAGTGAGTTGGGTGATACATTTACAGAAATCTCATTACTTATGCAAAAACTTTGTAGTTTTGAGTTTTGTGAGATTTGAATTGGAAATTTAGGAAACATACGAATCAAAGTGGATACCTCTAATAAGAGTGCTGCTGAAATCTTTCCAGCAGGTCTGTCCACTTTGAACTATCATAAACTTTGATCCCAAACAGATCTGGATGCGAGTGAATACTCGTTGGAAAGCTGATCGAGTTAACTTCAACTCTCATTCATGGCTCAAGCCATGAAAATGCTTTTAGCATTATCAAAATCAAGTTTAGTGAAGACTGGTCAAGTCTGCCAGAATAGTGACCAGTCTGGTTGAACTTGTTTTGGAGGGTGTTTAACGTGGATTTTGTTAAACTTTTAGGATTCCATAACATGATCATGTCTCTGTTGCAATTGGAAAGCTTCAGAGGTATACTACACTTTTGTAGCTCATTAAATATTCGGTTCCACTAGGGTTTAATCTAGCACACAAGCCAAGTAAGTTAAATTCTGAAACTTTCAGAACCCTGAGTGATATACATTATGGCTTAGGAGTTGTGGAACTCTTTGATTAAACGGTGTATGCATACCGACAAAACACCTTGAGTGATTCTATCCGTCAGTGATGTCCCTTGACTCTTAAGCTTCAAAGTGCCAGACGCTTAAATGGTTTGAAACGGTCGCTGCTAAATTGTTTAGAGCCAGATTGGTCCACCAGATCTACTCTTCCCCAAGGCCGCCGTGTTTGACATGAGTGGTATTAGGGTGCATATGCATGCACATTGGAAAGATTTGAGGCTCCTCTTTTCATAAGAATCTTTTTATAAGCCTATAGCTATGAATAATTCCGTCAAGTTAGTCCATAAAGATTTGCTGGTCCAGAAATATCCATACCTCAACCAAATTCCTGGCAGCCCTAACAGTGATCCACTATTAATTATTGGCAAATCAATAACTACGTGATAGCACATGTGTTATCTTTCATTTTACATAGTCAACAAAAGTGTTGATTATGCTCCCATCACCGTCTCAAATTTCAACTGTTATACAGTTGCTACAACTTTATGTGAGTTCTTAGTTAGTTAAGTAAAATAACTTGAGGTGATACTCTAGTAAAACCTTAGGCGATTGTTACACTTGATTAATGAAATATTTATGTCATGCTCCTGGGATTGTTTTTCCTTCAGTGTGATACAAGGATTGATAGTTTTCCTTACAATAAACAAAATTTCTTTTGGTGTGTATGAACAAGTTGCCACCAATGACCAAAGCCTTTTTAAACCGCCTGGATCATAACTCCTTACCACGGTGTTCACGCATGACATCTTTTTGAAAGTAGGATATTTCAGCTAAGCAGAGTTTATCTGTTGCAATTGCCCTTGTGACGGAAGCTGGTTACCACTTCCACAAAAGGTAATAAGGATGAATAATGGCACCAACTTTTCCGTTTGGTCAATGATGGTATGTCTCTGGGGTATGAGACCACCGTTGAACTTCACCTTCCTGATAGAAGTTTAAAGGTAGCTTCCGAGCTCCTAGATCGGAACTTAAGGGGGAAGGATTGACCTCCATTTGACATTGGTGTTTGATTACCAAACCTCCTTTGTACCGAAGGATGTCAACACCAAAGTGGCGATGGAGTACCTCATTTTCGGATGGGCAAAGTCAGAATACCTGACTCACTTACCTTTGAGAATAATAGGAGCTTTAACCTCTTATCATTTTAGGAAAAATGACTAGCATGATCTCTGCCAGAGTATGCTGCAGCAAAAGTCGGATAAGAGTATTGTTTTGGACAGTGATGTGATCACAACAGTACGCACATGGAGCATGGTGAAAATGATGTGTGTACTAGATGACCTATTTAGAAAGGCTGAATTTTACCATCAACTTTTCTTTGATGGATTAGTTGACCAACTTTGAGTGTGATATGACCTTGATATCTTAGAGTGGTTGGACCAGTATTGTACGTCATCTTTATCGCCTACCGAAGTGGAGGTTGTTATGTACTCTTCAAAGTTATTCTTTTACCACTTTGGAAGGCAACCCAACATCACTCACTAACGAATGGAGATCGTTAGTAAGAACACATTGAGATGAGAAACCTTACCCTTTGTTATTAAACCACAATTCCGTTTCTAACTTCTGGTTAGAAAGTGTCAGGGAGTCCTACCTCATCGACAAGATTAATCCTTCAGCTCAACCGTACTTGCTATGTTCATTTGGGTTGAGTTCCACCGGTTCTTATGATCTTGTTAACTAGTGTTCAATGACCTTAGTCAAGTTATGCGGGGTGTAATCTTTGTCTAACACCTTCCATGACCAGGTTCGTCATGCCTTGTGAATCTTGATATACGTCTCATTGCATTTGAATTGTTTTACCTATTTTTGCTCAAATCATTAAAGTGAATGCATCATACCTTATGCATCTTACCCGGGATTGCATTGCATATGCATGACATCATCCCACTTGTGATGCACCATGAAAGATAATTAATAAAGAACTTTGAGCAAGAATATGTATCTTCATTCGAACACCTGAGTAGTGTCTAAATAAACTTGAGCTATGGAATACTTGATCGTTCATAACGCCAATTGAGTGATTCATCATCTTTGAGTAATACAAGGAGCATCCCATCTAGATCATCGATAAAAAGACTCGCACTACAAGAAACCGGACACTATACTTCTACAAAGTTTTGTGTAGTAACCATACCGCTGATGAAGCGATATGGAAAAGCGAGGACTATCTCCAATCAAATTATTCGGACTTGCTATTATCTTACGTCTGGTAACCTCTCCTCCTTCGTCTCTCTCTTTTGCAATCTCGGGACGAGATTCTTTTAAGGGGGTGATGTAAAAGACCCAAAATGCAAAGGATCAAATTCAGTTAGGAAGAATAAAAATGAGAAGAAGAAAAAGAATTCAAATAATATCAGAAGAAATCAAATCAATTCAAACATTATGGGATGGAAATCAAAATTTAAAGAATAGCTACTGTTCAAACTGGGTCCCAATATAAATCTGAGTTCACGAATAGATTCCAAATATTCCAAATAGCAACTCTGCAAAATTTCAGAATTTATGAAGATTGTTTACTATTTATATCAATGGGGACATTGAATTCCACTCAACTTCGAATTTAAAATTTGAATTCAAATGAAACTTGCTCAAATCAGTGATTTGATTTCAGAATCAAAATCTTCATATTTGATTTTGTTTCCCCACAAAAATCTAGCATTTTGGATCAATATTGGTGGGAGAATTCACTGACCAGAGAGTAGATGAGGATGAGCAGCTGGCCAGCTGTGGGACCCATCTGCCAGTCTCAGATTTGCTGCCGCTGACTCTGTTCATGGCACATACGGCGCAATCTTTTACCGTAGCCAGATCCCAGGTCATGGTGCACCAGTTGCTATGAAGGCAAGCTGATATACTCCTCTCTCTCTCTCTCTCTCTCTGATTGACTTCCACTGCAGAGGAAAGCTAGCAATCGCTCTCTGCTCGCTCTCGCTCTCTCCCGCGCCACCAGCAGCGCTGCCAATTGAGCTTCGTTTCACCGGCGATCCAGCCATCGTTTCCTCCCGGCATCAAAAGCAAAGTGGAGCCTAACCTTCTGATCTATCTCCTGGTGCCAATCGTTTCTCGGTTCCTCACCTTTTGGTGTGCTATTTTGAAGTTTGGCAGACCTTACGGGTGAAGATGTTGGTAAAGATGTTGTTTTACTTCATCAATACTACATGGAAAATTACATAAAACTTCAAACCATACTAGGGGCATTCAAGGATAAACACTTTTTCTCAGGTGATGGTGCTTTAGTCATCGAATGGTCCGATCTCTACGACCTTTTCAACCTCAACGCGTTGGATGTGTCTTTTTTACGCTGCTTTGCATTGTATGTCCTCAAAAACTATGTTCTTCAATAAATATACTCAATATAATGTTATATGTAATAAATTTGTCATTTTGCATGTAGGCACCAGCAACAACATATTCGTCATAACACGAGAAATGCATCTCGTGCATATCTTGACTCGCAAGTACCAGCGAGAACTTATATTCAAACGTCGAGCGGTCAAAAACATGTTGTTTAATATTTTGTCAAGGCAATGAAACGCTACAGTGATAAGGAGCTCCTTGTTGTACCGTTCAACCCAGGTAACCATTGGGTAACCATAGCAATTTCTAAAAAGTACGATCAAGTTTGGTACTATGACTCCTCAAGGCTGAGAGATGAAAAAACTGGCGAGCGAATAACCCGTAAATGAAATGATATCTCTTCCTTTATTGACGAGTAAGTTCCTTCTTCACTTTAGTTTCTCATTGTTTCGTCCATGCACGATAATTTTATATTAACTATGAATGTTTTTGTTTAGAGCTTTTATATAAGTAAAAGGAAAACACCAACAACTTAAACATCATACTGCATTTAACGTCCCACAACAAGCTTCGGGCAACATGTGCGGCTTCCATGTCTGCTTACACATGGCTTTATTTGGAGAGAAGCCTAATTGCAATGTATGTGTAAGTGTATTTATTTTACTTTATTAATAATCTTTTGATAATTCTCATTTTATCGTGTGGAAGGACTATGGACCCGCCTTCAGGAACGCTGAAGGTCGTAGCCTCGAGCAAATTAGAGACGTACTATGCAGGTTCATCATTTTTGAAATCATTAATCTAAAGGGATAATTTCATTACAAACTAGAGGATTAGATGATAGTTATTCTTTATGTAATTAGTTAGATGTTAAGCTGGATGAATAGGAGAATTCTTTGTGTAATAGTTACTCGGTATATAAGCAGGATGAACACGGGGGCATTCTTTGTGTAAATAGTTACTTGGTAACCACAATTGACACTTTTTTAATATTTGATTGGTCAATGTGTGTGATCTACATTTGTCTATACATATGTTTCTATATGTGTATGTTGCTGACCCGGGCAATGCGGCTGCCAAATCCTGGCTAGCTTCAGGATGCAACTGGGAACCAGGTCTGTCGGTACCCTAGAAACCGTACACCCCTTGAGGTTACAAAGATCTCAAAGGAAAGTCATCTACTTGATTTGAAGACCTTCGGAGGCCCACATGTCAGATATAACCGAACCCGCTTCTCCAACATGGTTAATCCCAGAGTCGCCACGTGTACTATCAAACCGGAGCTACCGCCCACAAGGGGGAAGCTCCAGGCCATGTACCAAAATGGCACCTCCGGACTTAACCCCAGACTGAGAGAAGCTCCGGACCTGACATGTGTCAGGTAGCTCCGGAGCTACCTATTTCCCACAGTATGCTCCGGAGCTACCACATGTCCAATCATCGGATCTTCAGCCTCTAATCTCTGGAAGACCCTGCAACAGCTCCGGATCTTCAAAGGGGAATCAAGGACTTCAAGACCCGATTAAGTGTCATTTATACCATATTAATGACACTTAAACGGACGACCTTAACACCAGTAACGGTGCTGTCAAAGCCCGTTACAGGGTCATTAAGAGCAATTAAACGTGTTGAAGAGGTATCAATACTAGTAACCGCCGGGGCCACATGTCGGGCCAGGCTAACTTGTAACGGCCTGCCCTTGTACTATAAAAGGACAGGTCGACGATAGGTTCAAGGGGCTAAACACACGCGCCATAGACGCTCAATACAAGCTCATACAGCTAATACAACACCAACACACCCGTGGAGTAGGGTATTACGCTCAGGCGGCCCGAACCACGTAAACTCTTGTGTCTCCTGCATCATTTACTATTCACCTTCTTGAATCTCCGCGCGCCCACACCGAACATCAAACTCCTCTAACGCTTTAGTAGTGTCGAGAGATTTGCCAGTTCCAAACCACCGACAGTTGGCGCGCCAGGTAGGGGGCACCGCGACCGCCTCCACCAGCAAATCAAGCTGGGCAACGCGATGGTGCGCCAGCGTCAATCACTGCGTCGAAAAATCATGACAACCCGGAACACGCACTCCATGCAGCGCGTGCTCTTCTCCAATGCCCACCACCTAGGGACGCATCTCGGGATGCCCTTGAACAGTGGAGGGCTGATGTGGAACATTTGGTTGTAGCAGCAGCCGAACGCCTCAGCAACCAGGGTCCTCCTACTTCAGGACGAGCCCCGTCGCAGCAGCGGACTTTGTCTGGAAGACTTGGTCCGCACGTTTCCAATAGCAGGAGACGTGTTGTATCACAACAAGTGACGTCATTACCCTCCGGGGCACGATGCACTCACACGGTATCCAGGCTCTCAACTCATGACCTCCGGGCAGAGCTTGATCGCCGATACCGTCAACAAGATGGCCGAGTCCATATTGAGCGTGCTCGTGAAAGACGGGAAGCTCAGGACCTTTCTACTCCTGAAGGAGTAGGAGGAGGCTGTTCAGCTCTGGCCATACATCTGCGTATGGTCAGGTGGCCACAGAAGTTCCGGCCTCACCTGCCAGAAAAATTCGACGGGACTGTCAATCCCGCCGAATTTCTTCAGATCTACTCCACTGCAATCTTGGCAGCTGGAGGAAACGAGGCCGTGATGGCCAATTATTTTCCAGTGGCCTTAACTGGGACCGCCAGGTCCTGATTTATGAGCCTTCCAACCAACTCTATCAACAGTTGGGAGGAGCTGTGCCGGCAGTTCACCGCCAATTTCGGGAGTTCATACACCCGACCAGGCACTGAACTGGACCTTTTTGCAGTCGTGCAAAAAGGGGGAGAATCCCTGCGATCATTCATCCAGAGGTTCTCTCAGGTACGAAACACTATCCCTTCTATCTCTAGCGCCTCTGTCATTGTAGCATTCAGACAGGGCGTACGGGACAAGAAGATGTTGGAGAAACTGGCGATCAAGGAGATCACCAGCGTCACGAAACTCTTCAGCTTGGCTGAAAAATGTGCTACAGCTGCGGAGGGCCGTGAAATGCACTCCAAACCAACCCCAGAGGGTCACAAGAAATCCTCCAAAGAAGAAGCCGCTACCTCTGGGAATGGCAAGAAGAAGAAAAAGACCAACGACAAGAAGAAGCCGTCAGCCGGTACATCCAATGTTGCAGCTGCTGCAGCTCCGGGTGGCTGGGGGCCACGATCCGAAAAGTGACCTCGACCGTCTTCCGAAGACGGTAGCAAGCCCAAGGTGTGGTGCCCAATTCACAAAACGGGCAGCCACAGTTTGGAAGACTGTCGGGAGGTCCAAAACCTTGCCGAGCGCTACAACAAGCGCCGGAAAGAATCTCCTTTCCGACAGAGGGAAGGAAAGCAAAAAGTCGACGAAGCTCCGGCTGAAGAGGAGTTAGGATTTCAGGATCCCAAAAAGGTCCTGAAGGCCGTCTACACCTCTGTCGACGATGATTCTGACATCTCTGACAACGAGCGTCGGAAGACCATGAACACCATTTTTGGTGGATCATGAGACATCACCTCCCGTCGCGTCATCAAGACTATGTGTCGGGATATGGCTGCTGTAGCTCCTACAGTCAGGCCGGAACCTCATCGGAAGTGGATGGACATAGCCATCACTTTTGATGCTTCGGACTGCCCTCGGAGCATGGTTGGAGCAGGTCAGTTACCTTTCATGGTATCTCCTACCATCAACAACATCCAGCTCCACCACGTCATGGTAGACGGAGGTTCGGGGCTTAACCTCATAATCTTCGAAGCTTTTACTAAGCTCCAACTCCGACCTTCGGATCTCCACCCCTCTCGACCTTTCTCCGGAGTAGGTCCGGGGGCCATTACCCCACTCGGAGCTATTACTCTCCCCGTTACCTTTGGGAAACGGGAGAAGTACCGCACCGAGAAGTTGGTCTTCGACGTCGCTCAGATCAACTTACCCTTCAATGCCATCTTGGGTAGGCCTGCCCTGTACAAATTCATGGCAGCTGCTCATTATGGTTATCTGGTGTTGAAGATGCCAACACCAGTAGGCGTTCTCCGGATCCGCGGAGATCGTACTGTCGGAGTAACTGCTCTGGAAGAACTCCATGCACTCACTACGGCGCAAGAGGAGGACTCCAGGCAGGAGCAAGCTCCAAAACCCCCGCGCATTCGTCAACGAGGCTCGACTTCTGCACCTCGAGTGTAGCCAAGCGGCGACACCGACATTCCCATCAAAGTCGTCCAAATTGGTTCCGATGCCGCTCAGACCACCCGTATATTGGGGGGATTGAACGACAAATAGGAACTCGCGCTCATCACTTTCCTCCGGGCCAACGTCGACGTGTTTGCCTGGCAACCGTCACAAATGCCTGGGATCCCCAGGGAAGTGATTGAGCACAATCTGAAGATCTACCCCGATGCCCGGCCTGTGCATCAGAAGCCTCGGAAGCAATCCGTAGAGCGACATAACTTCATCCGACAAGAAGTGAAGAAGTTACATGAAGCTGGATTTATCCGAGAAGTCTTCCATCCAAAATGGCTGGCAAACCCAGTCGTTGTGCCCAAGGCCGGCGGGAAGCTTCAGATGTGCATCGACTACACCACACTAAATAAGGCATGTCCAAAAGATCCATTCCCACTACCTAGAATAGATCATATAGTGGATTCCACCTCGGGGTGTGAATTACTGTGTTTTCTAGACGCATATTCTGGGTATCATCAAATCAGGATGTCTAGGGAAGATGAAGAGCATACCTCATTCATCACAGTAGATGGATTGTACTGTTATACAGCCATGCCCTTTGGTCTCAAGAATGCAGCTTCAACTTTTGTACGAGCTATGTACAAAACTTTGAAGAACTCATTAGAGACATAGTGGAAGTGTACGTCGATGACATCATGGTCAAGGTCAGGGACAAGGAGTCACTCCTTGACACCTTGCAGGCTGTCTTCGACAAGCTGCGGGCCACCCGCACAAAGCTAAACCCAGACAAGTGTGTCTTCGGGGTTAGCTCCGGAAAACTTCTCGGTTTCCTGGTAAGTCACCGGGGCATAGAAGCTAATCCGATGAAGATTAAGGCCATTGAAGACATGCGGCCACCAACCCGCATCAAAGACGTTCAAAAGTTAACTGGATGTCTAGCAGCCCTCAGCCGATTCACTTCAAGACTGGTGGAACGGGCACTCCCCTTCTTCAAGTTATTGAGGAAGTCTGGACCATTCTAATGGTCCGAAGAAGCAGAGAAGGCATTCCAGGAACTGAAACAGTTCCTCACCACCCTACCAATTCTGGTAGCTCCGAACCCTGGTGAGCCTTTGTTGCTTTATATTTCAGCTACTGACGAAGTCGTCAGTATGGTTCTGGTTGCGGAGAGACCAGAGCTACCCCATACTACGGAATCCAGACCCCTTCGGGAGGGTCCAGAGGTTCCTGAAAGCGAGTCTGGGTCCCAGCTCCTAGATTCGAATCCACAAGAAGTCACTTCAGGAGACCCAGACCCCTCCAGGAGGGTCCAGGTCACTTCTGAAGAAGCTCCGGGTTCCTCCAGCCAGAACCCAGAGGTCCCCGAAGAAAATCCGGATTCCTCCGAGAGGATCCGTGTCAGTGAAGAGGAAGCTCTGGACCCCTCCGGGAAGGTCCGGACCATTCAGCGCCCAATGTACTTCATTAGTGAAGTACTACATGATGCCAAGACTCGATACCTAGAGGTGCATAAGCTGCTCTATGCAGTTCTTATTGCCTCCAGGAAGCCTCGCCATTACTTCCAAGCTCATAAAGTCTCAGTGGTGACCTCCTACCCACTTCGAGCAATCTTGCATAATCCCAATTCAACTGGGAATATTGCAAAGTGGGCAGCGGAATTGGCTGAATTTGATCTTGAATTTATTTCAAGGCAAACAGTCAAGATTCAAGCATTGGCAGATTTTGTGGCAGAATGGACTCCCTCTCCATCAAACCCTGGGGGCCCCAGTGAGCAGAAGACGGAGCATCAAGCTCCAGCCTTCACCAAGCCTCACTGGACCCTCTACTTCGACGGCTCCATGCAGAAGCAGGGGGCCGGAGCTAGAATCCTTCTCCTTGCACCGACCGGGGAGAAGGTGAAATACATGGTACACCTTGACTTCAAGGCGACCAACAACATGGCCGAGTATGAAGCACTCATCTATGGACTAAAGGTGGCACTGTCATATGGTGTCAAGCAACTGCTGGTCAAGGGAGATTCACAGCTCATCATTAAGCAGGTGAAGGGTGAATGTTCCTGCAATAATCTCCAGCTAGCTGCTTACCTCCTTGAAGTCCAGAAGCTTCAGAAGGACTTCAAAGTCCTAGATCTCCACCATGTTCAGCGTGCCCATAACGCTAAAGCTGATGAACTCTCGACGAAAGTGTCAACCGGAGCTCCGGCTCCTGACGGAATTTTTGTTCGGAGGTTGTCAAAGCCAACAGCTCAGCCTGCCGAACTGAGCGAAGGGGGCGAGATCAGCATCCCGAAGGTGACGGTCCCGATGGCCCTGTTACCATGGCAGCCATCAAGGGTCGTAGGTACTGCCGGGAGCTCCGAGCAACCCAGCACGCAAGACTCAAAAGCTCAAGCTAGTTCCGATGCATGGATCTCGGAGATCCGGAGCTACTTGAAAGACAACATCCTTCCTGACGATGATGTATCCGCTGACCGGGTAGTCAGATTGGCTAAAAGATACACGCTGGTAGAAGGGGATCTCTACCGGCGTGGTGCCAATGACATCCTAATGCGGTGTATCACAAGGGAAGAAGGCTGTGAACTCCTCGTAGAAATCCATGGAGGCGAGTGTGGGAACCACGCGTCTTCCCGCACGCTGGTTGGTAAAGCCTTTCGGCATGGCTTCTACTGGCCTACAACACTCCAGGATGCAACTGAGCTGGTGAAGAAATGCGAAGCATGCAAATTTCATGCGAAGCAAATTCACACACCAGCACAGCCCTTACAAATGATACCTCCTACATGGCCCTTCGCTGTGTGGGGGATAGACATCTTGGGACCTTTCCCAAGAGCTGTCGAAGGTTACAAGTTCCTGTACGTTGCCATTCATAAATTCACCAAGTGCCCGGAAGCAACTCCAACTGTGACAATCAACAAGCAATCTGCTATCAACTTTTTGCAGTCCATTGTATGCAGATTTAGAGTCCCAAACAAAATCATCACTGATAATGGGACCCAATTCACAAGCTCTGCATTTCAAGGATATTGCAAAGACCTCGACATTCAAGTTTTCCATGCCTCTGTAGCTCACCCAGCCAGCAATGGCCAAGCAGAGAGAGCAAATGCTGAAATCCTTAAAGCACTCAAAACGCGCACCTATGAGCGCTTGAAAAAACATGGAGCCAACTGGATCGAAGAGCTTCTGCCCACTTTATGGGCCAACAGGACATCTCAAAACCGGTCAACTGGAGAGACACCCTTCTTCCTGGTATATGGAGCCGAAGCAATCCTTCCTCCAGAAATCACTTTGGGGTCACTCCGGGTCCGGACCTTCGATGAAGCCACGCAGGACCAGCTCCGGCGTGAAGACCTAGACCTCCTAGAGGAGGGAAGGTGCCAAGCAGCTATTCAGAATGCCCAATACCGCCAAGCCCTTCAGCGCTATCATCAGCGGCATATATGCAACCGACAGCTCGAGGAAGGCGATCTGGTGCTACGGAGAATACAATCCAGAGAAGGGTTAAACAAACTTTCCCCCGGCTGGGAGGGACCCTTACGAGTGATTAAAGTATCCTGTCCCGGAAGCATTCGCTTGGCTACTGGGGATGGGACACCTCTCCCAAATCCTTGGAACATCGAGCACCTCCGTAAGTTCTACACTTAATACCACAGAGGTGAGTCTTGAGTAACTTGAGGTGTATGTTATAGAGTCATTGTACAGAGTTGGGTAGTTCCTCCGGGAGAGCAGCTGGACCTTTCCCGAAAGGTCCGCAAAGTTCATGCAACACTTGTCACAGTCTCAGGACTAAAAGTGTGGCTAACTACCCTGGGTGTAACGACAAATGAAACACGCTTAGCCTGGTTCCGTACCCTAAGAGTGTACTTGTTTCCCCTGTACCCCGGACCTATAATGAAAGACATCTTCATGTGAAACAGACTCCACGTGCATTTATTTTGTACAGGCTCAACATTTTTTTATTTCTTGTCTATAACAAAGACGTGCAATTCTTAAGAAATTTTAATTCGACCGGTTTATATACGATACGAGTTGTATTGTCAATTCTTTTGGATTCAAATATTGTTCATGGGCAACTCGCCTGAAAGCCGCCAAGCCAACCCAGGGCTGGAGTGTGCTATCGGCTTAGCCTGGTCAAGCACCCTAAGTACACCACTCTACCTACACCCCGGCAGGCCGAAGTAAGGCGGGTCCATGTACAGTTGGATCTAGAAGAAAAGACAACGCATTCGGTTGTATTTAGAATCGTGTTTGACTTAAAATCTTCTTGAGAATCGTAAGCCGCGATGAAGTTATATACAAGAAATGAATTTTATTATTTTTCTTGGCTTAAGTGTGCAGGAAAGATAAAATCTACGTTGATGGAGAAAAGTTGGAGCTAACAAAGCTCCGACTCCCCTAGGTGGCCTGTAATCGATGTTACGCATCACCGGTACAGCCAGGGGGGCCAGCCATCGACGCTGAATAAAAGATGGTGAGAAGACCCCGCAAATGGAGTCTGCTGCCAACAAACTAAGTGTTGGCAAAGGTCACTGCCAAAGCTACTAAGCTCCGACACCCCGGCGGACTAACTATCGATGCTCTACGAGTTGATAGAGACTATTGCCGAAGCTACCAAGCTCTGGCGATAGACAATGCCGGACCTTCTAAGCTCCGACAACCTTAGGGGGCCTTCACTATCGAAGACTTTGGACCTAAATTCTACAAGTTCGGAGCAAATGAGTCTTCAACAAAACATGATATCCTCTTGGTACATGTTCACAATCAAATTGTGTACATCTACCAGGGGGCCAAGTGAAGACAAAAGTGTTGAAGAAAAAAAGTGAAATTCACAAAAATTTGGGGATTTCATTTATCTGGAGACAAGGGATTACATATGGAGACAAGGGATTACAAAATTGAGGAAGAAGAAGAGAAAATACAAGTGAGAACTACAGAAATGGTCCTAGACTCTATGGAAGAATTGGGCGACTTTCTGGGCAACCTCCGACACGTTGGCTCGGGCAGCTTCCCCTTCTCCGTCGACGGGACCTTCAAGCACCGGGTCCAGAGGAAATTGGGAGTTCCGGCTGGTGTAGCACGTCAGCACATATTCTGCGATGTTCTTCACCAGGGATTGCCCCTCAACCTCCAATTGGTCCGCGATGACATCGCCCACCTTGGAGAGTTTGCTGCCTGCCAAGCTCAACGCCTGCAATGCCAGGTCCGGCTCCGGCTCCGGATCATCTATGCGCATGGGGCTGAAGCCCATCGGTGTCAACGCGTCGTTGGCCTTGCCCAGGAACTCCCAAATCCGTAGGGAGTCCTCAGTCCTCAAGCCCTTCATTTCTTCCAGGGATCTTCTGGCCGCCACCAGTTCAAAATTCTCGCGGGCGAGGCACTCAACTTCTTTGGCATTTTGCTGAATCTTCTCAGCAACCCGCTTTTCGAGTTTTCCGAGCTCCTCCTCCCGGAGGTGGATCTTGTTCCGGCGGTCGACCAGGTCTTTCTCTCTGCCCCTCACTTTCTTCTCCCTGGCAGTAAGGGCACACTCTTGTTCGTAGAGTTCCTGCCCTCGCACCCAGGCCTTCTCCTCTTCCTCATGGCAGCGCTCTTCCATTTCTTGGCGCGCTCCTCGAGGCCCTTGTCAGCCAGAGCCACCTTCTCGGCGAGCTCCTCCTCCCTCCTCAGGACGTCATCCCACAGCTCTAGGAGTTTTTGCTCTTCATCTTCGAGCCGTTTCTCCCTCTCTTCAAGTGCCTCTCGGCGCTTGATAAGTGCAGTGTTAATGGCCTCAAGCTTTTTGTGGCGTTCATCGGCCGCACTATTGGCTGCTTTGGCCTGATCGTAGATCTCCCGGGATTGAGCGTCGAGGGCCCGAGTCATACTCTCCCTGTCATCCAGTAACTTTCCCCAGTACTCCAGGCGGATCTTCTCCCGCTTGATCCACTCTATGTCATCCGCTAGCCTCGACTGCGCCAGCTTGGTCTCGAAGTAGAGCCGGTTACGCCACCGCCTAAGGGTTTGGCGCTCCTCTTCAAGAGCTTTGTTGTCATGGAAGAAGGCTAGTTGGACTTGACGCAGACTGGAACATGCGTTGTCAATAGACAGTGACAACGGGATAGGTTCCGGACCTGCTAGGTCTCCTCCGCTGGTTCCAGCGGGTTTTCAGATACAAAAATTGAGTCCCACTCCACAAGAGTGGTCCCCTGAGTCTCCATGGCACTAGGGCCATCCTCCGGGATGGCCTCAGTCGCCATCGAGGAAGGCCCCGCCGCCAGGTCTTCGTTCACCCCCTCAGGCAGGGGGCCAACGACTTCGCTTGGGCACTCCGGCTCGGCCGCAGGTACCTCCGACGTCGTCACTTCCGGAGCAGGAGCCGCTGCTGGCTCTGGACTGGGTACCTCCTCCGATGGGGACTCGGGCTCCGACACTCCTGTATCAACCAGCACGGGAGCCGGAAGATCTTCATCTTCAATCGGCCCTGCAGCCGGAGCTTCAACAACTACCGGCTCTGCGGCCGATGCTTCTGAGGTAGCCGACTTCAATCACCTCCGGCTCGACCGCTGGAGCTTCGACACTTTCTGGCTCTAGGGCCGGAATTACTGCTTCATCCAGCTCAACAGCCAGAGCTTCCGTCATTTCAGCACCAGGACCCGGAGCTTCAGTCTCCGGGGCAAGTGCCGCTGGCGCATCTTCACTCCCGTGGTCCGGCGCTACCACGGGAGCCTCTGGGGATGAGTCGAGGTCCATGACCAGGACAGCCGGCGCCGGAGCTATCGCAGCTTCAACCACCACTTGGGGCGGCACCGGGAAGGGAGCAGAAGCTTCCACCCTCACGGCTTCAGCCGCTGGGGCTGAGGGTGGAGCCTCACTCCCCTTCTTGGGGACGCTGCAGATGATGAACGAAGAAACTTAAAAAATAGTTACTACTATTAAAACAACTATCCAAGGTAAAGATTAAAAATTACCATGGGAGGCTTCCGCACCAGCTTGCGCGAAACCTTTTTCCCGGGTGTTCTGGGCTGGTCATAGCCGGTGTGGAAGCTTCGGAAGGCCCCCCCGTAACTCGTCGCGACCACGGGTGTTTCCGGAGTCGAGGCCCCCCTCGATCAAGAAGAACCCCCGAACCTGGAGGCCTCCACCGGCCCAGGTGCTGGAGTCGCATGCCCGGAGCTAACACTCCGAGAGGATCCCACTGCGGGAACAGTCGCGCTCCGGGAGGACCCCACTGCGGGAATAGTCGCGCTCCAGGAGGATCCAACTACGGGAACAGTCGCCGCAGTTGTAGAAGACCTTCCCCTCCGGGGAGAAGGAGCCGACGCAGAAGCAGTGGGCCTGACGGACCTTCCGTCGGCATACTGCAGCTTCCTCTTCTGGCTCACAGGTTCATCCGCCAGCTCCTTGCCCTTGCCGACGACCTCTTCCCTCGGCTTCGGAGCAGGGTTGGAGCCATCCTCGGACATTCCGGGGATCGCTAACCCGGTGTTTGATCTTCTCTCGACGACACCAAGGTCGTCAAGCACGGGCATCTTCCGCCGGAGCTCCCTGCTGAACTCCACTTCCATGTTCAGAGGAAGAAAAGCTGATGGCGGAGTCAAGTCGTCGCCATCGATGTCGATGCCGTGCTGGAACTTCTTGAGGTGGAACTCCAAGGTTTTCCCCACCATGTTGGACTTCAGCCCGGTCTCGACCCGGTCGTCGTCCATCACGTTGTTGAGGGCCCATGCGAGTTTCTTTCTCCTCTTTAGCGGCGCCCACCTGTTGACCAAGAAATTGCAAAACACCGCCTGAGGAGTCAATCCTCCCTCCACGCATTGGCGGATCCTGGTCAAAACAGGATTGAAGGCTTCCACCAGCACCGGAGCTTCACTCCAGATTGTAGTGTCGATGCTGGGAAGGCCTTCGGGCAGCTCCAGCCTCTCGTGCTCCTCCACCCGGACGACTATCCAGTCCTTCTTCCAGTCATCCCACTTCCCAGAGGGAAATGACCGGAGGTACTTGAATGGGCACTTCTTGCGCTTCACGAAGTAGTAGAAGCCAAGGTACTCATTGCTCCTACCGGTGGTATGGACGGTGAAGAAGGTCCAGAAGAGTTCAATGCAGGGGGGATGCTCACCCACATCTCACAGAAGTGGACGAAAATGGACACAAGAAGAATGGAGTGGGGGCCAAGATGATACAACTGCAGACCATAGAAGTCTAGCAGCATCAAGAAAAAGGAAGAAAAAGGTGGGATCAACCCCACCATGGCGTACGAGGAGAAGTACACCATTTCGCCGATGTGCTCCTTCTCAAACGGGAGCTCTCCACCGGCGCGGACCGAGCGGTTGAAGAAGTCCGAGGACCATCCCATGAGGGCTTGGACCTTCTTCAAGTCGCCGTCGGTCTTCAAGCGACTCTCGCGGTGACCCAACTCCATCGCGGCACGGCTAGGCAAGAGAAGAAAAGCGAAGCACAAGTTGGGAGTTTGAGCGCAAGAACAGATGAGTGGCGTAAAGAACTCCCGACAGTGCGCACTTTCCTTCTTAAGTAAGCCCTCGCAACGCTTGGATGGAAACCGCAAGGAAGTCGAAGATACCACTCAAAAATTCCACCCAGCTGATGACAAGCGGGCTCGAGACTACCCCGACGATCAAGTCGAGGTTCTTACCCAGGCGAACAGTTGCCATCATGAGGCGGGAAGCACGAAGGCGGCGACCTGACAAGGCGTGCGGAACCGATACGGTTTTCATATCGGGAACCGGTGACCTTCAATTGCGTAAGATCCGCACGCTGAAGATCTCATCTGCCGCACGCGGGATACGCCACGCGGCGAGGATTTAACTCCGAATCCTCACCAACGGCACCTCCGAAGACCTTTGAAGACTCAGTTCAAAAGTCGCGAGGATGGACCCACCTCCGGCGGAATAACTTCACCCCAGTGGTCTTCCTCGGAGGTAGGTCCAGAGGGCCACTGTCGGTACCCTAGAAACCGTACACCCCTTGAGGTTACAAAGATCTCAAAGGAAAGTTATCTACTTGATTTGAAGACCTTCAGAGGCCCACATGTCAGATATAACCGGACCCGCTTCTCTAACATGGTTAATCCCAGAGTCGCCACGTGTACTATCAAACCGGAGCAACCGCCCACAAGGGGGAAGCTCCGGGCCATGTACCAAAATGGCACCTCCGGACTTAACCCCAGACCGAGAGAAGCTCCGGACCCGACACGTGTCAGGTAGCTCCGGAACTACCTGTTTCCCACAGTATGCTCCGGAGCTACCACATGTCCAATCGTCAGATCTTCAGCCTCTAATCTCCGGAAGACCCTGCAATGGCTCCGGATCTTCAAAGGGGAATCAAGGACTTCAAGAACCGATTAAATGTCATTAATACCATATTAATGACACTTAAACGGACGACCTTAACACCAGTAACGGTGCTGTCAAAGCCCATTACAGGGTCATTAAGAGCAATTAAACGTGTTGAAGAGGTATCAATACTAGTAACCACCGGGGCCACATGTCGGGCCAGGCTAACTTGTAACGGCATGCCCTTGTACTATAAAAGGACAGGTCGACGACAGGTTCAAGGGGCTAAACACACGCGCCATAGACGCTCAATACAAGCTCATACAGCTAATACAACACCAACACACCCGTGGAGTAGGGTATTACGCTCAAGCGGCCCGAACCACGTAAACTCTTGTGTCTCCTGCGTCATTTACTATTCACCTTCTTGAATCTCCGCGCGCCCACACCGAACATCAAACTCCTCTAACGCTTTAGTAGTGTCAGGAGATCTGCCGGTTCCAAACCATCGACAAGGACAATCAGGGGTGCGGGGCACCTAATAGGGGACATGCGTCTAGCAGGGAACGTATCCCTGTTAGTGCCACAGGGACCCTGCCTGTAAACAATCTGTGACAAGTTGTAACTGAGATCGTCTCGAATACCTTTTTAAAAGAGACCAGCTTCCTTAAAGGTCATCTTAGATCTGTCAATAGATCTACGGTGCTCTAGCATAAAGCACGTCTTGGGTCAGTCAATAAATCTGCGACAGGCTATATTAGAGACCTTTCTCTTATGTATGCTGATGGGCGACATGCGAGACGCTCATCTCCCATGACCCCATAAAGCTCGTCTGGTATGACTGAAATAAAGGAGATGCGCTATCTTTGAGCTTGTCTTGCACTTAGACTGATTGGCGACGCGTCAACCGCTCGTCTCTGATGACTACATAATGCGAGATGCGACGACGGAGACGCATTGTTTGTTCGTCTCTGGTCTTCGTTTGGGCTCATCTCGCATGAGTCTTTCTCACGTAGTGATTGAATATGCATGCATCTCGCTCCCGCGCTCGCCCTCACCGCCGACGGAGCTCGGGCCGACAGCTATGGTCCTGGGCCTCGATGGCTCCATGGCGAGGTTCGAAGGGCATGTTGTCATCATGGCCGCGGGTTCGCGAGCGCCTCCGCTGCCGCCGTAGTCGTGTCCGCAACTGGCGAAGCCGCGACCGACGCAGCTTGTCCACTCCCCGGCTGTATTTGGGATCTCAACTGGGGCAGAGGAGAGAGAGGAGGACGTGGGCGTGAAGAAGAACTAGCTTGGGGATAGAGGAGAGAGAGGAGGATGTGGGCATGGGCTAGGGTTCTAATTTGGGGAGGGTGCGTTGGGGGGACAGATTGGGAGGGAATAATATCGGGAGGGAGCGCGTGCAGCAAATGAATTTCGGGAGTGAATTTTGGCAGCGAGGATTTGGCCGACGCGCGTAGAAATATTTTGGGAGGAGCACGCGGGCCAGTACCGTTGGCTAGTCAGTTCAAGGCAACACACTTAACTCTGTTACTGTAGGTTCGACTGACGCTCATATTCCCACTGCCGGAGCCAATCAGGCCTACATTTCGGACCGTCAGCTTACAAACCTAGCCGGCACATTTAATACTATGTATGTCGGTTGCTCTCAAGCGCCTGGCACAATTAATTAAAAGCGTTGGCTGTGGTCAAGGAGCTGACATATTTATTTTTAAATCTCAGTTTCACGGCAATCAACGCATATATATATATATATATATATATATATATATATATATATATATATATATATATATATATATATATATATATAGACACACACACACTAAAATCATAGAGTTAAACCGAGTGGTACCTTTTGGGTAAAGGACCAATGTATTTTGGGTTTACCATGGTCGTGTGTCAGTCTTATCCCTCTGATCACAAACTAGCTTTTCAGAAAAAGAAATACGTATCCATAGCTTTCGATCAATAACACGGTAGAGATCTATATGATTATGGATTGATTTCCCACATAATCCATCCATTAGTAGCAAACACATTCTTATACCTAGTTTGTAGTGCAATTATGATTTTTTATGAATAGATAAATCAAAATATTTATATACGTAAATATCCCATACAAATTGTAATATGTAGCCAAAAAAAGCACACCGATCACGCTCAAAGGCTAGGAATTGTCATATTAATTAGAAAAAAATATTATCAAACAAACTATTTTTATTCTGTCTAATTCAAAAAAATTGTGTCGGGTTAATCTTTGTCAGAGACACTACCAAAAAATTTTTATCTCAAGCGGTTTTCATCCTATGAACAAGTGTCTATGATAATCGACTATTTTCAAACGAGTCCGCCAAAAACCGCAATTACATTATCACAGACCGTTCTTTACTTACAGCAAACCGACTATAAAATAGCATTATTATAGAGAATTCTTGACAACCATGAGCCGCCTGTGGTAAAGCATTTTCATAGGCGGTTCTTTACATTGACGAACTGATAGTGAAAACGAATTATCATAGGCGGTTCTTGACAACCACGAGCCGCCTGTGGTAAGCCCCTTTCACAGGCGGTTCTTTACATCAATGAACTGATTGTGAAAATGCATTATCACACACGGTTCTTGACAATCACGAGCCACCTGTGGTAAAGCCTATTCATAGGCGGTTCTTTACAACAACAAATCGACTGTGAAAATGCATTATGACATACGATTCTTGACAACAACGAACCGTCTATGGTAGACCTTTTCTCAGGCGGTTCTTTACAACCGCAAATCAACTATGACAATGCATTATCACAGGCTGTTCTTGACAACTAAAAATTGCCTGTGATATAACATTTTCACAGATGGTTCTTCAATCACAAACTAGCTGTGAAAATGCATTATCACATGTTGCTCTTGACTCGGTTTGTTGATATCAGAAATACCATTTCAATGCAATTTAGAACATCAACATGGCATGCGACAAAAGATGAGAGTTCTCACGTTATAGAACTTGTCAAAATAAGGATACATACATATTATCCAAGCCTGAACTATTGGAAATGTGACTCAATCTAGGTAACGTTATGCACGCTTATATTATTTCAAGCATTCTATTTCATTTTCTTTAATTTTAGGAAAGTTATTCGTTTTTGTATTAAAACAGACGGAAGCATAGGTTTACAACAAGTGCAATAATAACACGAGTGCCACTCTTGTATCAAAACAAGTGCAAAGATCAAAGAGTAACAAGGTTGCCATATTCTTGGATCCTTCTCCAGACATCAAACATTTGACGCGACAAGCACTGCGTAAGAAACGCAAATAGGAGACAAAGATCAGTGACGAGCGAAAGGCGATCATCACTGATATGGGTAAATGAGACGAGCCCACCTCAGCGAGGATGTTGGTTCACAAAAGAAAGCTAAAAAGGAGATGCGGTACTATAAGGCGTGTCTCATTTAATGAAATATTCGAGACGAGCCCGATCCTCTAACAGACGCGAGACGCGCTTCTATCAAAGCACATCTCCTATTTGCGAAAGAAATGAGACGACCTTTACAGAAAGCACGTCTCCTTTGTCTTCAGTTATAGACAGACATGAACACATCGTTGAACGAATGTAGAGCACATTTACATGATAACTAAATAACCATTCCAATGCAAAGTACCTTCACTATTGTATTTTCAATACAAAGAATAATGAAATCCTTCCTTATGAATTGTCATTCCTGATGAACCCAATGAACATATTCAATCATTAATAGTTGAACACACAAGATAATATTCATTCACACAGACGAACATAAATAACACATTGATTCATTAATAATATATTACAAAATACAAGAAAAAAGTACAAGACACAATAAAAGAAAAACAACATCAACTAAAAACAAAAAATGAAAACATAAATCCCCCTCCTCCTCTGGCGGCCATCCGACACCGGTGCAACAGGAGCCCTAACCGGCTGTTTCGGCTGGTCTGGATCCGGCGCTGCAACCTCGCGACTGAGGTTCTTCGCCATTGCCACCACCAGGTTATTGCAAACCTCGGCACCGAGCACCTCGACCATCGTCTCGAGTAGCCTCTAGAACCTGTCGAACAACATCTCGAGCACCTGGGCCATCGTCTCGAGCAGCTCGTTGTTTAGCCTCTCGGGGGAGCGGCAACAATATTTCTTGCAGGGTGGCTCTCTCGGCGGGCTTGGTGGCAAAAAGATGGCCATGGTGGGTTGTCTGCATGGAGAATACAATCAAAGAGAAGAGGAGAGACTGATGATGCCTTATATAAGCTCTGTGCGGAGATGCAAAATGGAGAGGCGCTTAGCAGCGAAGTGCGTCTATGCTCGTCGTCTCCCTCTCCTCTCCTAAAAGGGAGACGCGTTTAGCTGGAAAGAGCATCTCCTATTCCTCACGTCTCCTTTAGCTTTGTGATTTTCTCCATTTTGCTTCGGTTCACTGTTGATATGACACATAACTGAACGTGGAGCATATTGACTTGATAAATAAATCATTCATTTGTCCAGAAGATAGTCAAATCCTTCCTCATGATTCCTGAGAAATACGATGAACACACCACACATTCATTCATTCACACAGTTGAGCAAACAAGATACTATTCATTCACACAAATGAACATGCATAAATTTCATTCATTAACACAATATATTACAAAATAAAAGAAAAATGTACAAGAAGACACAATAAAAGAAAAACATCAACTAAAAACAACAAAGAAAAACTAAACCCTACTCCTCCTCTTCCTCCTCCTCCTCCTCCTCTGGCGGTGACTTAGGCGCTGGTGCAGCAGGAGCCTGGGCCAGCTGCACCGGCAGTGCAACCCCGCAACCGAGGTTCCTATCCATGCTGCCAGCAGGTTACTGCGACCCTCAGCGACGAGCAGCTAGGCCATCGTCTTGAACAGAATGTCATGGCGGTCGGCCAGTCCCATGAGGGCACATAGGTAGTGGCCGATGGTACCCATTCTAGTACACTCTAAAAGGGCACCCACACCCAAGGAACTCATGGTGCGAGATGTACTGTTGTATGCCTCTTACGCCATAACGAGATGCTGCTCGGTGTTGAGCCTCTCGGGGGAGCTGTAGCATAGTTTCTTGTAGGGTGGCTCACTCGGCGGGCTTGGTGGCAGAACGTTGCCCATGGTGGTGGTGGGTCGTCGATGCGGAGAAAACAAAAAAGAAGAAACATATGCAAAAGAGACACGCTTGTGGAGAACTGCTGGTGATGGCACGTCTTATATAATGTTTGTGCAGAGTTGGAAGCAGTTGGTTTCGCGTGCATTGATGGAACAAGGGGACACATCAATACCGCCTCGTGGAAATGAAAGGTCGTGCACGCCGGTCACACATGTCTCTGCACCACTTCTACCGAAATTAAGTTCTCCGCAGTCCTCGTGCCGCGTGTCTCTCTTTCAACAATGGAAGACACACTTTCATATCTTGCGCGTCTCGCTTTAGTCTCACTCGTCTCGCGTTTATATCCAACGTCTCTTTGCCTCCATGCTCCTTTACTAATCGACCAACTCCTTTGCGACTGCCGCCTCTGTTCGACCAACTCTAGTGCGACCGCCACCTCTGTTCCACCAACGCCAGTGCGACAGCTACCTCTGTTCACCATCGTCGTCATCGTCATCGCTATCCTTGTCTTCGTCGCTACTATTCATGGCTGCGTTAGATATCGGCTTCGCGTGTAACCAACTGAAGAAGGAGCGCTTGCGTGGCGCAAGAACCATCCTCATGTATGTACATATGGCACACCGATCGCATGGTTGTATGTAGCTCTGCAAGGGACTGTTGAACTTAACTATAGTTTTATTTTTCCATCTTGTTTGTTTTTGGTATTTTCAATTTCTCTGCATAGGGTGTCTCTGTGAAGCCTGAGTCGGGAGATTTATTGAAGTGGAAGTGCATCCTCCCCGGTAAAGAAGGGATAAGTCATGAAGAACAAGAACAATCATATGAGTATAACCATCGTCCTCTTATTAATGAATTTCCTTTGTAGACTGACTGGTAAAGTGGTTACTACCCCTGAAAATCTCCTTCTCGGAGGACTATCCATTGGTGCCTCCAAGATGCACCTTTCCACGTGGTTTCTTCCACCCGAATGTCCATCGCTCAGGAGCACTCTATCTTGCGGTTCTTTATCAAGAGAGTGTAAGATAGAGTTATTTTGCTCAAGTAATTAGTAATTGTTGCCAAACTTATTTGAACTGGTTTCTTACATTGCTTAAATTAATATTTCTTAGGGGTGGTGATCTGGTTTTACAATCAAAACTATACTACTTAAAGTTCAGCGTTTGCTTCATCAGTCAAATGCGCCCGATGTTGAAAATGATTGCTATAATATACTTATCAAGGTTGGTAACTTTGTGTTAGTGACCAATGTAGGTTATATATCGTTTCCCATTTGACATTTCTTAATTTAAATAATGTCAATATTTTTAGAATCCAGGGGAATATAAGAGACGTGTTCGGGAGCAAACTAGATGGTACATTTTAGATTGATCGATGGGAGCTTCATAGGAATAAGTTTAGAATCAAAATGTATAGTTTAGAGGGAAAGAAATGTGTATGAACTATGAAATGCATTGAGTTGCAAATTATCTCTGAATTATGATGTTATTGCATTTATTTATCCCCGAATTCCAATTATATCCCTGAATTACAATGTCATTGCGTTTGTTTATCCTTGAAATTATGACACTCACGATGTTAACTCTATGTGTGAGTGGCAACGGATGCTCACGATTTCGTGCGAGTGGCAAAAGGAAGACGAGCCCATTAAACAGGAGCATCTCTGATTTTTGACCGTTGTTTTAAGGCCCGCGAGAGACGAGCTAATGCGATATGCGCCTTACCTGGACCTGTCTCCGACTAATGCCGAAGATCTTTTGTCCCATCACGAAAAGCTGAGCGCGTTGCAACGATCAGCTAAGACATTGCGCACAGTTGCCAGTTGGACATGCTCGCATGCAAAAGATGTTGTTCCTTGCTTCAACACACTGTGGCGCATCTATTGCATACGACGTGCCTGTTCGGCCACAAAATAATGCGAGACGAGCATTATATATGTCCGTCATCGATTTTTGACGTATTTTTTGCTCTCGCGTGCCCTCTGGCAAAAATTTTCGCGCAAAACTTGCTTGCGCTCTCTCGACCTAAGGGAGACACTCAAATGAGAGACGGGTGTTATGAACGCTCGTCTACAAGTTTTTCTATTTTTATCTCTCGTGTTCTCTCCCCAAACACTTGGAAAAAATTTTAGCTCTCGCGCCCCCTCTCGACCTAGAAACTGCAGCTTCTGAGCATGCCGCCGCCATCCCTCTTCCTCAACTTGCTCTTCATCATTGTCGCACTACTACCGTCGACCCTGACCCCGCCGTCGACCTCGACCTTCATCATCAGAGAGTTTAGCACACTGAAGCATGCTGCCTCGTTCCCTGTCCCTGGAGCACGCCGCTGCCTCGACCCCGACCTTGGTAATTGATATGAGCATGCCGCCGCCTTCACATAAGTGGAAATCTTCTCTCTATCCCTGGAGCACACCAGCCTCCTGTCAGCAGAGAGTTGAGAAACCGATGCTCCAGCGCCTCCACCAGCTCATCCCCGGAGCACGCCACCGCTATGACCCAGCACTCAGAGCGTGCATTTCAATGATTTTATTGAATTTGAGGATGTTCAATGAAGGCTCATCGTTAATGAAGTCATTGATCCATAGGAAAAAAATTATTATGGTATACATTAATCTTCCTTGTTTATGTCCAATGTAGAAGTAATGCATTTGTTTTGACTATCAATGTATATAATGAATTCTGATTCGCAAACCCTTGAAACTACAGGGGTTGTGATTGAAACTAGCATTTGCCAGTCCAGTGAGTTTGATTTATACCTCTGCAGCCATGCTGGAATCGAGGTACCTATGCGATAATTGGTGTTTCTCTCACTAGTTTTTGATATCAGGCTATTAATGCATCAGTGGAATGTAAATTGTTTCTTTTTTCAGGGGAAAAGCACACCAGCTCACTACCATGTCCTTTATGATGAGAATAATTTCTCTGTTCATGCTTTGCAGATGCTCACCAACTGCTTGTGCTACAAGTAAGCTCGATTCTCAATTCACTAATGGTTCTTGTGTTTATTACAATTGTATACCAATTTGTTCCTAAGCCTTCAGATATTTGCTCCCTTACGTGATTGTTTAAGCGAATGTGTCTATAATTTTATAATATTTTATATGATTTCAGTGATTTTATTGAATTTTAAGATCTCTCAGTCGGAGCATTAGAGGCTATGAAGGCTCATAGTTAATGAAGTCATTGATCGGGAGAATTTTCATTATGGTATACTTAATTAGATGATGACAGTTATGATGTGTGTAATTAGTTACTTTGTAATCAGGATAAATATGGGGGCATTTTTTGTGTAATTAGTATACTTGATAACCACAATTCACATTTTGTTAATATTTGATTGGTAAATAAAATTTAAGGTGTGACCTTTTTGGCTATACATATGTCGATGTATGTGTATGTTGCTGACACTGACAATGCAGCTGCAAAGTCCTGGCTAGCTTCAGGATGTAGCTGGTAACTAGGATAATCAGAGGTAGGGGCACCTAATAGGAGACTCTTCCTGTAAATAATCCATGATGAGCTGTAACAGAGAACATCTCGGATTACCTAAATAAAGGAGACAAGCTTCCTTAAAGCCCGTCTCAGATCAGTCAACAAATTTGCGACGAGCTACCATAAAGCTCATCTCAGATCAGTCAACAAATTTGCGACGAGCTACCATAATGCTCGTCTCAGATCAGTCAATAAATCTATGACGTGCTATATTAGAGCTTGTCTTGCTTGTATGCAGATGGGCGACGCGCGTGACTCACGTCTCCAGTGACCCTGTAAAGCAGGTCTGTTATGACTCAAAGAAACGAGACGCTCTATCTTTGAGATTGTCTCAAATTTAGGCTGATCTGCGATGCGCCAACATCTCATCTTTGATGACAACGTAATGCGAGACGCGATGACGAAGACACACTGTTTGTTCGTCTCCCTTCTTCGTTTGGGCATGTCTCGGATGAACCTTTCTTACGTAGTGAAGTAAACAGAAAGGGATCAGAAGAGGAAGTAATAGCATTAGTTACTCAGCAGTGCGCCACACAACAACCTGTCCAGAAACATTGAAACTACTGCATTTGTTTTTGGACTAAATTCATGGCTGGAAACAGAACGCTGCACTTCAACAACCTCTCATACAAAATACATCTCTGCCGATGCATTGTAACACCCTAGTTTGCAAAAGAAAAATTTGTAAATAATAAAATAAAATGAAGTGTATTTGATTGTGCATAATTGTATGATTATTTAAATTTTGAAACTAGTAGAATTCGTTTGAATCTAAATTTGAAATCAAATCGAAAGAAAAAAAAGGAAAAAGAAAAAGAGTAAAAACCGCCCCTGGGCCAAATCCCTACCTCGGCCCAATTCCCCCTCCTCTCACCCGCGGCCTAGCAGCTCTCCCCCTCCCTTTCTCTCCCTGTCATGCAGGGCCCACCTGTCATCCCCCTCCTTGGGCAGTTGTCGCCCCTCTCCTTCTCTGTCTTGCGCCGCGCTGCGCGCCACCCCCTCAAACCGCCGCTCCACGCGCCGATCCACCTGGGGAACCGCCCAACACGATCACCACCAACCGCTGCCTTCCTCCCCTCTATAAATTGCCGCCCTCCCCCACTCTTTCTTCCCTTCCGCGTTTAACCCTAGCCCTGCCATCAACGAGGTTAGTCACACACGTTCCCGGCTAAGCGACGGTTGTCTCCCTCCCCTCTCCCCTCTCCCCTATAATCACTTTGCCTTGTCGCAACGATCACGCCAGGCAAGGTTTTGCGGAGGAATCGCCGGAGTTTTGCTGGATTCGACGGGTGCCGCCACCGTCTACCGCAAGACATTGTCGCCGACTCGCCTCCACACGATTTCAGACCCCGAAAACCCCGGAGGTGTGCTCCCCTTCCCCCCCTCTTTCATTTCGCATAGGAGAAGCGTAGAATAAACGAGTTTTGGGCCGGTTTGGCCAACGCCAGCGAGGTCCGCTGTCGCGGGTGCCGAGGGCCGCCGCGCGCGCGTGGCCAGTGTCGCTGAGGGCGACGTGGCCGCATCTCGGCCCTCGTTCAAACCGAACGGCCAAGATTATATCGTTGCATAACGGTTCGTTTAATTAAATCTCGCGCGTTCATTTTGAAATCAACGACCCACATTGAATTTCCTTTTTTCCCGCCGTCGATTTTGCGCCCAGGCCCTTGGAAACTTACGAGCTGCCCCCTGGATTTTATTTAAATCATGTTTTAACCCCTCAATTTATTAATCTAGCCCCTGCACTCTCTGGAATTAGATTAAATCAAATATTTAAGTGATCTAGCCCGTGGAAATTTGTTGACTTATTTTTTTAGCGCATGTATAGTATAGAAAAAATTACCAACTAACCCCTGATGTTTTATTTAATTCCTAAATATTATTTAGAAGTTATTTAATATGTAGAAAATTGATAAAAATGATAACATAAATATAAAAATGGTAGGAAAATTTGTATAAATTCCTTTTATGCCGTAATAAATTTTAGAGTGCACATAAAATATATTTTGACCATAGAAAATTCATTAAAATGTTTTAAAATATATTTTGTCCATAGAAAATTCAATAAATATGATTTTTGCACATAAATTAATCCTAAAAATGTAAAATAAATGTTAAATGCATATTTTGGCTATGTAAAATGATAAATGCTTCGTAGGGACGCATTAGTGTAGGATTTTATGCTTATGTGAATGTTGTGATGCCATGCATTGTGTGCAATATACTTATTTAGCTTTTATTTGTTTTTGCCATGCTACGACCCCAACTTTAACCTTCATGACCAAGTCTTCAACGACAACTAAGTCTTCAAAGAAGGCAAATGCCCTTGACCATCTTGTACCAATTTTAGGATGTTAGGTAGTAGCATGCTAAATAAAATGATGTCCTCTTTCATGTTATATGCCCTGTTCCATCTAATTCCTTGTCACCTCGATTGGGTTAGGAAGTAGATAGGTTTTAATTATGCTTAGCTATGCTTAGACTTTGGGAATGGAATATCATACACATGAAATATATCATACTCTATGATTACTTTAATCATGATGGACACACAATAGTAGTTGGTAGGAATCTGGTGGTTGGAAAGATTTGGTATGGTGCGGTTTGCATGAGACAAGGGATTTGGTTTGGCACCACCGGATTCTAAGGACCGGTTCATGTAGGAAGCCACTAAGCTTTATAGTACCAAAACAAGACTGAGATTGGGCAGCTTGGTCAATTAATTAGGTTTCTCCCGATGAAATGCTAGTAGTTGGATGGTGCAGGGAATGATGCAGGGGTACTGCTCTGGGAACCGCAAAGCTCAAGAGGGGGCTCTGAGGCAGAGGGTTACTCCGAAAATTCCTCAGTGGTGGAAATCTTAGATGTCTAGCACTAGTCGAGAGTACCTTTGTAAAGACCATGTAGTGATCTCTTGGCCACACACCTACGAAAGTGTGAAATGTTGTTGATAACCACTGGCTACATGGAGGTTTACTCAGTCCACCTGGCAATAGGGGATGAAATCACTGCTTGTGGGTAAAGGGCAGACTGTCTGCAGAGATTTGAAAAACTGTCATGACAGCCGCGCTCACGGACAAGTGCGGCTTGAGGCCAATTCATAATTAGTCTATGGTGGTTATTTATGATTCAAGTAAATTCATCATCATTATGGTTTGTTGGAATATTTATCTATTATGATATTGATAACTGAAAGCTAAGGTTAGGTTCTAAGCATAGTGCTTAAGCCATAATTGGCCTATCCTTGTTCTAGCCATTCATGTCATCCTCTTCCAACACTTGTTGAGTACTCTATGTACTCAAGCCTTTACTTTCCCTTTAGAATATGAAGAAGAAGCGGCATCGGAAGATTTCTTCGTTAATCTGGAGGACATGGTCTAGGCTGGTGATCCTTCACGCAACTGCCTCTGAAGATGGAGCCCTATCTATCTATTTAATCTTCTACTGTAGTATGGACTTTGTAAATAGATTAGATAATGTAAATAGGTTAGTGGTGTGTATTTGTAGACCTTCAGGTCATATTGTAAGACTTATTACATAATCGAACATGGCTATGTAATGGTATTTCACTTTCGTCAACGCATGTACGATTCAACTGATCCTGGCGTACATGTGGTTAGCGTCTGTTCATCCTTTCGATGATCGGGCGTGACATAGTGGTATCAGAGCTGGGTTGCCCGTAGGATGCAAGCCTAGTTAGAAATGGTCGAAATATAAGGACTATACTATTTTCTTATAAAATAGTATTTCCAAAACTTTGTGTTTGCTACCTTAATCCTTGTGCTTCTTACCTTACTGTACTTATTGTTTTTATTCTAACAAGATTTATTGATTATTAATCTCATTCTCTCCTTTTCAAATATTTGTAGATGGCGAGCATCAGGCAGACAACACGCAAGATGACTGGTGGTCTTGTTCTTCGACACGCTCTAGTCAGCCGCTCCGCACCTCATGCGCCCAACAGGGAGACAGTGCTGATCTCTTCTGGACGTGCTGCAGAGCGGATGCGTAGCCGCCTTCGCTCCCTCCTTCGTGCAGCGGGGTACCATGAGTACCGTGTTCACTTTGTCTACCACACTACTAGGGCCTCTGTGTTGTCTACTAGTGGACTGGAGTGGACTAGCCAACTGTCGATCTACTACGACTTGGAGCTGCCGCACGTGCACTACTCTATGACTTGAAGGAGTTCGCAACATGCTGCTGAGGAGGATGCTATGTGGGAGGCGACCATGTATTGGAGTCACGCCCACAGGTTCCGTCTGGAGCGCACGGGGCACACGTTCACCCCTCAGCGCCCTAGTGGCACAGCCGACTTCGCTGGACGCGACATTGAGGGACCTCTGTACCTCGCTCAGAGCGAGAGGCTTGTTGACGATGTTGTGGAGTTGTCCTCACGACTGCCACGTTGTCAGCAGGAGCTTCAGGACTGCAAGGAGTTCACTGACAGCTACGAGCAACTTCTTTGGCACTACTGGAGGGTTACTGCGACTGACCCTGACTTCCCACAGTACGCGTCAGACGGTGAGCACTGGGACCCAGACTCGCCCGACCACCGCAAGCGCTCGCCAGAGGACTCGTAGGAGGACCCAGAGGTGGAGACCGAGGAGGACTCCAACGAGGACCCAGACGAGCAGGAGTAGACTCGCTACCCTATTGGACGACTCAGGACACCTACCTGTAGTATGTAGGAGCATGTAGCTACGCCCTCTATAGTCTTGAGTCGTGTTATCTATGTTATTGTATTAGTGGTTTGCTTCATGGTGTGTGTGTGTGCGACGTGAGTTGTGGAATGCTTAGGCATTCTGTCCACATCCATGTCATTTGTATATAGGCTTGTTAGTGTGTTGTGCGAGTTAGGGAATGCCTTGGCATCCTGTCCACATCTGCACTAGTTGATTAATGGATTTGCTTTCTATATATATATATATATATATATATATATATATATATATATATATATATATATATATATATATATATATATATATATATATAATCTCCTTGATGCATGTAGTTGGGATCGTTTTACTATAGTGTAATCTTCCATACCTCGTCTATTATTCTAATACTTCAGTTATTTCCAATACAGATGGCTGGTAGAGGTAGAGGTCGTGGTCGGGGTGCTCCAACCGAAGAGGATGGACTTGGAGGTTTACTAGGATGGATGGGTATGGGTGCTCAGGGAGCCCCACCAGCATAGCAGATGCAACAACTGATGGTCATTCAAACCCAGCTACTCAACAATCTCACCCAAATAGTGACCAATATGTAGCAAGCACCACAACCACCACCACACAACCCTCCATCACCACCACCCTTTCAGCCCAGGTCATTCCTAAGGTACTTACTTAACACCCATGCACCCACCTTTGCCATAGTTAGTGAGCCAATGAATGCTGACGATTGGCTTAGAGCAGTTGAGAGCAAGTTGAGGATTATTCAGTGTGAAGGAAGGGAGAAGGTATTGTTAGCTTCTCACCAACTCCAAGGACCTGCAGCTGACTGGTGGACTTCTTTCACTGAATCCCATCAGAACCCAGATAACATTATTTGTGAGGAATTCAGAACTAATTTCCACAACCACTTCGTGCCCGAAGGAGAGGTCCAGGCAAGACGTGAGGAATTTCTCACGCTGAAGTAGGGCCATATGACTGTGCAAGTTTACTTGAACACATTCACACAGTTGTCTCGCTATGCACCAACAGATGTGGATACTGATTCTAAGAAGCAGTTCCGCTTCAAGAATAGACTTGACAAGTAGTTGAAGTTCGCCATGTCTTCCAGTGACAACAACAGCTTTCAGAAGTTGGTTGACAAGGCTTTTGAAGAAGAGAGGACCAAGAAAGAGTTAGATGATGATGACAGGAAGAGGAAGTTGGCTCAAGGACATGCTTCTGGTAGCAATGTACACCCCCGCTTTGCCACTCAACCTGTAGCACCCATGACTCGTCCTATGAACTCCTACTCAGGACAGAGGTATCCAAACCCCAATTACAGGCCAACCACACCATACAACCAACAGATGCGCCAGTAACAACAGCCTCCACGCCTACCAATGTAACCCCCTCGCCAGCAAATGCAACCACCTCGCCCAGTAGCACCAGCTAACCGTCCCAATGGGCAGCCACAAAGGAACCAACAAGGAGGTAACAAGGGTCAGAACAATGCTACTGGAGTTCAGTGCTATAAGTGTGGAGAAATGGGACACTATTCCAACAATTGTCCAAAGAAGCAGCAGAACCCACCTGGACGTGTCAATCATGTGACATTGGAACAAGCCCAAGAAGCACCTGATGTGGTGATCGGTATGTTTCCCGCTAATTCACACCTCGCCACAATATTTTTTGATTTGGGTGCTACACATTCTTTCATATCCAAAGATTTCATAAAGAAACATGACATGGTAGTTAAATTCTTGAAATGGCCATTGCTAATAAATTCTCCTGGAGGATAGATGGTGGCAAGGCATCTATGCCGTAAAGTGAGTATAAATATAAAGGGGTAGTCCTTTGGGCCAACCTAATAGTGTTGGACACACAAGGACTAGACATCATTCTTGGAATGGACTGGCTGACAAAGAATCAAGGAGTAATTCATTGTGCAACTACGATAGTTTGCTTAACGCATCCTGATGGCACTCCAGTGGAGTTTAGGCCAGACCAAACGCAAGAGGCAATTGTTCAACTCAACCATCTTGAGTACAAAAGGCATCAAGGTTGTGAGTGAGTTTTCGGATGTATTCCATATGACTTACCAGGTATGCCCCCTGATCGAGAGATTGAGTTAGTACCTAGAACGACCCCAATATATAAGAGGCTGTATAGAATGGATGCTAAACAACTCGCTAAACTAATGGATCATATTGATGAATTGCTGGGGAAAGGATATATTTGTCCTAGCTCGTCGCCTTGGGGAGCACCAGTTATATTTGTACCTAAAAAGGATGGTACCCAAAGACTGTGTGTGGATTACCGTGCCTTGAATGCGGTAACATATAAGAATAAGTACCCACTACCAAGAATTGAATATTTGTTTGGTCAGTTGCGAGGAGCATGTGTGTTCTCTAAGATTGATCTTCGCTCAGGTTATCACCAATTGAAGATTCATCCCTCGAACATCCCCAAGATTGCATTTGTCCCACGATACGGTCTTTATGAATATACTGTTATGTCATTTGGGTTGACTAATGCTCCTGCCTATTTTATGTACCTGATGAACAAGGTATTCATGGAGTACTTGGATAAGTTTGTAGTGGTGTTCATCGATGATATACTTATCTATTCCAAGACTGAAGAAGAGCATGAGGAGCACATCAGGATGGCTCTACAGAAGCTTCGCCAGCATCAGCTATATGCCAAACTTAGTAAGTGTGAGTTTTGGCTAAAAGAGGTATCATTTTTGGGTCATGTCATATCAGAAGGAGGTATAGCAGTTGATTCGGGCAAAGTGGCAGATATTCTCAAATGGGAAACACCCGAGAGTGTACATGATATACGAATATTCTTAGGTATGGCTGGTTGTTATCATCAATTCGTTGAGGGATTTTCAAAGGTCTCTCGGCCGCTAACCAAGCTACTTGAGAAAGGAGTTGCTTTCAAGTGGACCCCCGAATGTGAAGTAAGGTTCACCTAATTGAAGAAGAGGTTAACCAGTGCACCAGTTCTAGTGATGCCTGATATGCAGAAGGAGTTTGTTATTTATTGTGATGCATCCGGTCATGGTTTAGGATGTGTCTTAATGCAAGAATGACATATTGTAGCCTATGCTTCAAGACAGCTTCGGAAGCATTAGAGGAATTATCCAACCCATGATTTAGAGTTGGCAGCAGTTGTTCATGCACTGAAGATATGGAGACACTATCTAATGGGAAAAAGAACCGAGATCTACACTGATCACAAGAGCTTGAAGTACATATTCACCAAGCCATATCTCAACCTTAGACAATGTCATTGGTTGGAATTAATAAATAATTTTGACGTAGGAATAAACTACCATGCAGGAAAAGCTAATGTGGTTGCTGATGCTCAAAGTAGAGAGGGACAATGTAACAGTTTGTTAGTACAAACTCTTCAACCCCAGTTATGTGAAGAGTTTACAAGGTTAAACTTATGTATGGTGACTAGCGCTGAAGCAGTCAATATGGAGGTGGATTCAACTCTTGAATGTGATATACGAGAAGGACAAAAGAATGATGAGAATGTCAAGAAGATCAAGCAATAAATGAAGAAAGGAAAAGCTCTGAACTTTAGAGAGGATGAACAAGGAACCCTATAGCTTGGAAAGAGGATATGTGTTCCAGATATAAAGGAGATTAGAGAGTTGATACTATGAGAAGCTCATGACTCATCATACTCCATTCATCCCGGAAGCACGAAGATGTATGAAGATCTTAAGGATCAATATTGGTGGCATGGAATGAAATGGGATGTAGCAGAATATGTGGCCATATGTGATACATGTCAACTGATTAGGGCGGAACATCAAAGACCAGCAGGGTTACTGCAACCAATCAAAGTGCCAGAATGGAAATGCGAATAAATCAGCATGGATTTCATTGTGGAACGTCGAAGGACTCAGTCTGGATATGATTCTATATGGGTTATAGTGGATCGTTTAACTAAAGTTGCCCACTTTATCCCTGTGAAGGAAACCTATAATGGTCCCAAATTGGCGGAACTGTATATCTCCAGGATTGTATGTTTACATGGAGTTCCCAAGAAGATCATCTCAGATCGAGGCACTCAATATATCTAAGGATTATGGCAGAAGTTGCATGAATCAATGGATACCCGTTTAAATTTCAGCTCGACGTATCATCCTCAGACTGATGGACAAACAGAATGCACCAACCAGATATTTAAGGATATGTTGAGAGCGTGTGCTTTGAAGAATAGCCAAAGTTGGGATAAGAATCTGCCATATGCCGAATTCTCTTATAACAACAATTACCAAGCTAGTTTGAAGATGTCTCGTTTTGAAGCATTGTATGGGTGGAAATGTAGGACATTGTCGTTTTGGAATCAGACTTGAGAAAGTCAAGTTTTTGGGCCTGATGTATTGAAAGAGGCTGAAAGACATGTACAAGAAATTCAGAAGAATCTAAAGGCAACTCAAACAAGACAGAAGAGTTATGCGGATACTCGAAGACGTGATCTAACATTTGAGGTTGGCGATTATGTGTACGTGAAAGTGTCACCTATGAGAGGTTTGAGAAGATTTAAGGTTAAAGGCAAGTTGTCACCCCGCTACATGGGTCCGCTCAAAATATTAGAATGACGAGGTGAAGTTGCTTATCAGTTTGAGCTCCCGCCGCATTTGTTAGATGTACAAAATGTGTTCCATGTGTCACAGCTTAAGAAGTGTTTAAGAGTGTCTGAAGAATAGTTACCTATGGAAGCGGTAGATGTACAAGAAGATTTGTCCTATGTAGAACAACCTGTCAAGATACTCTAGACATTAGAAAGGGTTACCAGAAACAAAGTCCTTCGCATGTGTAAAGTACAATGGAAACATCACTCGGAGGCAGAAGCAACTTGGGAAAGAGAAGAAGATCTCAAGGCCGAGTTCCCTCATCTTTTCTCTTAGGACGTCCGAATCTCGAGGGCGAGATTCCTTATAAGGGTGGTAGAGTTGTAACACCCTAGTTTGCAAAAGAAAAATTTGTAAATAATAAAATAAAATGAAGTGTATTTGATTGTGCATAATTGTGTGATTATTTAAATTTTGAAACGAGTAGAATTCGTTTGAATTTGAAATCAAATCAAAAGAAAAGAAAAGGAAAAAGAAAAAGAGTAAAAACCGCACCTGGGCCAAATCCCTACCTCGACCCAATTCCCCTCCTCTCACCTGCAGCCCAACAGCCCCCCCTCCTTTTCTCTCTCTGCTATGTAGGGCCCGCCTATCATCCCCTCCATGGGCAACCGTCGCCCCTCTCCCTCTCTGTCCCGTGTCGCGCCGTGCACCACCCCCTCCAACCGCCGTTCCACGCGCCAATCCACCACGGGGAACCGCCCAACACGATAGCCACCAACCGCCACCTTCCTCCCCTCTATAAATTGCCACCCTCCCCCGCTCTTTCTTTCCTTCTGCGTTTAACCCTACCCCGTCGTCGACGAGGTTATTCGCACATGTTCCCGGCTAACCGACGGTTGTCTCCCTCTTCTCTCCCCTCTAATCACTCTGCCTTGTTGCTAGGATCACTCCGAGCAAGGTTTCACATAGGAATCATTGGAGTTTCACCCGATTTGACTGCTGCCGCCACCGTCCGCCGTAATCCACCGTAGTCGACTCGCCTCCACACAATGTTGGACCCCGAAAACCCTCGAGGTGTGCTCCCCTTCTCCCCCTCTTTCGTTTTGCATAGGAGAAGCGTAGAATAATCGAGTTTTGGGCCGGTTTGGCCATTGCCAGCGAGGTCCGCTGCCGCGGGCGCCGAGCGCAACTGCGCGCGCGTGGCCAGCGTCGCCGAGGGCGATGTGGCCGCATCTCGGCCCTCGGTTCAAACCGAACGACCGAGATTATATCGTCGCATATCGGTTCGTTTAATTAAATCTTGTGCGTTCATTTTGAAATAAACGGCCCACATAGAATTCCCTTTTTCCCGCCGCCGGTTTTGCGCCCAGGCCCTCGGAAACATACGACCTACCCCTGGGATTTTATTGAAATCCTGTTTTAACACCTGAATTTATCAATCTAGCCCCTGGACTCTCTGGAATTAGATTAAATCAAATATTTAAGTGATCTAGCCTTTGGAAATTTGCTGAATTATGTTTTCAGCCCCTGTATAATATAGAAAAAATTACCTTCTAACCCCTGATGTTTTATTTAATTGCTAAATATTGTTTAGAAGTGTATTTAATGTGTAGAAAAATGATAAAAATGGTAAAATAAATAGAAAAATAGTAGGAAAATTTGTATAAATTCTTTTAATGCTGTAATAAATTTTAGAGTGCACATAAAATATATTTTGACCATAGAAAATTCATTTAAAATATTTTAAAATATATTTTTGCCATAAAAAATTCAATAAAAATGATTTTTGCCCATAATAAAATCCTAAAAATGTAAAATAAATGTTAGATGCATTTGTTGGCTATGTAAAATGATAAATACTTTGTAGGGACGCATTAGTGTAGGATTTTATGCTTATGTGAATGTTGTGATGCCATGCATTGTGTGCTAGATACTTACTTAGCTTTTATTTCTTTTTTCCATGCTTTGGCAATATATTTAGAGGCATACAACGACCCCAACTTTAACCTTCAAGACCAAGTCTTCAACGACAACCAAGTCTTCCAAGAAGGCAAGTTCCCTTGACCATCTTTACCAACTTTAGGATGCTAGGTAGTTGCATGCTAAATAAAATGATGTCCTATTTCATGTTATATGCCATGTTCCTTATAATTCCTTGTCACCTAGATTGGGTTGGGAAGTAGATAGGTTTTAATTATGCTTAGCCATGGTTAGACTTTGGGAATGGAATATCATACACATGAAATATATTATACTTTATGATTACTTTAATCATGATGGACACACTATAGTAGTTGGTAGGAATCTGGTGATTGGATAGATTTGGTATGGTGCAGTTTGCACGAGACCAATGATTGGGTTTGGCACCACCGGATTCTAAGGACCGGTTTATGGAGGAAGACACTAAGCTTTATAGTACCACCACGAGACCGAGATGGGGCAGCTTGGTCAATTAGTTAGGTTTCTCCCGATGAAATGCTAGTAGTTGGATGGTGCGAGGAATGATGCAGGGGTACTACTCTGGGAACCGCAAGGCTCAAGATGGGGCTCTGAGGCAGAGGGTTACTCCGGAAATGCCTTAGTGGTGGAAACCTTAGAGGGCTAGCACTAGTCGAGAGTACCTTTGTAAAGACCATGTAGTGATCTCCTAACCACACACCTACGAAAGTGTGAAATGTGGTTGATCACCACTGGTTACATGGAGGTTTACTCAGTCCACCTGGCAACAGGGGTTGAAATCACTGCTTGTGGGTAAAGGGTACACTCTCTGCAGAGATTTGGAAAACTGTCATGACAACCGTGCTCACGGACAAGATCGGCTTGGGGCCAATTCATAATTAGTCTATGGTTGGGAAATGGTGGTTATTTATGATTCAAGTTAAATTCATCATCATTATTGTGTGTTGGAATATTTTTCTGTTATGATATTGATAACTGAAAGCTAGAATTAGGTTCTAAGCATAGTGCTTAATCCATAATTGGCCTATCCTTGTTCTAGCAATTCATGTCATTCTCTTCTCACAATTGTTAAGTATTCTATGTACTCAAGCGTTTACTTTCCCTTTAGAATATGAAGAATAAGCGGCACCAGAAGATTTCTTCGTCAATCTGGAGGACATGGTCTAGGCTGACGATCCTTCGCGTGGCTGCCTGTGAAGATGGAGCCCTATCTATCTATTTAATCTCCCACTGTAGCATGGACTTTGTAAACAGTTTAGATAATGTAAATAGGTTAGTGGTGTGTATTTGTAGACCTTCGGGTCATATTGTAAGACTTATTATGTAATCGAACATGGCTAAGTAATGGTATTTCACTTTCGTCAACGCATGTACGATTCAACTGATCCTGGCGTACATGTGGTTAACGTCTGTTGATCCTTTCGATGATCGGGCGTGACATGCATTGATAGAGAAATAGCAAAATTGGATTTCTAAGACACGTAATTTTTCGTGCTCAACACTGGGAACTACAAAAAAGGTCTTGCGAATTTTCATGACATATAGAAAATTTTCAAGTTTATTGTATACATAAAGGACAGACCCAGTGCCGAAGCTCCCATGCAAGGTGGAGTTTGGTGAAAAATTATACGAAGCCAGTCTTACCCCCACAATGTGCAGTGCGGAGAGACAGCGCCGAACCCAGGACCTCTTGGCACTAGTGGGATGACTTCACCACTAGGCCAGGCCTGTCCTTCACAAGTTTATTGTATATATGCCACTGGAAATAGTTCAGGAGATGCTCAACATAAGAGATGTACCGTGCACACCAGTGATGATGTTTTACTACATATTAATTCTTCATTCCAGCCCTTTCTTTCCTTTTTGGGTGTATCTGCAGTTCTGCACACTACCAATTCAAGTCAGGAAGGGGTTTGTCATCCACATCTAGGCCTAGGTATAAAACCAGGATTGAAAAATAGAAACTGAAAAATCAAGGTCAAAACTGAAAAGACCGACATAACAGCTAAACAGGTACCACCCTTAGATAATCAATACTTGAACAGACACCCCATCAAATCTCAAGTTAAATTATGATATACGAACATCATACAATTCAAATTTTAATATTTCATTTGTGATGTGTGATGTCATTAGATTCAACCGTATATTTATGATCCGGTATTGGTAAACTTATAATTTATTTGCTCGCGAAGTTAAATTCATGATTATATTGCACTTGTGCTGACCACACTGAGAGCATAAGATATGTATAATGTATGACTCGGGTATTTTGGATAATACCACGGACCGAAGCGAAATTTAGGTATAAAAAATTTCCAGATACCTAATACCTACATCATTTTGAATAGTGCTTTTTAAAAAAAATAAAATTTCAAAAAAACACTCGAATCAAAATGTTGAATAGGCCCAACGTCCAACCACATCCACATCAGTAGTCGGGATGTCACCCAAGCCACAATGTAATGTCAACTGACCTGGGCGGCCGCCTTGTTCCGGTGACCACGTCCACAAGGCCTGGCTTGTAGAATAACTCCGTGACTCTTCTCATGATCATGTCGAAAGCCGAAGAGGTAGTGCTTGAGGAAGAAGTATGTCAGAATAAATAGTCTCGTATTAAAATTGTAACCAAGTGAGGTTCCATGACCCTCTTACAAATCTGTACCATCCTTAGTCGTTTTAATCAATTATTAAAAAACTAAATTGATTAAAACTCTATATAGTTTTAAACGATTATTAAAAAATAAATTGATTAACCCCCCCCCCAAGGGGTGTTACATATTTATAAGGGATTAGAGGACCTTTCTTGGTTAGAATTCCAATATGAGTCTATTTATTCTAACAAAGTAGACCTGGTCGGGATCAACGGGTTACACTTGTGCCAGCGCTGGGAACTCACAGTCCGGCATCACCCCCGGCGGCCACCTTGTTGAGTTGTTGTTGTGGCTCACCGCATCACCTCGACGCTGTTGCTGTATTGGCATCCGCTTGCCCCAGCGTCTCGCTCGTCGACCAATCGAATTCCAACATATCAACCACCACCATGGTTTCCTCCAAGGGGTCGATGAGCCCACGGACCATCTCCACAAGCAGAACCTTTCCCTTGCTCATCGCCGATCCTCAGTAGATCCATAACCTAGTACTGGTCAGTGATCTATCTAGGGAGTTTGACGTGGTGGAGCATTGTCTACTGCTCGAAGGGATCTCAACCAAGGAGCCCCACACGAGCTTGACTTATTAGAGCTTCTAGTCGAGGGCGATCACTTCAACTTTAATATTTGGAATTTTATTAATTTTCATGTTAGTTACATCAAACTAATATCACTTACATGAAACCTCGTTCTTGACTTCTGCATCCTGTGGTGCACTAGGTCTAAAAATGAAAATGAAAATAAAAAATTACTTTAGACACTCTAGCAGTAATCAATCTGACAGAGTCCGGATACCCGGGTGTCCGGAGTCCGCAATTGGCCCGGCCGAGTACGGTTCGTCCGGAATAAGCGAGATCGAGTCCTGCCAGCACAACAATTCTATCCCATCATCCCAGGCGACTGAGGGAGCAAACTCCCCAATCCCTGCCTAGTAGGTTTCCGCCTTCATTTTGCCGAGCCCTGGCCATGGGGGCCGAATCGTGGTCTCCATTTCTTCGCGTGGAAGACTGCGCTGATGCTGCTGCCAACTCTCTGTGCATCCTATCTAGTCTTGCCGTGCACAACATGCCAGCTTGAGCACTGTTGTACTGACAAGAGACATGATGTGATGGGATAGGTAGACGCGATGCTGGCAGACGTGGCAATTCAACCCCGCTTCGAGGAACGGGTGGATAGGGAAAAATATGTAAGAACCCGCCTCCCATATGCGGAAGGCAAGTTTAGACAAATATGTAGAGAGTCTGCTCCACTATAAAAGTGGCGCCTAAGATATTCGAACAGAAAGGAGATGGAAGGACGATAGAAAACAACGAACCCGAGGGATTCCTTCCTTTCTGCTAAAGCACTTCGATTTTTCCTCATACATGTACTCCCCCGACGTTGATAATGAGAAGAAGAGATCCCCAAACTGGATGTAGGACACCTTGTCCAAACTAGTATACATCCCTTGTCCTAGTTGCTAGGCCACCTTGAGGTAGAATGCACAATGCATACGGTACTCATCGCCAACTTTGGCATGGGCATCCCAATGGGACGATGTCACCAGGACCAGCATTCGCCCCAATGGAGAAGGTCCACTGCAAGCACCGACCGGCCTGACGCCAGTGTCAGCACCCCAGCACCACTTTGTGTGCAGCAAACTGCTCACACGATTTGGTAGACAAAGCTCCAAGCCGCAAGACACAAACGACCACCAGTTCCTCTCTCCCAGCCTCGAATACACCAACAGATGGTGCAGCCTGGAAGATGAGACACCTGTTGCGGCACATAACTACAGCCAACCGGCTGACCTCCTGTGAGACCTATGTGTGCTGAATACATTGGCTTGTACTGACTACATTGGCTTTGATGATAAAAGTTTTGAATGCTGCGATAACATTTTTTTAGCAAGGTCCAACTCTAGCTCCGAGCTTCTGCAAGGTCCGACAATAGGTCCGACTTTCTTTGTCTAGGTCCAACATGTTTTTGGGTAGCTCTAGTGAGCTTTGTCTTTAGCTGTGGCATGTACTAAGTTGTACTAGCTTTGGTAAGCTCTGGCTCAAGCTTTGGTTAGCTTTGGCTAGGTTCAGCGGTTGATCGCAATGTTCCTACTTCTATCTTGCAATGTTTCGAATTTTCTTTATATTCCTAGAAAGATTGCTTAGTACTCGTTTGCTAAGTTTTTGGTGCATTTTGGTTGATATGGCTGATATCGTTTTGATATGCTTTGCAACATGCTTATGTGAGGTGCTCACGTAAGGTGTTGTGTTCGGAACTGACTTGACTCAAGTCGAAGACTTGGGCTCGTATGGATTGGTTATTTGTTCATGTGCAGGTGTTGCTTGAGTTCAAGTCATGGCTGGTGACAGGATCCTTTGGACTTGTCTCAGGGAGGAGATGAGGCTCCAACAACCAAATTCAGGAAGAATTGTGGTTGAGTGGGTCAGGAGGTCGTGCAGGATGATTGAATCAAGGGCGGTGCTTATGAAGGTTACTGGACGACGAAGGAAGGTGTTTGCACGTATGCAGGCGGTGCATGATGTGGCAACATGGTTCCGAAGATGGTTTATGGATGGGAAGATCTGGTTGGAAGGATCGGATCGTATCGGTTGATGACTTTGGCTACGGCGGAGTCAGTTATTGGTCGGTATGGAAAGTATCGAGTTGGTTATGATAGGATTTCGTGTGGGTCATGAATTTGAGTTGTTTTAGGAATGTGAGATACGTTCCTAAGGTGTTTGGAAGTTTTAAGATTGCTTCTATCTGCGTATAGAAGAGTCCTAAGCAGTTATGGAAAGTTTCGATTCGTGATCTGAGTAGGATTAGAGTCCTAGTTGAGATTGGGTTGGCCTAAGGGCTGGTTATATAAGCAAGGAAAGCCAGGGCTCGTGGTAGACGACTTTGGGGCTGTTCCTCTTGTGATCTATTGAATAAAATTCGTAGTTTGAAGGAAATTTTGTGCCTTGTTCGTCCAATTTGTTTCAGACAAGTTTTACTCGTCAAGTTTCTGGACAGCACTACCGTTCGTCGGTGGTTTTATCATAACTCGAGTTTTACAGATCTAATTAACGTAATTCTTTTTGGGTTGTCTTCACAACTTTATTATCTATCATCTTTCAAAACATCACGGTGATTGGATTCGTGGTTTCTGATCTACACGAGTTTCTTTGCAGCGTTGCCTAACTGTTTTTCTTGGGTAGGACAGATTGACCTTTGTTTGATCTTTCGATCATAACTTGAGTTTCCCTCGACGGCATTGAGTAATTCTTTTTTTGCTTTCTTCGTGACTTGATTCTCTCTGATATATATCACTTTTTTCACGGTTAAACACTTTTAGGTTAGTTTCACACACGATTTCTCTAACAGATCGTTTTCTGCCGAAGGGGTTGAGATTTAAATGTTTAGCTGCGTAAGATTTTTAAATCTACCATTCACCCCCTATGGTAGCTTTACACGTGCTATTCGATCCTACAATTGGTATCAGAGCCACAGTGCTCCAATCATTGTGATTTTTACGTGTTTTTGACTAATCATCATGGAGAAATAGTCCACCAAAACTTGTATGTTTGGTGGTATTGATTTTCAGGTTTAGAAGGCACGCATGGAGGCTTTCATCCAGACCCATGGCTTCGCCATATGCGAAAAGGTGTACAATTCTTATGATGTGCCATCAAACGATCAAGTTACGGCTATGAACCTACGGGACGTCGACAGCAACAACAAAGCCCGGAACTTGATCATCCAAGGACTCACTCAAAGCGACTTCGTCCGTGTTGCACATCTCCGATCGGCATACGATGTATGGAGAGCACTTTGTGACTACCACGAGAATCCAACATGATCAAGGAGGTAAGGCAAGACATGTTCAAGACAGAATACATGCGCTTCGAGATGCAACCTGGTGAGTCCATCGATGATCTCTTTGCTCGCTTTAACAAAATTCTCAGTAACTTTCGTAGTGTCAACATTAATTTTTCTAATGCTAAAAATGCTAGGCAACTTCTTAGTGAATTAGACATGTCAATCTGGGAGATGAAAGTTACATCTATTCGTGAATCTACTGTCATGTGTACACTTACATTAGATGTGCTTTTACTCTAAACTCAAAACTCATGAAATTGACATCTTATCATGTAAGAACCCAATAAGTCTATTGCATTTGTCTCACAATATGATATGCCTAGCTCCGGCCAATCATCACCTTGCAATACTCTTGCTTGTTGTCCTCACTAACCCTGGAGCAGATCGAGAATTGCCAGAGGAGGAGCTAGCACTTCTCTCTACTATGTTCTCAAAAGCATTGGAAAATGTGAGAACTAGAAGGAGAGGAAGCTCCGGACCTCAACGATGCTTTGAATGTGATAGACAGGACACTTTTTGTACAGAATTCCCTAACCTTTTAGGTTCTACTTCCCGAAGAAGAAGAGAAGAAGAAGAAGAAGAAGAAGAAGAAGAAGAAGAAGAAGAAGAAGAAGAGAAGAAGAAGAAGAAGAAGAAGAAGAGAAGAAGAAGAAGAAGAAGAAGAAGAAGAAGAAGAAGAAGAAAGAAGAAGAAGAAGAAGAAGAAGAAGAAGAAGAAGAAGAAGAAGAAGAAGAAGAAGAAGAAGAGAAGAAGAAGAAGAAGAAGAAGAAGAAGAAGAAGAAGAAGAAGAAGAAGAAGAAGAGAAGAAGAAGAAGAAGAAGAAGAAGAAGAAGAAGAAGAAGAAGAAGAAGAAGAGAAGAAGAAGAAGAAGAAGAAGAAGAAGAAGAAGAAGAAGAAGAAGAAGAAGAAGAAGAAGAAGAAAGAAGAAAGAAGAAGAAGAAGAAGAAGAAGAAGAGAGAAGAAGAAGAAGAAGAGAAGAAGAAGAAGAAGAAGAAGAAGAAGAAGAAGAAGAAGAAGAAGAAGAAGAAGAAAGAAGAAGAAGAAAAGAAGAGAAGAAGAAGAAGAAGAAGAAGAAGAAGAAGAAGAAGAAGAAGAAGAAGAAGAAGAAGAGAAGAAGAAAGAAGAAGAAGAAGAAGAAGAAGAAGAAGAAGAAGAAGAAGAAGAAGAAGAAGAAGAAGAAGAAGAAGAAGAAGAAGAAGAAGAAGAAGAAGAAGAAGAAGAAGAAGAAGAAGAAGAAGAAGAAGAAGAAGAAGAAGAAGAAGAAGAGAGAAGAAGAAGAGAAGAAGAAGAGAAGAAGAAGAAGGGCTTTACAGGTCGCCAACTGGTGAACAGTTTTATCTCCGCACTCCATGAACTTTGCTCATGCGACGTGGACATTGGAAGTGACGAAGATGAAGATGATTTGGCCAACTTATGCATCATGGCGGGCAAAACAAGATCAAGATCAAGTCCAGGAGGATGCAAAACACAACAGTGACAACGATGAGGTATGTTCTACCTGTAATGAAATGTGTGATGCAATTTCTCGTGCAACTATTATTGTTAAGAAAAAGGAAAAAAAAGCTTAGGGATAATGCTTCTAAAATTGAATCAATAGAATTTGAAATCAACCATTTGAAAACCTTGATTCCTAGTGATGATTCTTGTCCCTCATGTGATTTAATCTATGAACAATTGTCCACATTAAGAACTATACATTCCTCTACTCTAGGTACACTTGAACTTGAAATTGAAAAGAACAAAAAGCTTGCTGCACTTGACATTGGAAACTTAAAAGATGCTTCTTGTTCTACAGTTTATTTGCATTGTTCTAGTTGTGATGATCTTGAAAAGAAACTAAAAGATGCTATGAATGAAATTTCAAAATTGAAAATGCTTTACGTTCTCATGAAGTTAAATATTGTTCCAATTGCAAATTAAAAGGAAAAACTTCATGTGAAAATTGCCTTGATCTGTCCAATAACTTGATAACATGCATATGACATTAGAACGGTTTTGTAATGGGAATAAAAACCTAAACTTGCTGCTGAATTCTTCCAAGTCTTGCAATGATAAAATTGGTTTAGGTCTTGATTCTCATGCTCATGCTAAGGCACATCCACCTAAAATTGTAAAGTCATTAAGAAGTGGTTTGATTCAAACAGTTCCTAACCAAAAAGAAGTGGTTTTCAAATCTACAGGAGTGTTGTCTCATTCAGTTTCAGATAAAATATTGCTTGCTCATCTACACATGAACAAAAAGTTAAATTTCATTGTACCTACTGTGGTAGAGATGGTCATGTCATAGATTTTTGTTATAGACTAGCTAAACAACAGAAAAGGAAAGAATGATTGCTAGTCTCATAACTTTCATGCAAAATTTACTGCACATATTAAACCGAATGCCAGGAACATGCAACCTGCTGTTATGAGTCAATAACATTCAAAGTTTACCTTTGGACCTTCTGTTTTGCCTCCAGAACTACTGATTTTTGTGCTAATCAAGTAACATCTTATAGGTCAGTAGTTAAGAGTAAAAAACCTCAAACCTTGACTCGTAAACCTGTTGTTTTATCTCAGCTTTCGCGTGTTTTTCCTGCTGCACGTCGTGTGACTCAGTACTGGATTCCTAAATGCCTTTTGACTAACCCCAGTATTGAGTCATTGACGTATTGTCTTTCTATGTAGGTTACACGTTTGAGGAAGGAGAACATTTGGATTGTGGATTCAGGTTGCTCATGCCACATGACTGGTAACAAAGATTGGTTCTCCTCCCTCTCTTTTGTGTCACGTGTAGAGAATGTTACTTTTGCCGATAATTCTTCAACTCCTATAATTGCTAAGGGTTGGGTTAGAGTAAATGATCACTACACTTTGAAGGATGTGGCACTTGTCAAAAATTTTAAATACAACTTGCTTTTTGTTTCATAATTTCTAGATGAAAATCTGGAAATTATTTTCATTAAAAACTGCTACAAAGGTTGTAGGTTCAAATAGTGATACTTATTTTTAACACGTCTCGGTTTGAAGAGTTTTTAAAGCTGATTTTGATATGTCTTCCTCTAAGCATAGGTGTCTAGTTGCTAATTATTCAAATGACTTATATTTTTGGCATCGTAGACTTGGTCACGTAGGCTTTGATCACCTAACGGGGCGTGTTAGTGCTCTTGATCGCTTATGTGGGCTGCCTAAGCTTAAAGTGGACAAAGAAATTGTGTGCTCTTCTTGTAGACATGCTAAGATGGTTGCAGGTTCACATACTCCTCTCACAATGATAATGACAACTGAACCGGGTCACCTTTTGCACCTTGACACCATTGGACCCTCACGTGTTCAATCCTTTGGAGGTAAATGGTATGTTCTTGTGATTGTTAATGATTATTCTAGATACTCTTAAGTTTACTTTATGGCATCTAAGAATGAAACTTTTAGGTCACTTTAGAACTTTATTTCTTAGATTATCAATTGACCACCCAGGATCTTTAAAAGCAATTAGAAGTGATAACGGAACTGAATTTGAAATCAATCTTTTGATCACTTTTGTCGCTAAAAATGGAATAGATCATCAATTTTCTTCACCATATGTACCTCAACAAAACGATGTTGTAGAAAGAAAGAACAGAACCTTAGTTGAGATGGCTAGGACTATGCTTGATGAATATCAAACTCCTAGAAAATTTTGGGCTGATGTGATTGCAACCACTTGTTATGTCTCAAATCGTGTTTTCTTACGCGCTAAGCTAGGTAAACACCATATGAGCTCCGATTTGGACATAGGCCTAGTGTTACGCACTCTCGGGTCTTTGGTTGCAAATGATTTGTTAAGAAACATGATAATCTTGATAAATTTGAACCTAGATCCATTGATGCATGTTTCTTGGGTTATCCATCGCATACTAGAGGCTACCGTGTGCTTTTACTTGACAATAAAAAAATTGTGGAGACTTGTGAACTGTCGTTTGATGAATCTAGCCCAGGTACTAGCTCAAACATTGCAGGTCCAGATCCATATCTGCAGGGGAGAGCATTTTCGTTGAAGATGAGGAAGAGGTGGAGCAGCTGCCCGAAAATTCAGCAGCTAATGACATTGTATCGAGCTCCTGATTTTGATTCAGCCAGCACCAACGACCACCATTGCTTGGTCTAGATCCTCCTCAAGTCACAAGCTCATCGATTTGTGATGAACATGAATAAGAAGAATCTTGTGAAGTGTCCACTCCCCTCCGGGTTCTCAAAATTCATCCTCCGCAACAGATTATTGGAAGCATGCAAGAAAGAGTTACACGGTCTAGGTTTGCAATCCAAACTCTCATGCTCATTCTGCTTTTGTTGCTTCTATTGAACCCAAAGATATATCACACACACTCACTAATGAATCTTGGATTATTGCCCATGCAAGAAGAGTTAGAAAATTTTGAATGAAATAATGTTTGGAAACTTGTACCTCCTCCTCAAGGTCACACTTTAATTGGAACTAAATGGGTGTTTAAAAATAAACAAAGTGGGGATGGAGTTGTGGTTAGGAATAAGGCTAGATTGGTTGCTCAAGGTTTCACTCAAGTTTAAGGTCTAGATTTTGATGAAACTTTTGCTCCTGTTGCTAGATTAGAAGCCATAAGAATTTTGTTAGCTTTTGCTGCATCTAAAGGTTTTAAGCTATATCAAATGGATGTTAAAAGTGCCTTTCTCAATGGCTACATAGATGATGAGGTTTATGTCAAACAATCACCGGGTTTTGAAATTTCAGATTTTCCTAATCATGTTTACAAACTGTCCAAAGCCTTGCACGGTCTCAAAGAAGCCCCTAGAGCATGGTATGATAGGTTAAAAACATTCTTCCTTAAAAAGGGGTTACCATGGGCAAAGTTGATAAAACTCTTTTTGTTCTTAAGCATGGCAATGACTCATTATTCGTTCAAGTGTATGTGGATGATATTATCTTTGGTTGTGCTTGTCATGATCTCGTGTCCAAGTTTTCAGCTATTATGAGTTTAGAATTTGAGATGAGTATTATGGGAGAACTCACATACTTTTTGGGGCTGCAAATCAAGCAAACCAAGGAGGGTGCCTTTGTGCATGAAACGAAGTATACAAAAGACCTCCTAAGGCGCTTCAACATGGACAAAGGCAAGCCTCTTCGAATACCAATGGGAACAACAACAACACTTGAACTTGATGAAGATGGTGAACCTGTGGATCAAAAAGAATATAGAAGCATGATCGGATCACTTTTGTACCTCACGGCATCAAGACCGGACATACAATTCAGCGTAGGTCTTTGTGCACGATTTCAAGCTTCCCCACGTGCTTCACATTGTCAAGCCGTCAAAAGAATTCTCAAGTACTTACATGGAACTCAAGAATTTGGTATTTTTCTTCCTTCTTCCTCAACCGTTACTTTGAAAGCTTTTTCAGATGCTGATTTTGGGGGTTGTAGGATTGATAGGAAAAGTACTTCTGGTGCTTGTCATTTTCTTGGTAATTCTCTTGTTGCTTGGTCCTCTAGAAAACAAAGCTCAGTTGCACAATCCACAGTTGAATCTGAATATGTAGCTGCTGCTAGTGCTTGCTCACAAATTATTTGGATTGTTCAAACACTTAAGGACTATTGGGTTGATCTACATAGTGTTCCACTGTTTTGTGATAATACTAGTGCCATTTGCATTGCTAAAAACCCTTGCAACATTCTAGAACTAAGCACATTGACATTAGGTATCACTTTCTCCGTGATAATGTTGAAAAAGGAAACATTGTGCTTCACCATGTAGATACTGAACAACAATTGGCTGACATTTTTACAAAATCTTTGGATTTCACTCATTTTCATTACATTCGTAGTGAAATAGGGGTTATGCATCCTCATGGCTTACATTGAGGGGGAGTTTTCAAACTTGAGAAGTCTATCTGTTAATCTGAATTTAAAATAATATGAGCGTAGTATTTCATACATATATGACTTTGTGATTCCTTTTACATGCTAAAAGTTCTTACTAAATTACTCGTGTTATACATTTTGTAGTTTTTAACATGTCTAGTAATTGGAATAATTACTGACACTAAATTTGGTCATGGTTGAACTTTCTTGCTGTTTTGAACTTGTTGCATGCTCACAAGTGTTTTTAATCATAAAGAATTAATTTCAAGTAATCAACTCACATGGTGAGTTTCTGTGAAAAAATATAAGTTGAGAAAAGATCAAGAGAATATGCATGCATCGCACATCTTCTTTTGAGATAGCTTATCATTGCACTCTGAACTTGGAAGAAGTTGTGTATGACTAAAACCATGTCCTTAACCTTCTGATTGTCAAATGGCATAGGCTTTGCTTGGTTGGTTAGAATAAGGCAGATGCGCATATAATCTTTTGCAAATATCATATGATCTAAATCTATGATTTGAAAAATAATAAAATGCAGCAACAAGTGTCATGCTTTCAGGTTTTGAAATAGTTAAGTTTGTGAGATCATGACTTTCTTAAATTGAAAATTACATTTGATCTCTAGCATGGCTTACACTACTTTATGTATCTCATTGTTGTGATAGTGTAAGTTACTTGATAGTGTGACTTTGATGAGCTTTGTTGTATATGTATATGTTATAATATGCTCATAACAATTAAAATTTCTCTTTTGAACCTTGCTGAATACATTGTCAAAGGGGGAGAGATAATATGGTGAATTATGCATGGGGGAGAAATATGTATAGGGGGAGAAATTTATTTCTATCTCAAATTTATTTCTATCTCATTTGATTTTCAAAAAAGGGGGAAAATTGTTTTCAAAACTTTTCTTGGCAATGTCCGAATTTTAAGTGGTGTTGCCAATGCATTCATAAAGAGGGAGATTGTGAGACCTATGTGTGCAGAATACATTGGCTTGAACTGAATACATTGGCTTTGATGATAAAAGTATTGAATGCTGCCATAACATCTTTTTAGCAAGGTCTGACTCTAGCTCCGAGCTTCTGCAAGGTCCGACAATAGGTCCGACTTTCTTTATATAGGTCCGACATGTTTTCGGGTAGCTCCGGTGAGCTTTGTCTTTAGCTTCGGCATGTACTAGGTTGTACTAGCTTTGGTAAGCTCCGGCTCAAGCTCCGGTTAGCTTTAGCTAGGCTCGAAGCTTGATCGCAATGTTCCCGCTTCTATCTTGCAATGTTTCGAACTTGCTTTATATTCTTTGAAAGATTGCTTAGTACTTATTTGCTAAGTTTTTGGTTCGTTTTGGTTGATATGGCTGATATCGTTTTGATATGCTTTGCAACATGCTTATGTGAGGTGCTCACGTAAGGTGTTGTGTTCGGAACTGACTTGAGTCAAGTCGCGGACTTAGGCTCGTACGGATTGGTTAATTGTTCATGTGTAGGTGTTGCTTGAGTTCAAGACATGGCTGGTGACAGGATCCTTTGGACTAGTCTCAAGGAGGAGATGAGGTTCCAACAACCAAATTCAAGAGGAATTGTGGTTGAGCGGGTTAGGAGGTCGCGCAGGATGATTGAATCAAGGGCGGTTCATATGAAGGTTACTGGATGACGAAGGAAGGTGTTTGCACGTATGCATGCAGTGCAGGACATGGCAACATGCTTCCGAAGATGGTTTATGGATGGGAAGATCTGGTTGGAAGGACCGGATCATATCGGTTGATGACTTTGGCTGCGGCGGAGTCGGTTATGGCTCGATATGGAAAGTATCGAGTTTGTTATAATAGGATTTCGTGTGGGTCACGAATTCGAGTTGTTTTAGGAATGTGGGATATGTTCATAAAGTGTTTGGAAGTCTTAATATTGCTTCTATCTGCGTATAGAAGAGTCCTAAGCAGTTATAGAAAGTTTCGATTCGTGATCTGAGTAGGATTAGAGTCCTAGTTGAGATTGGGTTGGCCTATGGGCTGGTTATATAAGCAAGGAAGGCCAGAGCTCGTGGTGCACGACTTTGGGGCTGTTCCTCTTGTGTTCAATTGAATAAAATTTGTAGTTTGAAGGAACTTTTGTGCCTAGTTCGTCCGACTTGTTTCAGACAAGTTTTACTTGTCGAGTTTCTGGACAGCACTACCTTTCGTCGGTGGTTTTATCATAACTCGAGTTTTACAGATCCAATTGATGTGATTATTTTTGGGTTGTCTTCAAAACTTGATTATCTATCACCTGTCAAAATTTCACGGTGATTGGACTTGTGGTTTGTGATCTACACGAGTTTATTTGCAGCATTCCAGAACTGTTTTTCTCGGGTAGGACAGATTGACCTTTGTTTGATCTTTTGCTCATAACTTGAGTTTCCCTTGACGGATTTGAGTGATTCTTTTTGTGATTTATTCGTGACTAGATTCTCTCTGATATATATTACTTTTTTCACGGTGAAACATGTTTAGGTTAGTTTCACACACGATTTCTCTAACAGATCGTTTTTCTACCGAAGGGGTTGGGATTTAATTGTTTCCGCTGCGTAAGATTTTTAAATCTACCATTCACCCCCCCTCTGGTAGCTTTTCACGTGCTCGACGATCCTACAACTCCGTCCTTATATCTAAGCGGATCCAATGCTCACGCGATTGGTAGATGAAGCACCGGTCGACGACAAACAACCGCAAGATGATTCGCCATTCCATATTCAACTAGTAAACGATTGATGAAGGATGGGCACCCACATTATGACCGCCCGCCCTTTGTCACCTGCGACCATCATGTCAATGATCACAGCTCGCTTCAAGTCCAACGGGTTTGTTGTTGCAGTTCCATGTCCGGAGAGCGTTGCCAAGATCTACGTCAGCGTCGAGAAGCTCGACTGCACATATGTGCAGCCAGCTATGGATCTTGGTAAGAAGACTAGAGGACCACGGTCGAATGACCGCCCCAGCCAGCGGCGCGGCAAGCGGGCCAAACCGCTTGCCCCCACGGCCCTCGAGATTGCCGGCCAGCAAGGAAGCTCGACATGAGGGACCCAAAAGCCAACACTGAGCAAGTCACCTCTCGAAGCACGGCGACTCGAGTGGACTGAGCTACCAACACCACCACGGCCGAGGGCCACGACCAACAAAAAGGCTCAGCGCAGGGAGCCCGAGAAGACAAGGACTACATGACTAGGCAACCCCCCCCCCACCCTCATTCACAGCGTGATGAGTGGGTCAAACCACTCATTTCGCGTCACCCAGGGGATACGAGTCGATGACGTCTATGTACAGACTTGTAAACTGTAAAAAACCATTGAAACCTGTCATTCATAAACTTTTGATATGTAAAGACACGTTTGACTATACTCAAAAAGTCAATCACTCTATCGACCACCTGTTTGATAACATACTCTGCAAAAATCCACGTCTTCAACATCCATGACCTCCTCACAACACCCACACCAATTCGTGTTGGGTCCTCATCAGCCCGAGTGTGAGGGCACGCCCTCCCGACCATAAGAAGGAGCATGAAAGAGCAGCAGGCATGAGGACCCCTCCACAACCAATGCCCCCATGAGGCCCAATGACGAGGACTCTCTTCTAAGCAGCCACCAAGGCCAACAACAGCCATACACAACCACACGCAGCTCCAGAGGTCAAGGATAGTCACACACAACTCCTGCGGAACCAGCCCTTCGAGCAAGGGTAAGTCCCCTAACCCCCTCCTTTGTCTACAGGACTCGGCTAGGACCCGAGGCATGAATACCAAGGGAGCGCCTTCCACGACCCCTGTGACCCCGAGCTATGAATTGAGCTAAGGCAAGTAAGCTCATGACCTAGTGTTGGTTACATGTGAGTCCCGAGTTAGAAGGTCGACCCCTCAGGGTTTCGAGACTACCCGGACGAACCAGAGCGAGGGAGGGATGACTGTATGACGGCCACTCATAGGGGCTTTATCATGGGTAGCGAATACCCCTGACATCCTCTGTCGAAGTGTGGACTAGGAAACTTCCCCCGATACTACTAAGAAGTAGTCCGCGGAGGTTCATATTCGGTTGGGGTGCTAGTCAAGATCAAGGAAAATAGGTGAACACAGAGAGTTTTACGTGGTTCAGGCCGCCTGAGCGTAATATCCTACTTCACGGGGTGTGTGTTGATTGTATGAGCATAGTTGGGCTTTGGTGCATATGAGATTCATCGTCCTTATACCGTGCAGCGCAACCATTTTTTATGCCAAGGACTGGCTATTACACGGTGTGTCTGGCCCGACAGGTGGCCCCAGCTGTAATCACTGCCCTATGTACGATCTATAGTGTTAAGGGTGATTAATAGCGTGATAATGTGCCTTAATGGCAGTGTTACCAGTATTAAGAGTCCTCTGATTATGGTCATTAATATAACATTAATGACATGTTAACCAGGTCTTGTAACAGCCAATTGATAGCCCTTGAATGTCCGCACTGTTGGAGATCCTGCTATCTTCCCATTGCAGACATAGGTCCGGGCAAGTGACACGTGGAAGCTCTGAAGCTTCCCTCTACTAGGGGATAGGTCTGGTGCTACAAAACACGTGGCAGTGCTAGAGCTTCCCTGAGGAGGGAGGCAGGTCCAGCTCTCCAGTACACGTGGCAGCACCGGAGCTAACCGAAGGAGGGATGTAAATCTGGTACTACAGGACATGTATCTCCTTCGGACATCTGCCACCCGGATATAGGAACTCCATGACTTTGTTAACCGTACCAAGGGGTACTTGATACGCAGGGTACCGACAGTGGCCCCCGGGCCCACCTTAGGGAGAGGTTATGCGATCAGAGGTGGGGCCATCATCGATTCTCGTGTTGCTAATGCAAAGTCTTTTCCTGGGCAGTTGGAGCAATGGCACACTGTTATACCATTGCCGCGTGGCCTTTCTTGATATGGTGAGTGGGATCCTAGCGTGCAGATCTCACACAATTGTAGGTTGTAAGTTCCCAATAAGAAATTCATATCGATTCCCAGCGTAACCTTTGTAGCCCTGTCAGGCTGCCGCCCTCAAGCTTCCAACTTCCCATCATGACAAGGTTCACCTGGTGCAACTTTTTAACAAAGTGGACCTAGGCCCCCTTGTCATTGACGAGGTTATTTGTGATTCGGGTCCGGATGTAGTTTCCATCCAAGCGTTGCGGAGGCTTACTAAAGGGAGAAAGTTTGCATGGTAAGAGAACTCCATACACTTTCATTTCATCTTGCTCTTAGAGCTCTTCGCCCTTGCAACTCTTTTTCCACTTCTGCTCCACTTTGTGGTGATGGAGTTAGGAATTCCTCGTAGGAAGATCAAGAGCGGCACCAAGTTGTTGAGAGTCTGCACCTATATGGGGTGGTTGAGTGACTCTTTCAAGAACTCGATCCGCTTCGGTAGGCTCCCCTTCAAGAAGGAAAGCGCCAGCAAGATCGTGTACTTCTTGGCATTTGCCATGGTGGGGATCATCCCACCATTCTCCAACTTCTTGTTAATGCTGCTGAACTTCTATAGTTTGCAGCTCCATCACCTCGACCTCTACTACTTCTTTCTGGTGTCGACTTTTGTCCATTTTTGTGAGATGTGGGTGGGCATGCCGCCTGAATTGAGCTCTTCTAGACCTTCTTCACAGTCCACACAACCAGGAAAAGGAATGAGTTCCTTGGCTTCTACTACTTCATGAAGCGAAGGAATTCTCCCTTTAAGTATTTGAAGACTTTTCCTTCCGAGAAGTGGGATGGATGGAAGAAGGATTGGGTGATCGTCAGGGTGGATAGCCATGAGAGGCTGGAGCTGCCTAACAGCCTTCCCACCACCAACACCGACACCTGGGAGGAGCATTCGAAGCTGGTGGAAGTGTAAAACACCAACACCTGGGAGGAGCTTCTGAAGCTGGAGGAAGGCTACAATCCGATCTTGTCTAGGACCCGAATTTGCGTGGAAGGAGGGGTGACCCCTCTGGTGGTGATTGCAAACTTCGTGACCAACCGTTGAGCTCCGCTGAAGAAGAGGGAACAACATGCAGGGGCATTCAGTGGAGAAATGGACCCATACCGGATTGATGTCGGTCTCGGGTCAAATTTGGATGAAAAGGCTTTGAAGCTTCATCTCCAAAAGTTGCACCACAAAACCATCAATCCTAACAACCAGACACCTTTATTGGAGTTCCTTCCCCTGAACATGATTCCGGAGTTTATGAGGGAGCTGTGGAAGAAGATGCCAATGCCTCATGACATAGGCATTGTGGAGAGGTGTAGGAGAACTCCTCCAGCGGGGATCTCAATCCCCCGAGCTTCAGAGGGCACGACTCCTGCAGATCCAAGCTAGGAGATACTCGACTCAAGTCGAGGTAAGGGCAAAGAGCCCATTGAAACCTCCAACCGAAGGAGAAAGCTGGGGCGATCTAACGGCAGTCACGTCAATTTGGCTCCGATGCAAACGGCGCCTCCGCCTCGTCCGAGCCTCAAGTTCATGCTTATTGTGCCTCCAGCAATGGCAAGTCCAGCTGTGATGGCAAGATCATCTTCGAATCCAGCACCTTCCGTCGGTTCTAGTTCCGGCAAGTCGACTACAGCCCCAATGCCATCGGCGGACTTTGTGTCCAGAGTCCCTTCTCAACTAAGGGAGATCTCGGTTGAGGCGACGTCGATAGATGCTACAAGCTTCGGGATGAAGTATAGAGCCTCTGCTTCACTTATGACGGTGGGCTCTGGCTCCAATTGTCCAAAGAAGATGATCCATGCCGACTAGAGTGGCAACGTCCCTAGGTAAGGATTGGCTCTTTAGTTTGAATTTTGATTTTTTTTTGATTAATCATATTTTTTCTACTCTCTGTTTCTAGAGTGTGGAGAAAAGGAACTGCAACTCTAGTGCCTACTGCATCCTCAGAGATTGCGCAAGCTGAAGCTCCCGCTTCTGCTCCAGCCAGGCCCTCCTCCTATGGTTTTGGCGTACGACGCGATAGCTCCGATGCTAGCTGTCGTGGATACGACAATAGCGTCGATGGTTGAAGAGTTGATGGTAGCATCGGACAACGAGGAAGAAAGGCATGAGCAAGCTCCAGTTTTCTTAGAGCCAATTGCAGAGGTTTTGGCATCAACGCTAGAAATCAATGAAGCTCCGATTGAAGTCCTGGCGCCAACTCCAAATGTAACAACACCGGAGGTGACCATGCCCGATTATGCACAAGGGGATCCGGCTGCAAGGCCTTCTACTTATGCACTGACGGCTGAAGATCTGGTGGTTGGACCCTTCTTATCAACTCCGGAGGTTGAAGATCCGACTGTGAGACCTTCCTCATCCGTACCGGAGATGGATGAACTCCCGAAGATCAGCCCCGCCGATGTAGAGCTATTGGAGTCCATGCTCATGCCATGGGCTCCGACTACTGTTCTGGAAGACCCCAAGGAACTGGAGGACAAAACTCAAGCAGGTCCGGAGCCAATCCCTCAAGCGTTGTCGATTCACAATGCCTACTCCAGCCTCCAACAGGTATAGCTTTCCTTAGACTATGAGCGCAAGTTTCTTGAAGATGGGCGCCATGCTGAGACGTTGGTGCCAAAAGCTGTACTTCAAGATGCAGCTGATGTAGTCACGGCTTGCGTATTAGAAGGAGTGGGTGGCATTGGAGAAGGCCCGACAGTCGCACTTGAATAGGGCGCTGGATGAACGAGAGGCTACTATAAAAGCCCTCGACAAATGGACCCACGAGATATACGAGCACGCCCAGAAGACCAATGAATTGGCTAACAGCCGCTTGGAGAGTCTCGAAGCTTTGATGGCAGAGGTCCTCAAGCACCGGGAAGGAGTCAACAAGAGATAAATTGATGTCTCGGCCAGAGAGGATAAAGTGAAGGCAAAGGAGAAAGACCTAGCGAAAAGGCAAGGCCGCATTCATCTCCGAGAGAAGCATGTTGCTGACCAAGAGAAGTTGCTAGCTGAACGGATCTAGCAGCATGCCAAGGAGGTCGAGCGTTTCTCGAAGGAGGGTTTTGTGTAGCTCTCTTCTGCAAGGAGGTCACTGGGGAAGCTCTGAAACGCGAGAGCAATTGAGTCCCAGCAAGTCTAGGACTTCCTCGGGCGGGCGAATGAAGCTCTGGTACCTTTTGGATTTAGCCCGACCTGACCGTGTGATTCGAAGCCAGATATGGACAAGGCCCTGGTGGCACTTAACTCCACGCACAAAAAGCTAGAGGCTCTGGGAGATCTGGTCACCGACAAGATCGAAACAGAAGGGAAATCTCTGGCTAGGAACATCACAGAGTATGTGCTGATGGCTTTTGAAGCCGAGACTCCTCATGTCTCTAGCTTCAGTGTTCGAAGGACCCATCGCTGAGGAGGAGAAAGCTACCACGGCCAACGTCCAACAAGCTACCGTGAAAGTTGCTTCATTCTTCGTGAGGAACTCTAGTAGATAGAACTTTTCTTTTTGTACCTTCACCTTGTAAATATCCACTTTGGAATGAATAAAATCCTTTCGAATTCTATTTTTGTCTTCAATACATTGCCCTTTATCTTGTTGGCCCTCTGGTAGATGTATTCAATTGATTGAGGACATCTACCATGAGGATTTTGACAATGTCCTAAAAATTTGATTGCTCTAGACTTGTAGGAAATATGATAGCTCCGAGTCTTGCTTCCGAAATCTCCAAGGACCTTTTGTTACATTGACAGCGGTCCCCCTGGGGGTTGTCAGAGCTTGTTTGCTTCAATGGCGCCCACTGTCAATGAGTAAAACATCCACGGCGGGCTCCCTATTGGTTGTTAGAGCTTGTTTGCTTCGACGACACCCACTGTCAACACGTAAAACATCGACGGCGGGCCCCCTAGTGGTTGTCGGGGCTTGATGCTCTGGCAACTCCACCATCGTCATGCAGATTGACATCAATTGTTCATTTTTCCTGCGCATAAGATATAAGAAAAAGCAGTAAAATTCGTCCTCTGGCCTATATCTTATTTGCGAATTATTCTTATTTGAATTTTAGATCCTAACAAACTCACAGTGATAACATAGGTATACTGATTAATCTTCTTTAGATCCGAATGCTTTCCGGACCCGCCTTACTGAGACCCACCAGAATAGGTAGAGCGGCGTACTTAGGGTGTTGGACCAGGCTAAGTCGATAGCTCACACCAGACCTGTCATTGGCTTTGGTTTTCACGCGAGTAGACCATCTAGTGGATTGCACAACATTGCTATTGACAAGAAGGTAAAAGATGATAAAAATAATGAGCTTGTGCAAAATAAATGCACATAGAGTATATTTGCACATAAATGTATTTCATTATAGATCCAAATAATAGGGGAGACAAGGACACACTTAAAGTACAAGACCAAGTTAAGTGTGCTATTCATCTTGTACTGACCCAGAGAAGGTAAAGACACACCTAAAGTACAGGACCAAGTTAAGTGTGCTTTTGATCTAGAACCCTCACGACTCTGTTCATAGATTCTATAATATACATTTAAGGCGAACACAGACTCACCTCCGTGTGACTGAGTATATAACTTACGAAAGTGCTCAATGTTCCATGGATTGGGAAAGGGGTACCCCATCCCCTGTTGCCAAGCAGATGCATCCGGGACGGGAAACTTTAATGACTCGGAAAGGACCTTCCTAGTTGGGGGGGAGTTTGTTCATCCCTTCACGAGTTAGTATTTGCCTTAGCAGCAAATCGCCTTCCTCCAGCTGTTGGTTGCGCACATACCTTTGATGATAGCACTAGAGCACCTAGCGATAGTGCGCATTTCGGATAGCTGCATGGCACCTTGCCTCGACAACGAGGTCTAGGTCTTCAAGCCGGAGCTGCTCCTGTGTGGCTTCGTTGAAGGTCCGAACCCGAAGAGAACCTTGACCTTGGGTGGAAGGACTACTTCAGCTCTATACAACAAGAAGAAGGGTGTCTCCCTTGTTGTCCAGCTGGGTGTTGTCTGACTCGCCCACAATGCACACAGAAGCTCTTTTATCAAGTTGGGCCATGTTTGTTTAGGCACTCATAAGTCCGCGTCTTGAGTCCCTTGAGTATTTTTGTGTTTGCTCTCTCAACATGGCCATTGCTTGTCGGAGGAGCTACTGATGCGCAGCTAACTGCTATGCCGAGGTCATCATAATACTCTTGGAATGCTGCACTTGTGAATTTGTTTCCATTGTCAGTGATAATTCTGTTCGGAATTCCAAATCTGCAGACAATAGACTTCAAGAATTTGATGGCTGATTGTAACAACTGCAGTTGCTTTCGGCCACTTTGTGAACTTGTTTACGGCGACATATAAAAACCGGTAACCTCCGAAGGCCTTTGGGAAAGGTCCCAAAATGTCCATCCCCCACATAGGAAATGGCCATGTGGGAGGGATCATCTGTAGTTATTGTGCCGGTGTATGGATCTTCTTCGTGTGAAACTAGCATGCTTCGCACTTCTTGACTAGCTCGACTGCTTCCTAGAGTGTTGTAGGCTAGTAAAAACTATGTCGGAAGGCCTTACCGACCAGCATACGATATGACGCGTGGTTCCCGCACTCGTCTCAATGGATTTCTACGAGGATCTCGCAACCTTCTTCTTGGAAATGCACTGCATTAGAATGGCATTGGCACCATGTCGTTAGAGGTCCCCTTCTACCAACGTGTATCTTTATCCAATCTGACAATTTGCTCAGCGAATACACCGTCTACAGGAAGGATTTTGTCTTTTAAATAGTCCCAAACCTCCAAGATCTATGCATCGGGACTTATTTGAGCTTCCAGATCTTGCGCGCTTGGTTGCTTGGGGCTTCCTGTAGCGCCTAAGATCCTTTGTGGACGCTATGGTAACAAGGCCACCGGGACCGCTAGCTTTGAGGTGCTGGTCTCGCCCCCATCACTCAGTTCAGCTAGTAGAGCGGTAGGTGCTGGTAATCTCCTCATAAAAACCCCATCGGTGCTTGAGCCACGAATGAGGCCTTTGTCGAGAGGTCATCAGTTTCAGAGTTGTTGAGACACTGGACATGGCAGAGGTCTGTGACGTGGAAGTCTTTGTGCAACTTTTGGACTTCAAGTTGATATGTAGCAAGTTGAGGGTTGTTGCAACTACATTCATCTTTGACATGTTTGATGATGAGTTGCGAATCACCCTTCACCAGGTGTTGTCGGACTCCATATGATAGTGCCACCTTCAGTCCGAAGATGAGAGCTTCATATTATGCCATGTTGTTGGTTGCCTTGAAGTCGAGCCGCACCATGTACTTGACCTTCTCCCCAGTCGGAGCAAGGAGAAGGATTCCAGCTTTAGCCCCTTACTTTTGCACTGAGCCATCGAAGTAGAGACTCTAGTGAGGCTCGGTGAATACCGGGACCTTAGGCTTCGGCTTCTGCTCATTGAGGCCCTTTGGAGTTGACGAAGAAGGTGTCAACTCTGCCACAAAGTCAGCCAGTGTCTGATTCTTGATGGCATGTCGGGGGTGGAATTCGAGATCGAATTCTACCAGCTCCGCAGCCCACTTGGCGATATTCCTGTTGAATTGGGATTTTTTAAAATAGCTCAAAGTGGATAAGAGGTTACCACTGATATTTGTGGGTTTGGAAGTAGTGCCTTAGAGTCCTTGAGGCAACAAGGACCGCGTACAACCGTTTATGCACCTCAATATACTGAGTCTTGGCATCATGAAGTACTTCGCTGATGAAGTACACCAACTGTTGGACTGTTCGGACCCTCCCGGAGGGGTTCGGAGCTTCTTCTCCATCTACCCAAACCCTCCCAGAGGGGTTCGGATCTCTTTCTTGAGTAGGTATTTCCTCGGATGAGGTTGATCTACAGGCATTTTTCCTTTAGTATCCGTGCCTGGGGCTAGGACCCAGACTCGCCTTCAGGTAGCTCCAGACCCTCTCGGAGGGGTCTAGGCTCTTGAGTTTAAGATGTCTCTGATATTTCCACAACCAGAACCATGCTAACAAGATCCGTAGTTGCAGCAATGTAAAGCAGAAGAGACTCATCAGGCTCCGGAGGTACCATGATTGTGCTTAGGAGTTATTTGAGCTCTTGGAATGCCTTCTCTGCTTCTCCGGACCAATGAAATGGTGCGGACTTCCTCAACAACTTGAAGAAGAGAAGCGCCCGCTCCGCCAGCCTTGAGATGAACTGGCTAAGCGAAGTTAGACACCCAGTAAGCTTCTAGACATCCTTGGTACGGGCTGGATGTCGCATCTCTTCAATGTCTTTGATCTTGGCCGAATTAGCCTCAATTCCTTGATGGGTAACCAAGAAACCAAGAAGCTTTCCGGAGCTAACCCCGAATACACACATGTCTAGGTTGAGCTTCGTGTGCGTCAGGCGCAGCTTGTCAAAGATGGCTTGAAGATTGTCTGGGGGTGAGTCTTGGTTCTTCACCTTGTCAACGATGTCAGAGACATAGACTTCCACCAGGTTCCTAATCAGCTCCCCAATAGTTTTGTGCATGGCTCGCACAAAAGTAGAGGAAACATTTTTAAAACCAAAAGGTCTTGCAGTATAATAATACAACCCAACTACTATGATAAAGGCAGTATGCTCTTCATCTTCCGTAGACATTTGGATCTGATTATATCCAGAATACGCATCTAGGAGACACAGTAACTGAAACCCGAAGGTAGAATCCACTATCTGATCTATTATTGTTAGTGGAAAGGGATCTTTTGGACATGCCTTATTCAATGTGGTGTAGCTGATGCACATCCGAAGCTCCCACCAACCATTGGTACAACAACTGAGCTTGCCAGCCATCGTTTGTGATGAACCTCCCAGATGAATCCAGTGTCGAGCAACTTCTTAACTTCTTCTCAGATGAAGTTTTGCCACTCAATGGATTGCTTTCGGGGCTTCTGTTGTATAGGCCATGCTTGGGGTATATCTTTAGACGGTGCTCGATCACCTCCCTAGGGATCCCAAGCATCTGTGATGGTTGCCATGCAAACATGTCGACATTTACCCGGAGGAAAGTGACATGCGCAAGTTCTTATTTTTCACCTAGACCTCCCGATATACGAGTGGTCTGGTTGGCATCAGAACTAATTTGGATGACCTTGACGGGAATGTCTGTGTTGTCGCTTCGTTGCACACGAGGTGCAGAGGATGAGTCGCGCTGGTGCAAGCTTTGTGGTGGTTGAGCAGCTTGCTCCTTTTCGGATTCTTCTTCTTGCGCTGTAGACAGCGCACGAAGTTCTTCCAGCGCATTAACCCTAGCAGTGTGATCTCCTAGGATCCGGAGGATGCCTAACCAAGTTGGCATCTTCAACATGAGGTAGCCGTAGTGAACCAAGGCCATGAACCTATACAGGGTTGGCCTGCCTAGGATTGTATTGAAGGGGAGATTGATGTGAGCCACATCAAACACCAACTTCTCGGCCCTATAGTTATCCTGTGTCCCAAAGGTCACTGGCAGAATTATCGATCCAAGAGGTGTGATAGCTCGTGGACCCACTCCAGAGAATGGGCACGAGGGACTGAGGTCCAAGAGGTTGAGTTTAAGCTTCTCAAAAGTTGCGAAGTTGAGGAGGTTGAGCGCCACACCTCCATCCACCAGGACATGGAAAAGCTGGATATTATTGAAAGTAGGAGAGACCATCAGGTGTAATTGTCCAGCTCCGGCCATATTCCTCGGACAATCCGTTGCATCTAAGGTTATGGAAGTATCCATACACTTCCGATGAGGCTCTGCCTTGGCAGTAGGAGCAGCGGTATCCATCTCCCGACGAATAGTCTTGAGAATGCAACGGGAGGAGATATCCCAAGACACTCCATATATCATATGGAGAGTCTTCTAACGCTCATTGTTAAAGATGTCGAAGTCATCATCGACGGTGTTGTAGACTGCCTTTAACACTTTCTTGGCGTCTTGGAAGTCTAGCTCCAGGTCAGACGGAGCTTTGTCGACTTTTTGCTTCCCTTTCCGCTGACGGAAAGGGGTCTCATCTTGACACTTGCTGTTGCGCTCAGCAAGCCTCTTGACCTCATGACAATCTTCTAGATTGTGGCTTGTCAATTTGTGATTTGGACACCACATCTTTTTGCCGTCGCCGTCTTTAGACGATGGTTGAGGTCGCTTGTCGGGGTGTGGCCCCTGGCCACCAGGTGTTGTGGCAACTGCAGCGGTAGGTGTGCCAACAAGTGACTTCTTCTTGCCACTTGACTTATTCTTCTTTTTACTACTGCAAGAGGCAGTAGCTTCAACTTTTGAGGTAGATTGCTTGGCCTCCATAGCTGATTTGAGTGTATCTCACGGCCCTCCGCAACTCTGACACATTTGTCAGCCAAACTGAAGAATTTCATGACACTGCTAACATTCTATTTTGCCAGCTTCTCCAACACCTTCTTATCTCTAACTCCTTATGGGAGTGCAATGACAATAGAAGGGATGGTGTTCTGTATTTGAGAGAATCGCAGGATGAAGGATCGCTACGACTCTCCTGTATTCTGTTGTACGGAAAACATGTCCAGCTCGGTGCCAGGCTAGGTGTAGGAGCTTCCAAAGTTGGCAATGAACTAGCCACAGAGTTCCGCCCAACTGTAGATGGAGTCAGGAGGTAAGCTTATAAACTAGGACCTTATAGTCTCATTCAGAGCCATAGGTAAGTAGTGTGCCATTACGACATCATTGCCTCCGGCCACGAGGATGGCGGTAGAGTAGATCTGAAGAAACTCAACGGGGTTTACTGTCCCGTCGTATTTCTCCAGCAGATGAGGCTAGAACTTCGGTGGCCACTTGACCATGCGGAGATGCATGACAAGAGCCGAAAAGCCGCTCCCCACTCCAAGAGGAGAAGGGTTTTCTCGAGCATGCTCGATGTTAACACGGTTGTCCTGCCTCCTGTAGCGGCGGTCGAGCTCCGAACGGAGGTCCTGAGTTGGGAGCCTCATCGTCGTGTGAGTACGGAGAGCCTCGGTGGGCAGTGACATCACTTGCTATGAGGGCGCACGTCTCCTGAGCTGCGATGCCTGAGGACCAAGTCTACCAGACAAGGTCTTGTTCCGAGAAGGTGTGTTCCCTGCATGAGGCAGATCTTGGTTGCTGATCGCATTGGCTGCAGCTGCAACCAAATGCTCAACATCAGCGCGCCATTGTTCCAGCACAGTCAAAGAAGCTCCTAGCACTGGAGGATGCTGAAGTAGAGTATGTGCTATGTTCCACGCGTTCTCTGTGTTGTTTGTCAATGCAGTGACCGACGCGAATACATCATCCTATTGTCCAGCATTGGCTGCTACAGCAGATGGTGGTGGTGGTTGTGGAGGAATGACGCCCGCTGGAACAACAACATTGGTCAGCTATTGCACGTTGGAGGGATTTGCCCGAACGAATTGCATAGCCGGTCCGTTGGATGAGGTGCCAGTAGAGTTCACCATCTTGAAATCTTGAAAGCCCCCTACTTGGTGCCCCAAATGTTGAAGTGTGGACTAGGACACTTCCCTCGGTACTACTAAGAAGTAGTTCATGGAGGTTCGTATTCGGTTGGGGTGCTAGTCAAGATCAAGGACAAGAGGTGAACACAGGGAGTTTTACGTGGTTCGGGCCACCTGAGCCTAATATCCTACTACACGGGGTGTGTGTTGATTGTATGAGTATAGTTGGGCTTTGGTGCGTATGAGATTCATCATCCTTCAACCATGCAGCGCAACTCTTTTCTATGCCAAGTATTGGCTGTTACAGGGTGTGCCTGGCCTGACAGGTGGCCCCAACAGTAATCATTGCCCTATAAACGATCTATAGTGTTAAGGGTAGTTAATAGCGTTATAACGTCCCTTGGTCGCACCATTACCAATCTTGACAATCCTATGATTATGCGTCATTAATATAACATTAATGACACATTAACCAGGTCTTGTAGCGGCCAATTGATAGCCCTTGAATGTCTCCGCCGTTGGAGATCTTGCTATCTTCCCGTTGCAGACTTAGATCCGGGCAAGTGACACGTGGAAGCTCTGGAGCTTCCTTCTACTGGGGGATAGGTTCGGTGCTACAGGACACATGGCAGTGTTGGAGCTTCCTTGAGGAGGGATGCAGGTCCAACTCTGCAGTACACGTGGCAGCACCAGAGCTAACCAAACGAGGGAGGTAGGCCCGGCTCTTCTGGACGCGTGGCGACACCGAAGCCACCCTATGGAGGGAGGTAAATTCGGTACTACGAGGCGTGTATCTCCTTCAGATGTTTGCCACCTAGACATAGGAACTCCATGACTTTGTTAATATTACCAAGGGGTACCCGGTAGGCAGGATACCGACATCCTCAGTGGTCCATATTTGGGTCCCAGCTCGGCTGTCCAATGGTAGCCTCCTGAATGGTCAACATCGAGCCGCCCGGGCCCTCCAAAGGCTCCGTATCCATGTGGATAGCCCAACCAGGATCCAACGAAACGCGAGCACTGCACCTAAATTGTCTGGTCCATCAAAATCGATTGCATGGTTCTGTTCCTCCCTACAATTCAGAGGAATCGGGTTTCACCCAGATTCACCCGCTAGCCAGCTTATCGAGCCCAGGATTTCAGCCATCAAGGTAAAAACTAGAGTTCGACCCCTCTAAGCCATCGGCAGCTCACGAACAGGGCGCGGGCACTCACTACGATAGAAGACAAGTCGCTTGTGTGGCGGCGGCAATCGAACCTAAAGAATATGGAAAATGCTCAGAGCTCCCAGTCTTCAAGCCTACGAGCTCTGATGCAGGAGCCAAGGGGAGACATCAAGGCTCAAGGGGCTGAGCCCCAACCCTTCTACCCTCAACACAATAGGGCAAATTCCCTAAGCTCTCTGCACACCCGGAAGACCGAAGCTAGAGTTCGTCGCAATGAGTGGTCAGTGAAGGAGAAAGCACGCTCAGCCCGCCCAGGTCGGTGCGGTCCGATCCTGGCTGGGCTCCTGTCATGCGACATAATGTGACACTTGCCTCCATGACCAGCGTGCTAAGTACCCTCCACCTCCACACCAAAAGGAAACAAAGAGAAATTCAACCCTTGTCAAAGAGGAGGACTCGGTCCCCGAGCTTAGGCTCAAACAGCAACTCGAACCTGGACCCCGAAAGTCAGGTTCGGGGGGCTCTCGGCTGACCAATTCCAGCTAGATTCTTGAGATCCTTTGGTGTGAAGACATCCCTCCCCCCCCCCCCCCCCCCCCCCCCCGGTTCAGAGTAGTACGAACCTTACAACTTACAGCCTGCGAGTAACAAAAACTTATGCCTCGATTCAAAATAAGGTTGACCGGTGTAAAAGCCCAAATGTTTTATGGTGCAAAGTTCAGAAAGTGAAATGTAAAATTTTAATGGGGAAAAGAAATCAAATGGCAATTAAGAAATTAAACCAATTCAAGCTTCGATAGAAGGGATTCAAAAAAATTCAAATTAGCTCTTGTTCAAACTATGCCAAAATAAAAATCTGAGCTCACCATTAAATCCCAAATATTCCAAATAGACTGTCTGCGAACTTCCAAAATTTTTGAAGCTCATTTGCTATTTAATTCAATGTCTCCATTGAATTTCATTCAATTCTAATTATAATTTGAATTTCACCTGAAACTTGTCCAATATTGAAATCCAATTTCAGAATCTGAATCTACACATTTGATTTGGGCTCTCCACAAAAATCTGGAATTTTTGGATCAATATTGGTAGGAGAATTTAAGGAGCAGAGAAGATAGGATTAAGGGGGATGTGGGACCCACTACCCAGTGACTCCCTTACGTGAGTTCTCTGTATTTCCCTGACTCCCCGCCGTTCAATGTGCGGTGCTGCCTACAGCTCACCATCGGCAAGCAGCTGCGTGGCAACACCATTGCATGCTCTCTACCCTCTATTCATCTTTATCCTCACCTCTCTTGCCTAAGGGGAGAAGCACAAAGCTCACTCACACTGTCTTCTCTCCCGCTGCTGCACCACATCACCACCGAGTTTGCTCGTTCTTTGCCGGCCAACCAAAGCAAGGTCTCGCCATGATCCCAACAGAGAAAGGTAGCGCAACTTGGTGATCTTCCTTCCAATCCCCTCACTTGCTTGATTCACTGCTTATCGGCATAGTGTTTTGAAGCTTCATCGCCGCCATTAGGGTGAAGCCCGACAATCGTCTCTGCCTCCCCGTTGCGCCGATGCCACAGACCATCCCTCGAGCTGATCTCAGAAGAAAAAATGATCGCCAACTCGAGCTATTTCTCACAATAAAAATCGTGCCTCTTTTCCTTCTGTATCAAGCAAATGATTCAAGTTTTGCTTTCGGCCTTTGGCCATGGACTAGCTAGCTTCTCTATTTAATTCGCTTTCTACGTGCAACCATCCTTTAATATGTTCATGGATATTGATCCATACCTCCTAGCGCACCCCTCTGCCAAGAATCAGGGGAAACCATCGAGTAAAGACCAAGCTATTCATGTTTTCCCGCCGCAACATGAATACCGTCGGTCCACCATCGAAGGTTGACTTTGCCAGCGATTTCATCCCTTTTTCTCCCCATGGTCATCTTCCTCATGCTCCCAGGAATGTTGCCAGCCGTTCCCCGAGCTTCTTGTGCCATTCCCGAGCGATTCCGGTTATCGCCGAAACCCTAGCTCTGCCGCAGCCGTCGTACGCTCACCTCCGGTTGTCACAGTCGCGATTGGACCTCACCAGAGTGTTGCGCGTCCGATTTTAGAGCTAGGCGGTCACAGCCGAGCTGAATGGAGGTCGACAGAGCAAAGCCCTGTGAGCGCCGCCATGGTTCCGGCGAGGAGCGCCGCCTGCGTCGCGAGGAAGATGAAGGTCCGTTGGCCCCGCCTGTCAGCGATGTTTTCTGCCGCGCAGATCAGCTGCAGCACCGGATCGTGTGGAGCTATGCTGGTTAACCCCGTGGCCCTCGGTGTGGCCCAGATGCAATTGGCCCATTTAAATGAAGTGGGGCCGGCTGCATTATTTAAACTTTCCAATCGGAAAATAATTCCAGATTTCAATAAAAATTCAAAAATCCATTACTCCTAGTATATTTTCTCAAAAATTTCCAAATAAATTCTGGTAGACTCATCTTGTTCTAAACTTTGCAGTGGCACAATTTTTTTGACATTAACTCCCATAATGTTCATAATTAATTCCTTTGATCTAATTGCTTGGGAAATTAATTACTCCTGTTCTGTTGCTTGGAAAATTCCCAATTTTGGTCAGAACACTCCTAAAAATACACTTGTTATCCAGTAGAAATTTCAAGTTCATCGAACGTCATGTACTGGACCAAACAATGTTCAAATCACCTATGCCAATTGAAAAATGGAAAAATGTCCAGAAACATTTTCAACCTTTTCCCCAAACTTGTAAAATCGGTTTCTCCTTGTAGAAAGCTCAGAAAAATGTGAAAACAAATTTTCCCAGAACCAAAAGAACCTCCTCTACCACGATCATCCACTGTTAACCATGTCAAAGCTCCAGAATTAAAACCAAAATCCAGAGAAGCCTTTTAATTGTTGGTCTTTTAGAGAAAACGAGCTTCCTTGGACATCTCAAATTTTTGGTCCAGATATTCCTCATAGAACCTAGTATTCACTGTAAAAATCCCAAGGCCAATTAAAATCATTTACATACCTGATCAGAATTTATAAGATCTTTTCTGTAGTTTCTATATCACTCATGTACTTTATATATGGCATATCATATAATGACAGAGATCGAGGAGGACCCGGAGCCCTTGGAGACTCTACTTCTAGAAGCTAACTTCCCTCTGACTCTCAACCAGGCAAGCCCCGGTTTGCATTTAAGTGCTATTTCACATTTTCTATTTGTATCACTTATGTCCAGGATGAGTTTTGTCCATTAGAGTTAAGGTGCTTGTTACTCCACATGCATGACCCACAAATCTCATGGAGTATTGGGTAGGTCTAGAGCTTGACGAGTAGACAATGCCGTGCTCATGTTTATAGGAATCCGGTAGAAGTCGAGTAGTTGGAATCTACTCGCGAGATAGGATTTTATCACACGGGATGAATTGAATCAAAAATGGTTTAGAAATGTGAAATTGAGACCGAGCAGCAGGTAGGATGCAGCGAGACATGGTCTCACATGTGTAGCCCTGCTTGTGTCGGTTGAGGACCGATCCATGTGCGGCCCTGCTGGACAAGTTTGAACAATACCGAATGCATACTGGGCATATGGAACCCTGGAAACCGATGTAACTGGATAACTTGGATGTCGAGGAATAGCGCATTGTCTATAGGGGTGGGATAAGGGGAGTAAGGTGTAAATTCACCGGCGGCCACAGACACGCTCCGTGTGGGAACCTTATGCCCGCGATGGTGGGACCGGTTCGGCATTTGAATTCTCTTGTGAAAGGTTGCTGCGTATGACGTGGTGAGGAGCACGGCATCCTCCTTAGGACATGACGTGTTATTCAAGTGTGTCCTGATTGCAATCATCGTCCCTCGCGGTTATACCGCTTGTTCACTGTGCTGTGACGTAGTAAATACTGAAGAAGTCAGGAGAATACGATGTATTGAAATATAATTGTTTTACCACTATGATTGCTATAGATTAGGATCATTAAAGTTACTGTTATTAAACATTTAAGCTGCTGCTATTAACTTGTAAAATGATGATCAATTTATATGCGAGTCATTTACTGCTATATTCATCCCTATGTTAAGTATCCCTGCATGTAGAGTTTCATTTTTAGGTGAGACGGTGAAGTCTTGTTGAGCCTTCGTGCTCACGGTTGCTATATTAAGTTGTTTGCAGGTGAGATTTATGGGGAAGGGCCCGAGGATGAGGCGATGCCCCCGTCGGGGTATACCGCCGAATGGGAGCCCTGCACGCTGCAGTAAATTTGTGTGTGGCTAGTGTGTAGCGTTCGCGGGATGGACGGCTGCATTTTTGCATAGCTAGGCTGAGAGTTTAACTATGAATATTATCTTCTGCTGTATATTAAGTATTGTAAAAGTCTTCCACTGTTTATATAAATAAAACTTTGTATTTTGTCATATTGTTTTTGTGAATGCTGTTGGGTGCCGCATCACACGTCACCACCCTCTGCGATTCCTGGAATGTGTGGACCCGATCATCACGACCTGGTATCAGAGCCGCAGTGAGAATAGCACGCTCGAAAAGAGCCTATTTTGAAAACTTAATAGTAGTCGAGTGAGGATTAGTATTATGCCCACATAAGGTCTATTATAGAATTAGTTATGTAAGGTGGCAAGCTAACTTATATGTTACTATATTCTGTAATGACGCTCCGACGTCAGGTAAGAGGTAAGTTAAGCCACCGCAAGCGGATCAATTGTGATAAGCTCACCATGCGAGAGGTAGTATGTTATTGTTTCCGTGGCTTGGCACAGAAATATTAATATGAGTCTCTGAAACTTTCCATGTTTCTGAGAACATATGACATGCGGTACCCCAGCGTGCTACAAAATCAGTGCGAGCCCCTGTCGGGTGGGACATAACCCGATGTGCCCCCTACTGGTGCAGCACTATGCAAAGACGTGAGACCCTGTTGGGTGGTAGAAAACCCGGTCATGTACCTCGAGACGTGGCATAACTGGGGGCGGCCCGGGAGGAACGTTTTTACTTTCAAATATATTATTGTGAACTGTTCGCCCGTGCGGGCTGTGCCGTACGGCACCATATGTTCGATCTATCGTTTGTGTGTAGATGTAGTACAGTAACCACGTTTAAGTAGCTCGAGTAGAAAACTTTTGCGAGTGAACATCATTACTGCCACCGTTGAGACGTATGCCAGAATACCGGCTTAGGATTTTCTTTGGTGAGGGCATAGTACCGGCGTTGCATTCAAGTTTTATCAGGCACGTCGATGACGCTATCCGTGCTGGTGTTGTTACTCGACAACAAATAAAAATTTCCAGCTTAGGACTAAGGTTAATATGTAACCTCTGTTTTGGAGCGTACTGATCAGATTTAAAATTGAGCATGTGGTCGCTTGGATAAGCGGACATATGGTTTGGAGGAAGTTCTCCACAAATTTCATTTTCAACTCCAAGGCAGATTTCAAGATTTAAAAATTGAAAAACTTCTTTTTAACTTAAATGGCCCAGTTCCGGGTTCAAACTGTGAACTGGACAGAAAATTGATTAAGTTTGGGATAGCATAACTTCCTCTATATTTCATCCATTAAGGTCTACCATACATGGTTAAAAATTTTATAGAGTCCTCTAAAACTCTTATGTTCAACTCCAGATCAGAATCCCCCTATAAACTAATGAAAAATTCAAATTTCCAAACTCTGTTAAATCTGGGCAGAGACTGGACAGTTTCTATACCCTGTCACTGTCTTGGTCATATCTCCTTGTAGAATCAACGAATGACTTCATATAATGCATTTATGTAATCCTGAGGATGTATAAAACGATGTTGTAATTTATGATTTTTACATATATTAATGTTTGGTATCTGGAAAAATGTGGACAAAATCAGCCTTAAACAAAGAAGATGCTGTCAAAATTTTTCCAGAAAACTGTCAACTTACAAAAATAATATATCCTCATACAAAATTATTTGTAGGAAAATAAATACATTCCGGAAAGCTATTTGAGTGTTCTACAACTTCGTAGTTGAACTCAAGTCCTGAATGTGCCTTTAGGTGGATGAAATTTTTTAATTTCTCCAGACTGGTCAGAATAAACAGAGACTGAGGCAGAATTCCAGTGTTATGTTTCATTTGGCATTTGGATTTGGATTCACTTTCATAATTCAATTTTCACATCCATGATCTGTTTATCAACAAAGTTTGCTTAATTTGAGTATTTGACTCATTCAAGTACTTCTTTTATATATGACGGATGTGATGCTATTGCCGGACAGATGGGTGTTCTTCACATGCGCCAACCGTCCGGGCTTCCCGAGCATGCTGCGGGAAGTGCTCCAACAGTTTGGCTTCATCAAGATGCCATGATATTGGGGTCAAGAGGTGGTTGGTAGAGGTGTACTGTCATGTACCATCCTGGTCGACATCCCGGCTAGTCCGCGTTTTTATGGATGGGCTCCTTTTTCGGTCACTATCCAGGGAGCTCATTTGGAGGACATGTGGGCCGTTGCAGCGGGCGAAGCGCTTATGAAGCTTTGCGAGCTTCATCAAGATTCCATGGCTGAGACACAATTTTCTCTTCTCCCGGTCTGTGGTGCTGCAGGTTTTGAGTGGCAATGTTGTATGGTTGCGGCCTATGAACCATATGGCGACACAACCCCGACAACACTTGGGGCGTATGCCGCTGCATCCAGCATGGTGGTTCTCGCACAGGGTGCAATTATTCGGGAGCAGATCGAAGCCTTGAGGCAAGCGATGGAACGGGGTGACACTCTTGATTATATCAATGAGAACCCCCGTTCATTCCTGGCTCCGACGAATCACCGGCTGAATCAATGCGAGAATCATCTGAATCACACTCGCACGAGACTGCGAAAAGCTCGTGCTGAACTGAGGCAAACTCGCATGAAACTGCAGCAAGACCGTGATGGACTGCAGGTGAGTCAGTTGGATGTGCAACAACGGCAAGAGCAGCTGTTGGTAGTCACCAAGGCACGAGGCGAAGCCATCGAGGAAGCTCATAATTGGGAGTACGAGGCAAACCAACTTTAGGATAATTTGATTGAGGCCGAAGCACAATTGCAGCCAGTTGTGTATCCACCGGCTCATGACATACCGCTGAATATGGGTGAGCAAGTGCCTTCAGATCCCGAAGAGGAAGAAGATCTAGAGATACTTGAGTACGCCGATGATGATGCATCGGAGTAGGATGGGGCAGCATTACTGCCATCACGGGGCAACAGATAGTTAGTAGTTGCTCGTGTTTATTTTGTAGCCATATTTGTGTCATATTATAAATAGTAGTGGGTGTGTATGAGATGACAAGATGTGTATGACATCTCATGGAGACCAAGCATAGTTGAGATGTACTTCCGTAGTAGGAGTCCGTCATTTTGGAAAGCACTATTGTACACTTGGTCATGAGATAATATATCTTGTATAAAGTTTGTACTATGTCAATATATGCGAATGTTATGAAATTATCACATTGCCAATACTCGCACTACTATGGTATAAAATGGATGAAGAAAACAAACATGTTGCTGATTTAAATCATGTGAATGCAAAATGGTGCATACGCGTTCGACGCCCGAGATGGGAGGCTCGAGCCGGGGTTGTGAGGATGAATCTCCGACCCGGGTGAAAACCGCGACACCACAGCAACATGTCCCTCCACCACCACCACCTGAACCTCCGAGGACGCTCGCGGAGATTCTTGCCGCAGTACTCGGCTCGCGCGACGAACAAACCGAGTTACTGCGAATGTTGGTTCAAAATTCATCTCGTCAAGGGGGACGACAAGACAATGGGCAACGCAAGCCCCAACAGAGTTCGTATTCAGACTTCTTGGCAACGCATCCACCGGTCTTCACGGAGGCCAAGGAGCCTCTGGAAGCGGACAATTTTATCCGCACCCTCGAGGCAAAAATCTGTTTGCTGCGATGCACCGAACAACAGAAGGCGCTGTTTGCAGCGCAACAACTTCAGGGTGCTGCCGGCGCTTGGTGGTCGAACTTCATCGCGTCACTGCCAGCTGGTCATACGGTCACGTGGACCGAATTCCGGGAGGCGTTCCGCGCCTAACATATACCTCCCGGAATAATGAAGAGGAAGCTTCAAGAATTTTTGGAGCTAAAGCAAGGCGGGAGGAGTGCACACGAATACTCCCGCGCATTCAATCACATGGCGCAGTACGCACCAGAGTATGTTGGGACGGAGGACAGGAAGCGAGATATTTTCTTCCGGGGTTTGAATCCCAAGATGAAAGTTCAACTCGCGCAATGCAACCGCGTCACCTTCAACGACATCGTCAATGCCGTGATTGTATAAGAGGATGCTCAGTGCCAGGTCGTTTCGGATAAGAGGAAAAGGAGTGCGTCGTCGAGCAGCAGCGGGAGTGGTCCGCTGAAATACCATGTGGTGTATCGTTCACCATCCGGTCAGTGATGGCAGCCACCGGCACGACCGCAGCAATTCAGCGGTCGTTCTTTCAACGTGCCGCGTTTCCAACCACCATTTCCACAGCAGCAGAAGCAGCAGCAGCAAAGGATGGTCCCGCGTGCGTATCCACCTCCACCAAGTGCACCGGGATTTCGTCCGCAGCTTGGCGGGAACCCGACACAGTACACGTGCTATACGTGTGGCCATGCCGGGCATTTTGCGAGGGACTGCCCCAAGCAGCGTCAAGGCAGCGGGAAAGCACCATATCGGGGTTCCGTTCAACTCCGCAACCAGCCAAAGAAACCAGCACCAAAACCCGACAATGTCCACCACTTAGATCTCGAAGACGTGCCGGAAGGCGAACCAATTCTCCCGAGTACGTTTTGTCTACTCCAAAACCCCATAGTCATATTATTTGACTCCGGTGCCACCCATAATTTCATTAGCCAATCTTATGTTTTCAAGAATCAATTACCTATCACTCCCACAGAAAGTCCATATTTGATTTGCTCTCCCGGTGGGAAAATAGCAGTGGACATGAAAGTCCATAAAGCACAACATAAGATTGGTGGGAATATCTATCCAACTTCTCTACTTATATTAGAGGGTCAAAAGCTCGATGTCATCTTAGGAATGTCGTGGCTACACTGTCCATTTGAACTCTCCACTATATGAGCCACACACTCTCATTCTAGACCGCCTTATCCAGAAAAATTCCAGTCACATACAACACGGAAGCCACAAAAGCTTGAGGCCATTCGTGTGGTCCGTGAATATCCGGACGTGTTTCCCGACGACCTTCCGGGTATGCCACCGGATAGGGACATCGTGTTCAAGATTGAACTCATTCCGGGAACCACGCCTATTTCACGAATGCCATACAAGATGGCCCCAAATGAATTGACATAATAAAAAAAGCATTTGAAGGACCTGCTGGACAAAGGTCTCATCCACCCAAGTTCATCACGTTGGGGCTGCTCCGCATTATTTGTGAAGAAGAAGGACAAGACGTTACGTCTATCTGTGGACTATCGCCCGCTCAATGCCGTGATGATCAAGAATAAGTATCCATTACCGTGCATCGATATATTATTCGATCAATTAGTGGGTGCTAAAGTATTCTCAAAGATGGATCTTCAGTCCGGATATCATCAAATAAAAATCCGACCGGAGGATATACCGAAGACGGCATTCTCAACGAGATACGGGCTCTATGAATATCTCTTCATGTCGTTCGGGCTTACCAATGCGCTGGCTCACTTCATGTATTTAATGAATTCAGTGTTCATGCCGGAGTTGGACAAGTTTGTCATGGTCTTCATCGACGACATTTTTTTTTATTCAAAATCAGAGGAAGAACACTCCAAACACTTGCATATCATGCTCCAACGATTGCGAGATCACAAGCTTTATGCAAAATTCAGCAAGTAGTTTTGGATCAGCCAAGTACCATTTCTGGGTCACATTATTTCAGTGGAGGGCATCGCTGTTGATCCAAGAAAAATTGTGCAAGTGCTGAAATGGAAGTCTCCAACGTCCGTACACGAAGTTCGCAGCTTCCTCGGGTTAGCAGGATATTATCAGAGGTTCATTCTGAGCTTCTCAAAAATTGCTAAACCGATGACGGAGATGCTGGAAAAGGCGACTAAATATATTAGGAGCAAGACATGTGAGGATGCATTCCAAGCATTGGTCAAACATCTCACAACAGCCTCAGTGCTAGCTCAGCCGGATATGACCAAATCTTTCGACGTTTATTGTGATGCGTCTGGCATTGGTCTCGGCTGCGTGTTAATGCAATAAGGCAGCGTGATCGCGTATGGATCATTGCAGCTCTGAAATCATGAGAAGCATTATCCAACTCATGACCTTGAGTTCGCTGCCGTGGTACTCGCTTTGAAAATGTGGAGGCATTATTTACTCGGAAATTTAGTGCACCTCTACACTGATCACAAGAGTCTTAAATATATCTTCACTCAGAAGGAGCTGAATATGCGGCAGCAAAGATGGTTAGAAATGATCAAAGATTATGATATTGAAATTCATTACCATCCTGGCAAGGTGAATGTAGTTGCCGATGCGCTGAGTCACAAGTCTCACGTCAATAATCTGTCCATCACTCCGATGGAAGAGGACGAGCCGAGTTTAAACTTGGTTCCCTTTGGAGCATTATATAATCTTGCTCTCATCCCTACTATACAATAGGAGATTATGGAATCTCAAAAGAAAGTCGTGGGTATGTCGCAAATTTGGAGGAGAATTATGATTGAAGAAATGAAGTGCTTCCGAAGTGATGAACATGGTACCCTATGGTTCAAAGACCATATAGTGGTACCCATGACATGACACTTCGGAAAAAAATATTGGATGAAGCTCACTTATCCAAGTACTCTATTGATCCGGGCAGCAACAAGATGTACCAAGATTCGAAAACCAGATTTTGGTGGACACGAATGAAGAGAGAAATTGCAAAGTACGTATCGGTGTGTGATACGTGCCGGCAGGTGAAAGCCAGCACAAGAGTCTTGTCCGGCCAGTGAACCGGACAAGTCCAAAATAGTTTCTCATCCAAAACAGACTCGTCCGGCCACACATACTACACTTGTCTGAAAACCTCTCTGTTGCCAAACATACTTGTCCGGTCCATATTGCGGACTAGTCCAACCTGTTGAATTCAACCCGGATTCTAATATACTTCCATGATTGGTTATTGGATAAATTCCTTAATTGGGCCCAAGAACTTCGTGCCCAACCTCAGAGGAGGCCGTGTGGACCCCACCTCGGCCCCTACATGTCCCCCACAAAAATATAATTGGAATTTACCCCAAAACCGTACATCTCCACCCCTATATAAACAACCTAATACTCTCACGTCTCTAACCTTTGAGATAAACCCTTGCTGTCATTCCTTGATCGTGTGTCGCCGTCAAGAAGGAGCCCAGGAGCAAGGAAAAGGAGGAGGAGAGGGAGAAGGATCAGTCAAGCTTGATCTTCATCAAGTTTTTGACCATTGATGTTCTTCATCACCAAATCTTCACCAAGTCATCTCCATCAACCCTAGATCGTCAAGATCCAAGTGTTGCATCCAATCTTCAACCCTTGGATCTCTAGACACGTGGTACACCCTCTACATCCACTTTTCCACATGAAATTTCCCCCAATTGCTGCTGATCGAAAAACCCTAAATTCAAAGTTCTGATCAGGGCGGACTAGTCCGGCCCTGATACCGGACTTGTCCAGCCTCTGAATCTGTATTGTCTGAATTAAGTCCAAATTGACTCGAATCAATTTTAAACTTGTTCAAACTTGTCCTAAAATATTGTAACTAGTTACTAAACATGAACAGCGACTCAACAACAAGTTTTACTTCACAATTGCATTAATCATGCATATCATGCATATTGAGTAATATATGAGCATTTATGGATTGTAATGTGTGTTTTTCATGTTTGTCGCGTGGAATAGATGGTCTCGCTGCAGAGAGTGCTTTCGAGGACCTGCTGAACTATAATTTCGAAGCTTTCGATCCAAACCAAGCTCAAGGCAAGGGTCCTTGATCATTTTGATCCAGGTTTTGAAATGTTTTGTTTGCAAAATTTCATGCTTGTGTCAATTTATGGGAAAACCCAATTATAGGAGTTTACTATATTTGTATGACCACCCTTCTCACTTGAACACAGTATAGAGAGTCGGAAACGTCATTTTACACTTTTGCATCGCTATACACAAATTGGGTTTGGGAAACATTCATATTACTCAATTATGAGCTATTGAACACTTTAATGATGGGAATTGATAATAATGACCTTTTAGCAATATGGTGTCTAGGGATCTAAGCAAGCCGGTTATGTGGAATGGGTTGGACAGTTTTGGTAGTTTTGCTTGCTTTAGATCTACGGAACGGTTCGTGGAGTGACCATCCAGGATTTACGGTGCCACTACAGGGCCAAGTATGGGTAGGCTTAGCTGACTAATTAGTGTTTTGCCACTACTATTTGGAAAACTAAGAGTGCCCGGGGAAGGGGTAGTTGGATGGGTTTGTAGAGATTGGTGGGTCTACCCTGGGAACCGAATGGCTCGAGAGGGGGCACTTCGTTGGATGTGCTCAGTTGGAGACATCACCACTGGTGAAACCTCAGTGGGGTCTAAATATGCTAGTAATCACTTTGTAAAGGCTATTTTGCGATCTCTTGGCCACACACCAAAGGAAGTGTGAGATGGCATAATTGAGATTCCTTAGTCATCGAAAGGTGATGAAATCACGAACTTTTGGGTAAAGTGGTACAACCTCTGCAGAGTGTGTTTAAAAATATCATGTAGCCGTGCTCTCGGTTATGAGCAACCTGGACCCTCACATGATCAGAGTTATGGACCATGAACATGGTTTAATGGATGGGATTGGATTGGGAATGGGTAATGGTTTATTAATTGGTTTTGGCATATGAAACTGATGAAAATGAGACAGATGAGCAGTTATGAATTGATAATGGATTATTATTGCTGGTATTGGTTATTTAGGTCAAAATAGATGTTATATGGTTTAAATTGGGAAGGACCACACTTAATGGTGAAATAATTGCATTTTCAACTGTTTGGAATGTACTTTTATGCAATTAGCCATTGATTATTATCATTTCTTGTTTAAGCTACATGTCATACTTTCCCACACTTGGTTAGTATGACATGTACTCACCTTTGCTATTCCCCTAGCAAATTCTGACGCACGCGTCGACATGGAGTACCAGGAGGTCTTTGAGGAGTTCTAGGTGTGCGTGTTACCATCAAGCTTGCCTGTGGAGGTTGGAGTCTTAGTGTTTAGTGTTTTCTGCTGCAGTCTTTTAGAGATTGTATTCAAGACTATTTGGTTTGTCATAAGGTACTATTATTAGTATTATTATTCGAGACATGGTTTTATCTGTTTATCGTTTGTGAATCACTTGTGTATGTGTGTTAAACATCCTGGGCACACATATGCATCACACTTGGTTCATTTTTAGAACCGGGTGTCACAAATTAGTATCAAAGCTGTGTTTGACCATAGGACGCATGACTAGGTAGAATGGACACCACAAATCACTTAGGACTTCTTTCCTATTCAAATTAGCCTGTTTTGCACTATTTCGCCTTCTACTAGCTATATAAGTGGGAAAAATTTGTGTTTTGCTTTTTTCCACTTTTCCATCTTTTTGAGCAAATGCACGTCCTCTCATCTCAATTTATGGCTCTTGTGCTGAAATTGAATTTTCCACTTCCTTCCCGTTGCTGCCATGTCTTTTCTTGTCTCTTCTTGCAGAATAGAATGTTGACTAGAACCTGCATCCCACACTCGCACCGACCATCACTGCACATACCGATGACCCATCCTCAGTCCATCCGTGTGGATCCTTAGTGCTCGCTTGGATTTGGTGTGCCGATTGAATGGTTGCTTGTTTGTGTGCTTGGTGTGCGTTGTGGAGACGTCAGCGTTTTGTCCACGTCCGCACGTAGTAGAAAGTTGTGGAATCCTTGTCCACATCCTCTAATAGGGTTATTAGTATTAATCAAAGAGTTGTTAGTTACATACACATTGATGCATATAGATTGGGGCATTTCTTTTCAAATTATAAATTCTTCTGTCTCTACTATTATTTCACCAACAAATGCCAAGGACTTGTAACCAGATATGAGGTGAACAATGAAGCACCCCGGAACAGCCAAGGACCTACACATGGAGCTATCAACCTTGAGCAGTTGTTGGCGATGCAGAACTAGCTCATGCACACCATGATACATACCATGGGACATCTGCAAGCTGGCAACAACAATCAGCCACACATGCCGCCACCACCACCCCCTCCACCTCATAATCGTTTGGGGGAGTTCCTGAGGACCAGGCCGCCTACCTTTGCTCAAGCCACAGACCCTATGGATGTTGATGATTGGCTGAAACCTGCAGAGAAGAAACTTGGTATTGTCTAGTCCAGTGATAGAGAGAAGGTTCAATTTTCCTCACACCAGTTGACGGGAGCTGCTGCAGACTGGTGGGAATCCCTTTGCAATGCTCATGAAAATCAGAAGAGAATCACCTGGGATAAATTCAAGGGGAAGTTCCGCTCTCACTATGTACCTAAGGGAGTCATGATACTGAAAAGGTAAGAATTTGAAAACCGACAAGGAAGGATGAGTGTGAGTGAGTATTTCAATAAATTCACTCAATTGTCTCGATATGCTCCAGAGAACATCAACACTGATAGCAAGAAGCAATACTTGTTGATGAGGGGTATCAACAATGAAATTCAAGTTCGGTTGCTCAATGCTGACTACGCAAATTTTCAGAAGCTGGTTGACAAGGCCATTGTGGTTGTGAACAAGATTCGTGAAATGGAGCTAGACCACAAGAGGAAAATGCCATACCATGGACAGCCGCAGGAAAGCATTGTTCGCCCTCGCTATGCACTGCCTGCTGCACCATATTACAATCCATCTGCTGCCGCATATCACCCTTCTTATCCACCGCAAATGCAACAGCCAATGCAGCAACGCCTGCCCATGCAAGCGCCTCACTTACCTATGCGGCCTGCACCACACCCAAATATGCCTGCCTATGCTCAGAATCCACCTCGACCTAAGTTTGCTGGCGCCAATGGTGCAAAGACTTGCTATACTTGTGGTCAAGCGGGACATTTATCAAAATCAATGCCTAAGGTTAGGACATGGTCAAATGAACAATGCTCCAAGGTAGAATCCTCCTAGACCCCATGGAGGAGCAACTCAAGGCAACTGAGGATCATAGAATTTTGCTCGTGGCAAGGTGAAACATGTATCTGCAGAAGAGGCTTAGCAAGATGAAGATGTTGTGATTGATATGTTTCTCGCAAACTTCAACCCCACTACTATAGTATTTATTCTGGAGCATCCCATTCATTCATCTCATCAATGTATATTGCAAAGCATAGCATGCCTATATCATACCTGAAGTATACTTTGTTGGTTAAATCTCTTTGAGGAGAGATGAGGACGAATATAGTATCTCCAAAAGTAAGTATTTCCATAAGGGGGTACATTTCCTTGTCAACCTTATAGTCCTGAATTCGCAAGGCTTGGACATCATACTTGGAATTGATTGGCTAAGGAAGCATAATAGAGTGATTCAATGTGCCACTCGGATAGTGCAATTAACAAACGAGGAAGGAGTCAGTGTAGAGTTCAAGGTAGTTCAGCCGTCAATCAGGAAGGCAATGGTAAATCATGCAGAAGGAGTAAATCTGGAATAAATTTTGATTGTTTGTGAGTTCCCAGATGTGTTTCCTGGAATTGCCAGGTATGCCACTTGATCGTGACATTGACTTCGTCATTGATTTAATACCTGGAACTGCACCTATAGCAAAGAGGCCATATAGGATGCCTCCTAAGGAATTAGCGGAGCTCAAGAAGCAGATTCAAGAGCAGTTAGAAAAGGGTTTCATATGCCCAAGTTCATCGCCATGGGGAGCCCTAGTGCTTTTCATAGATAAGAAGGATGGATCCCAAAGAATGTGTGTTGATTACCGATCTCTCAACGAGGTAACAATGAAGAATAAGTACACGCTGCCACGCATAGAGGATATGTTCGACCAGATGAAGGGAGCCAAAATATTCTCTAAAATTGATCTTTGGTCGAGATATTTTCAAATGAAGATTAGACCATCAGGCATACCCAAAACTGCTTTCAGGATAGAGTATGGATCTTATGAGTATATGGTCATGCCTTTTGGATTGACTAATGCACTCGTGTCCTTCATGTATCTCATGAACAATGTCTTCATGGAGTATTTTGATAAGTATGTGGTAGTGTTGATTGACGACATCATGATCTACTCAAAAAGTGAAGAGGAGCACGAAGAGTATTTAAGGGTGACGTTGCAGAAATTGCGAGAGCACTAGTTGTATGCCAAGTTCAATAAGTGCCAATTCTGGTTGAGGGAGATATCATTCCTAGGCCATGTTATCTCTGTAGGAGGAGTGTCTGTTGACCCAGGGAACATTAGAGACGTGCTAAAGTGGGAACCGCCGCAAAATGTGAAGTAAATTAGGAGTTTTCTTGGAATGGCTGGATACTATCGTCAGTTTATCAAGGACTTTTCCAAGATCGCAAAGCCCATGACTAAACTGTTAATGAAGAAGAAGCCTCTAAAGTGGACTCAAGCTTGGCAGGACAGTTTTGAGGAGCTAAAGAAGAGATTGACAACAAGACCTATGTTGGTATTGCTAGATGTGAACAAGAGCTTTGATATCTATTGCTATGCGTCAAGGCAAGTACTTGGTTGTCTATTGATGCAAGAAGTAGTAGCTTATGCATCCAGACAATTGAAGAAACATGAAAAGAATTATCCTATGCATGATATTGAACTTGCAGCTGTAGTGCATGCGTTGGAGATTTGGAGACATTATGTTCTTGGGCATAGATGCGAGATCTATACGGATAATAAGAGTCTCAAGTACATATTCAGGCAAATGGATCTGAATTTGAGGCAACAACGATGGCTGGAACTCATTAAGGATTATGATGTGGCAATCAATTATCAAACAGGAAAAGCCAATGTAGTGGCTAATGCTTTAAGTCGAAAGGGAGCAAGCCACCAGCTCACCGTTAGGGAGTTGCTCCCAAGCTATGCAGGGAGTTTGAACGGTTGAATCTTGGATTCGTAAATGAGATAGGAGCAATGGAAGTGAATCCAACCCTGAAGCAAGAGATAAGAGAAGATCACACCAAGAATGAGGAAATCAAGGAAATTAAAGAAAGAATCCAGGAAGGGAGATAATTCAGATTTGATGAGGATGGCTATGGCACTTCATGGCTTGGAAAACGGATTGTTGTGCCCAATGAGAAGCATCACTAGCAGTTGATATTAAAGGAGGCACATGACTAACTTTACACCATTCATCTCGACTGTACGAAGATGTACAAGGACCTGAAGACGTGCTATTGGTGGGATGGTATAAAATGGACATAGCTGAATATGTCGCACTATGTGATGTGTGCCAACGAGTAAAAGCCGAACATCAAAGGCAAGCAGGGTTATTGCAACCATTGAAGATTCCGTAATGGAAGTGGGAAGAGAATGGTATAGATTTCATAGTTTCTTTGCCTCACATATCAGCAGGCTACGATTCAATATGGTTATTGTGGATCGGCTGACGAAATCAGCACATTTCATTCCTGTCAAGACTACCTATAGTGGAGCAAAGTTGCCAGAATTATACATGGGAAGAATAGTGTGCTTACAAGGAGTACCAAAGAAAATAGTATTCGATAGAGGTTCTCAATTTACCTCAAGATTCTAGCAGAAGTTGCATGAGTCTATGTGAACTCAGTTGAACTTCAGTTCTGCATATTATCCTCAAATGGATGGACAAACTGAAAGAGCAAATAAGATATTGGAGGATATGCTAAGAAGTTCTGCGTTAAAGTATGAAGTAAGTTGGGACAAGAGCTTGTCGTATGCTGAATTCTCCTACAACAACAATTACCAAGCAAGTTTGAAGATGTCGCCATATGAATCATTGTATGGGAGAAGGTGTAGAACACCTTTGTTTTGGAATGAGATAGGGGAGACTCAAGTGTTTTGACCTGACGTAATCCAGGATGCCGAAAATCAAGTCTAGACAATCCGCGAAAATTTGAGAGCTGTTCAGCCAAGACAAAAGGGTTACGCGGATAATAGACGAAGAAACCTATCTTTTGAGGTGGTAGACTTCGTATACCTTAAAGTTTCACCCATGCGAGGTCACAAGCAATTTAATGTCAAGGGCAAGTTGGCACCTCGCTATATTGGACCATTTAAGATTTTGGACAAATGGGGGGAAGTAGCATATAAGTTGGAGATGCCAACACATCTTACTAATGTTGATGTTGTGTTTCATGTTTCTCAACTCAAGAAGTGCTTGATAGTTCCGGAAGAGCAAGTATCTAAGGAACAATTGGAGCTTGAGGAAGATTTGACCTATGTCGAGCAACCTGTCAAAAGTTTGGACACCAAAGAAAGGGTTACAAGGAACAAGGTTATTAGATGGTGCAAAGTGCAACGGAAGCATCATACAGAATCGGAAGTGACTTGGGAGCTGGAAGAAGAACTCAGGCAGGAATTCCATATCTCTTTCCTTCCACGTCGAATCTCGAGGGAGAGATTCATTTTAAGGGGGGTAGGTTCGTAACACCCTTGTTTTCCTGCATAATGCATTGCATGCAACCTCATATATGTTTAACATAAAACAACCTTAAAAGGAACAAGATTAAAAATGAATGTATGCTTAATTAGGAATTTAAGTCTGTTAGGGTACGGACTTGTTTGGCCCCAAACCCGGACTAGTCAGGTATTCCCCTTATGTTTCAGTAATTCAGATTTCTTCGGAGCCCGGACTTGTCGGGCACAATGCACAGACTAGTCCGTATTGAGCTTCTGATGTTTTTCCAGACATGTCAGATGTTAAGCAGACTAGTCCGATCTTGTCCAATTTTCAGTCTGGAAGACTTTTTCTTTGCAGCCCCAGACTTGTCCGGCCAGTGAACCGGACTTGTCCGAAATAGTTTATGATCCAAAACGGACTTGTGCAGCCACACATACAGGAGATGTCAGAAAACCTCTCTGTTGCCAAATGGACTTGTCCGGTCCCTATTGCGGACTAGTCCGGCGTGCTGAATTCAACTCGGATTCTAATATTCTTCCATGATTGGTGTGACATCCTGGCTCAAGGCTTAATAGGATTGATAGAATAACTCATACCACCAAGGTATACCTTCTTATCTGGGAGCCCACCTGCAAAGAACTTCGAGGTTAAGTGTTCTTACCCTAGAGCAATTTACGGATGGGTGACCAACTGGGAAGTCTTTTCGGGTGTGCACGAGTGAGGACGAAATGAGCAGAAAAGACTAGTGTTGGTCTGTGGGGCTAGTCTGTGATCCTAGAGAGCTGACAGAAGTAACGACCACCAGGCCCGTAGTGGCTGGGGTGTTTCAAAATGGTATCAGAGCCGACCTCACGGTTTCATGGGTGCGTACAGTTCAGGGACGTGGGTATGTACGCATGACGCGTGGGTCCTCTAGGAGGGACACGGTATGGTACGTATGCCAGTACTGAACGTATGGACGTGGCCAAGAGGGGACGTTCTTGGCTTGGGAGTTGACCGACGAGGACGTCGGTCTTCTAAGGGGGTGGATTGTGACATCCTGGCTCAAGGTTTAATAGGATTGATAGAATAAGTCATACCACCAAGGTATACCTTCTTTTCTTGGAGCCCACCTGCAAAGAACTTCGAGGTTAAGCGTGCTTAGCCTAGAGCAATGTAATTTGAATTTCACATGAAACATACCCAAACATGAAATCCAATTTCAGAATCAGATCCTAGATATTTGTTTGAGCCTATCTACAAATTTCTTCCCTGTTTGGGTGCCATTTCTTCATGCTTCTCCCTCTGGTTGGCATTTCTTCCCTGTTCTTCGTCCGCCCGCCCGAACAGCACCACCTCGCCGTCGATCAAGCTTGCCGACCAAAAGAAGCAGTGTTGCGCCATGCTCCAAGGAGAGAAAAGTAACCCAACTCGTTGCTCTATCATCTCCATCATTTGGTATATCGTTTTGCTCAGTTTATTGCCCGTATTTTGAAGTTCCGCGGACTGCCGGTGAACTCCCCTGTTCTGCCACCTCTGCTCCTTCGATGCCCCTGCGATACAAGCATCTTCGAGCTTCGATCCTTTAAGTAAAAAAGTTCACAATCACGTCTAGTTCATGCTCGCAAAGTTTCAGCTTTTGTCATAGCTTGTAGCTCAGGTTTTCCTTAAAGAACCGACGCTTAGTTATTTTGCCCACCTTGGTTCTTCACCCAAATTCGGTTTACACGTGCAATAATTATTCGAATTGCTTAGAAAGTAGATTCTAAACATTCTCGCGCACACCCTAGCCAAAAATGCCCAAAGTTATCGACCATGCACATAGGAAAATCGAAGTTCTTATGGCCGCCGGTTGAAAAGCCGTGGGTCGCCGTCGAACTTGTATATGCAGCCATTTCCACCTCGATAGGAGTTCATTTTGGTCATCCTCGTGATCTCAGGATGCTCTCCAATTAATTTTCGAGTGGTTTTAGCCCTTGCCGATGCGAATTCATGTTGGCCGAAACCCTACTCGCTGCCGTCGCCGTCACGCGAGCTTTTCCGGACATCCATCGCCGTCGGGAGGATGACCATCGAGTTCCTCACCTGATTTTAGGTGGGGGCGGTAAGAGTGGAGTACCGCCATGCCCTGGAGCGATCTGCGATGAGGGGCCGCCGTTGGGCGCCGCCTGAGCGAGGTTGAAGACGACTCGAGGTGGGCCCCGGTCGTCAGTCTAACCAACGTGCGCCCGGATCTGGTGCGGACAAGGATCCCATGTGGCTACATCCCTGAACCCTGTGGCCCGGTGTTGCTTAATCCCGATTGGCCCAATTTAAATCATGTGAGCCCAGCCATTATTCAAACCTTTTCCAATTGAAATTTAAGTTCCAGATTCAGTTCCCACTTTGAAAATCCATATCTCCCAGTAGAAATGTCCAAAAATTACCAAATAAATTTTGTTAGAACCAGCATGAATAATACTTTCCAGTGATGCTCTTGGATTTGTATGAAAGCCCATACCAATTTCTACATAATTGAAATAATCAAAATTTTTATAGAATTAATTCCTTTAGTTCTGCTCTTTGGAAAAAATACCAAATTTCCTTGGAGACTTCATTTTAATATCCTTGAACTCCAGTAAATATTTCAGGGTCATTAGACTTCATTTACATGGTCAAATCACCTGTGTATTCTCTATGCACATAAAAATAGTAATATTCATTTAAAATTTGTAGAGAAACTTGTGCAAACTTCTAAATTGAATATCTCTAAGTATAAAGCTTCAAAATTTGTCAAACAAACTTTATTGGTTTGATATTTATCCACACTAACCAGAACTACAACCCAATCTTCATGGAAACCCCTAGTTTTTCCTGTAGAGACCTTCAAAGGAAAATCATGTTTGTTTTTTATCTAATGCACTACAGGAAACACGATCATTTGCGACAGCTGGATTTATTTGCGACGGCCAGCCGTCGCAAATAGCTTAAATTGCGACAGCCTGCCTTTGGCCGTCGTAAATAACATGGCCGTCGCGAATAAGGCTTTATTTGCGACGACCGTTGGACTGGCCGTCGCAAATAAGAGTTTATTTGCGACGGCCAACCCTAGGACCATTGCAAATAACGGAGCCGTCGCAAATAGGCTTTAATTGCAACGGCCGTAAGTTAAGGCCGTTGCAATTAAGTCCGCCGTCGCAAATGAGGGCTAATATCGGGACCCTCTGACCCCGACTCTTCATTCACTTCACTCCACCGCCGCCGCCTGTCGCGCCCCCGCCGCCTGCCGCGCCGCCGTTGCCCTGCCGCGCCCCCGGCTCCGCCACCGGCCCGCCGCCTGTCGCGCCCCCGCTGCCTGCCGCACCGTCGTCGCCCTGCCGCGCCCCCGGCTCCGCCGCCGGCCCGCCGCCCCTGCTCCCTAATCGGTGGCCCGCCCCCGGCTCCAGGCGCGCCTCCACGCCCCAGCCGCCGCCCGCCCCCACCGCTGGCCCACCCTCGGCCCCGCCGCCCCTGCGCCAGCCCTGCCACCGGCTCGCCCCCGGCTCCGCCGCCCCTGCGCCCCCGGCCCCGCCGCAAAATACAGGTATTTCCTCGCTTCTCGCCCCGCCACCGGTTCTGTCCAGCGACATTAGTTTAATTACACTTGGGAGTAAGTGCTTTGCTATTTTGAATCAAGAATGTGATCTTATTTGCTATGATAAACATATGAGATATATATGCGACCTAAGTTATAGGAGGAGCAGATTAGGAAAAGATGAGAGGCATCATGGAACATTCACGGTGGATAGACTGGGACGGCTCGAAAATAATTTCTATTTTAATTGCAGAGTGGAGCATTATTTGTATAGTAGATAAATATGGTCAAAATAGGTACACAAGTTGCATGGCCGACATATTCGTTTTCTATCTACCCCGCAGGACCTTTTATTTCTCCACACATAGACATAGGCTCGATTATTAATTTTGTTGCCTATCTGTTCATGGATTAGCCATTAGACTGCCTGCCTAGGGTGTGCTTGGCCTCAAAGCTTAGGAAAGTATATACCCTTGACATCTTTCCTTCCAATAAGACTTGAAGTCAATCCAACTCATATATAGGTCCCAACAAGTCACTATCTTTGTTTTTGTTATTTCACCTTGTGCATATAACTTGCAAAGTTAAAAAGATACTGACTCTTACAGAAATGTTATTTTTCACCGTCTATTTAGGCAAATAGTGAAGTCCTTTATATTATATTGTTGGCTCTACCGCGCCCTCGCCGACTAATATGTTTTTTTGGCTAATATGTTTTTTAGGCTATATTTTTGGCTATTAAGTTTTTAGGCTATCTTTTTGGCTAATATGTTTTTTGTCTTGCATAATTGGCTAATATGTTTTATATGTTGTCTTGTATTACACTTTTGATTTCACACTTGTCCATTGTGGTTAATATGTTGTTTGTTCAGATTTTGTAGTAAATGCATAATTAGATTTTGTATATACTTTATATGTTTTATATATTTTTTGTCTATAGCTTGGTGTGTCATTCTGAATTTCTATTCTGTTTAGTGTATGTTTGGACTTTAGTGCATTCATATAATGTTTTTGAGTGACTACTTAATATATATAAATAAAAGGGTTTTGGGCCGGCTCGGACCAACCTGGAAGGACACGACACGTAATAAGTGTGATCGTGTCGTGTAGACCATTGTAGTGGTACCGTATGCGTCAAGTCGACAGGAAAGCGAACGGGTTGGTAAGGACGTCAATGACCCGCGATTGCGTGGACGGTGGAAATTGATGTGGAATTGTCATCTAAGACAAACTTTCCTCTCACTCTTTCTCTAGTTCTTTCCTCTCTCCTAAATGACCTCAAAATGAAAATGAGCAACGTAACCTATAGCAATGTATTACCCGTTTCGGATCGGCACGTCTCACATGCCATTGGCATGTGAGACGTGAAGGTTCAGAATCGTCCCTTTCTGGACAGCCTCGGAGTGACCGAGGGGGCGTGGCTTATGACGAGACGTGGGTCCGGATTTGGACGAGATTTCGGTGGCGTAACCCTGTTGTTCTCTGCTGCACCATTTTTGGGCGTGCAGTGGAGAACAGCGGGGTTATGCTGCCGAAATTTCGTTCGAATCCGGATCACGCGTCTCGTCATGAGCACGCTCCGCTCGGTCACTCTTGGGTGGGTTTAGGATCTATCTGCCTAGGATGTAGGGCCGTGACATAACACAACAATACATTAACGACAATTTCTTTCGCGTTAAACTGCAGAGCCAAACATGGGTGAAGACCGCAGTTGGATGTATACTGGCTGGAAGAGCAGAACTGGTGGTCACTCCGATGAGTGGTTTATCAAGTTAGATCAATTTTTGGATCGAGCATTTTTGTTGTCAACGGAAGATATGGTGCGGTGCCCATGTACAAAATGCCAGAACACCAAGTTTTTGAGAAGATTGGAGCTTTAGTTTCACTTATGTCGAAACGGTTTCACTCCACATTATGAAGTGTGGACCTTTCACGGCGAGACTAATTCTCGAGTCATAGCCGAAGTGGATGAGGATGATGATATAACAGAGGTTGATAGGATGGATGAGATGCTAGAAGCTCTGGAAGCGGGGGATCCTCTTACAAATGAGGCACAGGAGTTCTTCGAGGAGCTGAAAAAATCACAAGAGCCGTTGCATGAACACACGGCTGTGACCGTACTTGCTTTCTTGACCAGATTTATGGAAATTAAGTCCAAGTACTTTTTTCCATCAACTGCTACGATGATCTCATGAAATTGATCTGCGATATCCTTCCACAACCTCGCAAAGCACCACCAGATATGTATCAGTCAAAGATCAAGATATCTGGTCTCGGTATGAAGTATGAGAAAATCGATGTGTGCCCAGACAACTGCATGCTATTCTGGAAAGAGCACGCCAATGAGAAGATGTGCTTGAAATGTGGTAAATCGAGGTATGTCGAAGTTGTTAATGACGATGGCGATAATGTGATGACAGATATCACACATAAGCAGCTTTGTTACTTGCCTCTGACACCTCGGTTGAAGTGGATGTTTCTCTCAAAAAGAACCGCAAGACACATGAGATGGCACAAAGAAGGTAAACGTGAGAACAAAGGATTCTTGACGCATCCGTCCGACGGTGATGCATGGAAGGCGCTAGACCGTTTCGATCCAGACTTCTCTCGTGATGCGAGGAATGTTCGCATCGGATTAGCGACAGACGGATTCTCACCGTTCAGTACGAATGCCACACCATACTCATGTTGGCCCGTCTTTGTCATTCCGTACAACCTGTCACCTGCTTTTTGTACGAAGAACGAGTTCATGTTTCTCAGCCTCATTGTACCTGGACCTGATCATCCCGGGTCATGTCTCAACGTGATGTTAAAACCGCTGATCGAAGAATTGAAAGTCTTGTGGACAGGAGTCGAAGCGTACGACAGTTACAAGAAGCAGAAATTCAACCTTCGAGCTGCTTATTTGTGGTCCGTCCATGATTTGCTGGCATACAGCATGTTTTCCGAATGGAGCACTCACGGTCGTCTGACGTGTCCGATATGTGCTTCAGACACGGATTGCTTTCGACTAACTCATGGAGGCAAAATATCTTACTTCGATTGTCACAGACGTTGGCTACCCTCGAATCATATATTTAGGCAGCAGATGCATGTCTTTCGAAAGAACATTGTTGTTACTAAAGGACCACCGAAGCATCTCAACGGGTTAGAAATTTCTGAAATGTTGGACAAATTGGTGCCTAATGAAGGTCGCCCTGGATATTTTGTAGGTTATGGAGAGGAACACAATTGGACTCACATATGTGGACTTTGGGAGCTACCATATGTGAAGTCGTTGATTCTAATGCACAACATTGATGTCATGCATCAGGAGCGTAATATGAGCGAAAGTATCATAAGCACTTGCATGGATATGCCTGGCGAAACAAAAGACAATTATAAAGCTAGACTAGATTTGGCAGACATTTGTCACCGTCCAACTCTTGAAATCTCTGAAAGTGGTGGAAAGACACGTGCTTCTTTCTGTCTTCGATCGAAAGAAAAGAAAGAAGTTATGAAATGGATGAAAACTTTGAAATTCCCAGATGGTTACGCAGCTAGCCTGAAACGAGCTGTAAATGTTAACACAGGAAACCTCACTGGGTTGAAGAGTCATGATTATCACATTATAATGGAAAGACTCCTACCTGTTATGTTCCGGGGCTATCTAGATGATGCGGTGTGGAAGGTTTTAGCCGAGCGCAGCTATTTCTATAGACAGCTTTGTGCTAAAGAAATCAAGATCGGGATGATGGATAAGTTAGAAAAGGAGATACCCATACTTTTATGTAACATGAAATTTTTTTTCCATCGAGTTTCTTCAATCCAATGCAACATCTGCTTATCCATCTTCCATTCGAAGCTAAAGTTGGCGGTCCTGTGCAATATAGGTGGATGTATCACATTGAAAGAGCGCTACGATATCTGAAACCAATGGTTGGCAACAGGGCAAGGGTGGAAGGGTGCATCGCTGAAGCATATGCTCTTAAGGAAGTAGGATACTTTTCAAGTGTCTACTTTGCGGAAGAAAACAATATCAATACTTCGGCGATGCGGTACAATGTGGACGAAACACCCCCTCTAAGCGACCTTTCCATTTTTCAAACGTGAGGTGCCACCTTTGGTAGCTACACGACCTACGTGCTATCCGAACATGAAAGGACTGTTGCTTTACTCTACATGTACGCAAATATAGAAGGCATGCAAGAATACTTTGAGTAAGTGTTTCTCCTACGTTTATGCTAATTGATATATTTTGCTACACATGTACTCTAAAAGATGTTTTTTCATGTTCAGGCGAGTTCCACAGACAATATTGGCCACATAGGCATCAACCTACGGCCAAACAAGTAGAAGTGATGCGAAAGGAAGGAATAAATTGGGGGCCGAGTTTTCTATCTTGGTTTTGAGAATATGTAATATTCTCTCGCCTTCTATGTATTATAAATTACAATTATTAAAGAAGTATTATTTTAACTCAAGATCATTTATGACAGTGTCGGACTCACAATGTCCATGAAGATTTGCGGCAGCTATCTTATGGATTGGTGAATGTTAGAAGCTATGGTCGATCTGACGTAAATGGCTTCCGATTCCGTAAAACTCATTTTGAAGCTCATCGTCCTCTCGTGGCAACATCAAATTCTGGTGTTGTGACGAGAGCAATGGACACTCAAGGGAATTTAACCGATTATTATGGGATCATTAACAAAATCCTTGAATTTACTTTTACCGGAAATAAGACCCTTCGAGTTGTCTTCTTTGACTGTGACTGGTTTGATCGTACTCATGGAACTCGAGAAAACCAATTTGGAATGGTGGAAGTGAAACATAAGGACCGACTACGAGGTTACGATACATTTGTTCTTGCACATCAAGTTGAACAAGTGTATTATCTACCTTATCCATGCACGAAGCTTAGTGCTTGGTGGGTGGTATATAAGGTGAATCCTCGTGAGCGGCTATATACTCCTGGGGATGATGGTTACCATGATAGCGAAGACGTTGAAGAAGTGTACCAAGAAGAAGAGTTGCCAAACACTTTTAACGTCGAGCTTGGTGCAGGACTCGATCAACTAGTTGGAGATGTTGAAGACGTTGAAGATGTAGAGGCAGATGATACGCAAAAACGAAAATTAGAACAGACCACGGTGGAAGATCGTTGGGCTGGTTTAAGGAGTAGGGCACAGACACATGACAATGATGTTGATGAATTTTGAAAGTGACTACAAGTAATGTTTTCTTGAAGATAGTAACATGAATTTTATATATTTTATTTGCATATTTACTAATTATCTAATTACAATAGGATGGCGTCAAAGAAGGGTAAGAAGGTGCCGCCGACGAGGGGGTTCTACCCCTCTAGACCTGAGGACGCTTTCGTTGGTGCCTCGTCGACTGGCAGCAGACGCTCTCAGCTGCTGGGGCACGTTCAGACCAGCTCTAGAGCTTCGTCACGGGTAAATGTCACTCGTCTTTGACAAATTCTTTAAATTCAATTTCACATTAAACTTACTTATGAATCATTTGAATGTTTTAGTCCTCACCGGCTGACTCAGAGGCTGCGACACCTTCGGTGAGCCAGCCCTCGACGTGCCAGCCCTCGGCGTGCCAGCCCTCCACCAGCCAGCCCTCGGCGAGCTAGCCCTCGGCCAGCCAGCCCCCGGCTGGCGATGAGATTGTTCCTGAGGCCTTTGACTCGGCCGGTGAGGAGCCGTCTGGGTCACCTGACATGGCGCCCCAGCAGACGCGGAGGACGGGGAGGACTCACTTTGTCAGTCCTCCCGCGGTCCCTTCATAGAGGATCGTGATTCGTCCAATCAGAGACAGGTAATAAAAATTATAGTGTTCAATTTTAGTTTCTTTTGATTACTAAAGTAATGAATGCATAAATATCTTGCAGGGTTTGGGACGACACGTCTTTCACAGGTGAGAGACACCACAGACCGGTGAATGGTGTCCTCGGGTCCATAGTTCGTTTGCACTATCCCGGGGTCATCGACGAGGTGCCTGCTCTTTCGTGGGAGGACTAAGCACGAGTCCATCACCAGGAGCACGGCAACCTTCAGGAGGCCGTATGGGCCGATTTTATGGTAAGTATGTTAAAAAAGTTTCTAAGTTTCAAATCTTAAACTCTTTTAGTGAACATCTCTTCAATATATTCTTTATCGCAGGCAAGATATACTTTAGAGGACCCGAACGACCATCGCCAGTTTGAGGATGGGAGGCGAGTGTTTCACTACAACGCTGCCAAGGTGCTTCGACAAGCTTTATCGAACACCCGCGTTCAACTTGTTAATGAGCACTTGAAGGCGCACCAGCAGCCCGTGCTACACTTCCGGCAAGCGAGCGAGATGCACCTGACGGAGGAGGAGTACGGGCAGGTACGTGGAGTGTAGTAAGTATTTTTTTTTGATAATTTCCTCAATGGTATTTTTAATGACTTCCAACTATGTGAAGGGCCACGTGAGCTGGTTGCAGGGTCGGACCGATGCATTTCGGGCCCTTTGTCGCTACTGGGCTAGCGATGAGTTTAAAGCTAAGTCTGAGAAGGCTCGAGACTGCAGAGGGGTCGAGGGGAAGAGCAGGCACGGGCAAGATAACCACTTGTGTTTAGCTAAACGCATGGTAAGTGTGTGTAACTTATGTTTATATATTAATAATATATTGTTCTTACTAACACGTATTGACAGGAGCGCGAGACGGGGGTGCCACCCACCCCTGCTGAGGTCTCGAAGAGAGGTCACAGGGACCCTTCTCAGCCAACGGGTTGCTGTCAGGCTGCAGCCAAGCGGTTGGTAAGTTTAGAAATCATTCATATTAAATATAACTATATAGATTGTTGAACTTACACGGTTTTCTTGTTTTGCAGGCTAAGTACGGGGAGGAGGCCAGGAAGATACACAGCGAGGATTTTGATTGGGAACGTCAACTGATCGATCCTCAAGCCGCGTATGCAACCGGTGGTGGAAAAGCACACGGAAGGTGAGTTTACAAGTCATTTTATCGTTTTCAATTCAAAGTATTCAAGTTATTTCAATTTTATATTACTGACTCTCTTTTTTATAGGCTCGCCATATTCGACGGAGTCGTCGACTCGAGGGCGGGAAGACCTGCGAGAGGCAGCTCCACGCAGGCTTCTTCGGTGGGCACGACTAGTCGTCGCGCCTCGCAGAGGGACACTGAGATGCAATTCCTCTTCAGGCGTCAGGAGGAGTCGGAACGCCAAAGGATCATGATGGAGGCCATGATCCAAAGCCAGGCAGCAGCGTTGGCGCAGATGCGGGAAGCAATGGAGGTAACAAAATAAAAACTAAAGTTCTAGTTAATTCAGCGTAAATGACTTACTAATAGATAGCATTTAATGTTTGCAATGATAGGCCATGGCTCGGGCGCAAGGTCTGGGAATCCAGCTACCGGTACTACCACCGGTCCTTCCTGGCGATCCTTCTTCAGTGAGTCAGATAAGTTTCTATGTAATCCTTATTCTCCAGTATAATTAGATTGAGATAGATGAAAGAGAGATATAGTTACATAGAAGAAAATGATTGAGATAGAAGAAAGAGAGAGATAGAAGAAAGAGAGATAGAAGAAAGAGTGAAAGATAGTTAGATAGAGTAAGAGGGGAATGAAGAGAGAGAGTAAGATGTAGATGGAGATAGAGAGAGGGGAAGATAGAGGGAGGGAGATGTAGATGGAGATAGAGGGAAAAGGATAGCAATAGAGAGATAAGTGAGAGAGAAAGATAGAGTGAGAGACAAAGAGAGAAATGAAAAGAGAGAGGAAGAGAGGGGGATCTAGATGAAGATAGAGGGAGAGGAAGGGAGGGAGAGAGATGTTGATGCATTTATATTCTAACTCTAAGTTTCATTAATTGCTGGGATCCGCGACGGCTGCACAAACGCCGCCGCCTTCGCTACCGCCGCCTGGAATGAGGTGCGATGACGACGACTTCGACTTCGGAGATGGCTCCGGAGGTCAAATGGGTGAGTGATCCCTTTTATATGCTTTGTTGATGACGATGTGAGATGTATCGGAATTTTAGTTTGTGATTGTGATGATGTATGTGTATACTGTGATTGTGTGTATATATTGTGTTTATTGTATCTGTTCTGTGATTCTGGCCATCGAGCCGGGTAGTATTTTCTGTTTTTTTTTAAATAAAAAACCTTATTTGCGACGACTTTTTATATAGTACCATCGCAAATAGGGAGCGAGGCCATCGCAATTAAGCAACTGTTATTTGCGACAGCCTGGCCGTCGCAAATAAGCTTTAATTGCGACGGCCGGGCCGTCGCAAATAGCGTCGTGGGTCCTGGAGGAGGGCACGTGGGCCCTGCCCACTGAACTTATTTGCGACGGCCTGTCCATCGCAAATAGAGACACTTAATTGCGACAGCCAGGCCGTCGCAAATAAGTTTTAATTGCGATGGCCTGGCCGTCGCAAATAAGATGGCGGGGCCCACCGGGCCCGCGGCAATAACTTGCGACGGCCTCTTCTAGCCGTCGCAATTAAGCTTATTTGCGACTGTGGCCGTCGCAAATAAGCTTAATTGCGACGACTTATTTGCGACGGCTAAAAACCATCGCAAATAAGGGAAGCCGTCGCAAATAGCTTATTTGCGACGGCATTTGTCTTATTTGCGACGGCCCTGGCCGTCGCAAATCGTCGGGATTCCTGTAGTGATGTTTCACTTCATAGAAAAATATGAAATTTTACCAAAATGTTCTTTAGTAAGTTTCCGAATACCTGTAAAAATTTTAGCTTCATTGGACTTTATTAGCCTCGTTCAATCTGAAGATTTTCCTAACTGATCACATAATGCCCAAAAACAACAGAAACAATTCACTAAAATATCCCCACTTGTAAATTCAGTATCTCACAATATAATGCTTAGAAAATTATGAAATTTTTTTTCATAGAACGAGTGACACCCCCTATGTATGATACAACCACTGGTAGCCATGATACACCTCCAGAATTACAACCAAAATTCAGATAAGGCTAAACACTTAAGAAATTTTGTAGGCCAATATATTCATTTGCTGTATCTGAAACTTACCTAGTTATTCCTTCATGACCATATGAACTCACTGTAATTTTCTTAGGCTCAGACCATCTGTTGAACCTTTATAAATTGAGATCACATCCTTATGTACAAAATAATATCTATTTCACCTCATATGTCCATTGCCTAAATTCATCTTGTTTCCTTTCTGTTGCTGTCCAGTCTAGCAACAGAACTTCAAGTCCTAACTCATATAAATCCTTCTTGAGTTATAATCAACTTCAACTTTCATCATAAGTAATTGCAATCTCTTAATTGCATATCATTTCGATAGTGTTCGCGACGAAGGTGGCCAACGAGAAGCACAACCTGGAGGAGAGGAATTCTCTATCGGATCTGCTATGGCGTGAATTCTCGGCGAAGGCTACTAACCAGTGTTATCCTAAACGGTAAACGGTAGACAGTCGGTGGAGCTCTGTTTACCGTTTAGAAGGTTTAGACGGTGTTTAAACGGTGTTTAAACGGATTAAACGGTGTATACTGTAGCAGTAAGAAAAAATATTTTTTATTGTCCTACGCTACTATAGATATTCAAATCAAGTTCAAACTCATATTTGGAATCAATTTAACTTTGACATCTTATAAAATTAAAGAGATGATCACAATACCACACCACCAAATAATAATATTGAGACTGAAAAAAGTACATATAGTGTCCTAAATAAATATTTTAAACTCTTGCTGCTAATGGTTGTTTATTATATTTTTTGAAACACGAGTAATATTACTTCTGATGTGTTTAAGTGAAGCTTAGAAAATATATTGATTTTAATCAATTTGGTGATATTAATTTTAAACTTGCATAGGACTTAGAAGTGTAAGTTCACTTTGCCTAAATGGTTCTAAACACGTTTAAACACGTTTAAAATCCGTTTCGTTTAGCCCATTTAGCCCGTTTAAACGGGTGTTGACCCGTTTAAACGGGTCAACCGTTTAATCCACCGTTTAGGGGCTAAACTGTGTAGTTACCCTCTGTTTAGCGTTTAAACGCATTTAAATAGACCGTTTAGGCCGTTTAGGATAACACTGCTACTAACTGATCGTCGCTGACTTTTATCGCAACCGAAAGGCAAGCCCCGATTAGCAATTTAAGTGCCTTTTTAAACTTTTGCTTTTATACACACTTCATTGAATAGACTTGATATGTGCATTAGGTCTATGTTGATTGAATACCCCATATGCATGACCAAATAATCCTTGAAGTGGATGGGTAGTATAAGACTCCCTCGAGTTATATTGCTATGCTTAATGTTTAGTTAGAAGATCGGTAGAAGTCGAGTATGTTGGATACTACTCGCGAGATTGGTCACATTTTATTGATCACAAGTCAAGTAGTTGAATTCTACTTGCGAGAGAAGTCGAGTGAGGGAAACATACTCGCTAGTTGTTACCATAACATTAACTCTTTAATATGAGATGTGGATGGGGATTTGTGTAGGTTGGTTTGCCCACATCATGCCTGGGTCGATAATGGCGAGGCAGGTGTTGGGTAGATGGATTGGTAGCCCCGTCTGTGTCGGTTAAGGCCCGTCTCGTGCTTGGCCCTGTTGGACAAGTTTGAACTGTACCGGGTGCATACTGGCTATATGGAACCCAGGAAACCGATGTACCTTGAGGATCCTATGTTGGAACCTCTTCAATCGGCTTAAGTTGCCGGCTGTTAGTATAGTGGGAGGTAACTCACTCATGAACATCTCACAATGGAGGTGCACCTTGAGGGGAGCTCACTGTTCGGGTCGATCGAACTGTTTTGATGTGGTTGAATTTGGGGAAAGGTCGCTACGTACGACATCAGGGGGGTGTGTTGTTGCAACTTCGAGTATGGACGTATGTGTCATGCAGTCCGGGTTCTTTTTTTTCGAATCACCGTCGCTCGCGGTTATGTATTGAGCACACTTGGACACTGGGTCTTGACATAGTAAGCGAGAGAAATGGAAAGATTATGAATATGCTGCTATGAATAATTCTTTGTATTGAAATCTTGGCTGCTATAGAGATAGCATAATTAAATTTACAATGTTCAAACATTTAACTTGAATAAGGCTTATGCAACCTTGAGCAAGTGTCATCGTGGATGAAGCATTTCTTGTTTGATTGTGGAATTCACAATGATGGTATGCCCATGGATCGCGTATGCTACTTTAAAACTGACCGTTAAGGATTTTCTTTCGGCGAGTCCATTCCTGCAAATTAAGCTTCCCAGTATTTAATGTTTCCAACATGTAGAGTTTCATGTTTAGGTTAGACGGTTAAGTCTTGCTGAGCCTTGTGCTCACGGTTGCTATATTGTGGTTTTTGTAGGTTTTTTAGCTTATGCTTATGTTATGGTTGTGCGTGAGACCTCGAGCTTGCCAAGATGTATCTCTCACGGAAACCTTGCCGCCGCTCTCTGTTTCTTGTTGCTAGTGAGAAGCGTCTGTGGGCATGGACGACTTCTCTTGTGCATAGCTAGTTGAGGGTACGAGTATGTATTTTCCGCTGCGTTGTATATTACGTTGTAAAAGAGGATCATCTTGTGAAATAAAATATTTGTGTTGGTTATTTTGTAAGACATTTCTTGTGTGTTGTTGGGTGCCGCATCGCACAGCACCACCCAATGCGATTCCTGGAATGTGCAGACTCTGGTCCCCAAAAGCTTGGTATCAGAGCCGTATTGGGAATAGCACGCTTGAAAAGCGCCTATTTTTGAAAACTACGAAGTAGTCTAGTGAGGATTAGTTATTATGCCCACATAAGGTCTATTATAGTATTAGTTACTTAAGGTGGCAAATTTAACATATGTGTTATTATATTCTATGACACGCTCCGACATCAGGTAAGAGGTAAGGTACGCCACCGCAAGCGGATCAATTGTGGTAAGCTCACCATGCGAGAGGTAGCATGTGATTATTTCCGTGGATTTGCACGGAAATGTCAATATGAGTCTCTGAAACTTTCCATGTTTCTAAGAACATATGACACGCGGTACTCCAGCGTGCTTCAAAGTTAGTGGGAGCCCCCTGTCGGGTGGGACATAACCCGATGCGCCCCCTACTAGTGCAACACTATGCAAAGACGTGGGATCCCATCGGGTGGTAGAAAACCCGGTCATGTACCTCGTGACGTGGCTTAACTCGAGGCGGCCCGTATGGAATGATACGGGATGAATGTTTTTACTTTCATATATATTATTGTAAACTGTTCACCCGTGCGGGCTGTACCGTACAGTACCATATGATTGATCAGTAGTTTGGGTGTAGTGACAGGTACACTAACCACGTTATTCGTAGGTCGAGTAGAAAACGTTTGCGAGTGAATGTCATTACTGTCACCGTTGAGACGTATGCCGGAATACCGACTTAAGAGTTTTGTTTGTGAGGACGTAGTACCGGCATTGCATTCAGGTTACATCGGCACATCGATGATTAAAATCCATGCCAAAGGTGTAGGTCGCCACAAAAGTGTCAAGTTAATCTCCAAAACAGATTCCTATCTTGAAATGATAAAAATGAAATTTGATCCAAAACTGTCAACCTCAGTTCTTCCCTGTGTTATTCTGGAAGAAACTTAGCTCCAGTTTGAAAACTCATATCTCCTGATAGAATTATCCCATGAAGGTGTCCCATACATGGTTGGAAATGTATGCGAGTCTTCTAAATAATTTCTGTTCATGACCATAACAATGGATAATTGTTATGTTTAGGTTTATTTGAATTGCTTAGTTTTTTGAATTATGGTTACAATTTTAATTTTGATTGCTTGAGTGTTTAAGAACTATATATACATAAAAGGGATTGGGACCGGCTTGACAAGGCCCGACAAGGCCCATTTAGTGGTAAGGTAAAGTATGCGTGTAGATGGGCACGAAGGCGAACGACGACGGTGAGGATGGCAAGCACCTGCGCGTGGATGGTGTACCCCGACGAAGTGGTTTCATCTCTGATCTATTTACAGCAGCTAACCCTAAAGCCGTCGTGGAATTGTCATCTAAGACCAACTTTCCTCTCAGTCTTTCTCTAGTTATTTCCTCTCTCTTAAATGACTTCAAAATGAAAATGAGCAATGTAACCTATAGCAATGTATTACCCGTTTCGGATCGGCACGTCTCACATGCCATTGGCATGTGAGACGTGCAGGTTCGGAATTGTCCCTTTTTGGACAGCCTCGGAGTGACCGAGGGGGCATGGCTTGTGACGAGACGTGGGTCCGGATTTGGACGAGATTTCAGTGGCGTAACCCTGTTGTTCTCTGTTGCACCATTTTTGGGCGTGCAGTGGAGAACAGCGGGGTTATGCTGCCGAAATTTCGTTCGAATCCGGATCACGCGTCTCGTCATGAGCACGCTCTGCTCGGTCACTCTTGGGTGGGTTTAGGATCTATCTGCTTAGGTTGTAGGGCCGTGACACATAATATAACAATACATTAACAAAAATTTCTTTCGCATTAAACTGCTGAGTCAAACATGGGTGAAGACCGTAGTTAGATGTACACTGGTTGGAAGAGCAGAACTGGTGGTCACTCAGATGAGTGGTATGCCAAGACAGAAGCTTTTGTGGAACGAGCTTTTTCATTGTCAAATAGCGATAAGGCGCGGTGCCCATGTACGAAATGCCAAAACGTAATGTTTTTGGACAAAGTGGAACTTACGTTGCACTTGTGTCGAAACGGTTACATGTCACATTATGAGTTGTGGAACTTCCACGGCGAGACAGCTTCTCAAGCTGTACAAGAAGTGGAAGCGGCAATGATGATGCTCAAGAGGTTGATATGATGGATGAGATGCTGGAAGCTATACGACCAGATCTTACAGAAGATACTCAAACAGCAGAGGTTAAAGAGTTCTTCAAACGTCTCAAAGATTCAGAAGAGGCTCTGCATGAACACACTAAAATGTCAATCCTCAATTTTGTGACTAGACTTATGGAAATTAAGTCTATGTTCTTCTTTTCTAACAATTGTGACAACATGCTCATCGATTTGTTCAAAGATGCCCTTCGACAACCCAACAAAATGCCTAAGGATATGTACAACTCGAAGAAAATTCTTTCTGGTCTCGGGATGAAGCACGAAAAGATTGATGTGTGTCCGGACAACTGCATGCTTTTCTGGAGAGAGCATGCCAATGAGAACAAATGTTTGAAATGTGGTCAACCGAGGTTTGTCGAAGTTGTTAATAATGATGGTAATACAGTGACGACGGAAGTCGCACGTAAGTAGCTTCGTTACTTACCTGTGACACCGAGGTTGAAGCGGTTGTTCCTTTCAAAAAAAAATGGCCAGACACATGAGATGGCACAAAGAAGGTGAGCGTGAGAACAATGGAGTCATGACGCACCCGTCCAATGGTGAGGCATGGAAGGCTCTGGACCGGTTCGACCCAGAATTCGCTCGTGAAGCGAGAAATGTTCGCATCGGGTTGGCGACAAATGGGTTCACGCCGTTCAACACAAACGTCACACCATACTCCTGTTGGCCCGTCTTTGTCATTCCGTACAATCTTCCGCCGAATTTTTGCATGAATAATGAGTCTATGTTTCTTAGCCTCATTGCACCTGGGCTAGATCATCCTGGGTCACGTCTCAACGTGATGTTGAAACCGTTGATCGAAGAGTTGAAACTGTTGTGGACAGGAGTCGAAGCATACGACTGTTACAAGAAACAGAAATTCAACCTCTGAGTTGCTTATTTGTGGTCCGTTCATGATTTTCCGGCATACGACATGTTTTCTGGATGGAGCACTCATGGTCGGTTGATGTGTCCGATATGTGCCTCGGATACCGATTGCTTTCGACTTACCCATGGAGGCAATATATCTTACTTCGATTTTCATAGACGTTGGCTACCTCCGAATCACTTGTTTAGACAACAGAGGAATGTCTTCAGAAAGAACACCGTTGTCACTAAAGGACCACCGAAACGTCTTGACGGGTCAGAAATATCTGATATGTTGGACAAATTGGTGCCAGATGATGGTCGTCCTGGATATTTTGAAGGTTACAGAGACAAACACAATTGGACTCACATATGTGGACTTTGTGATTTACCGTATGTGAAGTCGTTGATTCTAAGGCACAACATTGATGTTATGCATCAAGAGCGTAACATGGCCGAATGTATCATAAGCACATGCATGGACATGACGGGCAAAACAAAAGACAATTTAAAGGCTCGAAAGGATCTTGCCGAGCTTTGTAACCGTCAAACTCTTGAGCTCTCCGAAAATGGTGGTAAACCACGCGCTCCTTTCTGTATTCGACCTAAAGAGAAAAAAGAAGTTCTCGAATGGTTGCAAAGGTTGAAATTCCCAGATGGTTACGCAGCTAGTCTGAGACGAGCTGTGAATGTGAAAACGGGAAAGCTCATTGGGTTGAAGAGTCATGATTATCACATAATCATGGAAAGACTTCTGCCTATTATGTTTCGAGGCTATTTTGACGATGCAGTGTGGAAGGCGTTAGCTGAGCTTAGCCACTTCTATAGGCAACTCTGTGCTAAAGAAATCAAGCCAGAGATGATGACTAAATTGGAAAAGGAGGTTCCGGTACTTTTGTGTAAGATGGAAAAAAAATTTCCTCCAGGATTTTTCAATCCAATGCAACATCTATTAATTCATCTTGCATTTGAAGAGAAAGTGGGTGGTCCCGTGCAATATAGGTGGATGTATCATATTGAAAGATCACTTAGATATCTGAAACCAATGGTTGGTAACAGGGCAAGGGTTGAAGGTTGCATCACCAAAGCTTTTACTCTTAAGGAAGTAGGATACTTCTCAAGTGTTTACTTTGCAGAGGAAAACAATGTTAATACTTTGGTAATGTGTAAGGATCGAAACGCCCAAGAGGGGGGGTGAATTGGGCTTTCTTTCAACTTTTAAAGCAATTGAGATTAACGACCTCAAGCCCAATTCCCTATGCGATTAAACTATGCAATCAATGTAAATTAAAGTTGCGGAATGAAGATTGCATAAGTGTAAAAAAGGGAGAGGGATGCAAACTCTCAAAGGGACACGGAGTTTATCCCGTGGTTCGGTAAGATCACAAGGATCTACCTACATCCACGTTGTGGCACCCACCGAAGGGTTTTGCCACTCCCAAGTCACCGAGACAAGGGGGTTCTTCACTATTCTTCTCCGTTCGCCAACCTCGGCAAGGTGGAGCTCAAGCCTTGTACACTTTGGAATCCTCCGGGCTTCCACAATCTTCTTGGCAAGCTCCGGAAGTCGCACACACCAAGGGACACTCCTTTATGGCTCTCACTACACTAGAGACTCCAATCACCAAGAGTGGAGGCACCCAAGCACTATCTCTAGCTAGTTCTAGCCTATCTCTTGGTGTACAAATGATGAGAAAATGATGTGAAAGTGGTAGCTCTATTGCTTGAATGCTCTAGGATGTGTAGAGTATATCTGGGCTTCAAGTCTTCTCGATTTGACAGGTTGAAGGGGTATAAATAGCCAGCCTCCACGAGATAGCCGTTGGAAAAGTAGGCTGACATCACTTCTCTGCGAACACCGGATAATCCGATGTCTCCCCTTCAATTAAAACATCGGTCAAAGCCAAATTAGCTGATGTCACTGTGTCAGATATGACCGTTGTTAGACCGATGTTGACCTGTCTTCTCATCGGATGATCCGGTGGCTCTTCCTCCAGAATTTTGCTTGATCTTGAAGCTTACTGGAGTGATCGACCGATGTGTGAAGTTCTGCACATCGGATGATCCGGTGCTTCACTTGGTCCAATTGTGTTGCAAACTGTGATGATGAGCCGATGTCACTGAGCCACTCACATTGGATGATCCGGTGAGTTCTTTGCTCTGAGGTCTTCTTCTTCTGTTGACACAACTCGACCGATGCAGTCAACTCAGAGAACATCGGATGATCCGGTGTGTTCAACTTGTTGACTTCGAGTTGTTTTGAGTTGTTCTTTTGGAATTTGAACATGTGACCTCTTTGACACTTGTTTGAAATGTTGTTTTGATTGTCTTCAAGCATTGAGTGATATCAAGTTAGAGCTTTCACTTCTTGTCTTCATATGATTTGATTTGATCTCATTCGTTGATTTTATATGGGTCTCCAATGTAATTTTGATTTCATTTGATTGAGTGTTATTGAGACCTTGCATTCACAAATTCATTAGTAATATCGAATGGTTGTCATTAATCACCGAAACCGTACCTCATGGGGCCTAGATGCTTTCAATCTCCCCCTTTTTGGTGATTGATGACAACACAATAATTTAAAGCGCAATAATAATGAATTTGATGATAATACTCAAGTATATATGCAATGAATACAGCATAGGACACATTAAGCTTGTAAAACGCAAAAGAAATTTGTGGTGCGAAAAGATCAATTGATTAAAATCATAAGCAAATGAGACAAGCGAAAGAGTACTTAATTAAAATTACAAAAGAGTACTCAAGCACGAATACAAAGGATAGACACACACTTCCCCCTTCACTCCCCCTGAGACTACTACTACCACTCCCCCCTGACTCTTCTACATCTTCTCCCCCTTTGGCATCAAGATACCAAAAAGGGATCAGAAAGCCTACAGACCCTGAGAGCTGGGCGCGAGGACGAACTGGGCACCATCGCAGTCTTCAGAGCTAGAGTCGCCGGTCGTAGGAGCTGCCGGAGCGGCGGGAGCTGGAGGGTCCGCTGCCGGTGCTGGAGGAGAGGAAGCAGGTACTGGAGGTGCCGGTGGAGCTGGAGGAAGTGGAGCGCTCACCACGGATGCCGGCGTCTGCTGGAACAAGATCGTCGCCGGCAGTGGTGAGTGAATCGGTGCGCTGGATGCCAGAAGTTGTGACAAACTGATTGAAGGGATAGGAGTAGTAGGCACCTGAGCAACACCTGGAGCCAGTCCCAGTCCAGGCTGCTGTGGAGGAAGGGCGATCCCGGTCTGAGTGTAAAGGTTGGTGATAAACCCTAGGATCCCCATCATGGCCTGCTGGGTCTGCTGCTGCTGGTCGAGGGTACGGCGGTGCATCTGATCTACCAGGTTGGTGAACCGTTCCGTATCCTCTCGCCTCTGACGGGCGATCTCCAGCTGGAGCTCCTGCTGCTGCCGCTGCAGCTGTGCCAGGTGAGCAGCCTGCTCTGCCCTAGTCTGCGCAGCAGCGAGCCTGTCCTGGCGCTGCTGCTCGATCATCTGCTGGAGAAGTGTCGACAGCTCTGATGGTTGTGACACCTGTGCCTCGGACACAGGAGGTGGTGTCGGTGGCTGAGCAGCTGATCCTCCTGCCTCGGTGTCGTGCTTCCTCGGTGAAGGTGGAGGAGGAGGGAAGTACTCCTCGACACTCTCGTCTGTGTCGCTCTCGGACCAGACGTGCTGCAAGTCTCCACCTTGAGCTTCTGCCTCAGCCAGACGCTCATCTTCCCTCTCGAGGTCAGACCAATCCTCCTCAGTCAAGCGAGCCCTGACCTGGCGCTCAACTGGACGGCCAAGGCGGCGGTCTCCAGGGGCAGGGGCACGGTAATGTCCGAACCGTGTCACACTCTCGTCAGAGAGACGATCGTGCACGGCAGACTCCTCTGGAACCATCATCGTGAGCAAGTAGCTGATCCAGTGCCCATATACTAGCTGCCTCATCATGCCCACTCCATCTGTGATGACATCCTCCATCTCGCAGATAATGACATCCACTATATCAAAGTCCATCCCGTTCATGATGTAAAACAGGATCGTCTACTGGAGGCTAGTGAAACCCTGAAGATAGCCGGACCTCGGCAGGAGGGAGCGACGCAGGGCAAGGTGCACCGTGCGCGCTGCAGGAGTCAACAGGGCCGGAACTCTCGGCTGGTCTGGAGAGAAAGTGGTTCCAAAGAGTGATCTGATCTCCCCCAGAGCGGGAGCCACTCCTCCAGTGAGCGGCCTCCTCGGCGGGTCTGCCTGACCGTAGACTCTCTCATGTATGCAGATGTCGTGCAGGTCTACTCCAAGCAGCTGTCCCAGTGTCTGCCTCGTCAGATGGTAGTGCTGACCCATGAACATGAAGTCAATGGATCGTCTGCCCTCAGAGACGTAGAGGGTGGCGTAGAACACGCGGACCCAATCTTCTACGTAGGCACTCCGCTCATAGGATAGCAGCTGCACCAGACCCCTGTACCTCTCAAAGAACGGCCTGATCTCTATCCCTGCGGCCACTTCAAGCTGAACCCAATCCATGTAGTTGTGTTGGAACAGCTTGTGGCCACGGCGTCTGTAGGTCTCGTAGAGAGACGCCTGCGTGACCGTCCAGAACCGACTGTCCACCAAAGCTTCCCGGGGCTGCGGGTACCACTCCTCAAGCAATACACTCCATCTGAGCTTTCGAAGTTGCTTGGCCTTCATCTTCCGGTAGTCCGTAAGACGGACTCCCTCACCCACCCGGACGGCCGTGTCCATCTCATAGATGGCCCTTTCGGCCTCCCTGTCCTCACGACGGTCGGCAGCCGTCGGTCTTGGACGAGGAGCCGCCTCGGTGTGACCCACACGCGTCCGGGCAGAGCGCCGGCGGACGAGAGGCTCAACCGGCTCCTCTTCGGCGTCGGAGTCGTCGATCACGGGAGGCTGCCTGGAACGAGCCTCGCGGATCCTCAGGGACCCTCCTCGACCACGCTCACGCTCCTCGGCGGCGGGAGCGGCCATCAAGGCCTTCTTCTCATCCTTCGAAAGTTTGCGCTTCTTCGCGGCGGGCTCCGCGATCGCCTTTCCCTTTCCTTTGCGGTCGCGACCCATCTAGACGACGGAGAGCTAGGGTTAGCGACGAAGAAAGAAAGGACGATGAAAATAACGATGGACGTCGCACGGCACGAACCACACCTAGGCGACGGAGAGCAAACGGGCCGGGTGCGAAGTTGAAGCGGCGGCGAGGAGAGGCGGCGGCGAGGTTGGTGGAGACGACGGAGGTGAAGGCGGCACGTGGACGGCGGAGGCCGGAGGGCGACGGCAGCGTCCAGCGGCGGTGGCGCGTGAGGTGGTGGTGGAGCGGCGATGGGGGCGGTGAGTGGTGAGAGAGGCGGCGGCGGCGCTAGGCGGCGGCGGCGCTGCGAGCAGGGGGACGACAGCGGCGGCCGACGGCGGCGGTGGCGTCCGGCGGTGGCACTGCAGTGGGCGGCGCTTGGGTGCGGTGCTTGGGTGCGGCGGCGGAGGTGGCGGCGATTAGGGCGAGAGGCGGTGGCGATGGCACGGGAGAGCGAGGCGTCGGGGAGAGAGAGAAAGGGCGGCGGCGTGTGGGTTAAATAGTGGACCCCAAACCCTAGCCGATATATTAACACCGGATGGACCGATGTTAAGAGAAGTGAGCATCGGTCGAATGCCACAGAAAGGATATTCAAGAATTGCTGTTGACCCCGGATGGACCGACGTCTAGGGTTTTGATCATCGGTCGAATATCACAGTAAGGGTGTTCAAAAGAGTGATGTAAACACCGAATGGTCCGACGTTGAAGGGAGTAAACATCGGTTGAATTTACCACAGCTCCAGAAGAGTGAACATCGGATGGACCGATGTTTTCCAGAATGAACGCGTCGGAGCATTTGAGGTTCTGACTAAACTGGGCCTTGAAAATTGAACACCTATTGATCCGATGAGGGATGGGCTAGGGCATCGGATAATCCGATGATAAAAGAACAAAAACATCCCATATATGTCCTTTGACCAAACAAACAATTAACTAGAAACACATGTCTTAGGACTTTTTGGGCAACCCCTTACCCCTCAAGAAGCTAATATGCCAATAGCTTGGCTAGACCTTAATGCAAATGGAACACCGAGAAAAATGGAGGAAAATATCCAAATAATATGTAAGGCCCATGCTTTGTGAGGTAGAGTATGAAGACTTCTATCTCTTTGAAGCATGATCCTCTAGGCATTAACGTACCTAACATTTTGTTCTTTCCACCTTATATGAGTTGAGATATTGCATTTCAAACAAGTCTCCTTCTCATGAGGTGGGTTCCCCTTTGTGACAATCCACCGTATGCAATGCCAAACAAATTATAGTGCAAGAGATAAAATGAGTGCAAGTTTATATGGCAGGGATCATGCAAGGCGTAAAATAAATCTATCTTGCCAAGTTTGAACCTTCCAAAGGCTTCCTCAGGGAAAACTACTTCTAGCTTGCCCCTATCCTTTGGGAGTTAGACAAGACCTATATGATATGCATCCTTACATGAACATGGCAACTTACATGACGTTAGATGCATCTAGCACATTTAATTCACTTCTAAGTCTAGAAAAGGTTTTCTCATCAAGTGGTTTTGTGAAGATATCCGCCAATTGTTCTTCGGATCTAACACCTTGCAAAGAGATGTCTCCTTTAGCCTCATGATCCCGCAAGAAGTAATGGCGAATATCAATGTGCTTAGTGCGGGAGTGTTGAACGGGGTTTCTAGCTATCTTAACCGCACTTTCATTGTCACAAAGGAGAGGCACACAACCAATTTTAATTCCAAAGTCCAAGAGGGTTTGCTTCATATATAGAATTTGGGCACAACATGCACTGGCCGCTATATACTCCGCCTCCGCGGTGGACAAAGCCACGGAATTTTGCTTTTTGCTCGACCAAGATACTAGGGAACGCCCAAGTAAGTGGCACCCACCGGAGGTACTCTTGTGATCCACACGGCATCCGGCAAAGTCCGAATCCGAGTATCCCAAGAGATGGAAACTAGCGTTCTTGGGGTACCACAAACCTACACTTGAGGTATGCTTGAGATACCGAAGTATCCTAAAGACCGCCTTCTTATGCGATTCTTTAGGTGCCGCTTGAAAGCGAGCACACAAGCACACACTAAACATAATATCGGGCCTAGATGCGGTAAGGTACAACAATGAACCAATCATGGAGCGGTAGTGAGATTGATCAATAGATTTATCGTCCAAGTCCGCGTCGAGATGACAATTTGTCGCCATTGGAGTACTTCTTGTGCTACAATCTCCCATTTCGAATTTCTTCAAGAGGTCCTTGGTGTACTTCTCTTGGTAGATGAAGGTACCCTCTTGAAGTTGTTTGATTTGAAATCCAAGGAAGAAGTTGAGCTCTCCAATCATTGACATCTCGAATTCCCTAGACATCATGGTGCCAAACTCATGGCTAAGAGATTTGTTAGTTGAGCCAAAAATGATATCATCGACATAAATTTGACAAATGAATAAATCCCCGTCGATGTCCTTGGTGAAGGGTGTAGTGTACACCCTCCCGATCTTGAATCCTTGCATGACCAAGAAATCCCTTAGACGTTCATACCACGCCCTAGGTGCTTGCTTGAGCCCGTAGAGCGCCTTGTGTAACCTATACACATGGTTAGGATTCCTCGGATCTTCAAACCCGGGAGGTTGCTCAACATAAACAAGCTCGTTAATATAGCCATTGAGAAAATCACTTTTAACATCCATTTGATAAAGCATTATATTGTGATGTGAAGCAAAAGAAAGGAGTATGCGAATAGCTTCTAACCGAGCGACCGGAGCGAATGTTTCTCCAAAGTCTAGTCCTTCAACTTGTGAAAAAACCTTGGCCACAAGTCTTGCCTTGTTGCGGACCACGACGCCATTCTCGTCTTGCTTGTTGCGGTATACCCACTTCGTACCGATGACGTTCTTGTCCTTGGGTCGCTCCTCCAACACCCAAACTTCATTGCGGGTGAAGTTGTTGAGTTCTTCTTGCATGGCCATCACCCAATTTGGATCTTGGAGTGCTTCCTCTATATGAGTGGGTTCTACACACGAAACAAAAGAGTAGTGCTCACAAAATGAAGCGACATGGCGAGAACGAGTACTTACTCCCCGTGACGGGCTTCCGATGATTTGATCAATCGGATGCGCCTTGGAGATGCGTCCATGCCTCATAAGTGATTGTGGTACACTTGGCGGTGGTGAAGCATCTTGCACGTCTTGTGGTTGGACTTGATCATGGACTTCTTCTTGTTGTTGGTGTTGTGTGGCTTGTGAATCTTGCATTGGCAATGGATCATCTTTCTCTTCTTCTTCTTCATCAACTTGAGGCGCCATGGAGGTGTTGATGTTGGAACTTGATGCCCCCCCTATCACGGCTCTCCTCAACTTCGGGCTTGATGTCTCCAATGGTCATGTTTTTCATGGCTTCTCGTAGAGGCTCATCATCTATATCATCATGACCAAAACTCTCCTCTTGGGAGCCATTAGTCTCATCAAACTCAACATCACAACTTTCTTCAACTAACCCAGAGGTTTGGTTGAATACTCGATATGCTTTTGAGTTTGACGCATAACCAAGAAAGATACCAACATCACACCTTCTTTCAAACTTACCGAGCCTTTTCTTGCGGTAGATATAGCATTTACACCCGAAGACTCGGAAGTAGGAGATGTTGGGCTTTCTCCCAATGAGGAGCTCATATGGGGTCTTTTGAAGTAGTCGATGAAGATAGACCCTATTTGCGGCATGGCACGCCGTGTTGATTGCTTCAGCCCAAAATTTCTCCGACGTGCCATAGTCATCAAGCATTGCTCTAGCAAGGGTGATAAGGGTCTTGCTCTTCCTTTCAACGACACCGTTTTGTTGGGGGGTGTATGTGGCCGAAAACTCATGCTTCACGCCTTCACGATCACACCACTCCCCAATGTTGTAGTTCTTGAACTCGGTGCCGTTGTCACTCCGGACCTTGATGATGGGAAGTTGAAATTCCCTTTGAGCACGTTTGGCAAAGGTCTTGAAAACTTCCGGAGTTTCACCCTTGTCACCTAAAAACAAAGTCCAAGCATATCGAGAATAATCGTCAATGATAACAAGACAATAGAAGTTACCACCAAGACTTTGATATGTGGACGGTCCGAAGAGGTCCATGTGGAGTAGTTCAAGTGGCTTGGAGGTTGACACCATTGTCTTCATTGGGTGGTGTGAAGCAACTTGCTTCCCGGCTTGACAAGCGCTACATAGCTTGTTCTTCTCAAATGTGACATCCTTTACACCGGTCACCATCTTAAGCTTGAACGACATCTTGAGTTTGCTCATGCCGATGTGAGCAATGCGTCGATGCCATAGCCAACCCAAACTTGTCTTGGTGAAAAGACAAGTGGTCAAGCTAGCATCCTTGTTGGTGAAGTCCACCAAGTAAAGATGTCCATGCCGGAAGCCTTTGAAGATTAGTTCTTTGCTTGATTCACTGGTTACTACAACACCATTCTTGTCAAAGGTGCACGTTAGTCCAATATCACATAGTTGTGCAATTGAAAGTAGATTGAAACTAAGTGACTTAACATATAGTACATTAGAAATAGACAAATCATGCGAAATAGCAATTTTACCTAAACCAATTACCTTCCCCTTTGAGTTGTCACCAAAGGTGACTTGTTCATGGTTGTCGGGGTTCTCTATGGTAGTGAACATACCATCATTGCCGGTCATATGTTGAGTGCACCCGCTATCGAGTACCCAATGCTTTCCTCCGGCTTTGTAGTTCACCTACACACATGAAGTTAGTTTTTGCGTTTAGGCACCCAAGCCAACTTAGGTCCTTGTATGTGTGATACAAGTGATTTTTGGACCCAAAGTTGCTTGGGGAGCTTCCCCTTCATGCCCTTAATGTCTTTGCCGATGAACCTTGCCTTCACCTTGCCACCTACTTTGCTTAAGAGATAGTGATAATCATGGAAAGTAGATTTGTAGTTAGGAGGCAATTTGGGAGAAGTACGGTTGGGAAGAGGACACTCCCGCGTGTGATGTCCGGTGACCTCACAATGTTGGCAATAGGATCCAACTTCTTTGATGAAGCTCGTCCTATGCTCCGGTGAGGGCACCTTCCCTTTGTTGAGCACCGGGAAGGATCCAAGTCCTCTCTTGTTGAAGCCTTTGGCTTGTTGATAGAGGATTTCCTTGTGCTTGTCCTCCCCCTTGGAAAGTCTCACCACACTAGTGCGGAGACTTTCAATTTCGTCCATCAATTCCTTCTCCCTAAGGCTTGCTTTCAAAGGCAAAGACTTATCCAAAGTATTAGTGGCATGTGAAATAGTTGATACTTTGCCATCAAGGGTTTCCTTTTTCATGTTTTTCATTTTTAGTTCAATTGCTTCATAAGCAACGTTAAGCACTTTATGTTCTTGAACCAAGTCATTGTGCTTTCCCAAGAGTGCTTGGTTTGCTAAGTCAAGCTCATGATGATCATGCTTGATTTGAGCATTCTCCTTCTCGATTTGCTTGACATGTGATTTGAGCGTGTCATGCTCTTTAAGTATGGTTACATACTTGTCATGCAAATCGAGCTTTGCACTCTCAAGCGTGGCACAAGCTTGTTCAAGTGCCTTAACCTTGCTCTTCTCCCTTTTTATGATGACATGGTATTCATTAATCATAGATGCTAGTTCATCGGGGGAGAGCTCATCATCATCATCTCTAGAATCGTCACATACCTTAGTGTTACCTTTAGCCATGAGGCACATAGGAGGTGGACGAAGAGGTGAGTTGTCCTTGTCAACGATGGCAAGGCCCGCCAAGTTTTCTTCATCTTCACTGTCTTCGTCGCTTGACTCTTCATCTATGATCCACTCATTTGCCTCGCACATGAAGACTTTTTGAGGCCCTCTTCTCTTCTTTGGAAAGAGCTTGGTCTTCTTGCCCTTGTCAAATTTCTTCTTTCCAAAGGAGCGCTTGGGTTTGACCTCTTCTTCATCTTCATCACTTTCTTCTAGCTTTCTATGCTTTCCTTTATGGTTGTCCTTCCTCTTATCGGGTCTTGGACAATCATATGATATGTGTCCTTGATCACCACAATTGTAGCATGTCTTGTTTTCATCTTTTCTTGGGAGGAAGGCTTTCTTCTTTGGATCAAAAGAGTATCCCTTCTTTGCGATTTTGGAGTTTAGACGTGAGAATTTTTTCATCATCAACGCAAGCTCATCATCGTCATCTTCGCTTGTTGCTTGCTCTTCTTCGCTTGAGCTAGGCTCAACCACTTTCTTTTTCTTGGGAGTTGTCTTCTTGGTTGAAGCCTTGAGAGCAATGGTTTTTGACGATGACTCCTCCATCATTCCAAGTACGCTCATTGAATGTTGGCCTAGAGGGGGGGTGAATAGGCCTTCTTGAATTTTATTGGTTCCTGTAACACTTCAACAACGAGATCAAAAACCAGATATAACGGACTAGTCCGGTAAAGTGCGGACTAGTCCGGATTTTACGGGCTAGGTTGATCAAGTTAGGTCAATTTGATTGTTTGTTGACTTTTGCAGCGGAAATATAAACTTTGTGATCAGTTCAATAGTTGTGTAACAGATTCTATTAAGAATATGACTTTATTTCAACTATTAACTTTGTATTCAACAAATCTAATCAAACCCTAGATAATGTTGATCAACTAGAATAAAGAACACAATTGAAAGACACAAGATTTATCCCGTGGTTCGGTTACCACGAAGGCAGCCTACGTCCACGTTGAGGAGCCCACAAAAGGGCCGGGTCTTCACTAACCCTTCCCTCGTTCGGATCGCCACGAAGGCCAATCCTCTTCCACTAATCACACAGGGGTAAATCACCGAGTTTAAGGGGCGATCTCACAAGTTGAGCGCTCCCTTGATTACAAGATTCAAGACCACCAATAACACACTTCAAAATATACAAACTGAGATGCAAGAGTGTGTTAGAGATTCAAACCAAGAGCTCAATCGCGTATCAAGTGCCCTCTCCAATGATCTACAAGTGATCTTCAATGTAGTGATCAATTTAGCACTTGGTTTTGTGGAGAGAGGTAGTTTTTGAGGCTCTTGGGAGGTGTGACGGCGCTAGGGTTCGAGAGTGTTTGAAAGTGGGCCGTGCACCTCTATTTATAAGGGGTTTCTGGAAGTTACCGTTAGGGTTCAGAAAATTCGGACTAGTCCGTGGTGGTGACCGGACTAGTCCGGTGTGCTGTGAGAAGCAAACCCTAAGTGTCCAGGAATATCGGACTAGTCCGTTTGAAAACGGACTTGTCCGATTTCACTGCTGGAAAACTTCGGACTAGTCCGATTGTCATCGGACTGGTCCGGACCTGTGAAACCTTTAGTGTTTAGGATGACAAGTCCGCACTTGGAGGACTTGTCCGATTTAGATCAGTGTGTATATCGGACTAGTCCGTGTAAACACCGGACTTGTCCGAAGTGGATCAGAAAGGATATCGGACTAGTCCGGTGGAGACCGGACTTGTCCGATCTAGTGACCTGTGCATTGTGTTGAGGACTAGTCCGCACTGGGGAGGACTAGTCCGAAGTGGAACAGAAGAATTATCGGACTAGTCCGGTGATGACCGGACTTGTCCGATCTTGTGCAGAATGTGATATCGGACTAGTCCGGTGGACATCGGACTAGTCCGGTCCTGTATAGCTTTGTGCATGTGTGTGTGTGATTAAATAAGATTGAGCTCTTGGGTGTGTTTCCTTAACACACTCCACACATACTAAACTACTAGTTTCTTCTCCTTGAGCTCAAATCCATTTTCCTTCTCAATTTCCTCTTTTTGGCACTTTGCTCATCTTTCATCATTTTTCTGCATTCATCTCAACAAAAGAATTAGGATCCCAATTGCTTGTCATAAATCATCCAAAACCCACAAGGGAGTCCTAGATGCACTTTCAATCTCCCCCTTTTTGGTGATTGATGACAACCAATTGAGATTTCACAAAATGAGGTATAAAATGAGATTTTTCATAAAGTATGCACATATGACTCAAAAATGCATCAAGCAACAAGAGAATCATTCATATGTGCATTCTTTATGGTGGGATGCATACTAAGAGCATGAATGCATTAAGAATGACAGAATTTGCATTGATCAACTAATATCAAGTGAATATAGCATTTCAGGAGCAAAAATTCAGATTTCATCACACACTTGCAAATTAACTGAGCAATTTAACATAGGACCAAACATGATATGAAAATAGCGTTAAACAATTACAATCGCAAATAGAAAATACATGGAGACTCTCTCCTCGCATTCTATGCAGCTAAAGCTAAGTCTAGAAGCTCCCCCTCAATCTCTCCCCCTTTGGCATCAAGACACCAAAAAGAGAGAGAGGGAGGTCCTAGGGCTTCACTCTTCGCTGTCAGTCCTCTCATCGTCTTCATCATCTTCATCGCTTTCTTCTTGGCGAGGTTGAGAGGGAGGAGGAGGAACGGAGCTGCTCGAGCCCCCAATGCCAAAATAGGCAAGCTCGGATGTAGTCAAGGGGCTGAGCTCAGTGACGTCCAGATCAGAGTCTTCAGAAATGACTGGAGACCCTATTGGGTTGATCTCCAGTTTCTCACTCAGCTGCTTCACATTTGCTTTTATGTACCTCATGTCTTCTTTCCTCTTCTGGTTGAGCTTATGAAGCTTCACTTCAGTTTTCTTGCAGGAGGAGAGAAGAGACACCAAGTACTTCAGGATCCCACTGGCGGATCCTTTCGTAGGGGCTTCCCTGGAGGGAGGAGGCGCCCTAGCAGCTTCTTCTTGTCTTGCCGGTGCCTCGGGGCTTGAGGCCGGCGATTGAGGAGCTTGGACAATTACTGGTTGAGGCTTCTGAGGCCTCAGTGGAGTGTGCTCCACATCCTTCACGAACACGATCCCTGTGACCTTCTCGATCATAAACATCAAGTAGGGGGCATAGCCACAGGATCGGTTGGGGGTGCTTGAGATATTGACCATATCATTCCAGATATATTCAGCCACATCAAACTTTCTGTCCTTGCTTATGACCCTCATCAGGGTCCGGAGGTAGCCTTGTACACTCCCTGCATCCCCATCCTTGGGGGCTATTGTCTTCCGGAGGACTCTATTGAGCACAACAAAGAAAGGCTTCATATTCTTGGTAGAGGGAGGGACATACTTGGAGTTGGGCTCATACAGGAATTTCATCCTGTCCCTCTCAATGACCCCTATGTTGTGGATAATGAGGTGGTCATGTCCTCCATACTCAAGGTGCAGCAAACTGGCAAACTCTTCTTGAGTAATTGAGTACTTGGATCCATGAGTCATCCAAGTCACACTTTCCTCATCTTCACTGGAGAAGTGGCATGTTGCATAAAACTGTGCAATCACTTCATCATTCCAGTTATATCTGAAGGCAAACAAGTCCTTCAGTCCGTGTTTCTCAGCAGCTGCAATAACCTCATCAAAGGCTGCACACTTCTTCTTCTCCAGGTGGGCCCAGTCAATCCATTGACTGCGCACCACTGGGGTCTTCATAGGCAAATAGACCAATTTGTAGAAGTCCGAGTGGAAATTGGACCAAAATCTGCCATCTGCTGCTTGCTTGGATCTTGCATAGCAGTCTACCCCTCTCAGCTTAGCAGCCACCTCGCTGCCCTTGCCAGTGAACTTCTCTTCATTTGGGTCCCGGGCCCCTTCTCTGGGGGCATGCAGCTTGAGGGGCCCAACTGGCCCTGTGGCAACTCCTTTGCCCTTTCCTTTGGTTTGTCGAAGGCCACTTGAGGAGGTGCCGGCCTTCGATGCAGCTTTCTTCACACACACTTTCCTTCTGACTTGGGGAGGTGAGGGAGCTGGCTCGGAGGGTTTCTCTTGGCGTTTCTTGCCAAGACCCGCCGAGGGCCGAGGTGCCACCTCGGACTCAAAATCGGACATTTCGTAGTCAGAGCTCGACATGATCTGAGAATGAGTGATCAAGGTAAAATACAGGTTATACAAGGTATTGGTGAGATAATATGGCAATGGAAGGCATTAGGGAATGAAGGAATTAGGTTTTGGTTCAGAAACAACGGACTTGTCCGGTGCACAGGCACGGACTAGTCCGGTCGACCGGACTTGTCCGTACATGGACCGGACTAGTCCGGTGTTCATCCGCAAAAACCTAACAGATTGGGTAAAATTTGATCCCTAAGCCAAAAATAGTCTAGCATACACGTAGTACACCTATTGGACATGTAACTAGTGAAGAATGCTAGGCCAAACGATAAGCAATGGAGAAATTTGCGATTTCTTAGGGTTTGAAGAAAATTTACCAAGAAATCGAAGGAGGCTTGAGATTTTGGGGGTTGGAGGCCGGACTTGTCCGCTAACTTCAATCCCCGAGTCTTCAAGCTTGATCTCCGCCTAAGTTTGAGGCTTTTCGACGGAGGAATCGAGTATTTGCCTTGGGAGCTCGAGCGCAAGAGAGAGAATGCTTGGGGCGAGTGTGAGAGTGAATGAATTAGGGTTTGGTGGCGGCTAGGGTTAAGGACACGAAAAATCGGACAAGTCCGGACATGACCGGACTAGTCCGAAGTCGTCCAGAGACTTATATCGGACTAGTCCGTGGTCAGTCGGACTAGTCCGGCCTAACCGGCACTCTGCGGACAAGTCTGCAATGGGCGGACTAGTCCAGGTAACCACGGACTTGTCCGTGGTCACCAGGAGAGAAATGCATAGCCCATTCAAATATATTTGAAGGTTCAATATTAGAGAATAGAGAGACAAAACAATTCAAATAATCTTGATGAATTTGACCAGTAAGCAAACAACAATCATACTATGATCAAAATTCATCAAGATCTAATAATTGACATAGTTTTCGAGAGAAAAGTGAAGAGGGATGATTTTCACAATTCAATCAAAATTTTGAAGAAACATACAGGTATGCAACTTTTCAAGCCACACTCCGAGAATCAAGAACATTTAGCTCATTTCGGAGTTCACAAAAGCGTTTTTCATCAAGTGGCTTGGTGAATATGTCGGCTAATTGTTTTTGGGTGTTGACATGAGAGATGGATATGTCTCCTTTCATGGAATGGTCTCTCAAGAAGTGGTGTCTTATGTCTATATGTTTTGTTCTAGAGTGCTCAACTGGATTGTGTGCTATTTTAATGGCACTCTCATTATCACAAAGGAGAGGAATATGGTTCATATTGTAACCATAATCCCTTAGAGTTTGTCGCATCCAAAGAAGTTGTGCACAACAACTCCCGGCTGCAACATACTCCGCTTCGGCTGTGGATAATGCAATGGAATTCTGTTTCTTGGATGACCAAGAAACTAAGGATCTTCCTAGAAATTGGCAAGTGCCGGAAGTACTTTTTCTATCTACTTTGCACCCGGCATAATCTGCATCGGAATACCCAATGAGATTGAATTTTGAGCCTTTTGGGTACCAAAGACCAAGGTTGGGTGTATGAACTAAATATCTTAAGATTCTCTTAACGGCTGTCAAATGACATTCCTTGGGGTTGGCTTGAAATCTTGCACACAAGCAAACACTCAACATGATGTCTGGCCTAGATGCACATAAATATAGTAAAGATCCAATCATGGAGCGATATACCTTTTGGTCGACGCTCGTTCCATCTTCATTGAGGTCCAAGTGCCCATTCGTTGCCATGGGAGTCTTTATCGGCCTTGCTTTGTCCATGCCAAACTTCTTGAGGATGTCCTGCGTGTACTTGGTTTGGCTTATAAAAGTTCCTTCCCTTTGTTGTCGCACTTGGAATCCCAAGAAGTACTTCAATTCTCCCATCATCGACATTTCGAATCTCTCTGTCATAATTTTGCTAAACTCTTCACAGAAGGATTGGTTAGTTGACCCAAAAATTATATCATCAACATATATTTGGCAAATAAAAAGATCGTTATCCAGATTTTTTGTGAATAACGTATAGTCTACTTTGCCAATTTGAAAACCATTATCTATTAAAAAATCTCTAAGGCACTCATACCAAGCTCTAGGAGCTTGTTTGAGGCCATAGAGAGCCTTACGCAGTTTATACACGTGATCGGGGAACTCTTCGTCTTCAAACCCGGGTGGTTGCTCCACATACACCTCCTCCTTGATCGGTCCGTTGAGGAAGGCGCTTTTCACGTCCATTTGATACAGCTTGAAATCATGGTGAGTAGCATATGCAAGTAATATTCTAATTGATTCAAGCCTAGCTACTGGAGCAAAAGTTTCATCGAAATCCAAACCTTCGACTTGTGAGTAACCTTTGGCCACAAGTCGTGCCTTGTTTCTTGTTACCACACCGTGTTCGTCTTGCTTGTTGCGGAAGACCCACTTGGTGCCTACAACATTTGCATTGGGTCTTGCCACAAGTTCCCAGACCTCGTTTCTCTTGAAATTGTTCAACTCTTCTTGCATCGCCACTACCCAGTCCGGATCCTTCAATGCATCCTCAGTCCTGCGGGGTTCCAAAAAGGAGACAAACGAGTAATGTTCACAAAAATTTGCTATGCGAGATCTAGTGGTTACTCCCTTTTGGATGTCGCCGATGATGTTGTCGATCGGGTGATCCCTTTGAATGCATTGGTGCACTCTTGGGTGTGGTACTTGGGGAGTCGTGTGTTGGTGATCATCTTCTTCTCCCCCTGAGTTGTTGTCCTCGTTGATTTGTTCATTACGTTCGTACTCCTGTGGTTGATCTTGTATTGAGGCTCCCCCTTGATGGTTGATTTCATCTTGTGGTTCACTTTCATCTTGTATTTGTGACGTTGACTCTTGTGGTCGTACTTCGCCTAGAGCCATTCTCTTCAATGCTTGATAGGGGGCTTCTTCATTACCTAATTCACATTGATCAAATTGCTCCTTTTGGGAGCCATTAGTTTCATCGAACACTACGTCACGTGCCACTTCAACAAGTCCGGAGGACTTGTTGAAGACACGATAGGCGTAAGTGTTCGGATCATAGCCAAGCAAGAAACCTTCATCGGACTTCGAAGCGAACTTTGAAGTCCTGGGCTTCTTGTTTAAAATATAGCAAGGAGAACCAAAAACTCGAAAATATGAAATGTTCGGTTTGTTACCGGTGAGTAGCTCATAGGGGGTCTTCTTTAGTAGTCGATGAAGATAGAGGCGATTTGTGGCGTGGCAAGCTGTGTTGATTGCTTCCGCCCAAAATCGGTCCGAAGTCTTGTATTCATCGAGCATAGTTCTTGCCATTTCTATGAGCGTGCGGTTCTTCCTTTCAGCAACTCCATTTTGTTGTGGGGAGTATGGTGCTGAAAATTCGTGCTTGATTCCTTCTTCATCAAGGTACTCCTCCACTTGTATGTTTTTGAACTCCGTGCCATTGTCACTCCGAATACTCTTGATTTGTAATGAAAATTCGTTTTGTGCTCGCTTGAAGAACTTCTTGAGTGTCCCTTGTGTTTCTGATTTTTCATGCAAAAAGAACACCCAAGTGAAGCGGGAAAAATCATCAACAACAACTAAACCATACTTGTTACCGCCGATGCTTATGTAAGCAATTGGACCAAACAAGTCCATATGAAGTAGTTCGAGCGGTCTTGTTGTGGTCATGATGTTCTTCGCAGGATGCTGTGCTCCAACTTGTTTCCCTGCTTGGCACGCGCTACATGGCCTGTTTTTCTCAAACACAACATCTTTCAAACCTCGGATGTGATCGCCCTTGAGGAGTTTTTGAAGGTTCCTCATACCAACATGTGCCAGCCGTCTATGCCACAGCCAACCCATGTTGGTCTTTGCAATCAAGCATGTGTCGAGTTCGGCTTTATCCTTGTTGAAGTCAACAAGGTAAAGCTTTCCCTTCAACATACCCTTGAATGCAATAGAACCATCGCTCCTTCTTGAGACGATCACACCCTCGTTAGTAAACAGGCAATTATAACCCTTGTCGCACAATTGAGATATGGACAGCAAGTTATAATCTAAAGATTCAACGTGCAAAACATGTGAAAGAGTATGTTCAGAGGATATGGCTATTTTACCGGTACCGAGGACCCTCCCTTGACTGTTGTCTCCAAAGTAGATCCCTTCATTTGGGTCCTCGTTCACTTCATACTCCACAAACATCCTCCTTTCTCCGGTCATGTGGTTTGTGCATCCACTGTCTAGCACCCATTTGGATCCACCGGAGGAGTAGGCCTGCAGAAACAAGTTACGCCTTGGTTTTAGGTACCCAAGCTTGCTTGGGTCCTTGGAGGTTAGTGACAATACATTTGGGCACCCACACATGGGATTTTGTGTTCCCATGGCGTGGCCCAGCATAATAAGCATACACTTTACCAATATTGTTTCTCATTAATACATATGAAGCATCGAAGGTTTTAAACAGGAGTTGTTGCTGATTATTGGTCGGACTAGTCTGTGTGACCGGACTTGTCCGGATGACCGGACTTGTCCGGACCACAACCGGACTAGTCCGGTTTTCATGAGAGTTCAAATTTTTAGTTTTCGTGCTGCCGGGTTGTGAGGGTCCTCCTTTCACAAAGGTAATCTTTCCCTTGTTATTCTTATGATTTCCAGCTCTTTGCTTTCCATCATAGGAATAACCAATGCCATACTTGACATTTGGAGGTCTTTGGACCAAATATGCACTACGTGCATAGTTGATCCTTTCCTTGTCAAATATTACACATTGGGTAGGGTTTTTGTCCTTTGTGGAGGTGGACTTTTCTTTCAACCTGGTGTTTATCTTTTCACATTTGCAGATATGAGTATTATTACTTGAAGTGGATTGAGAAGGTAGGCTTGAAGAGGAGGAGGGTTCACTAAGCTTGAGTGACTCAATTTGCACTTCAAGGATCTTGTTGACCTCGATCAGGTCATCAAGTTGGTCCTTGATTGCTACATTTGAGTTGGTTAGCTCCAAGCAAGTTTTCTTGCTTGAAGCTAGCTCAAGCTCTAGTGAGTGGCTTCTTTCCTTTTCATGAACTAGAAGATTGTCAAGTTCCACATGCTTCTCCTTTTGGGAGATAATCATGTCTTCTTGACGATCGATTAGCTCTTCCTTCTCAACAAGTTGGTTAAGCAAGAATTTTATTTTTGCAGCAGTTTTTCTATCTAAGCCAGCTAGCATATCTTCATCACTATCTAAATCATCATCACTTGAATAAGAATGTAAGGAAGGAGTTTTGATACTTACCTTGCGTTTACCTTCCTTAGCCATGAGGCAAGTCCCATTTGCCTTCTTTGCACCGAGCGTGGGAAAGAGTGTGGGTTTCTTGGACACGCTCTCGATGGCTATGCTAGCCAATTCTTCTTCATCGGACGATGAAGACTCATCGTTTGAGTCCCATTCCTTTCCAATGTGTGCTTGTTCAGCTTGTTTCTTCTTCTTGAAGAACTTCTTTGCTTGAGGCTTGGACTCTTTGTTCTTCTTCTTATTGTCCTCATACGGGCAGTCGACTATAAAGTGGTTGTATTCACCACAGTTATAGCACGCCCGCCTCATCTTTGGCTTCGTCCTTTCTTTGTATTTTGCTTCATTTGATTTTGTTCCTTGTCTTTTCTTCATAATTCTCTTAAACTTCTTCATGAACAAAATCATATCTTCTTCATCTAGCTCGCTGCTTTCATCATCGCTGTCCTCCTCAAGCTGTGCTTCTCTTGCTTCTTTGGATAAAGGCTTGAGTGAGGACTTTAGGGCAACTCCCTTCTTCTTGGCCGATGTGAGGTCGGCTATTTCTTTTACGTGCTTGGCTTGCTTCTCCATCATCTCAAAGTTAATGATCTTGCCAAGCAGTTCATCAGGAGTCATTTTCTTGTACCCCGGACTCTCTCGGATCATAGAGCAAAGTGTAACATTGCGAGGCATGAAAGCTCTAAGGATGAGCTTTACAACCTCGTGATCATTCCACTTTCTGCTCCCATATGATCGAACCTTGTTCACGAGAGTCTTCAGTCTGTTGTACATGTCCTGGGGTGACTCATCTTCCTCAATCGCGAACCTTCCTAGTTCGCCCTCAATCATTTCAATCTTGGCTTCCCTCACATGTCTGTCACCTTCATGCGCTGTTTGTAGGGTATCCCAGATTTCTTTGGCAATTTCTAATCCGTCCACCTTTGTGAATTCATCTCGACTTAGAGATGAGGTGATGACGGCTGCGGCTTGTGCATTCCTGTGGATGGCTTGCTCTTGACTTGGCGTGAGCTCTTCGTCGTCATCTGGGATATTGATTCCTGTGCACACAATATGCCATAAACTTGGGTTAAGGGAAATCAAGTGCATCTTCATGTTTTGCCTCCACATAGAGTAGTCACTCCCATCGAAGTGTGGGGCTTTTCCAAGGGGAATGGATAGATAGTGATTGCTGTTAGAATTTAAACGGTCATAATTAAAAGGATATCGGGAGTAGTCGGTGTGACTACTCCCCTTCTTCTTTTCTTCAACTTTGGCTTTCCCTTTGGAAAGCGCTTTCTTTCTAAGGAGAGCTTTCAGCTCCAATGTCTCCTCATCATCATCGTCAAAGTCTTGAATGGCTTCGAGATACTTCTCAAGCTTTTGATGCTTGTCATTGTTCATCTCTTCCTGGTTGTTGATCTTTTGGACTTCCTTCATGTCCGACATGATCTCTTCGAGCGGTTGCACTCTTTCTTGAAGAACCTCGCTCTGATACCAATTGAATGTTGGCCTAGAGGGGGGGTGAATAGGCCTTCTTGAATTTTATTGGTTCCTGTAACACTTCAACAACGAGATCAAAAACCAGATATAACGGACTAGTCCGGTAAAGTGCGGACTAGTCCGGATTTTACGGGCTAGGTTGATCAAGTTAGGTCAATTTGATTGTTTGTTGACTTTTGCAGCGGAAATATAAACTTTGTGATCAGTTCAATAGTTGTGTAACAGATTCTATTAAGAATATGACTTTATTTCAACTATTAACTTTGTATTCAACAAATCTAATCAAACCCTAGATAATGTTGATCAACTAGAATAAAGAACACAATTGAAAGACACAAGATTTATCCCGTGGTTCGGTTACCACGAAGGCAGCCTACGTCCACGTTGAGGAGCCCACAAAAGGGCCGGGTCTTCACTAACCCTTCCCTCGTTCGGATCGCCACGAAGGCCAATCCTCTTCCACTAATCACACAGGGGTAAATCACCGAGTTTAAGGGGCGATCTCACAAGTTGAGCGCTCCCTTGATTACAAGATTCAAGACCACCAATAACACACTTCAAAATATACAAACTGAGATGCAAGAGTGTGTTAGAGATTCAAACCAAGAGCTCAATCGCGTATCAAGTGCCCTCTCCAATGATCTACAAGTGATCTTCAATGTAGTGATCAATTTAGCACTTGGTTTTGTGGAGAGAGGTAGTTTTTGAGGCTCTTGGGAGGTGTGACGGCGCTAGGGTTCGAGAGTGTTTGAAAGTGGGCCGTGCACCTCTATTTATAAGGGGTTTCTGGAAGTTACCGTTAGGGTTCAGAAAATTCGGACTAGTCCGTGGTGGTGACCGGACTAGTCCGGTGTGCTGTGAGAAGCAAACCCTAAGTGTCCAGGAATATCGGACTAGTCCGTTTGAAAACGGACTTGTCCGATTTCACTGCTGGAAAACTTCGGACTAGTCCGATTGTCATCGGACTGGTCCGGACCTGTGAAACCTTTAGTGTTTAGGATGACAAGTCCGCACTTGGAGGACTTGTCCGATTTAGATCAGTGTGTATATCGGACTAGTCCGTGTAAACACCGGACTTGTCCGAAGTGGATCAGAAAGGATATCGGACTAGTCCGGTGGAGACCGGACTTGTCCGATCTAGTGACCTGTGCATTGTGTTGAGGACTAGTCCGCACTGGGGAGGACTAGTCCGAAGTGGAACAGAAGAATTATCGGACTAGTCCGGTGATGACCGGACTTGTCCGATCTTGTGCAGAATGTGATATCGGACTAGTCCGGTGGACATCGGACTAGTCCGGTCCTGTATAGCTTTGTGCATGTGTGTGTGTGATTAAATAAGATTGAGCTCTTGGGTGTGTTTCCTTAACACACTCCACACATACTAAACTACTAGTTTCTTCTCCTTGAGCTCAAATCCATTTTCCTTCTCAATTTCCTCTTTTTGGCACTTTGCTCATCTTTCATCATTTTTCTGCATTCATCTCAACAAAAGAATTAGGATCCCAATTGCTTGTCATAAATCATCCAAAACCCACAAGGGAGTCCTAGATGCACTTTCACTCATCTCATGAGCATGAATTTCTCCAATGAGCTCCGAGACTTCAATGTTGTCAAGTGATTCCTTTTGGAGCATTGAGTTGATAATGTTGTGCTTGGGCTTGGGTAGAAGCATGAGGATCTTGCGGTTGATAAGTCCCTTACCAAGAGAAGCAATGTCAAGTGCGTTAATCTCCTCAATGAGCATATTTAAGCGAGAAAACATTTTGTTAACATTCTCATGAGGAAGCATTTTGAATTCATCATACTTGGATTTTAGCAAGTGATATTTGAGTTCTTTAACACGAGATGAGCCCTCATGAATTTCAATTAAACATGCCCAAATTTCACAAGCTTTCTCTTTACTAGCAATTCTAGCAAAAACGTCTTGACTTATGCATTCATAGATGGCATTTCTAGCCTTAGCATCCCATTTTAGTTGATCACCAACATAATTGAGATCTCCAAATCCCGCATGGGTCGCTTCCCAAACTTCGGGAGCAATAGCCTCTAGGTAGGCACGCATGCGTGCTTTCCAATAGGCAAAGTTCTTGCCCTCGAAGGTAGGAACCGAACCCCCATTCTTGGCCATTTAAGCTCTCTAGCGGTGAAGCTAGAATGATCCAATGAGCAACCTTGCTCTGATACCAATTGTAAGGATCGAAACGCCCAAGAGGGGGGGTGAATTGGGCTTTCTTTCAACTTTTAAAGCAATTAAGATTAACGACCTCAAGCCCAATTCCCTAGGCGATTAAACTATGCAATCAATGTAAATTAAAGTTGCGGAATGAAGATTGCATAAGTGTAAAAAAGGGAGAGGGATGCAAATGCTCAAATGGACACGGAGTTTATCCCGTGGTTCGGTAAGGTCACAAGGATCTACCTACATCCACGTTGTGGCACCCACCGAAGGGTTTTGCCACTCCCAAGTCACCGAGACAAGGGGGTTCTTCACTATTCTTCTCCGTTCGCCAACCTCGGCAAGGTGGAGCTCAAGCCTTGTACACTTTGGAATCCTCCGGGCTTCCACAATCTTTTTGGCAAGCTCCGGAAGTCGCACACACCAAGGGACACTCCCTTATGGCTCTCACTACACTAGAGACTCCAATCACCAAGAGTGGAGGCACCCAAGCACTATCTCTAGCTAGTTCTAGCCTATCTCTTGGTGTACAAATGATGAGCAAATGATGTGAAAGTGGTAGCTCTATTGCTTGAATGCTCTAGGATGTGTAGAGTATGTCTGGGCTTCAAGTCTTCTCGATTTGACAGGTTGAAGGGGTATAAATAGCCAGCCTCCACGAGATAGCCGTTGGAAAAGTAGGCTGACATCACTTCTCTGCGAACACCGGATGATCCGATGTCTCCCCTTCAGTTAACATCGGTCAAAGCCAAATTAGTTGATGTCACTGTGTCAGATATGACCGTTGTTAGACCGATGTTGATCTGTCTTCTCATCGGATGATCCGGTGGCTCTTCCTCCAGAATTTTGCTTGATCTTGAAGCTTACTGTAGTGATCGACCGATGTGTGAAGTTCTGCACATCGGATGATCCGGTGCTTCACTTGGTCCAATTGTGTTGCAAACTGTGATGATGAGTCGATGTCACTGAGCCACTCACATCGGATGATCCGGTGAGTTCTTTGCTCTGAGGTCTTCTTCTTCTCTTGACACAACTCGACCGATGCAGTCAACTCAGAGAACATCGGATGATCCGGTGTGTTCAACTTGTTGACTTCGAGTTGTTTTGAGTTGTTCTTTTGGAATTTGAACTTGTGACCTCTTTGACACTTGTTTGAAATGTTGTTTTGATTGTCTTCAAGCATTGAGTGATATCAAGTTAGAGATTTCACTTCTTGTCTTCATATGATTTGATTTGATCTCATTCGTTGATTTTATATGGGTCTCCAATGTAATTTTGATTTCATTTGATTGAGTGTTATTGAGACCTTGCATTCACAAATTCATTAGTAATATCGAATGGTTGTCATTAATCACCGAAACCGTACCTCATGGGGCCTAGATGCTTTCATAATGCGATACAATATAGATGAGCAACCTCCTTGTAGCGATCTCTCCATTTTTGCAACAAGAGGCACTACTGTTGGTAGTTACACTTCGTATGATGTTAGCGAAAAAGAAAGGCGTGCTGCATTCTTCTACATGTACGCTAATATGGAAGAAATGAATGAATATTTCAAGTAAGTGTTTCTCCTACACTTATGCTTTTCACCATATTTTCTGACACATGTATTCTAAAAGGTTATCTTTATCGTGTAGTATGTTCGACAAGCAAAATTGGAGACATAGACATCAACCCACGAGCAAGCAAATAGAACATATTCGACGGGAAGGAATAAACGGGGGATCTAATTTTCTCTCCTGGTTTCAAGATCATGTAACGTTTTCTCGATAACTAATCAATGTTAACAATGTTTTCTTATAACTTAAGAATGCATACGTTTTCTAATAACTCCATATCTTGGACAGTGCCAAAAAGATGCCAACGTCCATGAAGATTTGCGACAACTATCCCGTGGAGTGGTTAATGTTAGAAGCTATGGTCGATATGACGTCAACGGCTTTCAATTCCGTACAACTCAATTTGAATCTCTTCGTCCTCTCGCGGCAACATGTAATACCGGGGTTGTGCTGAGGGCAATCGATTCGCAAGATCATGAAACGCATTACTACGAGATTATTAAAAAAAATCCTTGAATTCACTTTTGTCGCAAACAAGCCATTTCGAGCGGTATTTTTTGACTACGAATGGTTTGATTCCATTTGTGGAATTCGAGTAAACGAATTTGGCATGGTCGAGGTAAAACACAAGGAACGGTTGAAAGGATTCGATTCATTAGTTCTTGCACACCAAGTAGAGGAAGTGTACTATCTACCTTATCCATGCAATAAATTTAAAGCTTGGTGGGTGGTACATAAGGTGAATCCCTCGTGAGCGGTTATACGCTCCAGGAGATGATGATTACCACGACGAAGCTGAGGTTGATTGTGTCTACCAAGAGGAAGAGTTGCCAGACTCCTTCTCAGTCGAGCCCGGTGTAGGACTCGATAACTTAGTTGGAGAAGCTCAAGATATCGAGGCTCGCACGGAAGCGGAAACAGAATCAGAAACTGAAGATATCGATGAGATAGTCGAACCTGCTCATTTGCATAAACGAAAACGATATGCGGAAGAAGAAGATCGATGGGCTGGTTTAAGGAGTACGGTGCATGATCGTGATGTTGATGAATTTTGAAGTAACGTTTTATTCACTAATTTAAAATTAATTTTGCATATTATCCTTGCATATTAATCATTTATTCCTTGCAACAGGATTTCGTCAAAGGGGAAGGGGAAGGGGAAGCCAGTGAGAGGGTTTGAGCCGCCAGCAGACCCTTGCTCAGGGAGCTCGTTCCTTTCTAGCCGAAGTGAGCTCTTTCTGGCACACACTCCACCCTCAGCTGTCGTGTGCTTTCAGCGGACAGAGGTAAATTTTAGTTACAATAAAGTTATTTTTGAAATTGCAATTGTTATTAATTAGTAATTGTCAATTTTTTCCTTTTGTGCAGTCTGACTCAGAGACTTCTGAGTCAGAGTCAGAGGCTAGGGCGCCGCTACAGGAGCCCGACTCAGAGGCTAGGGGGCCACTACAGGAGCCCTCTAGCGCTAGCCTCCCTTCGGAGCCGGCTAGCGCTAGCCTCCCTGGGCAGCCGGCTAGCCTTCCTGGAGGCTCCGAGGGTTCCGCAGAGCCTTCAGGGTCACAGGACGTGGCAGCGTCACAGCAGAGGCGACGGACGAGGAGGACCCACTTTGCAACTCCTCATCCGGTTACTACTCAGCGGACCACGATCCGTCCTGTTGGAGACAGGTATAAATACTGTATATAGTATATTAAATATTAGATGTTGTTTTCCTTTACTTAATGATTTAATATATTTTGTTGATGTTGGTACGACTTTTCGTTCACGGGGGCCGAGAAGCGCCACAGGCAGGTTAACAGTGTCCTCGGTGCTATCGTCAAGTTGCACTACCCCAGTGTAATTGACGGTTTTCCTGCCCTGTCGTGGGATGAATACGCTCGGGTCTCTCACCGGGTGCACGACACGGTTCAGGGAGCCGTGTGGCACAATTTTATGGTAAGTTTAACTGTTTCATTTTTTCAACTCGTTTGAATTCTTAATTGCATATCACTTAAATATTTGTTTGCTTAAAGCTGAGGTACCAAGTAGAGGAACCGGGCATGGAGGACCACGCGAGACGCATGTTCCATTACAACGCTCGGAAGCTCACGACGGCGGCGTTGTCGTACGCCCAGATTCAGGCCGTCAACGCGTACTACAAGCGGCACCCCCGGGAGCAGGAGCAGGAGCAGCAAAGGGGTGTATTTAGGAAGGACTCGGACTCCTACTTGACAGAGGAGCAGTACGCGAAGGTAAATTTTTGATATTGTTAAAATATTTACAATATCTACGTATGTTAACTGCGTTGATGAAAAATGAAATATGTGCAGGTTAGTATTTCCTGGTTACTGGGTAACATCAAGGCGTACTTAGCTCTCTGTCGGTACTAGGCTAGCAACGCTTTCATCAACAAGTCCACGAAGGCTAGACAATGCCGCATGGGTTCCGAGGGCAAGCACAACTATGGCGGCGACGGCTACTTGTGTTTGGCTAAACGCATGGTAAGTACCTTTTTATTTTATTTATGTGTTCCTAATATATTATTTATCTTACTAACATGGCTGTACAGGAGCGAGAGATGGGTCATGAGCAAACCCCGACCCAGGTTTGGAAGAGAGGTCACAAGGGAAGTGACCCTTCTCAGCCAGGGCAGTGTAGTCAGGTCGCAGCCGACCGAGTGGTAAGTTTTTGAAATTCATCAATACCATTATAACTAATACTATTATTGACATGCTTACAAGATTTATTTGTTTTGTAGACAAAGTACGCGTAGGAGGTCGCGAAGATACACGGTGCAGATTACAATTTGGAAAGCGCGTCGATCGACCCCGAAGCCGCGTACGCAAGCGGAGGCTGGAAGGCCCACGGACGGTGAGTTCTTCGTGTGTTTCATTTTTTTTTTCAATTAATCTTCTTCTACTAAGTGTTTTCATTCTGTTGCAGGTTTGCCATTTTTGATGGAGTTGTCGACTGGAGGTCGACGCGACCTTTGAGAGGCGCTTCATCGTCGCAGGCTTCGACCGTTGGGACCAATGGTCATCTCTCGCAGACCCAGCTGGAGCTCCAGGCCATGAGGGAGATGCCAACGCAAACTCAGGCAGAGCTGGAGAGGACGAGAGCGGAGGCAAGGGAGGAGCAGCAGAGGATGGCCTTAATGATGGCCCAGATGCAAGCATCGGTGGCGGTAAGTAATTTAAGTACCATAGTTAAATTTCACAGCATTTCAATAACATATATCTTCTAATATCTTGCAATGGCAGGCTCTTGCTCGACACAGCGGTCAGGACATCGAGATTCCTACGCTTCCGCCGCAGCAGACACCGGAGCAGGTAATATTGTCTATCCCTCTTTTTGTTTTTTGTACACCCTGTTATTGTGAGTTTTAGCCTTAGTGTCGAATAGAAACTTGTTAGAGGAGGACATCCATGTCGTCCACGAAATGCAACTTCCACTGCTCCCATAACATAGATTTTCATTATGTTGAATGCATGATTCCCTTTTGATCCACCACCAACTCAGGGTCGGCTCTAGGAGTTTGAGGGCCCTAGGAGTTTGATTCCCTTTTCATTATGTTAAAGAAGTTACTTGCATCACATTTAATTTAGCAAATGTGTTACTCACACTATTGACTAGTTCTTTTATGGACTTCTAATTATGGACTTCTAATTTATCCTAATTATGATTCTTTTGCAGGGTTCCGGAACGCGTCAAGATCCCGGAGGCAGTGGAGGGGATAGCGTGTAGACAACAGAGCAGGTGATAAACTCTCTCTTTAATATTTTTGTATCCATTTTAGTATTTTACATAGAGAGATAAGGAGGTAGAACATAGAGGTAGATCTTGATGACTTGTTAGATATTGATTCCTATAGTGGTGAGGAAATTAAGTGTAATCAAGCTTTTGGTGGGTAATACCATAATGTTAGAGTTGGATTGCTTCACATTAAGTCATGCACCTGGGCTATCACATAAGGTTTCAAGAGGTAATGTAGCATGACTGTCAAAAAATATCAAAGAGCACTACATTACCTCTTGAAACCTTCTGTGATAGCCCAGGTTATGACTTAATGTGAAGCAATCCAACTCTAACATTATCACTGATGTTTTTCGACTCTGATGTTATCATTGAGTTGACATTGATGCTTACTAGTGACTATGTTTCTTCTGCAGGGTTCGAGAACACGCCGAGAAGATCACGGAGGTAGTGGAGGGGCTAGCGTGTAGCCCGGTGGAATTTATTTTGCAAATTGTGTTGTTGTCGATGTTTTGGACTACATTTTGAAACTGTTATGCTGTGTATATGTTATTTGTCTGTTTTGTGTTCTCGCCATCGAGCGAGGTAGTCAGTTTCTGTTTTAAAAAAAAATCGAAAACTTATCTTACATCGGCTATGGAAAGGCCGACGTAAGTTAGCCCAGTTTAACTTGCATCGATCAGACCATACCGACGTAAGTTAAACCACTTAACTTATGTCGGTTTGGATCAACCGACGTAAGTTAGAGCACTTGACTTACGTCGGCATGCTCTAGCCGACGTAAGTCCTCCGGCCCAGCCCAAGGCCCATCTCGCCACTTAACTTACGTCGGCTTCTGCAGACCGATGTAATTAAGGTAACTTACGTCGGTGGCCGACGTATGTCACCTTATTTACGTCCAAAAGTCTATGTCGGCCAGTAGCCGATGTAAGTAAAGGAAAACCGACATAATTAAGTTACTTACGTCGGTTTATGCCTTACTTACGTCAGCTTTGGCCGACATAAGTGATCGATATTCCTGTAATGCTTTAAGGTCAAAAGATTGATGTAATCTTGGGAATGTCGTGGTTAAGCAATCATGAAGCTGTTCTAAACATTAGTCCTCGCACCGTTGAGCTCAACTCTTTAACTCATGGCCACCACACCTTAATTCTTGAGAACACGGTTCAAGAAAGTGCACCGGTGTATCATTCTGAAACTAGTAAGTTGGAAGACATTCCAGTGGTCTGTGATTTCCTGGATGTATTCCCTGATGATCTGCCGGGTATGCCGCCCGACCAAGATGTGGAATTCAAGACTGAATTAATACTGAGAACTACACCTATCTCTCGATGACCATATAAAATGGCACCTAAGGAGTTAGCTGAATTAAAGGATCATCTGAATGACTTATTGAGTAAAGCTTTCATTCGTCCGAGCTCATCACCATGGGGATGCTCGGCTCTCTTTGTCAAGCAGAAGGACAAGACATTGAGACTATGTGTGGATTATCGTCCGCTTAATGCCATGACTATCAAGAACAAGTATCCACTACCACGTATTGATCTGCTCTTTGATCAATTAGTGGGTGCTAGGGTATTCTCCAAAATGGATCTTTGGTCTGGTTATCATCAGATTAAGATACGACCAGAAGATATACCGAAGACGACATTCTCAACTAGATATGGACTTTATGAGTATTTGGTTATGTCTTTTGGTCTCACAAATGCCCCAACGCATTTCATGTACTTGATGAATTAAGTATTCATGCCAGATTTAGACAAGTTTGTCGTGGTGTTCTTCGACGATATTTTTGTCTACTCCAAGTCAGAAGAGGAACATCCTGAACATCTCAAAATCGTGCTTCAACAACTGCGTGATCACAAGCTATATGCCAAATTCAGTAAATGTGAATTCTGGATTAATCAATTTCCATTCCCTGGACATATTATTTCAGCGGAAGGCATAGCTGTAGATCCGAGTAAAGTGGTACAAGTGCTGAAATGGCAATCTCCCACCTCCGTACATGAAGTCTGTAGTTTCTTGGGTTTAGCAGGCTATTATTGGAGATTTGTTTCAAGTTTCTCAAAAATTGCAAAGCCTATGAAGGACTTATTAAAGAAGGGCAGCAAGTATGTATGGAGTGAATCATGTGAGGAAGCCTTCAAAACTCTAGTGAAGCATCTCACAGCAGCCCCAATCTTGGGTCAACCCGATACGACGAAATCATTTGATGTTTATTGTTATGCATCCGGCATCGGATGGGGCTGCGTACTTATGCAAGATGGAAGAGTAATTGCATATGGATCAAGACAACTCTGAAATCATGAACACACTTATCCGACACATGAGTTAGAGTTGGCAGCAGTAGTTCTTGCACTGAAGATGTGGAGGCACTACTTAATGGGAAATCTAGTGCATCTCTACACAGATCATAGAAGTTTGAAGTACATCTTCACACAGAAGGAATTAAATATGAGACAATGAAGATGGTTAGATTTAATTAAAGATTATGAACATGAGATTCACTATCGTCCCGGCAAAGCCAATGTGGTAGCCGACGCACTTAGTCGAAAGTCTCACATTCATAATTTGACCTATTGGTCCTATGGAAGAAGATGAACCAAGTCTACGTGTGATTCCTTATGGCGCTTTGTATAACCTTGCTCTCCTACCTACCATCAGAGAGGAGATTGTAGAGGCTCAGAAGAAAGACAAGGGAATGTATCATATATAGAGGAGAATCCAATGTGGAGAAATGAAATGTTTCCGGGAAGACGAACAAGGAACTTTATGGTTCAAGAATCGAATAGTGGTACCCAGGGACATGGACCTACAGAAAAATATTTTGGATGGGGCTCACTTGTTCAAATATTCCATCCACCCAGGAAGCAAAAAAGTGTACCAAGATCTCCGTACTAAATTTTGGTGGACACATATGAAGAGAGAAATAGCAAAGTATGTGTACGAGTGTGACACATGTCGGAGAGTGAAAGCTGACCACATGAGGAAAAGCGAACTGCTACATCCATTGAAAATACCGGCATGGAAATGGGAGGATCTGAGTATGGATTTCATTGTCGGATTGCCTCTCACCTTTCACAAGCACAATTCCATTCGGGTGATCGTTGATCAGTTAACTAAGTCGGCACATTTTATTCCAGTGCATACCGCTTATAATGCAAAGAAATATGCAGACTTATACATATCTAGAATTATGTGCTTACATGGAGTTCCCCGCACCATTGTATCGGATAGAGGATCGTTGTTTGTTGCTCATTTCTAGGAGCAGCTACATGCATCATTGAGAACGAAGTTAATTCGTAGTTCTGCATATCACCCTCAGACTAACGGACAAACTAAGAGGGTAAATGAGATACTCGAGGATATGTTGAGAGCATGTGCCATACACCACGGTAAAAATTGGGATGACCATTTACCGTTGGCTGAATTCTTGTACAACAACTGCTATCAATCTAGTATCAAAATGGCACCCTATGAGGCTCTCTACGGCAGAAAGTGCCGCACACCACTCAACTGGTGCGAATCTGGTGAACGAGTGGTATATGGGATTGATCTGGTAAATGAAGCCGAAGAGCAAGTAAAAGTTATTCAAGCTAATCTCAAAACCGCTCAGTGTCGACAAAATAGTTATGCGGATAAAAGTCATCATCCTTTAAGCTTCAGCATCGGAGACCACGTGTATCCCCGTGTCTCTCCGATGAAAGGAATTCATCAGTCTGGAGTAAAAGGAAAGTTGGCTTCGCGATTTATCGATCCATTTGCTATCACTGAGAGATGTGGTCCTTTTGCATACAGAGTTGAGTTACTAATAACTCTAGCTGGTGTTCATGACATTTTCCACATATCCCAATTACGGAAATGTCTCAAACCATCTACCGACATCCGTATTGAAGAATTGGAAGAATTGAAACCGGATCTCACCTACGTTGAGCATCCAATCGGGATTATTGATGAAAATTCTCGTGTCACAAGGAGTCGTACGATGTGGTTTTATAAAGTTCTATGGAGTAACCACACCATCGAGGAAGCAATATGGGAGAGTGAAGATTATCTCCGCATGAAGTATCCGGACATGTTATCGTCATATCTCCGGTAATCTTTTACCTCCATCTCTTTTATTTGTAATCTCAAGATGAGATTCTTTTAAGGGGGAAGGAATGAAAAAGCCCTAAATTACAAAGGCAAAGTTCATATGGGAGATATTGAAATTTGGAGGGGAAAAAGAAATTTAACTAGAATCTGAAAAATTCAAACCAATTTAAACCTCAATTGAGAGAATTCAAAAATTCAAATTTAACTCATGTTCAAACTTTGCCAAGATAAAAATATGAGTTCACCATTTCATTGCAAATATTCCAAATAGCACCCCTGCAAATTTTCATAATATTTTGAGCACTCATTGTATGTAATTCAATGGGTACATTGAATTCTAGTCAAATTCAAATTTGAATTTGAATTCCACATGAAACTTATCCAAACTTGAAATACAATTTCAGAATCAGATGCTAGATATTTGTTTCAGCCTATCTACAAAGTTTCATGAATTTTGGACACAAGTTGGTGAGATATTTCTTGGTACAGAGAAGTTTTGAGTGGAGGGGGCTGTGGGACCCACTTGTCATACAGAGATGGAGCTCAGCTGAACGTGTTTCACTTCTCTGCTTCTCCCATGGCGACACCACTCCATTTGCATGTGCCACCTCCTTTCAACTGCCTGTCCACAGCTGCCCTTGCCTTTATAAACCGAGCTGGGTGCCATTTCTTCACACTTCTCCCTCTGGTTGGCATTTCTTCCCTGTTCTTCGTCCGCCTGCCCGGACAGCACCATCTCGCCGTCGATCAAGCTTGCCAGCCAAAAGAAGCAGTGTTGTGCCATGCTCCAAGGAGAGAAAAGTAACCCAACTCGTTTCTCTATCATCTCCATCATTTGGTCTATCGTTTTGCTCAGTGTATTGCTCGTATTTTGAAGTTCTGCGGACCGCCGGTAAACTCCCCTGTTCTGCCGCCTCTGCATCCCTCGACGCCCCGGCGATACAAGCGTCTTCGCGCTTCGATCCTTTAAGGAAAAAGGTTCCCAATCACGCCTAGTTCATGCTCGCAAAGTTTCAGCTTTTGTCATGCCCGCCTTGGTTCTTCACCCAAATTCGGTTTACACGTCCAATAATTATTCGAATTGCTTAGCAAGTAGATTCTAAACATTCTTGCGCACACCCTATCCAAAAACGCCCAAAAGTTATCGACCATGCACATAGGAATCAATGTTCTTACGGCCGCCGGTTGAAAAGCCGTGGGTCACCATCGAACTTGTATATGCAGCCATTGCCACCTCGATAGGAGTTCATTTTGGTCATCCTCGTGATCCCAGGATGCTCCCCAATCAATTTTTGATTGGTTTTAGCCCTTGCCGAAGCGAATTCATGTTGGCCGAAACCCTACTCGCCGCCGCCGCCGTCGTGCGAGCTTTTTCGGACATCCATCGCCGTCGGGAGGATCACCATCGAGTTGCTCGCCTGATTTTAGGTGGGGGCCGTAAGAGTGGAGTACCGCCATGCCCTGGAGCGATCTGCGACGTGGGGCCGCTGTCGGGCGCCGCCTGAGCGCCACCGGCGCGAGGTTGAAGACGACTCGGGGTGGGCCCCGATCGTCAGTCTAACCAATGCGCGCCCGGATCTGGTGTGGACAAGGATCCCATGTGGCTACATCCCTGAACCCTGTGGTCCGGTGTTGCTTAATCCTGATTGGCCCAATTTAAATCCTTTGGGCCCAGCCATTATTCAAACCTTTTCCAATTGAAATTTAAATTCCAGATTTAGTTCCCACTTTGAAAATCCATATCTCCCAGTAGAAATGTCCGAAAATTCCCAAATAAATTTTGTTAGAACCAGCATGAAGAATACATTCCAGTGGTGCACTTGGATTTGTATGAAAGCCCATACGAATTTCTACATAATTCAAATAAGCAAAATGCTTATAGAATTAATTCCTATAGTTCTGCTCTTCGGAAAAATACCAAATTTTTCCAGAGACTCCATTTGAATATCCTTGAACTCCAGTGAATATTTCAGGGTCATTAGACTTCATTTACATGGTCAAATCACCGGTGTATTCTCTACGCACATAAAAATAGTCATATTCATTTAGAATTTGTACAGAAACTTGTGCAAACTTCTAAATTGAATATCTCTCAGTATAAAGCTTCAAAATTTGTCAAACCAAATTTATTTGTTTTATCTTTATCCACACTAACCAGAACTACAACCCAATCTTCATGAAAACCCCTAGTTTTTTCTGTAGAGACCTTCAAATCAAAATCATGTTTGATTTTCATCTAATGATTGACTTCATAGAAAAATCTGAAATTTTGCCAAAATGTTTTTTAGTAAGTTTCTGAATACCTGTAAAAGGTTCAGCTTCATTGGACATTATTAGCCTGGTTCAATCTGAAGATTTTCCTAACTGATCACATAATGCCCAAAAACAACAGAAACAATTCACTAAAATATCCTTACTTGTAAATTCAATATATCACAATATAATTGATAGAAAACTATGAAACAAATTTTCTTAGAACCAGCAAGACCCCCTATGTATGATACAACCACAGGTAGCCATGATACACCTCCAGAATTACAAACAAAATTCAGATAAGGCTAAACACTTAAGAAATTTTGTAGGCCAATATATTCATTTGCTGTATCTGAAACTTACCTGGTTATTCCTTCATGACCGTATGAACTCACTGTAATTTTCTCAGGCTCATACCATCTGTTGAACCTGTATAAATTGAGATCAAATCTCTATGTACAAAACAATATCTATTTCACCTCATATGTCCATTGTCTAAATTCATCTTGTTTCCTTTCTGTTGCTGTCCAGTCTAGCAACATAACTTCAAGTCCTAACTAATATAAATCCTTCTTGAGTTATAATCAACTTCAATTTTCATAATAAGTAATTACAATCTCTTAATTGCATATCATTTCGATACTGTTCGCGACGAAGGTGGCCAACGAGAAGCTTAACCTGGAGGAGAGGAATTCTCTATTGGATCTGCTGTGGCGTGAATTCTCGGCGAAAGCTACTAACTGATCGTCACAGACTTTTATCGCAACCGAAAGGCAAGCCCCGATTTGCATTTAAGTGCCCTTTTAAAGTTTTTCTTTTATACACACTGTATTGAATAGTCTTGATATGTGCATTAGGTCTATGTTGATTGAATACCCCACATGCATGACAAAATAATCCTTAAGGTGGATGGGTAGTATAAGACTCCCTCGAGTTATATTGCTATGCTTAATGTTTAGTTAGAAGATCGGTAGAAGTCGAGTATGTTTGATACTACTCGCGAGATTGGTCACATTTTATTAATCACAAGTCAAGTAGTTGAATTCTACTTGCGAGAGAAGTCAAGTGAGGGAAACCTACTCGCGAGTTGTTACCATAACATTAACTCTTCAATATGAGATGTGGACGAGGATTTGTGTAGGTTGGTTTGCCCACATCGTGCCTGGGTCGGTAATGGCGAGGTAGGTGTTGGGTAGATGGATTTGTAGACCCGTTTGTGTCGGTTAAAGCCCGTCTCGTGCTTGGCCCTGTTGGACGAGTTTAAACTGTATCAGGTGCATACTGCCTATATGGAACCCAGGAAACCGATGTACCTTGAGGATCCTATGTTGGAACCTTTTCAATCGGCTTAAGCTGTCGGCTGTTAGTACAGTGGGATGAACTCACTCATGAACATCTCACAGCGGAGGTGCACCTTGAGGGGAGCTCACTGTTCGGGTCGATCAAACTGTTTTGATGTGGTTGAATTTGGGGAAAGGTGGCTGCGTACGACATCAGGGGAGTGTGTTGTTGCAAATCCGAGTATGGGCATACATGTCGTGCAGTCCGGGTGTTTTTTATTCGAATCACCGTCGCTTGCGGTTATGGATTGAGCATACTTGGACACTAAGTCTTGACGTAGTAAGAAAGAGAAATGGAAAGATTATGAATATGCTTCTATAAATAATTCTTTGTATTGAAATCTTGGCTGCTATAGAGATAGCATAATTAAAAGTACAATTTTCAAACATTTAACTTGGATAAGGCTTATGCAACCTTGAGCAAGTATCATCGTGGACAAAGCGTTTCTTGTTTGATTGTGGAATTCAAAATGATGCTATACCCATGGATCACGTATGCTACTTTAAAACTGACCACTAAGGATTTACTTTTGGCGAGTCCATTCCTGCAAATTAAGCTTCCCAGCCTTTAAAGTTTCTAGCATGTAGAGTTTCATGTTTAGGTGAGACGGTTAAGTCTTGCTGAGCCTTTTGCTCACGGTTGCTATATTGTGGTTTTTGCAGGTATTTTAGCTTATGCTTATGTTATGGTTGTCCGTGAGACCTTGAGCTTGCTGAGATGTATCTCTCACGGAAACCATGCCACTGCTCTCTGTTTCGTGTTGCTAGTGAGAAGCGTCCGTGGGCATGGACGACTTCTCTTGTGCATATCTAGTTGAGAGTATGAGTATGTATTTTCCGCTGCGTTGTATATTATGTTGTAAAAGAGGATCATCTTGTGAAATAAAATATTTGTGTTGGTTATTTTGTAAGACTTCTCTTGTGTGTTGTTGGGTGCCGCATCGTACGGCACCACCCAATGCGATTCCTGGAATGTGCAGACCCCGGTCCCCATAATTGGTTGTTGGGTAATTGCCTTAATTGGGCACAAGAACTTCATTCCCAACCTCAGAGGAGCCCAAGTGGACCCCACCTTGGCCCCTACATGTCTCCCACCGAAATCCACTTGGAATTCACCCCAAAACTATACCTCTCCATACCTATATAAACAACCAATACCCTCACCTCTCCAACCTTTGAGAAAAACCCTAGCTGCCGTTCCATGATCATGTGATGCCATCAAGAAGGAGCCCAGGAGCAAGGAGAAGGAGAAGAAGAAGGAGAAGGATCCATCAAGCTCGACCTTCATTAACTTTTCGACAATTGACGTTCTTCATCATCAAATCTTCATCAACTCATCTCCATCAACCCTAGATCGTCAAGATTCAAGTGTTGTATCCAATCATCAACCCTTGGATCTCTAGACACGTGGTACACCCTCTACATCCACTTTTCCACATGAAATTGACCCCCGATTCCTGCTGATCAAAAAACCCAAAAATTCACAGTTCTAATCAGGGCGTACTAGTCCGGCCCTGATACCGGACTTGTCCGGCCTCCAAATTTGTATTGCGCTGAATTGAGTCTAAATTGATTCAAATCAATTCCAAACATGTTCTAAACTATTGTAACTAGTTAGTAAACATTAATAGCGACTCAATAACAAGTTTTACTTCACAATTGCATTAATCATTCATATCATGCATATTGAGTAATATATGAGCATTTATGGATTGCAATGTTTGTTTTGCATGTTTGTCGTGCGGAATAGAAGGTCTTGCTATAGAGAGTGCTTTTGAGGACCTTCATAACCAAAATTTTAAAGCTTTCGATCCAAACCAAGCTCTAGAGCGAGGCAAGTGTCCTTGATCATTTTGATTCAGATTTTTAAATGTTTTGTTTGCAAAATTTCATGCTTATGTCAATTGATGGGAAAACCCACTTATAGGAGTTTACTAGCTTTGTATGACCACCCTTGTCGCTTGAACACAATGTAGAGAGTCGGGAAGGGTGTTTTACACTTTTGCATCGCTATAATCAAATTGGGTTTGGGAAACGATCATATTACTTAATTATGAGCTATTGAACACTTTATTGATGGGAATTGATAATAACGACCCTTTAGCAACATGGTGCCTATGGATCTAAGCAAGCCGGTTATGTGGAATGCGTTGGACTGTTTTGGTGATTTTGCTTGATTTAGATCTAAGGACCAGTTCGAGGAGTGACCATCTAGGATTTACAGTGCCACCATAGGGCCAGGTATGGGTGCGGCTAAGCTGACTAATTAGTGTTTTGCCAGTACTATTTGGACCATTAAGAATGCTCGGGGAAGGGGTGGTCGGGGTTTGTAGAGATTGGTGAGACTACCCTGGGATCCGAATGGCTCAAGAGGGGCCCCTTGGTTGGATGTGCTCAGTTGGAGACATCACCACCGATGAAATCTCAACGGGGTCTAAATATGATAGTAATCACTTTGTAAATGCTATTTTGTGATCTCTTGGCTACACACCAAAGGAAGTGTGAGACGGCATAATTGAGATTCCAAAGTCATCAAAAGGTGATGAAATCACGAACTTGTGGGTAAAGTGGTATAACCCTTGCAGAGTTTGTTTAAAATTATTATGATAGCCATGCTCCTAGTTATGACCAACCTGGACCCTCACATGATTCGAGTTATGGACCTTGAACATGGTTTAATAGCTGGAACTGGATTGGGAATTGGTAATGGTTTATTAATTGATTTTGTCATATGAAACCGATGAAAATGAGACAGATGAGCAGTTATGAATTGATTATGGTTTATTGTTGCCGGTATTGGTTATTTAAGTCAAAATTGATGTTATTTGGGTTAAATTGGGAAGGGCCACATTTAATGATGGTATAATTGCATTTTCAACTATTTTGAATGTAGTTTTATGCAGTTAGCCATTGATTATTATCATTCCTTGTTTAAGCTACATGTCATACTTTCCCACACTTGCTGGGTATGACATGTGCTCACCCTTGCTAGTCCCCCCAACAAATTCAGATGCAGGCGTCGACGTGGAGTACCAGGACGTCTTTGAGGAGTTCTAGGCTTGTGTGTTACCATCAAGCTTGCATGTGGAGTTTGGAGTCTTAGTGTTTAGTGTTTTTCGCTGCAGTCTTCTAGAGCTTGTATTCAAGACTATTTGGTTTGTAATAAGGTACTATTATTAGTATTTTTATTCAAGACATGGTTTTATTTGTTTATCCTTTGTGAATCACTTGTGTATGTGTGTTAAACATCTTGGACACACATAGGCATCATGCTTGGTTCATTTTCGGAACCGGGTGTCACAGACCCTGACCCAAGTGTGGGGTCTGGTCAAGTTTTGGGGTCGAAGGTCGACCCACTAGGGTTTCGAGACTGCTTGGAACAAACAGGAGCAGGGGACGAACGATCATGAGAAAATGTCATACAGTGCGCCTACGGGGGTAACTGGATACCTTTGACTTCTCCAACATGTCGTGTCCGAGTCCCAACTCGGTGAGTTAGCGACAACCCCCCAAGGGTCAACTATGAGCCTCCTGGGCCCTCCAAAGGCTTGGGATCCGTGTGAATGTGTTAAGTAGGATGTCATGAAATGAGAGCACCGAGCCCCAATCTCAATTACCCTCAAAATAAGGTGTTGGGATTTGATCGCCTTTACATTTGGAGATGACAGGGTTTCACTCGAATTACCCTAATGGAAAGATCACATTAGCTCGGAAGCCCGACTAAGGTCGGGTTCCCGACTCTTTTCCCTTCGAGCCGAGGATAGCGCGCCGAAGGATACGATACTGTCGATGCCCTACATACCAGGTATCCCTTCGTACCAGAAGAAGACGCGTTGAGTTCCACCATCCAGTATTGTGGACTTCCAAGGGCAACACGTGTCCCTCAGTGCCGGACCTGCCTCCCTCCTTAGGGTGGCTCCGGTGCTACCATGTGTCCTGTAGTGTCGGACCTACCTCCCTTCATAGGGTGGCTCTAGTGCTGCCACATGTCCTGCAGTGTCATACCTGCTTCCCTCCAAAGGGTGGCTCCGGTTCTGCAGCGTGTCCTAGAGCGCCAGACCTGCCCCCCAACAGGGGAAGCTCCAGTGCTGCCACGTGTCTAGTAGCTCCGGACCTGCCTGCCTGCAGAGGGAAGCTCTAGATATACCACGTCTCACACGCCCAGACCTATGTCTGCAACAGGAAGACAGTGGGAACTCTAATGGTGCGGACTTTCAAGTGCTATCAATCGACCGTTACAAGACGTGGTCAACGCATTATTAATGCTATATTAATGACGCATGATCAGAACACTATCAAGACCTGTAATGCTGTTATTATGACACGCTATCACACTATTAGCCACCCTTATTATAGTCGGGGCCACCTATCAGGTCATGGCACAAACTGCAATAGCCAGTCCTTAGCATATAAAAGTGTTGCACTGCACAGTAGAAGCTAAGCCAAGAACAAGCAACTGATTCCGGGCTAAGCACAGACTTATACAACTCATACAAACAACACCCCGTGGAGTATGGTATTACGCTCAAGTGGCCCAAAGCACGTAAAATTCTCTGTGTTCACCCTTGTTCTTGATCTTGATTAGCGCCTCGCTAAATACGAACCTCCGTGGACTACTTCTTAGTAGTACTAGGGGAAGTGTCTTAGTCTACACTTCGACATTTGGCGCGCCAGGTATGGGTGCTTGGCTCAAGATCTCCAAGATGGTGAATTCATTTGCTGCTTCCAATGGACCGACTACACAAGCCTTTGGAGGAAATCCTTCCCATGTTCAGCTGCCGACCAACATTGTTGTCCCGGCGGAGTTCATTCCACCACAACCACCAACTGCTGCAGCAGCCAACGCTGGACAATAGGATGGTGAATTTGCATCGGTCAAAACATCAACGAATAACCCAGAGAACACGTTGAACGCAGCTTGGACTCTGCTTCAACGTCCTCCAGTGTTGGGAGCTCCTCCGGCAGTGCTCGAATAGCGGCACGTTGATGTTGACCACCTGGTTGCAGTCGCAGCCACTGTGCTCAACAACCAAGGTCTGACCCATACAGCGTCGCATCCGAGAAGACGTGCGCCTTCTTAGTGAATGTGGCCTAGAGGGGGGTGAATAGGCCTTTTAGAAATTTGTCGGAACCTACAACACTTAACAACCAGATCAAAACTAGAGATATCGGACTAGTCTGGTAAAGTACGGACTAGTCCGGTGTGTACCGACTAGGTTGATTAAGTTTGATCGATTGATTTGATTCTACGATGTATGCAGCGGAAATATATAGTTATATTAAATGTTGCAAGATGATGTACTAGGATATATCACAATTCAATCTTATACTTAATGATTCAATGTAAAGTAAGCAATATTGATTCAAACCCTAGATTGTTGTGATGAATAAGAACGATGAATACAAAGCAAGACACAAGTGATTTATCCCATGGTTCGGCTCCCACAGATGCAACCTACATCCACGTTGAGGAGTCCACGAAAGGACCGGGTCTTCTCCAACCCTACCCTCGTCGGATCGCCATGAAGGCCAATCCTCTTCCACTTATCACAATGGGGTGAATAACCGAATTCAAGGGGCCTTCTCACACGTTGAGGGATCCCCTCGATTACAACAAGAAACACCACCAAGAACACACTCAAAATATTACAATGAAAATCACAGGAGTGTGTTAGACAATCAAACCAAGAGCTCAATGAGTGCTGAACGTGTCTCTCTAATGTTCTAGAGTGTATCCTTAAAGGATTGATCTTTGTTGCACTAAATTTCATGGAGGGATGTGTTTTGAGGCTCTTGGGAGGTGTGACGGCGCTAGGGTTCGAGAGAGGTTAAAGTTAGGCTGTGCACCTCTATTTATATGGGGTTTCTAAAAGTGACAGTTAGGGTTTAGAAAGATCGGACTAGTCCGTGGTTGACACCGGACTAGTCCGGTGTGCTATGTATAGCAAACCCTAAGTGTCCTGAAATATCGGACTAGTCCAGCTAGGAGCGGACCTGTCTGATTTTGCTTCTGGAAATCTTCGTACTAGTTCGATAGACATCAGACTTGTCCGGACAGTGAAACACTAAGTGGTTATGAGGACAAGTCCGCACTTGGAGAACTTGTCCGCTTTAGGTTGGAGAGTTTTTCGGACTAGTCCGTGCTAATATCGGACTTGTCCGATTGACATCAGAAAGATATCGGACTAGTCCGGTGTGTGATCGGACTTGTCCGATTTTGTGTGACTTGTGAAGTGTTTTGAGGACTAGTCTGCTCTGGGGAGGACTAGCCCAATTCTAGTCAGAGAGATATCAGACTAGTCCAATGGATATCGGACTTGTCAGATCTTGTGCAGAAAGGACATCGGACTAGCCCGGTGTTAGTCGGACTAGTCCGGTCGTGTATAACTTTGTTAAATGTGTGTGTTTATTTGTGATTGAGCTCTTGGGGTGTGTTTACTTAACACACTCCACACACAATGATCTACTACTCTTGTTCCTTGAGCTCTTCTCCACATTGCTCCTCATTCTCCCTTCTTTTTTGCACTTTGCTTATTTTCACATTAAAACATGTGCTCATCTCAACAAAGTGGTTAGGATCTCATTTGCTGGTCATGAATCATCCAAAACCCACAAAGGATTCCTAAATGCACTTTCAATCTCCCCCTTTTTGGTGATTGATGACAACCAATCGAGAGTTCACAAAATGTGATAAAAATTGAGATTTTCATAAAGTATGCACATATGAGTCTAAAATACATCAAGCAATGAAAACATAATCCATATGTGCATTCTTTATGGTGGGATGCATGAGTAAGTACAATGAAACAATGAGAAAGACATAATTGACATTAATCAATCAAAACCAAGCATATATGTCATTATAGGAACAACAACACAGTTTTCAACAATTACTTCTCAAGTAGATCAAAATAATGCATCACAAGACCATAATCATCATAAGAACATAGTAAAAGCTTTACAACCCACAAAATTGTCAAAAAGCATAAAAGAGAGCTCTCTCTCCTCGCATCCTACAGCTAAGACTAAGACTCTCCCTCAGTCTCTCCCCCCTTGGCATCAAGACACCAAAAAGAAGGAGAAGAGGGACCTAAAGTCTTCACTCCTCGCTGTCGGTCCTCTCATCGTCTTCATCATCGTCTTCGGGCTGATGATGAGGAGGAGGAGGTGCGGAGCCACTCGAGCCCCCAATGCCAAAGTAGGAAAGCTCAGAGGGGGTCAAGGGCCCGAGCTCGGTAAAGTCTGAATCGGAATCATCGGAGATCACTGGAGGTCCAATGGGCTCGATCTCCAGTTTCTGGCATATTTGCTTCACATTGGCCTTGACATACTTCATGTCTTCCTTTCTCTTCTTGTTCACCCTGTGGGCCCTCACTTCGGCATTTTTGCAGGAAGCAAATATAGCAGTCAAGTATTTGAAGATGCCACTTGCAGATCCTTTTTGAGGAGCTGCCCTAGTGGCAGGGGCAGCCCTGGCATCTTCACTTCTTCTTGCCGGAGCCTCAGGACTAGAGGTCGGAGAAGGAGCAGCCTGTATGCTTGGCTTCTGAGGCATCTAGGGCCTCAATTGAAGGTGCTCCACATCTTTCACAAACTCTATGCCAGTGACTTTCTCAATCATAAACATCACATATGGAGCATAGACACAAGACCTGTTGGGGGTGCACGAAATGTTCACCATGTCATTCCAAATATAGTCCGCCACATCAAACTGATGGTCCTTGCTTATGACCCTCATCGGGGTCTGGAGATAGCCCTGCACACTCACAGCATCTCCATCCTTGGGAGCAATAGTATTCCTCAAGACTCTGTTCAGAACCACAAAGAAAGGCTTCATGTTCTTTGTGGAGGGAGGGTTGAACTTTGAGTTTGGCTCATAAAGGAATTTCATCCTGTCCTTCTCAATGACACCTATGTTGTGGATGATCAAGCTGTCATTTGGTTGAGGTGTCAAGGTGAAGCAAGCTTGCAAAATCTTCTTGAGTTATACTGTACTTGTATCCGTGAGTCATCCAAGTAACACTCTCTTTATCTTCACACGAGAAGTGGCATGTCGCAAAGAATTGCGCTATGACCTCGTCATTCCAATTGTTTCTGAAGGCAAAAAGGTCTTTCAGTCCATGTCTCTCATTTGCTTCCACCACTTCAATGAACGGGGAGCAGCCCTTTTTCTCAAAATGTGCCCAACCAATCCATTGACTGCGCACTACTAGTGTCTTCATTGGGAGGTACACAGATTTGTAGAAACCTGCATGGAAATTGCTCCAAAATCTGCCATCGGCAGCTTGCTTCGGACGGTCATACCAATCAATGCTTATGAACTTCGCTGCCGAGTCACTGCCCTTTCCATTGAATCTGTCATCAGTGGGGTCCCTGACCCCTTCCCTTGGAGCATGCAGCCTCAGGGGGCCAACTGGGCCCGTTGCTATTCCCTTGCCCTTGCCCTTAGCTTGGCGAGGGCCACTTGTTGCTGCAGTTTCCTTGGAGGCTGGATTCTTGGCAAGCACCTTCCTCTAAGCCTGAGGAGGAGATGGATCTGGCTCAGAAGGTCGCTCTTGGCGTTTCTTGTCGAGGGCCGAGGTGCCACCTCGTGGACCATCTCGGCCTCAAAATTGGAGATCCCGTCGTTTGAGCTCAACATGTCCTGAGAATGAATTGTGCAAGACATGAATAAAAATGGATTATTCAAGGCATGGGTGACAAAGGATAATAAGGAATTGCGTTGAGGAATTGACAGGTTAGGTTTTGAGTTCAGAAAAATCGGACTTGTCCGGTGTACAGGCACGGACTAGTCCTGGGTGATCAGACTTGTCCGTGAATGGACTGGACTAGTCTGGTATTCATCCTCAAAAACCTAGGCAACTAGACAAATGGTGATTCCTAATGCACAACTAGCTTAGCATAAACGTAATACATCAAGGAGGCATGTATATAGTGAGGAATGCTAGGCTATTCGATCAACAATGAAGAAAATAAGGATTTCTAGGGATTGGGCAAAAATTACCGAGGAATTCGCTTGATTCTCAAAGAAGGAGGTGTTGAAGGCCGGACAAGTCTGAGAACTTCAATCTCCGAGGGAGGAAGCTTGATTTCCACGCAAATGTGGAGCTTTTGGTGGAGGGGATGCAAAATCACCTTGGGAGCTCGAGTTTGAGAGAGAGAACGCATGAGGCAAGAGTGGAGGTGAGAGGATTAGGGTTTGGCGGCGGCTAGGGTTAAGGACACAAAAAATCGGACGAGTACGAACTTTTCTAGAGGCTATATCGGACTAGTCCGTGGTCTACCGGACTAGTCCGGCCTAACCGGCACTCTACGGACTAGTATGCATGGGCGGACTAGTCCGGGTAACCACGGACTAGTCCGTGGTCACCAGGCAAGAATTTCTTAGCCCATTAATGTAGGATCTAAGAGCACGTGAAAATCTACCAGAGAGGGGTGAATGGTAGATTTAAAAATCTTATGCAGCGGAAACAATTAAACCCCCACCCCTTCGGCAGAAAAACGATCTGTTAAATAAATCGTGTGTGAGAGTAATCTAAACGTGTTTCACCATGACAAAAGTGATAGATATCAGAGAGAATCAATTCACGAAGACAACACAATAAGAATCACTCAAATCCGTCGAGAAAAACTCAAGTTATGATCGAAAGATCAAACAAAGGTCAAGCTGCCCTACCCAAGAAAAAAAACAGTTCTGGAAAGCTGCAAAGAAAATCGTTTAGATCATAGACCACAAATCTAATGACCGTGAAATTTTTACAGATGATATATAATCAAGTTTCGAAGAAAACCCAAAAATAATCACGTCAATTGGATCTGTAAAACTCGATTTATGATAAAACCACCAACGAAAGGTAGTGCTGTCCAGAAACTCGACGAGTAAAACTTGTCTGAAACAAGTCGGACGAACAAGACACAAAAGTTCCTTCAAACTGCGAATTTTATTCAATAGAACACAAGAGGAACAGCCCCAAAGTCGTGCACCACGAGCTCTGGGCTCCCTTGCTTATATAACCAGCTCGAAAGCCAAATCAACTCAGATCAGGAACCTAATACTACTCTGTTCACGAATCGTAACTTTCCATAACTGCTTAGGATTCTTCTATACGCAGATAGAAGCAATCTTAAGACTTCCAAATACCTTAGGAACGTATCCCACATTCCTAAACAACTCAAATTCGTGACCCACACGAAATTCTATCATAACCAACTCAAATCTTTCCATATTTGAGTCAAACCCGACTCAGCCGCAGCCTGAGTCCATAACCTAGTCGGTTGGACCTTTCCGACCAACTCTTTACGTCCACATCTCTTCATCACGTCTCGTAACCATGTAGCCACATCCATGCACTCCTTGCACACGTGCAAACATCTTCCAATGACGTCCACGATACCTTCACATGCATTGTTCTTGATTCAATCATGCGGTGCAACCTCCTGATCAGCTCAACCACAATTCCTCCTGAATTTCGTTGTTGGAACCTCATCTCCTCCCTGAGACTAGTCCAATGGATCCCGTCACCAGCCATGTCTTGAACTCAAGCAACACCTGCACATGAATAAACAATCAATCCATACGAGCCCAAGTCCTCGACTTGACTCACGTCAGTTCTGAACAAAACACCTTACATGAGAACCTCACATAAGCATGTTGCAAAACCACAGTAACATGATATCATCCATATCAACCAAAAATGCACCAAAGACTTAGCAAATGAATACTAATCAATCTTTTCAGAGATTTAAAGGAAGTACAAAACATTTCAAATGAAAAACAGAAGCATTGCGGTCAAGTTCCGGACCTTGCCAGAGCAACCCGAACCTTGAGCCGAAACTAACAAAAGCTAGTGGAACCTAGCGCCGGAACTTACCAAAACTAGTATAACCAAGTAAACCCAAAAGTCGGAGCTTACAAAACTAGCAGGATCTTAATAATAAAGGTGTTTTGGCGATATTCAAAACTTTTATCGTCAAAGCAAGTGTATTCACTACAAGCCAATGTATTCAGCACACATAGGTCTTACAATTAATAAATATTTGAAGGTACATATTTAGAAAATTGGGAGGCAAATCAAATCAAATAATCTTGATGAATATGATCAGTAAGCATACAACAATTAAGAAATGACCATAATTCACCAAGATCTAGTAATTGACATAGTTTTCCGGAGAAAATTGAGAGAGATGATTTTCACAATCCAATCAACATATTTTGAAGAATTCATACAGGTCTGCAACATTTCAAGCCACATTCCGAGCATCAAGGATGTTTAGTTCATTTCTAAGATCGCAAAAGTGTTTTTCATCAAGTGGCTTGGTGAATATGTCGGCAAATTGTTTTTCGGTGTTGACATGGGAGATGGCTATATCTCCTGTCATGGAGTGGTCTCTCAAGAATTGATGTCTTATGTCTATGTGTTTGGTTCTAGAGTTCTCAACAGGATTATGGGAAATTTTAATGGCACTCTCATTGTCACAAAGGAGTGGAATACGGTTCATATTGTAACCATAATCCCTTAGAGTTTGTCGCATCCAAAGGAGTTGTGCACAACAACTCCTGGCTGCAACATACTCCGCATTGGCTGTGGATAAGGCAATGGAATTTTGGTTCTTGTAGGACCAAGAAACTAGAGATCTCCGTAGGAATTGGCATGTACTGGAGGTATTTTTTTCTATCTACCTTGCATCCGGCATAATCTGCATCTTAGTAGCCAATGAGGTTGAATTTGGATCCTTTTGGATACCAAAGACAAAGGTTGGGTGTATGAACTAAGTATCTCAAGATCCTTTTTTACGGCTGTCAAGTGACACTCCTTAGGATTGGCTTGAAATCTTGCACACAAACATACACTCAACATAATATCTGGCCAAGATGCACATAAATAGAGTAGAGATCCAATCATGGAGCGATATACCTTTTCGTCGATGCTAGGTCCATCTCATTGAGATCCAAGTGACCATTTGTTGCCATGGGAGTCTTTATAGGCTTTGCCTTTTCCATTCCAAACTTCTTTAGTATGTCTTGAGTGTACTTGGTTTGGCTTATGAATGTCCCTTCCTTTTGTTGCCGCACTTGGAATCCCCAGAAATACTTTAGCTCTCCCATCATGGACATCTCAAACCTATCTGTCATGATTTTACTAAATTCCTCACAAAAAGATGGGTTAGTTGAACCAAAGATTATATCATCAACATAGATTTGACAAACAAAAAGATCATTGTCAAAATTCTTCGTAAATAGTGTATAATCTACTTTGCCAATGTTAAAGCCATTTTTAATTAAGAAATCTCTAAGGCACTCATACCAAGCTCTAGGAGCTTGTTTGAGGCCATAGAGAGCCTTATGCAATTTAAATACATGGTCGGGGGACTCTTCGTCTTCAAACCCAAGGGGTTGCTCCACATACACCTCCTCCTTGATTGGTCCGTTGAGGAAGGCGCTTTTCACATCCATTTGATAGAGCTTGAAATCATGGTGAGTAGGATATGCAAGTAATATTCTAATAGATTCAAGTCTAGCTACAGGAGCAAAGGTCTCATCGAAATCCAAACCTTTGACTTGTGAATACCCTTTGGCCACAAGTCGTGCCTTGTTCCTTGTCACCACCCCGTGTTCATCTTGTTTGTTGCGGAAGACCCACATGGTGCCGACAATGTTCGCAATTGGGTCTTGCAACGAGTTCCCACACCTCTTTCCACTTGAAGTTGTTCAATTCTTCTTGCATTGCCACCACCCAGTCTAGATCATTCAATGCATCCTCAACCCTGCGTGGTTCCAGAAAGGATACAAACGAATAGTGCTCACAAAAGTTATCTATGCGAGATCTAGTGGTTACTCCCTTTTGGATGTCACCGATGATATTGTCGATTGGGTGATCCCTTTGGACGCATTGGTGTACTCTTGGGTGTGGCACTTGAGGTGTTGTATCTTCATGATCATCTTCTTCTCCCCCTAAATGGTTTTACTCGTTGATTTGTTGATCATCTTCATATTCTTGTGATTGATCTTGTGTGGAAGCTCCCCCTTGATCGTTGACCTCCTCTTGTGGTTCATCTTCCTCATGCACATGTAGAGGTAACTCTTGTGGTCGAACTTCGCCTAACGCCATTCTTCACAATGCTTGGCAAGGCGCTTCTTCTTTATCTAGAATACATAGATCAACTTGCTCCTTTTGGGAGCCATTAGTTTCATCGAACACTACATCACATTCTACTTCAACAAGTCCGGAGGTCTTGTTGAAAACACGATAGGCGCAAGTGTTCGAATCATAACCAAGCAAGAAACCTTTATCGGACTTTGAGGTGAACTTTGAAGTCTTAGGCTTCTTGTTCAAGATATAACATGGAGAACCGAAAACTCGAAAATATGAAATATTAGGCTTGTTACCGGTAAGTAGCTCATAGGATGTCTTCTTGAGTAGTCGATGAAGATAAAGTCGGTTTATGGTGTGGCAAGCGGTGTTAATCGCTTCTGCCCAAAATCAATCCGAGGTCTTGTACTCATCGAGCATTGTTCTTGCCATGTCTATGAGTGTTCGGTTCTTTCTTTCAGCAACTCCGTTTTGTTATGGGGAGTACGGAGCTGAAAACTCGTGCTTTATGCATACTTCATCTAGGTACTCCTCCGCTTGTGTGTTCTTGAACTTCGTGCTATTGTCGCTTTGAATGTTCTTGATTGTCAATGAGAATTCATTTTGAGCTCCCTTGAAGAACTTCTTGAGTATTCCTTGTGTTTCTGACTTGTCATGCAAAAAGAAAACCCAAGTGAAGCAAAAAAAATCATCAACAACTACTAAACCATATTTTTTACCGCCGATGCTTATGTAGGCAATTGGACCAAATAAGTCCATGTGAAGTAGCTCGAGCGGTCTTGTTGTAGTCATGACATTCTTGGCGGGGTGAGGTGCTCCAACTTGCTTCCCTGCTTGGCACACGCTACAAGGCCTGTATTTCTCAAACACAACATCCTTTAAACCTCGGATGTGATCGCCCTTGAGGAGTTTTTGAAGGTTCCTCATACCAACATGCGCTAGCCATCTATGCCATAGCCAACCCATGTTGGTCTTTGCAATCAACTATGTGTCAAGTTCGGCTTTATCCTTGTTGAAGTCAACAAGATAGAGCTTTTCATTTAACATACCCTTGAATGCAATGGAACCATCACTCCTCCTAGAAACGGCCACACCCTTGTTAGTGAACAAGCAATTATAAACTTTGTCACATAATATAGATATGGACAACAGGTTATAATCTAAGGAATCAACATGTAATACATGAGAAAGTGTGTGTTTAGATGATATGGCAATTTTACCGGTACCGAGCACCTTCCCTTGACTATTGTCTCCTAAGTATATGCCCTCATTTGGATCCTCATTTTCTTCATATTCAACGAACATTCTTCTTTATCCGGACATATGGTTGGTGCAGCAACTGTCTAGCACCCATTTAGATCCACCGGAGGAATAGGCCTACAAAAACAATTTAAGCCTTGGTTTTAGGTACCCAAGCTTGCTTGGGTCCTCGGAGGTTAGTCACAAGAGATTTGGGCACCCACACATGAGATTTGGTGTTCTCATGGCGTGGCCCAACATAATGAGCATAAACTTTGCCAAAATTATTTCTCATTAGGACATATGATGCATCAAAAGTTCAAAATAGTAACTGTTGTTGTTTGTATACAGGACTAGTCTTGGAGGGCGGACTTGTTCGGACCCTGACCGGACTAGTCCAGCGGTCATGCATGTTGTACTCATTAATTTTTTATTTTCCAGTTTGGAAGACCCCTCCTTTTACAAAGACATTGCTAGCCCTGTTATTCTTATGGCTTCTAGCTTGTTGCTTTTTACCATAAGAATAACCAATGCCATATTTGACATTTGGAGGTATTGTGACCAAGTATGCACTACGTGCATATTTGATCTTCTCCTTGTCAAATATGCCACTTTGGACAGGATGCTTATCCTTTGTAGAGGTTGGCTTGTCTTTCAAACTGATATCAACTTTATCACATGTACAAGTAGAAGCAACTTCAGTTTTAATGAGTTGAGAAGGTGAACTTGAAGAGGATGAAGGGTCACCTTGCTTGAGTGACTCAACTTGCACTTCAAGGATCTTGTTATCCTTGATTAGGTTAGCAAGTTCTTCCATTATTGCAGCATTTTAGTCGTTTAACTCCAAGCAAGCTTCCTTGCTTGAAGCTAACTCAACCGCTAGTGACATGCTTCGCTCCTTTTCAAGCTCTAGAAGATGGTCAAGTTTGACATGTTCCTCCTTTTGGGATATAATCATGTCCTCTTGACGATGTATCAACCTCTCCTTTTCAACTAGTTGATCAAGTAAAAATTTCATTTTTGTGGCAGTTTTTCTATCTAATCCAATAAGCATATCCTCATTATCACTATTGATTTCATCATCGCTAGAATAGGAATGCATGCAAGGGGGTTTGGTGTTTACCTTGCGTTTACCTTCCTTTGCCATGAGGCAAGTGCCATTTCCCTTCCATGCGCCGAGTGTAGGGAAGAGAGTAGACTTCTTGGATGTCTTCTCGATGGCTATGCCTGCCATCTCTTCTTCTTCGGATGATGAGGACTCATCATTTGACTCCCACTCTTTCCCTATGTGAGCTTGTTCGGCTTGTTTCTTCTTCTTGAAGAATTTCTTGGGTTGAGGCTTGGCTTCTTTGGTCTTCTTCTTGTTCTCTTAATATGGGCAATCAACTATAAAGCGGCTATACTCACCACAATTATAGCATGCCCGCCTCAACTCTGGCTTTGTTCTTTCCTTGTACTTTCCTTCGCTTGATTTAGCACCTTGTCTCTTCTTCATCATTCTCTTGAATTTCTTCATGAACAATATCATGTCTTCTTCATCTAATTCACTGCTCTCATCAACATTGTCTTCTTCTAGCTGAGTTTCTCGAGCTTCTTTAGATAGGGGCTTGAGGGTGGACTTCAAAGCAACCCCTTTCTTCTTTGCCGAGGTGAGGTTGACAATTTCCTTGACATGCTTTTCTTGTTTTTCCATCATCTTGAAATTGATGATTTTTCCAAGTAATTCATCCGGAGTCATTTTCTTGTATCCAGGGCTTTCTCTAATCATTGAGCATAGGGTGACGCTGCGAGGCATGAAAGCTCTAAGGATGAGCTTCACCACCTCGTGGTCATTCTACTTCTTCCTTCTGTATGATCGAACCTTGTTGATGAGTGTCTTTAATCGGTTGTACATATATTGGGGTGACTCGTCTTCTTCAATTGCGAATCTTCCTAATTCGCCTTCGATCATTTTGATCTTTGCTTCACGCACATGTCAGTTAGCTTCATGTGCAATTTGCAATGTGTCCCATATCTCCTTAGCAATCTTGAGTCCATCCACCTTGGTGAACTCGTCCCGACTGAGCAAAGAGGTAGTTACTGCCGCGACTTGAGCATTTCGGTGAATTGCGTGCTCTTGGCTTGGTGTGAGTTCTTCGTCGTCGTCCGGGATATCTATTCCTCTGCACACAATATGCCAAAGACTTGGATTGAGAGTGATTAGATGCATTTTCATATTTTTCCTCCACATTGAATAATCACTTCCGTCAAAATGTGGGGCTTTTCCAAGTGGGATAGACAAATAATGATTATTGTTGGAATTGAGACGATCATAGTTGAAAGGATATCGGGAGTAGTCGGTGTGACTACTCCCCTTCTTCTTCTCTTCAATCTTTACTTTCCCTTTGCAAAGTGTCTTCTTTCTTAGAAGCGCCTTTAGTTCTAGTGTCTCCTCATCGTCGTCCTCGAAGTCTTGAATGGCTTCGAGGATCTTCTCCACTTTTTGGTTCTTGCCATCATCAACCTTTTCTTGATTGTTGCTCTTGTGGATTGCTTTCATGTCCGACATGATCTCTTCGAGCGGTTAATCTCTTTCTTGAAGAACCTTGCTCTGATACCAATTGAATGTAACCTAGAGGGGGGAAGGGGTGAATAGGCCTTTTTGAAATTTGTCGAAACCTGCAACACTTAACAACCAGATCAAAACAAGAGATATTGGACTAGTCCGGTAATGTACGGACTAGTCCAGTGTGTAACGACTAGGTTGATTAAGGTTGATCGATTGATTTGATTCTACGATGTATGCATCGGAAATATACAGTTAATTTAAATGTTGCAAGATGATGTACTAGGATATATCACAATTCAATCTTATACTTAATGATTCAATGTAAAGTAAGCAATATTGATTCAAACCCTAGATTGTTGTGATGAATAAGAACGATGAATACAAAGCAAGATACAGGTGATTTATTCAGTGGTTCGGCTCCCACAGAGGCAACCTACATCCACGTTGAGGAGTCCACAAATGGATCGGGTATTCTCCAACCCTACCCTTGTCGGATCGCCACGAAGGCCAATCCTCTTCCACTTATCACAAAGGGGTGAATAACCGAATTCAAGGGACCTTCTCACACGTTGAGGGCTACCCTAGATTACAAAAAGAAACACCTCCAAGAACACACTCAAAAGATTACAATGAAAATCATAGGAGTGTGTTAGAGAATCAAACTAAGAGCCCAATGAGTGTTGAATGTTTCTCTCCAATGATCTAGAGTGTATCCACAAAGTTGATCTTTGTTGCACTTAATTTCGTGGAGAGATGTGTTATTGAGGCTCTTGGGAGGTGTGACGGCGCTAGGGTTCAAGAGAGGTTAAAGTTGGGTCGTGCACCTCTATTTATATGGGGTTTCTAAAAGTGACCGTTAGGGTTTAGAAAGATCAGACAAGTTCGTGGTGGACACCGAACCAGTCCGGTGTGCTATGTGTAGAAAACCCTAAGTGTCCCAAAATATTGGACTAGTCTGGCTAGGAGCGGACTTGTCTGATTTCGCTTCTGGAAATCTTCGGACTAGTCCGATAGACATCGAACTTGTCCGGACAGTGAAACCCTAAGTGGTTATGAGGACAAGTCCGCACATGGAGGACTTGTCTGATTTAGGTCAGAGAGTTTTTTGGACTAGTCCGTGCTAATAATGGACTTGTCCGATTGACATCAGAAAGATATCGGACTAGTCTATTGTGTGATCGGACTTGTCCGATTTTGTGTGACTTGTGAAGTGTTTTGAGGACTAGTCCGCTATGGGGAGGACTAGTCCGATTCTAGTCAGAGAGATATCGGACTAGTCCAATGGATATCGTACTTGTCCGATCTTGTGCAGAAAGGACATCGGACTAGTCTGGTGTCAGTCGGACTAGTCCGGTCCTGTATAACTTTGTCCAATGTGTGTGTTTATTTGTGGTTGATCTCTTGGGGTGTGTTTCCTTAACATACTCCACACACAATGATCTACTATTCTTGTTCCTTGAGCTCTTCTCCACACTCCTCATTCTCCCTTCTTTTTGACACTTTGCTTATTTTCACATTAAAACATGTTCTCATCTCAATAAAGTGGTTAGGATCTCATTTGCTTGTCATAAATCATCCAAAACCCACAAGGGATTCCTAGATGCACTTTCACTCTGCATGTGACATCACTGCCCTTTGGGGCTCGTCATACTCATACAGCGTCGAGGCTCCTGACTCAGGACCTTCAGTCGGAGCTCGACCGCCGGTACATGAGGTAGGATGGTTGTGTCAACATCGAGCATACTCGTGATAGGCGACTCGGTCAAGAAAATCCTTCTCCTCTGGGAGTAGGAAACGGTTGTTTGACTCTCGGCATGCATCTTCGCACGGTGGAATGGCCACCCAAGTTCTTGTCTCATCTGCGAAGAAATACAATGGGTCTGTCAACCCTGTCGAGTTTCTTTAGATCTACTCCATTGCCATCTTCGTGACTAGAGGGAATTAGGCCATAGTGGCCAACTACTTCCTCGTGGATTTCACTAGGACTATAAGGTCCTGTTTTATAAGCCTACCTTCTGACTCCATCTACAGTTTGGGGGAACAATGTCGCCAGTTCACTGCCAACTTCGGGAGCTCCTACACCCGGCTTGGCACCGAGCTGGATCTCTTTGCCGTACAATATAAGTTGAGAGTGTCACTGCAATCATTCATCCAGCAATTCTCTCAAGTATAGAACACTATTCCTTCTATGTCCAATGATTCTATCATTGTTGCATTCCGATAGGGGGTTTGAGACAAGAAGATGTTGGAAAAGCTGTAAACCAAGGATGCCAGTAGCGTCACGAAACTATTCAGCTTGGCCGACAAATGTGTCAGAGCTGGAGAGGGATATGAGATGCACTCCAAACCCGCTGTGAAGGCTGGTCAGTCAACCTCCAAAGCCGGAGCTACTGCCAACGGTAGTGGCAAAAAGAAGAAAAAGTCAAGTGGCAAGAAGAAGTCACTTACAGGCACACCTACCACTTCTGCTGCCGCAACACCTGGTGGTCGTGGGCCACATTCCAACAAGCGACCTCGACAATCGTCTGAATATGCTGACAAGATGTGGTGCCATATTCACAAATCCATGGGCCATGATCTTTAAGATTGTTGCAAGGTCAAGAGGCTTGCTGAACGCAACAGCAACCGTCAAGATGAGACCCCTTTCTGTCAGCAGGAAGGGAAACAAAAAGTCGACGAAGCTCCGCCTGATCAGCAGCCAGGCTTCCAAGATGTCAAGAAGGCATTAAAGGCGGTCTACAACACCGTCGGCGACCACTCCGACACTTCCGACAACGAAGGTCAGAAGAATCTCCATGTGGTGTATGGAGGGTCCTGTGACATCACCTCTCAGCGCATTCTAAAGACTATGCATCGGGAGATGGCTGCCGCTGCTCCCAATGCCAAGGCAGAGCTACATCAGAAGTGGATGGACCCTTCTATTACCTTTGATGCTTCAGAGTATCCGAAGAACATGACTAGAGCTAGACAATTGCCCCTGATGGTCTCCCCGACTATCAACAATATCCAGCTCTTCCATGTTTTGCTAGATGGAGGTGCGGCCCTCAACATCATCAGCTTTGCAGCCTTTGTGAAGCTCCAGCTCAACGTCTCAGACCTGAGGCCTTCGCGGCCATTCTTTGGAGTAGGTCCGGACGCTATTACGCCTCTCAGATCAGTTACTCTTCTAGTGACCTTCGGGACACTAGAGAATTACCAGTCAGAGAAGGTGGTCTTTGATGTAGCATACATCAACCTTCCCTTCAACGCAATCCTAGGAAGGCCAACCCTGTATAGGTTCATGGCAGTGGATCACTACGGCTACCTCATGTTGAAGATGCCAGCTTCGTCAGGCGTCCGCAGGATCTGAGGGGACCACACTGCTGGGCTACTGTACTGGAGTGTAACACCCTCATTTCAATGTAAAATGCATTGCATGCATCCTCATACATGTTTAACATAAAGCAACATCAAATGGAACAAGATTGAAATGAATTTAGGCTTAATCAGGAAGTTAAGTCTGTCAGGGAAAGGTCTTGTCCAGCCTCCAACCCGGACTAGTCCGATTATTCCCCTTCTTTTCACAGAAATTCAGGCTTTTCAGAGCCCAGACTTGTTGGGCAAATTCCACAGACAAGTCCGAATTGAGCTTTTGATGTTTCCCCGAACTTGTCCGATTCCAAGTGGACTTGTCCAATTTGGTCCAATATTTGGTCCAAAAGGCTTTGGCTTTATAACCCCGAACTTGTCCGACCACATATACCGGACTTGTATGAAAATCCTTTTGTTGCCAAACGGATTTGTCCGGCCATCCAAACCGGACTTGTCCGAAAATGTCTCTGTTCCATAACGGACTTGTCTGGTCTCCCTATTGCGTACTAGTGCGGCTTCCTGAATTCAACTCGGATTTTACTATTCTTCCACGATTGGTTATTGGGTAATTTCCTTAATGGGGCCCAAGAACTTCGTTCCCAACCTCAGAGGAGCCCAAGTGTACCCCACCTTGGCCCCTACACGACCCCACCGAAATCCAATTGGAATTCGCCCCAGAACCCTACCCCTCCACCCCTATATAAACAACCCAATACCCTCACCTCTCCAACATTTGAGAAAAACCCTCGTTGTCGTTCCTTGATCGTGTGTTGCCATTAAGAAGGAGCCCAAGGGCGAGGAGAAGGAGGAGAAGAGGGAGAAGGATCCATCAAGATCGATCTTCGTCAAATTTTTGACAATTGATGTTCTTCATCACCAAACCTTCATCAACTCATCTCCATCAAGCCCTAAACGTCAAGATTCAAGTCTCACGCCCAATCCTCAACCCTTGAATCTCTAAATACGTGGTACACCCTCTACACCCACTTTTCCACATGAAAATAACCCCCAATTCCCGCTGATCAGAAAACCCTAAATTCACAGTTCTGTATAGGGCAGACTAGTTTGGCCCCTATACCGAACTTATCCGGTGTCTGAATCTGTTAAATGCTTAATTGAATCCAAGTTGACCCGAATCAATTCCAAACTTTTTCAAATTTGTTCTAAACTATTGTAACTAGTTGGTAAACATTAATAACAACTCATTAACAAGTTTTACTTCAAAATTGCATTAATCATGCATATAATGTCATATTGAGTAATATATGAGTATTATTTGATTGCAATGTTAGTTTTGCATGTTTGTCTCACGGAATAGAAGGTCTCGCTGTCAAGAGTGCTTTTGAGGACCTGCAGAATCAGAACTTCGAAACCTTCGATCTAAACCAAGCTCAAGAGCAAGGCAACTGTCCTTGATCATTTTGATCCAGGTTTTCAAATGTTTTGTTTGCAAAGTTGCATGCTTGTGTCAATTGATGGGAAACCCAATTGTAGGAGTTTACTAGCTTTGTATGACCACCCTTGTCGCTTGAACACAATGTAGAGAGTCGGGAAGGGTATTTTACACTTTTGCTTCACTATACTCGATTGGGTTTGTGAGTAATCATATTGCTTAATTATGAACTGTTGAACACTCTAATGATGAGAATTGATATTAATGACCCTTTAGCAACATGGTCCCTAGGGATCTAAGCAAGCGAGATATGTGGAATGGGTTGAACTGTTTTGGTAGTTTTGCTTGCTTTAGATCTAAGACGCGGTTCATGGAGCGACCATCCAGGATTTATAGTGCCACCACAAGGCCAAGTATGGGTGTGGCTTAGCCGACTAATTTGTGTATTGCCAGTAATATTTGGACCATTGAGAAGGCTCGGGTAAGGGGTAGTCGGATGGGTTTGTAGAGATTGGTGGGACTGCCCTGGGATCCAAATGGCTCAAGAGGGGGCCCTTTGTTGGATGTGCTCTGTTGGAGACTTCACCACCGGTGAAACCTCAGTTGGGTCTAAATATGCTACTAATCACTTTGTAAAGGCTATTTAGTGATCTCTTGGCCACACACCTAAGGAAGTGCGAGACAACATAATTGAGATTTCCTAGTCATTGAAAGGTGATGAAATCACGAACTTGTGGGTATAGTGGTACAACCTCTGTAGAGTGTGTTTAAAAACTATCATGATAGCCGTGCTCCCAGACATGAGCAACCAGGACACTCACATGCTTAGAATTTGGACCTTGAACATGTTCGTGAGTCCTATGTGTGCTGAATATATTGGCTATAATGATAAAAGTATTGAATACTACCAAAACACCTTTTTCAAAAAGGTCTGACTCTAGGTCCGAGCTCAAGCAATGTCCGACAATAGGTCCGACTTGTTTTGGGTAGCTCCGACAAGGTCCAACGTAAGATCCGACTTATTTTGGCTAGGTCTGACTTGTTGTGGATAACTTCGACATGTTCCGGCGCTAGGCCCAACTAAGATTTAGTATGTAGGATTGAAGAGTACGTGAAAGGCTACCCGAAGGGGGGATGGTAGATTTAAACCTTTTCAGCGGAAGCAACGAAAACCCCTCGGCAGAAAAATGACTATTTAAAGAAATCATGTGTGCGACTAATCTAAACGTGTTCAACCGTGACAAGAGTAGTAGATATTGTCGATAATCAAGTCACAAAGACAAGACAATAAGAGTCATGGAAATCTTTTGAGAAAAACTCAAGTTACGATCAAAAGATTGAACAACGGTCAATCTGTTCTACCGAGTAAAAACCAGTTCTGCAATACTGCAAAGAAACTCGTGTAGATTCAAAACCACAAATTCAATGACCGTGAAATTTTTACAGATGATAGATAATTAAGTTGTGAATACAACTCAAATATAAATACGTCAATCGGATCTTTAAAACTAGAGTTATGGGGAAACCACCGAAGAAAGGTAGTGTTGTGCAGAAACTGGACGAGAAAAACTTGTAGACAACAAGTCTAACGAACAAGGCACAAAAGTTCCTTTAAACTAAGATATTTATTCAATAGAACACAAGAGAAACAGCCCAAAAGTCATCTACCACGAGCTCTGGCCTCCCTTGCTTATATAACTAGCCCGAAGGCTAACTCAACTCAAACTAGGACTCTAATCCTACTCTGATCACGAATCGCAACTAACCATAACTTCTCAAGATCTTCCTATTCGCAAATAGAAACAATCTCAGGACTTCCTAACAAACACAGGAACGTTTTCCACATTCCTATAACAGCCTAACTTCATCTCCCACACGAAAACTATCATAACCAGCTCGATACTTTCCATATCTGATCCATAACCGACTCCGTCGCAGCCGAAGTCATCATCCGATATGATCCGATCCTTCCAACCAGATTTTTCGTTCCATAACCCATCTTCGGAACCATGTTGCCATGTCATGCACCGCATGCATACGTGTGAAAATCTTCTTTCGACATCAAGCTTCCTTCATATGCACTGTCCTTGATTCAATCACCCTGCGTGACCTCCTGATCAGCTCAACCAAAGTTCATCCCGAACTTGATTGTTGGAACCTCATATCCTACCTGAGACTAGTCCAATAGATCCCGTCATCAGCCGTGTCTTGAACTCAAGCAACACCTGCACATGAACAAACAACCGATACTTCCGAGCACAAGTCTTCGACTTGACTCTCATTAGTTCCGAAACCACAACACCTTACGTGAGCACCTCACATAAGCATGTTGCAAACCAGAGTAAAAGTGGATATTTTTATAACAGCCAAAACGCAATAAAAACTTAGTAAATGAATAATAAGCAACATTTCAGAATGTAAAACAAGTTTGGAATTCAGAGAAACAATCAAATCAAGTTTCAAAACTTGCAAAAGCTAACGAGAGCTAAAACAACATCAGTCAAAATACAACCAATAGGAGCTTACTAGAGTTAGCAGAACTAGCATCCGCTGAAGCTTACCAAAAGTAGCAGGACCTAGTGCCAGAGCTTACGAAAGCTAGTCGGACGTAGAATTAGAGCTTACCAAAGCTACTCAGAACTAATAAACCCAAAAGCCAGAGCTAGAAAAAGCAAGTCGAAGCTTAACAAAAACACGTCAGAGCTATCAAAGACATGTCGAAGCTAAAGACAAAGCTCACCGGAGCTAGCCAAAACAAGTCAGACCTATTGTCGGACCTTGCGTGAACTCGGACCTAGAGTCGGACCTTGTTAAAAAGGTGTTTTGGTAGTAATCAAAACTTTTATTGTCAAAGCCAATGTATTCAGCACACATATGTCTCACAATCTCCCCATTGATGAATGCAATGGCAACACCACTTTGAATCCGAACATTGGCTTATTGTCATGAAAAGTTTTGAAAACAATTTCTCCCCAAAATATTTCTCCCCCTTTGTAAATCAGAAATAAAATGAGAAGAAAACAAAAATTCTCCCCCTGAGAAGAAAAACACTTGTGAATGTGTGCAATGTGTGATCAATTTTTCCCCCTTTGACAATGTATTCAGCAAGGTTCAAAAGAGAAATTTCAATTGTTATGAGGACATTAGAACATATACATATAAAACAAAGCTCATCCAAGTCATACTATCAAGTAACTTACACTATTACTTCAATGAGATACATAGAGTAGTGCAGGCTGTCGAAGGTCGTAAACGACACTTCCCCCGGACCTGCCTAGAGAGCAGCCCGCGGAGGTTCTTTGGATTCACGAGGGCTAGTCCCAGGAGATCGAACACAGCAGAATGATGAACACATAGGATTTACGTGGTTCGGGCCGCCGGAGCGTAATACCCTACGTACACGGGAGTGTTGTGTATTGCCTTGCTCGAGCGTGTATGAGCCTTGGTCTAATTTTTTTCCGTCCGTCGTGAAGGTCGTCTGCAGAGCCCTTTTATAGTTCAAGGACTCTGTAGTCACAAGCTAGGTCCCCGTACCCGACAGGTGGTCCTGGGGAGAGCCAAATCCTATACAAGATCTAGGATTAATTGCCATCTACTTCCCTTTGTCAGGGGAGTCAATGCGCCGTCCCGCCGCGTCGTGCGCCAGGGCTACACATAGTTGGTGATGATGGCGGTGCACGTCCCGTCCGTATTGTCCTCGCGGCCCATTCGTCCGTCTTGCGGCGTGGGTCTGTACCGGCTACTTGGATAAGACAGGACACTGGAGCCTTGACTTTCGTAAGCGCGGCACAGCCTGCCTAGGGAAGGCACGTGTACTTAATGCCTATCTAAGCAGCACACGCATTCCTTTACTGCGGCTTCCTACCGCACTGAGTTGGGCGTCCGCCACGTGGTTACGCCAGAGCCTGCCTCTGCGGGAAGTAAAGCACTTGACGGAACAGGCCACGTGGCGCATTCAGAGCCCACCCCTACGGAGGGGTGGGGGCCTAGCCCTGCAGGCCACGTGGTAGCTCCGGTGCCTTTCCCAGCGTGGCCACGGACTTGGCCCTGAGGTCCCGATCGGCCACATGGCGGCTCCGGAGCCCTCCTCAGCGGGGAGGCGTGGGCTTGGCCCTGCCGGCCACGTGGCAGCTTGGGAGCCTCCACCGACGGGGAGGTAGGATCGGGTCCTTCCCTCCTCTACGTGGCAGCCTCGAATTCGGCTTCTTAGGAAGAGGCAGAGTCCTTAGCGGTTTTCTCCTGTGCACGCGGGGAACTCGGTCTGCAGGGTACCGACAGTGGCCCCCGAGCCTACCTCGGGAGAGTCGTCGATACCGCAGGTGGGGTCTTCTCCCTTTTCTTCCCGCGCAACTCTTCCGATTCCGCTTCAAGGCAGTGCCCCATGCGACACGCCCCTGCCGTTGAGGCAACGTGTCTCCTTCCGGTAAGCGAAGGTGCTGAACAGGTGCCGCGCGACGTGACTCCTGCCTTCAATCGTGCTTTAATTGTGGTGGTTCCCAAGGTGGCTCCTGCACTTCCGCTACTTTTGCCCTTTCAGAAACCGCTGAGTTACCTCCCGCATAGCTAGCTGCCCGTCTTGCCTTCTTTGTCGAGCGACCCGGGCCCTCATGTCGTTGCCCATTCGGGTTCATTACTCCTCTACTAGGGCTGCGGCGATCCACACTTTTGCGCCTGTTGGCCTGCAGGGGTGCATAAAAAGAGAACTTTCCCCCTGAGGGTTCTTTCTCCCACCTCTGCATCCCTGCGCTCGTGTTTCCCCTTGAAGCTCAGTTCTTGCGCTCGAGTTCCCAGTCTCCCCGTCCAGAGCTTCCAACCTCAGCCCTCATGGCGAGCATCTTGCCCAAGTCCAGGCTGTCCAGGCCCGCCGACCTGGCCCCTATGCGCTGGCTTCTTGGCTGGCACACTCCTGAGCGAGAGTCGTGGCTCCGTCCTGGGAGGCTCCCGTTGAGCCTCTCCACCGGGGAGATGGTTCTCTTCTCATCGTACGTGCTGGCCGGCTTCGTCCCGCCAGCATCCGCCTTCTTGGTCATGCTCCTGGAGACCTTCGGCCTCCAACTCCACCACCTCGCGCCGAACTCGATCGCCATGTTGGCGGTCTTCGCTCACCTCTGCGAGATCTTCGTGGGGGTGATGTCGTCGGTAAAGCTCTTCTGGTACTTTTTTGTACTGAGGGCCACCGGCAGGAGTTCAAAGGAGCACCTCGGCGCCTACTACTTCCATCGCCGGACTAAGGTCCCCACGAGGTACATTGCTTCCTTCAACTCGGCAAGGTGGGAGATGTGGCCCGAAGATTGGATGATTGCCAAGGTCGAGGCCCACGACCGGATGTGCCTCCCCACCGGGATCCCCTACTCCGAGCGATCATTCTAGGAGGAGCGCCCAGAGCTGGAGGAGGCGTTCAACCCGGTGCTAGAGAGGATCCAGATGCTGGCGGACCACGGGCTGTTGTCTGCCATGGTGCTGAGGGACTTAATGTCCCGCCGCATAGCCCCGCTTCAGCACCGTGCCCGCCTGGCGTCGATGTTCACCGGTCTGTCGGACTGCACCCGGCTCGAGACCTGCCCCGGCTCCAACTTGGGCGAGCAGCAGCTGCTCGACATGCTGGCTCGGGTCTGCCCTGACGACATCTTCGTTGAGGCACTTACTCTTCCGTCGGCCTGCCGCCCCTTGTGCTCGGACTCCGAGTTGAGGAGGCAGCTGCTGAAGACGATGCCGACCCTTGACGAGTCCGGGCTGGCACGGCGCCAGATCGGGGACCCGTTCCAGGCGGTTAGCATTGCTGACGACACTAAGGGAGGCGAGGCTCCCTTAAGCGACGTTGTTTCTTCAAGCGGCGACTCCTCGAGCGGCCCCCAACACCATCCATGGGGTGGCGTCGTCGCCCCCGGCGACAAGGGGAAGGGGAAGGTGCCGGTTCCGATGCTGGACCCGTCCCCCAAGAAGCGCGCCCGGTCGCCGCTGCCGGCTCCTTCTGCCCTTCGTCAGGACTCCGGAGCCCCTCCGCGCTCGTCGCCAGGGGGCGCCGATGGCGCCACCTTGCCGCCCGAGTCTTCCACACGCAAGAGGGGGTGGCTCCTCAACGCCGACGGGACCCCGGCGTTCCCTCTCCGTTCGGAGGGGCGCTAGACCTCGGGGGTGCCGCCGACACCACCAGCACAGGCCCCCCCAGCACACTCAGGGGCCCCCACTACGGGTTTGGGGGGTCCGAACCCCCCCAACCCTTTCGGGAAGCGGTGGAACTTCAGCGTCCTCCGGTAAGCCTGCACAGATTTTAACTTGGGTGTTCTTTGCTGTGCGCCTACTCTATCAATCTCTTATGGTCTGAGCTTGCTTGGTTTCAGCGCTTTCACAGCTACTCCACCACCCGCGGGCACTTCTGCTCGAGGGTCTGCCGCTCCAGTCGGCTCGCGGGGATCGTCCGCTGCCTTGGGCCCTGCTCCGGTGCCCCAGGCTGCTGCCGCTGGGGTACCTCGGGCCCCGGTGTCTGAGACCCCCGCAGCGGCTGCCGGAGCCCAACCGCACGCGCCGATGACCGCCGCCGCGCCTACCAACGACACCGCGTCCACCGGCCACTCCGTGCCGGCCGATGCCGCCGCACCCTCTAACACTGCTGCGTCGGCTGGCGCCACCGCCCCGGGTGCTGCCATCCGGGAGGGGGCCCTGGTCCCCGCCTCCCCAGTGGTCCTCCAAATGGAGGACGATATTGAGGAAGTGGGGAGGCAGGGGCCTGCTGCTACTGTGGAGCCTCCTCCCCTATCCGAGGCTATGGCCGTGGCCTAATCCGGCTTCCGGCAGGCCCAGGCGGCCCTTGCCCGGGAGAAAGGGCGGCTCGAGGACGAGGACGACCGGCTCTGGGAGTGGGCGAGGGCCCTGGAGGCCCGGACTCGGCTGTCAAAGAGTCGAGCGGTCCAGCTGGAGGTAGTCATTCGGGAGGAGATGAAGATCCTCGAGCAGGAGCGCGACCTCATCGCCCAGCTGGACGCCGTCACCCAGAAGCTGAAGGCAGACACCGAGGCCATCCACGCTGAGGCCAGCTCGCGCCTCCAGGCCTGCGAGGACCTTCAGCACCTGTTGACCCTTCGGGAGGCCGCTCTAGCCGAACGGGAGCAAGAGCTGGCGGCGAAGCGGGCCGAGGTGGAGGCGACCTGCCGCGGGCTCATCCTCCAGCAGGAAGGGGCGAGAGTCCGCACCGCCGAGCTGGACCGCCGGGAAGCCGTCGTAGCTGAGGCGCAGCAGGCTCAGTCCGCTTAGCGCCAGGCCCTTCTGGACCACGAGTTCAACGTCGCCCTCAAGGAGGGTGACTTGAACCGCCATGAGGCGGGGGTAGGAAAGCGCGAGAGGGCCCTGGCGGCCAGGGAGAAGCGGTTCCTGGACAGCGGCCCCCAGGCACTGGCAGCGGCCCAGCAGGAGATGGCGGAGCTGCGGGCGGCGCGCTCCGCCGAGGCCCAGAAGGTCTGGGATTTCCTCGGCAGTGCCGACTCGGCTATGGTGCCACTCGGCTTCAGCCCGACGTGCGTGGGGGAGCCGGCGCAGGAGGTGAGTCAGGTGTTCCCGGCGCTCGACTCTACCAGCTCGAGGATGCGCTCGCTGGGGGCCATCCTTGACAACCAGCTGGAGGTCGAGGGACGGATGCTGGTGAAGGAGATGGCGACACACATCCTGTCCTGCTATCGGAGCTGGTACCCTGACGTCTCCCTACAGCCGGTCCTCGAGGGGCCCATTGCCGAGAGGGAAGAGGCTGCCAAGTCTGAAGTTTCGGATGCGGTGGCACTCATCGCCTCAAGGTTCCAGCAGAGCGGCTGAGGGCTCCCCGGGCGTCTGTTTAAGTTTTTGTCTTTCTTCTTTTGTCTTGTGGTTGGCTGTTTTGACAAACTCTTTATTTGTGCGATAAAAAATCTGTCTGTGGTGCCCTTTTATACTCAGCTTGCTTTTATTTCTAGCAGTGCCTTCCGGCTACTTGTTGTTCCTTAGCTTCCAGGACATGCCATCCCCCAAAGTATGGCCCCCTGACAGGCGTGGCCAGTTGTTATGGGCACTCCTGTCATACACTTAGGGTTTAGGACGGACCGGTGCAGGAGGAGCCTAGGATTTGTAGGTAGCATTGCCATAGCTGAGTATGCAGGTATGTCGACAGCGGCCCCCCTGGGGGTGCTACCAGAGCTTCAGTTCCACGGTGCTTGCCATCTTCGGCGAGAGGTCGACAGCGGGCCCCCTGGGGGTGCCGCCGGAGCTTCAGGCTGGCGGTGCCCACTGTCTTCGCGGGTACTCTGACAGTGGTTGCTGGAATAACTTCCTCAAAGACCTGTACATAGATCAAAAAAGAGAAGAAATTATGTCCACTGGTCACTTTACACCTGCTCGTTTTGTAGTGTCGCTTGACTTACGATCCTGGGCTGACTCGTGGGGCTTGGATAATTCAGTGCTTCTGCACCCAGGGCTCGTTGTCCAGAATACCCAAGGGTGGTCCGCGTGGCCCCCAGCACTTGGCTGTAGCGCTGGGGAGGCAGAACGCACAGGCTTAGGGTACGGGACCAGGCTAAGCAGGCTGTGGCCCTGGACCTCCCGCTCGGCGTAAGCCGTTTCCGGGGGGGGGGGGGGGTACCATCTGGAGACACAGGCCCCCGAGTATTGGAACAACCGAGGCCCCAGGCGCATCGCAGGTACCTCAAGAAACCCCACCTGCAGTCCAGACAGCAAGGCTCCCACTATTGTTAAAGCAGGGGAAAAACGACAGCCCTCATGATAGATCACGAGCTATGGCGGGCTTACAGCAGCATCATAAAAATGAAAGATAATTTTTGAATTGACAAACCCTATACCAGTCAGGACAACATTCTTTCATTGTAGTTTCTCATAAGATGAAGCAGACTTTACAAGGGGAATAACCCAGCCTGGGTGTTAGGTGGAGCCGAGTGCACCTACTTAGGGTTCTGGACCAGGCTAAGCGAAATGTGCACTCGGGGCCCCATCCCCTATACTAAGTGCTATCCTGAGATAATGTGTATCCTTTACAATTAAATAGCATTGCCCCGACCATGGTCTAGGGGTAGAACTTACGGAGGTGTTCGATGTTCCATGGGTTGGGTAACCGCTGTCCATCCTCCGTAGCTAGGCGGATGCATCCTGGGCGGCAAACCTCTGTTACCCGGAAGGGACCCTCCCAGCTGGGGGAGAGTTTGTTAGACCCTTCTCAGGAGAGTATGCGGCGCAACACCAGGTCGTTTACCTTTAGCTCCCTACTCTGCACGGTCCTCTGATGGTAGCGCTGCAGCGCCTGCCTGTACCGTGCATTTCGGAGAGCTGCTCGCACTCGTCCCTCGTCGACGAGGTCCAGGTCTTCACGCCGGAGCTGGTCCTGCGCGGCTTCGTCGTACCTCCAGGCTCAGGGAGAGCCCATGGTAATTTCTGGGGGGAGGACGGCCTCCGCCCTGTACACCAAGAAGAAAGGCGTTTCCCCCGTGGCCCGGCTGGTTGATGTCCGGCTAGCCCACATCGCACACGGAAGCTCATCCACCCAATTTGCACCATGCTTCTCAAGGTGTGAGAACGTGCGAGTCTTGAGGCCCCTGAGGATCTCTGCATTGGCTCTCTCGACCTACCCATTGCTCTCTGGATGAGCAACAGATGCATAGCAGACTTGGATCCCTAGGTCCTCGCAGTATTCTTGGAACGCTGCACTTGTGAACTGGGTCCCATTATCAGTGATGATTCTGTTCGGGACCCCGAACCGATAGACGATCGACTTAATGAACTTTACTGCTGACTGCTTGTTGATGGTGACAACTAGGGCGGCCTCCTGCCACTTGGTGAACTTATCTACGGCGATGTAGAGATGCCGGAATCCTCCGACGGCTCTGGGAAAGGGTCCCAGGATGTCCAACCCCCATACAGCGAATGGCCATGAGGGAGGGATCATCTGCAGCGCCTGAGCTGGTGTATGGATCTGCTTGGCATGGAACTGGCACGCCTTGCATCTCTTTACAATCTCGGCGGCATTCTGGAGTGCTGTCGGCCAGTAGAAGCCATGCCGAAAGGCTTTACCGACCAGCGTGCGGGAGGATGCATGGTTCCCGCACTCGCCTCCATGGATCTCTGCGAGCAGGTCGCAGCCATCCTCTCGGGTAATGCATCGCAGTAGGATGTCGTTGGCGCCACGCCGGTAGAGATCCCCTTCCACCAGCGTGTACCTTTTAGCCATGCGAACAATCCTTTCTGCCAGGGCATGTTCTTCGGGAAGGATATTGTCCTTCAAGTAGTCCCGGACCTCCGAGATCCATGCATCGGGACTTGCTTGAGCTTCTGGATCTTGGGCGCCCGGTAGCTCGGAGCCCTCGGTGCCGCATATGATCCTTGGCAGACTCCATGGTAGCAGGGTCGCCGGGACTGCCAGCTTCGAGGTGTTGGGCTTGCCCCCTTCGCTCGGCTCGACTGCTCGGGCGGTTGGTTGCGGTAACGTCCTTGCAAAGACTCCTTGGGGCACTGGGGCCCCTGTGGAGGCCTTTGTTGACAGGTCGTCTGCAACTGAGTTGTCGGCTCCGGGTACATGGCACAAGTCCAAGACTTCAAAGTCCTCTTCCAGCTTCCGGACGTGCAGCAGGTATGCAGCTAATTGAGGGTCGTTGCAGCTGCACTCTCCTCTGGCTTGCTTCATGATCAGATGAGAATCACCTTTAGCCAGGAGCTGTCGGACATTGAGGGTCAGGGCAGTCTTCAGCCCAAAGATTAGGGCTTCATACTCTGCCATGTTGTTTGTCGCCTTGAAGTCAAGGCGCACCATGTACTTGAACTGCTCCCCAGTCGGGGTGAGAAGCAGGACCCCAGCGTCGGCCCCCTGCTTCCGCGAGGAACAGTCGAAGTAGAGCGTCCAGGGGGTCTCGGTGAAAACTGGAGCCTTCGGCACCGTTTCTCTGTTGTCGGGGCCCCCCGGGTTGCTTGGTGATGGGGTCCATTCGGCCAAGAAGTCCGCCAGTGCTTGGCTTTTGACTGCATGCCGAGGTAAGAACTCCAGCTTGAACTCAGCTAGCTCCGCTGCCCACTTGGCCATGTTGCCAGTCGAATTGGGGCTGTGGAGTATGGTTTTCAGTGGGAAGGAGGTGACCAGTAAAACTCGGTGAGCCTGGAAGTAATGCCGGAGCTTCCTCGATGCTATGAGCACTGCATACAGCAATTTGTGTACCTCCAAGTATCCTGTCTTTGCTTCATGGAGGACCTCACTGACGTAGTAGACTGGCTGTTGGCAGGTCCGAACCCTCCCTGGGGGGTCCGGGGCTCCTTGCAATGCGTCTGCCTCCTGGGGAATGTGGCTCCCAGGGTCTAGCTGGGCCTTCGGGGGCTGGGACACGTAAGGCACTTGGTCACTAGAACTCATAGCGGGGGGGGGGGGGGGGGGGGGCTCTTCTGGATTGGGGCCTTGAGCCTCGGCATCCCCCTCTGGGGCTCCTTCTGGTACTTGTTGCGGTAGTAGCTCCGGCCGCTCTGCAACCAAGACCATGCTGACCACTTCCATTGTTCCGGTGATGTACAATAGGAGCGGCTCGCCGGGTTCTAGCGCCACCATAATGGGTAGCGTCGTCAGGTGTTTCTTGAGCTCCTAGAAGGACGCTTCAGCTTCCTCAGTCAACTCAAAGGGGCCTGACTTCCGTAGAATCTTGAAGAAGGGCAGGGCTCGCTCAGCTAGTCTTTAGATGAACCGACTGAGGGCTTCCAAACTTCCTGCAAGCTTCTGCACGTCCTTGATGCGGGCCGGCGGCCGCATCAGCTCTTTCGCCTTGATCTTCTCTGGGTTAGCTTCGATCCCTCGGTGTGATACCAAGAATCCAAGGAGCTTCCCTGCAGAGACCCCAAAGACACACTTGTCGGGGTTCAGCATCGTGCGTGTCGTGCGCAGCTTGCTGAAGACTCTGGCTAGGTTGTCTAATAGGGATGTGTTGTCCCTGATTTTTACCATGATGTCGTCGACATACACCTCTACCAGATCTCTAATGAGGTCCCCAAATGTCTTATGCATTGCACGTACAAAGGTGGGGAGAGCATTTTTGAGACCATAAGGCATGGAGACATAACAATACATGCCGTCTACTGTTATGAAAGCAGTGTGTTCCTCATCTTCCCTAGACATAGGTATTTGGTGAAAACCGGAATACGCATCTAGGAAACACAGAATGTCACAACCTGATGTTGAGTCTACTATTTGATCTATCCTAGGAAGAGGGAATGGATCCTTGGGACATTCCTTATTGAGATTGGTGTAGTCGATGCACATCCGGAGCTTCCCTCCAGCCTTAGGAACGACAACAGGGTTAGCCAACCACCTTGCGTGGTGAACCTCCCGGATGAATCCAGTATCGAGCAGCTTCTTGATTTTTTCACGGATGAAGTTCTGCCGCTCGATGGACTGTTTCCTGGGCTTCTGCTGTACCGGCCAGGCGTCGGGGTAGATCTTCAGATGGTGCTCAATCACCTCCCTGGGGATCCCAGTCATCTGTGATTGTTGCCATGCAAACACATCGACGTTGTCCCGGAGGAAGGTGATGAGCGCGCATTCCTATTTACTGTCGAGGTTCCCTGCGATTCGGGTTGTCTGGGCAGCCTCCGAGCCAATCTTGACGACCTTCACAGGGACGTCGTCGTCGTTGGCAGGTTGCACACGAGGTGCAGCAGTGGAGGCTCGCTGCGTTGGGCCTTGCTCTGGCCGACTCTCCGTCGAGCCTCCTGGGACCGGAGCCCTCCCCGCTGCAAGTGCTTGGAGCTGCTCCAAGGCTGACACTGCGGCTGAGCGGTCCCCTCTGATCCTGAGGACACCGGAAGGCGTCAGCATCTTCAGGACGAGGTAGCCGTAGTGGGCTACAGCCATGAACCTGTAGAGGGCTGGCCTCCCGCTGATTGCGTTGAAGGGGAGGTCGGCGTCTACCACGTCGAATAAAACACTCTCCGTACGGTAGTTCTCCAGGGTCCCGAAGGTCACCGGGAGGTGTATGTTACCATACGGGAGGAATTGTCCAGGTCCGACACCCGAGAACGGGCTTGAGGGTGTGAGCTGGGACATTGGCAGCTGCAGCTTCCGGAAAGCCACAGTGGAGATGAGGTTGAGGCCCGCCCCTCAATCTATCAACACGTGAAAGACCTTCACGTTGGCGATGGTCGGGGACACCAGCAGCGGGAGCACTCCTGCCCCTGCCATGTTCTTCTGGCAGTCCGAAGCGTCGAAGCTGATCGCCGTGCTCATCCACTTGTGGTGGGGAGCCAGACTTGGGGCGGGGGCCACTGCAGCCACTGCCCAACGCAGGGTTTTCACCGTGTTTCGGGACGTGGGGTCGGTGGCTCCCCCGTAGATGACATGGAGGGTCTTGCGGTGCTCCTTATCACTGCTGGAGTCGGAGTCGCCACCCTCAAAGATGGCTTCGACCGCCCGCTGGGGTTCCTGGAACCCCATCTCGCTGTCGTCCTCTTTCTCAGGATCAGCCTTCTGCTTTCCCTCCCTTTGGCGGGGGGGTGCATCCTCCTGGCGCTGCTGCCTCTGTTTCTGCTCGCGGAATCGTTCCGCGAATCTCTTTACCTCCCGGCACTCGCTAGCACTGTGTCTATTTGTACGGTGCACCGGGCACTTGAAGTCAGGCTCCTCGGGATCAGGCAACTGCCTAGGGCGCTTGTCTCGGCGCGACGCTCGGGCTCCACCGGGCGCCGCAGCCGCCATTGCCTGGGCTCCGGGCCTTGGCCTGTTCTTGCCACCGCCCTTCTTCTTCTTGCCGCTGCTCCTCGCAGAGGCTCCTTCCTCAGTCGGGGTGGTTTCCCTTGCTTCTAAGGATGGCTGGGAGTGCCAGTTGCGCCCCTCAGCTGCCCTAGCACATCTGTCGACCAGGGAGAACAGCTCGGAGACATCACGCACCTCGTGCGTAGCTAACTTCTTGAGCATCTTCTTGTCCCTGACACCCTGTCTGAACGCAACGATAACCGATGCGCTAGCAACATGAGGGATGGTGTTCCGTACCTGGGAGAACCGCTGGATGAACGATCGCAGCGACTCTCTAGCGCGCTGCCTAATGGCGTGGAGGTCAAGCTCGGTGCCAGGGCACTTGTAGGAACTATTGAAGTTAGCCACGAACTGTCGACACAACTCATCCCAGGAGGTTATGGACCCCTGGGGTAGGTTCATGAGCCATGACCGAGTTGGGCCGGTCAGGACGACGGGGAAGTAGTTAGCCATAATGGCCTCGTCGCCTCCTGCAGCTAGTATCGCAGTGGTGTAGATCTGCAGGAACTCGCTCGGGTTGACACTCCCGTCGTACTTCTCTGGCATGTGTGGCCGGAACTTTCGTGGCCAGACCACGAAACGAAGGTGAGGCGCTAGCGCTGCACACCCTTGGCTAGGGCTGACTGGTGCCGGCGGCGACAGCGCATAACCTGGGTGAGCGGGCGGGCCTGCGCACACCTAGGGCTAGAGTGGTGTTGCATACGCCTGTACAGGAGGCGCGACTTACGCCTGGTGCGGTGGAGGCGCAGCATGAGATTGGGGCACGTGGCCCGGCACGCTGTAATCTGCCTCGAGGTTGCGCTGACGTTCCCTCTGGCGCTCGATGGTGACTTGGCAGTCCTCTCCAGCCCTGCGGCACTGCAACCCGGTTCTCAGATCTGTTGTTGAGATCCTGGTTGAGCGCGAGTCTGCCGTCCACCAGTCAACTGTCGGCGTTCGCGACAATGACACATGCACCGGCTGGGCATGTGTCTCCCTCGGAGGAGGCGCATTGAGTGCGGCGGTGACAAGGTGGTCGACGTCGTTGATCCACTGCTGAGCTGCTCCCTGAGGGGCATCCCCAGCCGGAGGGTTGTGGAGTAGCGCGCGCGCTGCCGCGAGCGCGCTTTCCGGGCTTGCAGCCGGTGGCGCCGTGATTGCTGTCACGGCAGGAGTACGCCGTGGAGTGGCGTGTCTGCCTGCAGCCGGCGAAGTGACTGCAGGGCGACGCGAAGGTCCTGACCTTCCTGCCCTAGAGCGGTAGCCTGCTCTAGAGCGGGATGACGCCTGATCCTCCACCACTGCCTATCGCCGCGACTGCGTCCTGGATGATCTGGCATTGGATTGGTCGTTCACCATTGCTGCTAATGGAGATCTTGACGGGGAAAAAGCCCCCTACCTGGCGCGCCAAATGTCGAAGGTCGTAAATGACACTTCCCCCGGCCCTGCCTAGAGAGCAGCCCGCGTAGGTTCTTTGGATTCACGAGGGCTAGTCCCAGGAGATCGAACACAAGAGAATGATGAACACAGGGGATTTACGTGGTTCGGGCCGCCGGAGCATAATACCCTACGTCCACGGGAGTGTTGTGTATTGCCTTGCTCGAGCGTGTATGCGCCTTGGTCTAATTTTTTTTCCGTCCATCGTGAAGGTCGTCTGCAGAGCCCTTTTATAGTTCAAGGACTATGTAGTCACAAGTTGGGTCCCAGTACCCGACAGGTGGTCCTGGGGAGAGCCAAATCCTATACAAGATCTAGGATTAATTGCCATCTACTTCCCTTTGTCAGGGGAGTCAATGCGCCGTCCCGCCGTGTCGTGCGCCAGGGCTACACATAGTTGGTGATGATGGCGGTGCACGTCCCGTCCGTCTTGTCCTCGCGGCCCATTCGTCCGTCTTGCGGCGTGGGTCTATACCGGCTACTTGGACAAGACAGGACACTGGAGCCTTGCCTTTCGTAAGCGCGGCACAACCTGCCTGGGGAAGGCGCGTGTACTTAATGCTTGTCTAAGCAGCGCACGCATTCCTTTACTGCGGCTTCCTACCACACTAAGTTGGGCGTTCGCCACGTGGTTACGCCGGAGCCTGCCTCTGCGGGAAGTAAAGCACTTGACGGAACAGGCCACGTGGCGCATTCGGAGCCCACCCCTACGGAGGGGTGGGGGCCCAACCCTGCAGGCCACGTGGTAGCTCTGGTGCCTTTCCCAACGCGGGCGCGGACTTGGCCCTGAGGTCCCGATCAGCCACGTGGCGGCTCCGGAGCCCTCCTCAGTGGGGAGGCGTGGGCTTGGCCCTACAGGCCACGTGGCAGCTTGGGAGCCTCCACCGACGGGGAGGTAGGATCGGGTCCTTCCCTCCTCTACATGGCAGCCTCGGATTCGGCTTCTTAGGCAGAGGCAGAGTCCTTAGCAGTTTTCTCCTGTGCGCGGGGGGTACCCGGTCTGCAGGGTACCGACACAGGCCATGCTAGAGATCAAGTGCAATTTTCAATGTAAGCAAGACTTGTTCTCACAAACTTAACTATTTCAAGACCTGAAAGCATGACACTTGTTGTTGCAAATTTTTTAAGCACAAATTTTGATCATATGAAATTTGCAAGAGATTATATGTGCATCTGCCTTATTCTAACCAACAATGCCAAGCCTATATCATTTGACAATTAGAAGCTTAAGGACATGGTTTTAGTCATACACAACTTCTTCCAAGTTCATATCTAAGTGCAATGATAATCCATCTCGAAAGAAGAAGTGTGATGCATGCATATTCTCTTGATCTTTTCTTATATCTTTCCTTTGAAAATAAAAACTCAACATGTGAGTTGCATACTTGATTAATTCTTTATGATTAAAAGCACTTGTGAGCATGCAACAACTTCAAAACAGCAAGAAAGTTCAATCATGACCAGATTTAGTGTATGTAATTATTTCAATTACTAGTCATGACAAAAACTACAAAATGTATAACAAGAGTAATGTAGTAAGAACTTTCAACATGAAAAAGGAATCACAAAGTCATATATATATAAAATATTATGCTCATATTATTTTAATTTTGGATTCACACATATACTTCCCAAGTTTCGAAACTCCCCCTCAATTGAAGCCATGGAGATGCATAACCCCTATTTCTCTACGAATGAAACAAAAACAAGTGAAACCCAAAGGTTTTGTAAAAATGTCAGCCAATTGATGTTAGTGAAGCACAATGTTTCTTTTTTCAACATTATCACGGAGAAAGTGATACCTCATGTCAATGTGCTTTGTTCTCGAATGTTGCACGGGGATTTTAGCAATGCAAATGGCACTAGTGTTATCACAAAACAGTGGAACACTATCTAGATCAACCCCATAGTCCTTTAATGTTTCAACAATCTAGAGAATTTGTGAACAAGTGCTAGCAGCAGCTACATATTCAGATTCGGCTGTGGATTGTGCAACTGAACTTTGTTTTCTAGAGGACCAAGCAACATGTGAATTACCAAGAAAATGACAAGCACCCGAAGTACTTTTTCTATCAATCCTACAACCCCCATAATCAGCATCAGAAAAAGCTCTCAATGAAACGGTTGAGGAAGACAGAAGAAAAATGCAAAATTCTTGAGTTCCATGTAAGTACCTGAGAATCCTTTTGACGGCATGACGATGTGAAGCACGTGGGGAGGCTTGAAAATGTGCACAAAGACATAAGCTGAATTTTATGTCCGGTCTTGATGCCGTGAGGTACAAAAGTGATTCGATCATGCTTCTATATTCCTTTTGATCCACGGGTTCACCATCTTCATTAAGTTCAAGTGTCGTTGCTGTAATTATTGGTGTTTGAAGAGGCTTGCTTTTGTCCATGTTAAAGCGCTTAAGAAGGTCTCTTGTATACTTTGTTTGATGCACAAAGGTACGTTCCTTGGTTTGCTTGATTTGCAACCCCAAGAAGTAAGTGAGTTCACCCATCATACTCATTTCAAACTCTGAACTCATCATCGCTGAAAACATGGACACAAGATCATGATAAGCACAACTAAAGATAATATCAACCACATACACTTGAACGAATAGTGAGTCATTGCCATGCCTAAGTACAAAAAGAGTTTTATCTACCTTGCCCATGGTAAAACCTTTTTCAATTAAGAAAGTTTTTAACCTATCGTACCATTCTCTAGGAGCTTGTTTTAGACTATACAGAGCTTTAGTTAGTTTGAAAACATGATTGGGAAATTCTGGATTTTCAAAACTAGGTGGTTTCTTAATATAAACCTTCTCATCTATGTAGTCATTTAGAAAAGCACCTTTTACATCCATTTGATATAACTTGAAACCTTTTGATGCGGCAAAGGCTAATAAAATTCTTATTGCTTCTAATCTAGCAACAGGAGCAAAAGTTTCTTTGAAATCCAAGCGTTCAATTTGTGTGGAACCTTGAGCAACCAATCTAGCTTTATTCCTAATTACTACACCATCCTCACTTTGTTTATTTTTAAACACCCATTTAGTTCTGATTAAGGTGTGGTTGTAAGGTGGAGGAACATGTTTCCAAACATTATTTCTTTCAAAGTTTTCTAACTCTTCTTCCATGGCAATAATCCAAGATTCGTTAGTGAGTGCGTGTGATATATCCCTGGGTTCAAAAGCAGCAACAAAAGTAGAATGAGCATGAGAATTGGGGTCGGAAAACCTGAATCTTGTAACTTGTTCATGCAAGCTTCTAATTATTTGTTGCGGGGGATGATTCTTGTAAATCCGTAGGTGAACAGATATCTCACAAGCTTCTTCTTCATCTGGTTCAACGCGGATTGATGAGCTTGTGGCTTGTGGACGATCAGGACCACCAGAGGTGGTAGTCGGAGCTTGTTCAAAGTTCGGAGCTGGACACGTGTCAGCTTCAGAACTATCATGCAGTATCACCGACTCTTCTTCTTCTTCGAAACTACCCTTCCCAGAGGATATGTATTTGACACTACAGTACCGGTGCTAGTACCTGGGCTAGATTCATCAAAATAAACTTCACAGGTCTCTATAATTTTGTTAGTGTCCAATAAAAGCACACGGTAACTAGTGTGAGTTGGATAACCAAGAAACATGCCATCCTCGGATCTCGATTTAAATTTATCAAGATTTCCATGTTTCTTAACAAAGCATTTGCAACCAAAAACCCTAAAGTGTGAAACATAGTGCCTATGTCCAAACCAAAGTTCATAAGGTGTTTTACCTAGTTTAGTACGCAAGAAAATACGATTTGAAACATAACAAGCTGTTGCAGTTGCATCTGCCCAAAATTTTCTAGGAGATTGATATTCATCAAGCAGGGTCCTAGCCTAAGGTTCTGTTTTCCCTTTCTACAACACCGTTTTGTTGAGGAACATATGGTGAATAAAATTGACGTTCTATTCCATGTTCAGTACAAAAGTGATCGAATGATTGATTTTTAAATTCAGTTCCATTATCACTTCTGATTGCTTTTAACGATCCTAGGTGATAAATTAATAGTCTAAGAAATAAAGTCATAAAATGAGTAAAAGCTTCATTCTTAGATGCCATAAAATATACCCAAGAGTATGTGGAATAGTGATCAACAATTACAAGCACGTACCATTTACCTCCAAAGGATTGTACATGTGCCGGACCAACGGTGTTAAGGTGCAAAAGTTGACCAGGTCTAGTTGTCATAATCATTGAGAGAGGAGTATGTGAACTTGCAACCATCTTAGCATATCTACTCGAAGAGGATACAATACCTTTGTCTCCATTGAGTTTAGGCAAACCACGTATGCGATCAAGAGAACTAACACAAGTGTGGTGATCAAAGCCTACATGACCAAGTCTACGATGCCAGAAAATAAATCTTTTGAATCATTGGGATCTAGACACCTATGCTCAGAAGTTTACATATCAAAATCAGCTTTAAAAACTCTTCCAAAACAAGACATGTTAAACAAAAGCTCACAATTTGAATCTACAACTTTGCAGCAATTTTTAGAGATAATTATTTCCAAATTTTCATCAAGCAATTGAGAAATAGAGAGCAAGTTGTATTTCAAATTTTTAACAAGTGCCACATATTTTAAAGTGTAGTGATCATTTACTCTAACCGATCCTTTAGCAATAATAGGAGTCGAAGAATTATCGGCCAAAGTAACATTTTCTACACGTGTCACAAAAGAGAGGGAGGAGAACATTTCTCTGTTACCGATCATGTGGCGTGAGCTTCCTGAATCCACAATCCATATGTTCTCCTTCTTCAAGAGTACTGAAACCTACACAGAAGGACAATACGTCGTTGACTCAATACTGGAGTTAGTCAATAAGCATTTGGGAATCTAGTACTGAGCCATGCGACGTCCAGTAGGAACAACACGCGAAGGCTATAAAAAAAGTAGATTTATGAGTCAAGGGTTGAGGTTTTCTATTCTTAACTACTGATTTAAAAGTTGTTACTCGTTTAGCACGAAAACTAGTAGCTCTGGAGTTAAGAGCAGTAGTTTCAAATCAGAAAGCTGAAGCTCCAGATGCAAAGACTGAAGCTCCAAAGGGAACAACAGAAGGTCCGGGAGCTCCGGGAGCTCTCGCAGGTTTCTTACCAGAAGGTCCAGAAGCTACTTTTTCAAATTCCTAACTCACTAAAGCAGGTTGCATGTTTCTAATTTTAGGTTTAGCATGCATAGTAGATTTAGCATGAAAGTTATGAGATCTAGCAGACACTTTACCCTTTTTAATTTGTTTAGCTAGTCTATAACAGAAAACTACGATATGATCATCTTTATCACATCAAGTACAATGAAATTTCATTTTGTAATCATATCTAGATGAGCATCTAGTATTAGAAACAAAATTAGAAAGCACTCCCGCAGATTTAAAGATTACATCGTTTTGTTTAGGGACAGTTTTGATTAAACCTCTTCCAAATGGTCTTACTATGTGAGGTGGATGTGTTTTAGAGTAAGCATGGGAATCAAATCCTAAACCAGTTTTATCATTGCAAGGTTTAGAAGAATTTAACAGCAAGTTTACATTCTTGTTCCCATTGTAAAACCGCTCTAGTATCTTATTTTTATTGTCAAGTTCTTTAGATAAAACTAGGTAGTTTTGACACAAAGTTTTTCCTTTTAGTTTGCAATTGGAACAATATTTAACTTTATGAGAACGTAAAGCATTGTTCAGAATGGAGATTTCATTCATTGCATCTTCCAGTTTCTTGTCAAGATTGTCACATGCAGAACAATGCAGATCATGTATAGAATAAGAAGCATCTTTTAAGTTTTTAACATTAAAATTAGATAGCTTTTTGTTGTTTTCAATTTCTTCAACAAGTCTATCTAGAGTGGAGGAGTGTGCACTTCTTAATGTGGACAATTGTTCATAGATTAAGTCACATGAGGGACATGCATCATCATTAGGAATCAAAGTTTTTAGACGGTTGATTTCAGATTCTAGTGATTCAATTTTAGCAGCATTATCCCTAAGTTTTCTGCCCTTTTTCTTGACAATAATAGTTGCATGAGAAATTGCATCACACATTTCATTACAAATAGAACATACCTCATCGTCATCACTGTTGTGTTTTGCGTCCTCCTGACTTGATCTTGATCTTGTTTTGCCCGCCATGAAGCATAAGTTGGCCAGATCATCATCATCTTCATCACTTCCAATGTCTATATCACTTGAACTGAGCTCTTGAAGTGCGATGATGAAGTTGTTTATCATCTTGCGTCCTATAAAACCCTTCTTTTATAAAACTTCTAGTTTTTAAACATTGAATTCACCTTTGAGATGTAGAAATTAGAAGGAGAAAAAGAAATCAATGGGAAAAGAGAAAAAATTAAATCAAATCATACCCTAAAGTAAGGATTTCAAAATTCAAAGTTAGCTACTGTTTAAACTTAGTCAAATTATGAAATTGAGTTGCCCGATAAATTCCTCATAATTCAAAAAGTACCTCTGTCAAGTTTTGGTGACCGACGGCGCCCTCCTTCCATTTTGAGTACCAGCCTCGGTGCAGGCCACGGAGCAAGGTGCACGACCGTCCTTCTCCTCCCTGGCGTGTGCATGGTGGACTTTGATGGGAGCCCAAGGGCACATGACGAGTTTTTCACCCGCCTTTGCTCAACGTGGCCGGCGCCCTCCTCTGCTCTTGGTCGCCCAAGCACTTCTTCCATTCCCGCGCCCAACGAACACCACCCAAAGGTCCGCTACACCTTCTTCTTCCCACCCCAAGTCCAGTTCACCATTTAATAGCTCGTGCCTTGAGAGTTGTAGCAGTTCTTTCGGCCATAGCATGTAACACCGCAGTTTGGACATTGCAATTCGTCGCTCATAGACCACCTCGCCTCAATCCCATTAGATAATGTGTACTAGACCTGCTGGAGATCCATCACAACCGAAAACATTGTAAAAAACCAAGTAAACAGAGATAACACCTAGTTTACATGGCCGCCACCATTTTTGACCTAGTTCAGAGGTGGAAGCTATATTGCAGCCATTTGCATCCCATTTAAGGATCATTTTAATACTCCTCAGACTTCAGAGAATCATTAAGAAAATAATTCCAGAAAGTGAGTGAACTTAGAAAAATCATTCCTCCCTGTATAATAGACCAGAAATTCTCAAATAAATTTTGTTGAACTCCTCATGGCAAACACTTTGCAGTGGTGCAATTTCATTGCTACGGAAATCACTAAATTTTGCTCAATAATTCCTCAAACTTAAATATTTGAGAATTTGTTCCAGGTGATTCCTTTAAACTAAAATTCTCTAATTTTGCTATAATATACAATCAAATACCCTTGGTCATCAGTATAAATTTGAAGGTCATTCAACTAGGTTTGCTTGTCCAAATTGTGGTCTAATATCCTATGTTCATGAAAAATGCCAAAATGAACAGAAACATTTTCAGAAATTCTTAGAAATTTGTAAAATTAATATATCCCTCTAGGTAGCTTAGAAAAATGTGAAATCAATTTCTTTGGACTCTTGGTGAGCAGAGATTTCTGGGAAACCAACTTTGAGACATGACAAAGCTACAGTTGTTCCAGGAAAATTCAGTGAAGGATAAATCTTTATGGAATTTTGTAGACCACACCTTACCTTTGCTTTAGCTGAAACTTTGCTAGAGCCTGTCTCATGAGGTCTGTGAACTACTACAAAAATAACATCTTCATTGGGTTTGATCTTCATTAGAGTCTGTCATTAGTACCTTTGTTCTACATGTATATCATATTCAAGTTCCTAAATCCACCTCTTTTCAAAGGAACTTTGCTAAATTCATTCCTTGCCACTAGAATTAGAATAAAGTAGAGACCTTGTTATAGTTTCTGTACAGCATGTTACTTTCTTCTTGAGCTACACATAGCTTGTTCTTTTGTTAAATCATAATCCTTATATGTGCATCTCATTTCGATAGTGATCCTGACGAGGAAGGACTTTAACGTGGGATTTCTTTTGGAAGGACCAGCAGCTGATAATATTGGCTTTATCTGACTTTATTGACCTTTGTATTAGCTGCAACCTAAGGCAAGCCCCGTTTTGCATATAAGAGCATTTATAAAGTTTTATTTTGTATACACTATACGTATGAGGTATGTATTATGCATTGGGTAAGATTTTGTTGAAAATCCACATGCATGACCAAATAATCCTTGGAGTGGCTCGGTAAAACATTACTCGATCGTATTATATTGCTATGCTAATGTTTTAGTGGGATCGGTAGAAGTCGAGTGGTTGGAATCCACTCGCGAGACAAAGAATAGGGTTCTTATGGATTTTGTTCGAGAATGGTTTATGAATCTGAATATGAGACCGGTCAGCGGTGTTGGATGCATCAGGACATGGTCTTGGGTGCGTAGCCGTGCCCATGTCGACTGAGGACCGATCCGTGTGCGGCCCTGCTGAGCAAGTTTGAACTGTACCGGTTGCATACTGGCTATATGGGCCCCAGGAAACCGATGTAACTCAGGCACCTTCGCGTAAAAACTTATACTGTGGTCCCTTGGGGGAAAGACGACTTAAGGTGGAAATCTGCTAGCGGGCAACTTCGATGTGTCCGTGTAGTGGACCTTTTGTGAGGATCATAGAACTTGTTCGACGTTGGGATGACGGGTGAAAGGTGGCCACTTATGACATGATGATAAGAGCACCAACGTGTCTTCCACGCAGGGGGGTAGTGCATACCGGGTGTCTACTGATTGCAATCACCGTCCCTCGCGGTTATTTTAGTACTGCTTGTTCACTGCGCCATGATGTATTAATAAAGAGTATTTGGATTATTATGAATCAGCTGCAATGATTATGATAATTGTATTGCAACTTGTATGGCATAGCAGTAGCACTATTAAATTTACTATTCCTCAAGATTTAACTTATATGCAGTTTATGCAACTTTGGGCATGTAACATTGTAGACGAAGCGCTTCTTGTTTTATTGTGAAATTTATGATGTGCCATGCCCATGGAGTGCACATCTGCCACTTAAAATCTGAAAATAAGGATTTACTAGTAGGTGAGTCCTTTATGCAATTCAGTTTTCCTATGTTTAGAATTACTGCATGTAGAGTTTCATGTTTAGGTGAAACGGCTAAGTCTTGTTGAGCCTTCGTGCTCACGGTTGCTATATATGTGGTTTTGCGGGTAATAGTTTCACTGCTGCTTTTGTGGTTGCCCGTGAGACCTCGGACTTTCTGAGGTGTATGGCTCACGAGACACTTCCCCACTGCTTTATCTTTTTCGTGGTGCTAGTGATAAGCATCCATGGGCATGAACGACTTCTCTTTCACTTAGTTAGGTTTGAGAGAGTGAGTATGTATATCCCGCTGCACCTGTACTCTTTGTACATTAATTTGTACACTTGATTATGTTATAAAATGAAAACTTTGAGGTATTTTGAGTATTCCTTTCTTGTGTGTTGTAGGGTGCTGCATCGCACGGCACCACCCAATGCGATTCCTGGAAGTCAGGACCCCGACCCTTGCAGCCTGGTATCAGAGCCGCATTGGAAATAGCACGCTCGAAAAGAGCCTATTTTGAAAACTTAGTAGTCGAGTGAGAATAGTTACTATGACCACATAAGGTCTACTATAGTATTAGTTACTTAAGGTGGCAAGCTAACTTATGTGTTATTATATTCTGTAACGACGCTCTGATGTCAGGTAAGAGGTAAGGTACGCCATCGCAAGCAGATCAATTGCGGTAAGCAAACCATGCGAGAGGTAGCATGTGAATTTTTTAGTGGCTTAGCACGAAAAGTCAGTATGAGTCTCTGAAACTCTCCATGTTTCTGAGAACATATGACACGCGGTACCCCAGCGTGCTTCAAAATTAGTGGGAGCCCCCGTCGGGTGGGACATAACCCGATGCGCCTCCTGCAGGTGCAGCATTATGCAAAGATGTGGGACCCCATCGGGTCATAGAAAACCCGGTCATGTACCTCGAGATGTGTCTTAGCTCGGGGCGGCCCGTATGGAATGATACGGGGCGAATGTTTTTACTTTCATATATATTATAGTGACTGCTTGAAATGATCGCCAATGCAGGCTTTGCCGTATGGCAACATATGATTGATCAGTAATTTGTGTGTAGTTGCAGGTACACTAACCGTGTTATCCGTAGCTCGAGTAGAAAACTTTTGCGGGTAAATGTCATTAGTGTCACCGCTGAGACGTATGCCGGAATACCGGCTTAGGGTTTTCTTTGGTGAGGACGTAGTACCGACATGTATCTCATCGATGCTTTAAGAAAATCACTATGAATAGGACTCCAGAAGATGTAATAATACATTTATTAGTTATCGATCTCTGATTTTGAACTAAGATTCAAAGTTGGCGTAGGCTTAAGCTCTAGTGATTCAAAAACCAAAATCTCTGTTTTCTGTCAGGAATTTGACCCGATTTGAAAATTCATAACTGTCAGCAGAAATCTCTAATAAAGGTGTATCTTACATGGATAGAAATTTTATGAAGTTGTCTACATATTTTCCATTGAACTTCAGAACAGAATCTCCCATTAACCTATTCCAAATTTCCATGTCCCAAAGTCTGCCAAATCTGGACAGAAACTGGAACCCTTTCTGTACTTGTTACTATTTTGATCATATCTCCTGGTAGAATATTCCAATGGCTTCATATGATAAAGTTCTGGAATCCTTGTGGCGTCTATTACAATGTTGTAATTTAATGTTTTGGCAAATGTTGATATTATCTATTTGTAAAACTGTGGCCAAATCCAAAATATACAAAGGAGGTGCTGTCAAAACTTCTTTGGAATTCTGGGAACTTTGTCAAACTTTAAAAATTTATATCTCTTTATCCAGAACTGATATGAGGGCATATAAATAATCGTTGGAAAGATATAAAAATTTAATTTAATTTTGGTATTCAACTTGATAAATGAACCTACCATTTTCATATTCAAATTCTGGTTTGAATCCAAACTGTCAATTCTGGACAGAAACTGACATGTTCGAAGTCAATTTGGAAACTGTTATGGACATGATCATTTGTTTACTTCCTGAGTTCCGCAACATGTTAGTTAGTCATCTATCATCACTCTAGCTGTTAAATGGGAGTGTTTGATGAGTTTTTATCATGTTCTGAATCTGGTTCAAAAGTTTGAATCTTTGTTTACACCTTCACATGTTGCATTGTTTAAGTGATGTGTAATACAGTTACTGTTTTTGAGTTCAAGTTGACATTGCAACTTTGGATTTTAACTGTATTTCTCACTCTTGCAGCATGGATCACACTCATTCTGAGCGTGAATTAGGTGGTTCCATTCGTGGCGGAAATGACTCGACACTGCAACAGTCTCCGCCACCACCCTCTTCGTCCCCGACTTCACTTGTTGAAGTCATGGCAAGTGTGGTCGATTCTAATCGCGAGAACCGTATGTTACTTTGAGAATTGGTTCAACAGGGCAGATCCTTAGAAGCTCGACTGCATAATTCAACTCATGGTGCTTATGTGGAGTTTCTTTCAACTACCCCGCCAGTTTTCACGAAAGTGAATGCCCCGGTGGAGGCCGATCAATGGCTCCAGGTTATAGAAGGCAAATTCGGTTCATTTCATTTTGATGAGTACTAGAACACGTTGTTGGCTGCTCAACAACTTCATGGGTCCGCTGCAGTCTGGTGGTCAGAATATCTCACTGTAGGATCGAAGAGCACGTGAAAAGCTACCAGAGGGGGGGTGAATGGTAGATTTAAAAAATCTTACGCAGCGGAAACAATAAAACCCCAAACCCTTCCGGCAGAAAAACGATCTGTTAAAGAAATCGTGTGTGAGACTAATCTAAACGTGTTTCACTGTGACAAAAGTGATAGATATCAGAGAGAATCAAGTCACGAAGTCAACACAAGAAGAATCACTCAAATCCGTCAAGAAAAACTCAAGTTATGATCGAAAGATCAGACTATGGTCAATCTGTCCTACCCGAGAAAAACAGTTTCTGGAATGCTGCAAAGAAACTCGTGTAGCTCAGAAACCACAAATCCAATGACTGTGAAATTTTGACAGATGATAGATAATCAAGTTTTGAAGACAACCGAAAAAGAATCACGTCAATTGGATCGGTAAAACTCGAGTTATGATAAAACCACCGATGAAAGGTAGTGCTGTCCAGAAACTCGACGAGTAAAACTTGTCTGGAACAAGTCGGACAAACAAGGCACAAAAGTTCCTTCAAACTACGAATTTTATTCAATAGAACACAAGAGGAACATCCCCTAAAGTTGTCTCCACGAGCTTTGGCCTTCCCTTGCTTATATAACCAGCCCTTAGGCCATCCCAATCTCAACTAGGACTCCAATCCTAATCCGATCACAATCGGAACTTCCCATAAATGCTTAGGACTCTTCTATACGCAGATAGAAGCAATCTTAAGACTTCCAAACACCTTAGGAATGTATCCCACATTCCTAAACAACTCAAATTCGTGACACACGCGAAATCCTAACATAACTAACTCGATACTTTCCATACCGAGCCATAACCAACTCCGCCGCAGCCAAAGTCATCAACCGGTACGATCCGATCCTTCCAATCAGATATTCCTTCCATAATCCGTCTCTAGAAGCATATTGCCACGTCATGCACCTCATGCATACGTGCGAACACCTTCCTTTGACCTTCATATGCACTGCCCTTGATTCAATCATCCTGCGCTACCTCCTGACCCGCTCAACCACAGTTCCTCCCGAACTTGGTTGTTGGAACCTCATCTCCTCCCTGAGACTAGTCCAAGGGATCCTTTCACCAGCCATGACTTGAACTCAAGCAACACCTGCACATGAATAAACAACCAACCCATACGAGCCCAAGTCCTCGACTTGACTCAAGTTGGTTCCGAACACAACACCTTACGTGAGAACCTCACATAAGCATGTTGCAAAACCATAGTAACACGATATCATCCATATCATCCAAAACGCACCAAGAACTTAGTAAATGAATACTAAGCAATCTTTCTAACAATGTAAAGCAAGTACGAAACATTGCAAATGAAAAGCAGAAGCACTGCGGTCAAGTTATGGACCTTGCCAGAGCATCCCGGAGCTTGAGCCGGAGCTAACAAAGCTAGTACAACCTAGCGCCGGAGCTTACCAAAACTAGTAGATCCTAGCTCCGGAGCTTACCAAAAACTAGTCAAACCAAAACCGGAGCTAGAAAAAGTACGTTGGAGCTTAGCAAAAGCATGCTGGAGCTATCAAGTATATGCCGGAGCTATCAAAGACATGCCGGAGCTAACAAAGACATGCCGGAGCTAACAAGGACATGCCGGAGCTAACAAGGACATGCCGGAGCTAACAAAGACATGCCGGAGCTAAAGATAAAGCTCGCCGGAGCTAACCAAAGCTAGTCGGACCTTACCATGAAGCCGGACCTAGCATCTAACATAGCCGGAGCTACCCAAAACAAGCCGGACCTACCGTCGGACCTTGCTGTAGCTCAGAGCTAGAGTCGGACCTTGATAAAAAGGTGTTTTGGTGATATTCAAAACTTTTATCATCAAAGCCAAGTGTATTCACTACAAGCCAATGTATTCAGCGCACATAGGACTTACACTCACCACTCTGCCAGTGGGACATCATGTGATGTGGAGTGAATTCCATGCTGCATTTCATGCTCGTCACATCGCTGTTGGGACTATAAGCGCAAAGTATGAAGAATTTTTGGAGTTGAAGCAAGGAGAAATGAGGGTACTTGAATACTTTAAAGAGTTCAACTGCTTGGTGCGGTATGGAACTCATTTTGTGGACAATGAGAATCTAAAATGTGAATACTTTTTCCGAGGACTAAATGCTAGACTCAAGGCTGCAGTGGTTTTATTTAATGATGGGAATTACAATGATTTGGTGAATGCTTCTATTCGGCTAGAAGATGCCGATCTCCGTCTTCAAGCGGAGAAGAAAATAAACATATCACTAGATAGCAATAGTGATCTACCTCAGAAATATCAGGTGGTGCATTACTTACCATTCGGTCGAGAAAGTCAGCCGGTGGTACGACAACCACAATTCCAATGTCGCACCTATTCTTTGAAGGATGTTCAACCACTGATGGAATAACACCAAATATCTACTTGTGCACCTCTACTTCAGCAAAGTGCACCAGTCTATCTTTCGTTTCCATCTACCGGGGAGCTTGATCTTGCACCACAGGATACTAGTTGTGAGGAGGATCTTTTATCACCAACATGTCACATGACCAAACGGGGCAGCAACCTAGCCTCTCCTCAAGTTGCAAAGAAACCCCATGGTCAGCATAAGAAGACCTTACTGAAAGCAGGAAAAGTCAACTACGTGGCAGTTGAGAATGTTCCCGTGGGAGAGCTCGTGTTTGCGGGTATGTTTAGCCTGCATGATCAACCTACATTTGTGCTATTTGATTCAGGCGCCACTCATGATTTCATCATTAAGTCTTTTGTGATGAAGCATCAATTGTCATCGACTCCTTTATCATCATCTTTTATGATCAATTCACCGGGAGGTAGTATGACTGCCAACCAGATTGTAGCCCGAGCACCTCTATGCTTGGATGGGCGGATTTATCCTACTACTCTTATTATGTTGAACGGTCAGAAGATTGATATCATTTTGGGAATGTCTTGGTTGACACATCATGGTGCTATCTTAAATATTAGCTCTCGTACAGTGCAGCTGAATTCCATGAAGCATGGCCAACATACTTTGGTTCTGGAAAATATCACGCCTTTACCTGCAGCTGTACATAACACTGAAGCCACTAAATTAGAGGACATTCTAGTTGTCCGTGATTTCCCCGACGTGTTTCCCGATGATCTACCGGGCATGCCGCCCGAACATGATGTTGAGTTCAAGATTGAACTTGCATCGGGAACCATGCCTATTTCTCGGAGGCCATATAGAATGGCGCCCAATGAACTTGCTGAATTGAAAGAGCATTTGAATGACCTTTTGGCTAAAGGTTTTATTCGCCCAGGTTCATCACCTTGGGGCTGCTCCCCGCTATTTGTCAAGAAGAAGGATGAAACTTTGAGGCGATGTGTGGACTATCGTCCTTTAAATGCTGTGACTATAAAAAACAAGTATCCACTACCATGCATTGATATTCTTTTTGATCAACTAGTGGGTGCTAGGGTATTCTCGAAGATGGATCTTCGGTCTTGATATGTTCAGATTAAGATCCGACCGGAAGATATGTCGAAGACGGTATTCTTGATGAGATACGGATTGTATGAATATCTTGTCATGTCTTTTTGTCTTACCAACACTCCGGCTCACTTTATGTACCTCATGAATTTAGTTTTTGTGCCGGAGTTGGACAAGTTCGTCATGGTTTTCATTGACGGCATTTTAGTGTATTCTAAATCAGAGGAAGAACATGATGAACACTTGCGCATAGTGTTGCAACGATTGCGGGATCACAAGCTATATGCTAAATTCAGCAAATGTGAGTTCTAGATCAGCCAAGTGCCATTTCTCAGACACATTATTTCAGCGGAGGGCATCACTGTTGATCCAAGTAAAATAGTGCAAGTGCTGAAATGGAAGTCTCCCAAGTCAGTACATGATGTCCGCAGTTTTCTAGGTTTAGCAGGAGATATTACCGGAGGTTCATCCCAAGCTTTTCAAAAATGCTAAACCTATGATGGAGCTTCTGAAGAAGGGCACTAAATACATTTGGAGTGAAGCTTGTGAGGATGCTTTCGAAACATTCGTGAAACATTCACAACAGCGCCAGTTTTAACCCAGCCAGATACAACCAAATCTTTTGATGTTTATTGCAATGCATCTGGCATCAGTCTTGGCTGCGTGCTTATGCAAAAAGGATGTGTGATCGCATATGGATCATGACAGCTCCGGAACCATGAACAACACTATCCAATTCATGATCTTGAGCTTGCTGCCGTGGTACTTGCATTGAAGATGTGAAGACATTATTTACTGGGCAAACTCGTTCATCTCTACAATGATCATAAAAGCCTGAAATACATATTCACGCAGAAGGAATTGAATATGAGATAGCGAAGATGGTTAGAGCTGATCAAAGATTATGAGATTGAGATTCATTACCATCCGGGAAGTCTAATGTGGTTGCTGATGCACTTAGTCGCAAATCCCATGTTCACCATTGGACGCTCACTCCGATGGAAGAGGAAGAACCAAGTTTATACTTGGTTCCACATGGAGCTCTATTTAATCTTTCTCTCATACCTACGATCCGAGAGGATATTATTGTAGCTCAGAGGAAAGATAAGGGTATGTCTCACATCCATAGAAGATTGAACAACGGGGAAATGAAATATTTTCAGGAGGACAATCAAAGAACGTTATGGTTCAATGATCGAATAGTAGTTCCTCGTGATATGAGACTACGAAAGAAGCTTTTGAATGAAGCTCACTTATCCAAATATTCCATTCATCCGGGCAGCAATAAAATGTATAAAGACTTGAAAACCAAGTTTCGGTGGACACGGATGAAATGTGTGATTGCAAAGTACGTACCTGAATGTGATACATGACGGCAAGTTAAAGCCGACCACATGAGAAGAGCTGGACAGCTGCAACCGTTGAACATTCCTGCATGGAAATGAGAGGATATTAGTATGGATTTCATCGTCGGGCTACCTCTCACCTTCCACAACCATGATTCAATTTGGGTGATAGTCGATGGGCTAACTAAATCGGCTCACTTATTCCTGTCCATACGAAGTATGTTGCCAAGAAATATGGAGAGCTGTATATTGCAAGAATCATATGCATGCACGGTGTTCCCCGCACCATCATTTCAGATCGCGGTGCGCTGTTTGTTGCTCGATTTTGGGAGCAGTTGCACGCGTCTTTGGGGACCAAGCTGATCCAAAGCTCCACATATCACCCGCAGACTGATGGTCAAACTGAGCGGGTGAATCAAGTTCTTGAAGATATGCTACGTGCGTGTGCCATCCATCACGGAAAGAATTGGGATAATCATCTACCGTTGGCAGAATTTTCGTATAACAACGGTTATCAATCTAGCATCAAGGTGGTACCGTATGAAGCTCTCTATGGCCAAAAATGCCGCAAACCACTCAATTGGTGTGAATCCGGCAAAATATTGATTTATGGGATCAATCTCGTTAATGATGCCGAGGAACGCGTTTGAGTTATTCAAGCCAACCTTAGGGCTGCTCAATCTCGGCAAAAGAGCTAGCGCACAAATGACGTCATCCTCTCCATTTCGACATCAGAGATCATGTTTATCTTTGTGTATCTCCAATGAAAGGGATTCATCATTTCGGAGTGAAGGGAAATCTCGCTCCACGTTTTATTGGGCCGTTCACTATCACAGAAAAATGTGGTTCCGTGGCCTATTGACTGGATTTACCGGCATCATTGGCTGGTATTCATGATATTTTTCACGTGTCACAGCTGCGGAAATGTCTTAAGTCCTCAGCTGAAATCCGCATGGATGACCTAGAAGGATTGCAACCGGATCTCAGTTATACCAAACGACCGCTCTGGATTATCGATGAAAAGACTCGTGCCACAAAAAACTGGAATTTATGGTTTTACAAAGTCTTGTTGAGCAACCATACCGCTGATGAAGCGATATGGGAAAGCGAGGACTATCTTCAATCAAACTATCCAGATTTGCTATCTTCATACATCTGGTAACCTCTCTACCTTCATCTCTTTATTTGTAATCTCGGGACAAGATTTTTTTAAGGGGGGGGTGTAAAAGCCTTAGTTTTTAAACATTGAATTTAGCTTAGAGATGTAGAAAGAAATCAATGGTAAAAGAGAAAAAATTAAATCAAATCATACCCTAAAATGAGGATTTCAAAATGCAAAGTTAGCTACTGTTTAAACTTAGTCAAATTATGAAATTGAGTCACCCAATAAATTCCTCATAATTCAAAAAGTACCTCTGTCAAGTTTTGTCATTTTTGAAGCCCGTTGGCTATTTAAATCAAATGGTGCAATGAAATCCATTTGAATTCAACTGAAACTTGATCAAATGTCGGATTAAATCTCAAAATCAAATCCCACATGTTTGAATTAGTGGTACAACAAATATCTAGAAATTTGGACTAAGATGGGTAGAAAAAATTGATTGAGTAGAGATAAGATGAAATGTTTGCCTTGGTGGGACCCACATGGCAGCCTCCCAAACAGAGAACCAACTCTGTTCCTTTCACTACAGAGCGCCACCGCACGGTTGCATGTCCAGCGCATGGTCTGCACCGTGGAGGAGAAAACCAACATTTCTCTCTTCTCCTTATCACTCCATCATTGTCTACCTTGGATATTCTCTTCGTTCTCTGGTTGGAGCAAACCCTAGTGCTCTGTTCCTCCCGTGCCGGCGCAGCAAAAAGGTGACCGACGGCGCCCTCTCTCCGTGTTGAGTTCCAGCCTCGGTGCAGGCCATGGAGCAAGGTGCACGGCCATCCTTCTCCTCCCCGTTGTGTGCGTTGTGGACTTTGACGGGAGCCCAAGGGGACACGACGAGTTTTTCACCCGCCTCTGCTCAACATGGCCGGTGCCCTCCTCTGCTCTTGGTCACCCAAGCAGTTCTTCCATTCCCGCGCCCAACGAACACCACCCAAAGGTCCACTACACCTTCTTCTTCCCTCCCCACGTCCAGTTCACCGTTTACTACCTCGTGCCCTCAGAGTTGTAGCAATTCTTTCGGCCATAGCATGTGACACTGCAGTTTGCACATTGCAATACGTCGCTTATAGACCACCTCACCTCAATCCCATTAGATAATGTGTACTAGACCTGCTGGAGATCCATCACAACCGAAAACATTGAAAAAAAACAAGTAAACAGAGATAATACCTAGTTTACGTGGCCGCCACCATTTTTGACCTAGGTCAGAGGTGGAAGCTATATTGCAGCCATTTGCAACCCATTTAAGGTTCATTTTAATACTCCTCAGACTTTAGGGAATCTTTAAGATCAATTTGGGGGTTGAATTGTGCCTCCGTTGAGAAGGGACACCTCGCCGGACTTGGCCGATCTGCCGCCGCCATGAACCTAGGGTTCCAGCCACCCTCGTCGCGTGCCAACCCCTGCGACGAGTTTCCCGGGTCGCTTGGTTGGCACTGCATCAAAAACATGGAGGTTTAGCTGCCGTTTTCCTCTCTCTGGCGAGGAGTGCCTCTGCGCCAGTGAGGAAGGCCGCCGTCAGGGTGGAGGTTGAAGAAAACCCTGGTGCGCGTGATTGTCTGTGGCTATAAGATCTTTTGTGGCCATGCAAGAAAATTCCATTGCCCTGTGTGGCTCTATTGCCGTTGGTCCAGTAAAAAGCCCGGCTCCATTGTCAGGTTTAAAAGCGTGGACCCAATCTGTCAAACGTACAACTCATTTTTACATTTGAAAATAATTCCAGAAAGTGAGTGAACTTAGAAAAATCATTCCTCCCTGTATAATAGTCCACAAATTCTCAAATAAATTTTTTTGAACTCCTCATGGCAAACACTTTGCAGTGGTGCAATTTAATTGCTACGGAAATCCCTGAATTTTGCTCAATAATTCCTCAATTTTAAATATTTGAGAATTTATTCCAGGTGATTCCTTTAAACTAAAATTCTCAAATTTGGCTATAAAATACAATCAAGTACCCTTGATCATCACTAAAAATTTGAAGCTAATTCAACTTGTTTTGCTTGTTCAAATTGTGGTCCAATATCCTATGTTCATGAAAATTGCCAAAATGAACAGAAACATTTTCTGAAATTCTTAGAAATTTGTAAAGTTAATATAGCCCTCTAGGAAGCTTATAAAATGTGAAATAAATTTCGTTGGACTATTGCTGAGCAGAAATTTCTGGAAAAACAACTTTGAGACATGACAAAGCTGCAGTTGTTCCAGGAAAATTCAGTGAAGCATAAATATTTATGGAATTTTGTAGACCACACCTTACCTTTGCTTTAGCTGAAACTTTGCTAGAGCCTGTCTTATGGGGTCTGAGAACTACTACAAAAATCCCAGCTTCATTGGGTTTGATCTTCATCAGAGTCTGTCATTAGTACCTTTGTTCTACATGTATATGATATTGAGGTTCCTAAATCCACCTCTTTTCAAAGCAATTGCTAAATTCATTCCTTGCCACTAGAATTAGAATGCAGTAGAGACCTTGTTATATTTTCTGTACAGCATGTTATTTTCTTCTTGAGCTACACCTTGCTTGTTCTTTTGTTAAATCATAATCCTTATATGTGCATCTCATTTCGATAGTGATCGTGACGACGAATGACTTTAACGTGGGATTTCTTTTGGAAGGACCAGCAGCTGATCATATTGGCTTCATCTGACTTTATTGACCTATGGATTAGCTGCAACCTAAGGCAAGCCCCAATTTGCATATAAGAGCCTTTATAAAGATTCATTTTGTATACACTATACGTATGAGGTATGTATTGTGCATTAGGTCAGGTTTTGTTGGAAATCCACATGCATGACCAAATAATCCTTGGAGTGGCTGGGTAAAACATTACTTGATTGTATTATATTGCTATGCTAATGTTTTAGTGGGATCGGTAGAAGTCAAGTGGTTGGAATCCAATCGCGAGACAAAGAATAGGGTTCACATGGATTTAGTTCGAGAATGGTTATGAATATGAATATTAGATGGGGCAGCGGAGTAGGAAGCAGCAGGACATGGTCTTGGTGTGTAGCCCTACCCGTGTCGACTGAGGGCTGATCTGTGTGCGGCCCTGCTGAGCAAGTTTGAACTGTACCGGTTGCATAATGGCTATATGGCCCCCAGGAAACTGATGCAACTTGGGCACCTTCGCATTGAAACTTATAGCGTGGTCCCTTGGGGGAGAGACGACAGAAGGTGGAAATCTGCTAGCGGGCAACTTTGACATGTCCGTGTAGTGGACATTCTGTGAGGATCCTAGAATTGGCATAGATGTGGGAGCTGGAGAAGTCCACTTTCATATTAATGGCAAGGAGGAAAGGTTTATCTTTCGGCCAAAATCAGAACAATGCTCCATGATTCGAATCAAGTATGTGTCGAATGATAAACACATCAGAGAGGTCGAAGTCACACCTCCAAAGGTGGACTCACTCATTGCATTCATGAGAAGATTAATCTACGAGGAGAATCCGTCGTTTCGACCATGCCGATATCCAAAGGCGACGGAATCGAGTAAACCTTCCCGAAGGCCCAAGTCCACCAAGCCACCAAAGAAGGAATGGCGGAAGAAGCAAGACAAGCCGTCCAAGCCCATCCTTCCGGGCCCGGATGTGAAATGAAGACGGGAGAATGTCCATCTCATCGGACGGTGGTGAGACCTACACCAATAGGTTAAATTGGTAGTTATCCCACTTTGTTTTTCTTTCTTTCTTTTTTCCAGCCCATTTGGAATTTTCCCATTGCATATTTGATTTTTCCTAGCAAGATGTGAATTTTGTATTCTCAACTATCATTTTTCTTTCTTTCTTTTCAAAAGAAATTTTTTTATTGGATTTGAAACAAGGTTTTTATTTGAAATACAATTTTTTCTGAGCTGCACATGTGGCATTTCACGAACGTGTTAACTTTATAGCCGTTGGGGAGCCACTTGCCAAAAAGGGAACCAGGGGGGGCCACCTGTCAGGTCGGCCGAACCCCCTAGTCAGCCAAACAGGGAGTGGAGCCAAATTGGCTCCCCTTCCTCCAACGGCTACATTTTGAACCCCAAGTGGCTGTTGGAGGGTACACCCTATAAATTGTGGCCGTGAGGAGCACCTCTCTTCACACACCACATCATTTTACACCTCCCCAAGTCACACTCTAGGTCACCTTGTTTTTCTTGCTCTTCGTTGCAACACTCTTGCTCAAATCCATCCCCAAAAAGATTTTCTTTTGTTTGCATTTGCATTTTACACTCAACCTTTCAAGAGGAGAAAATTGTTGAGAGTTTTGTTTTCCAAACATCGCTTGTTTTCGGATTTTTCTCGCCTTGTTTTGTTCTTACTTGTTGAACCCAAAAAGACATGAAGAGGTTGTTCGGAAAGACGAAGGAGGCTGCAAGCTCAAGCCATGGTGAAGGTTCTAGTGCACGCCTCTCTTCCATGGGTACAAGCTCGAGGAGGATAAGTGTGTGTGAGGACACTCCCATGGAAGAGAGAAGCAACCCACACCAACTTCTTTCTGATGTGATGAGAAGAGAACTGACGTGTCTTCCATGCGGGCATACGTGTTGTGCATACCGTGTGTCTACTGATTGCAATCACCGTCCCTCGCGGTTATTTGAGTACCGCTTGTTCACTGCGCAGTGACGTAGGAACAAAGAGTAGTTGGATTATTATGAATCTGCTGCAATGATTATGATAATTGTATTGCAACTTGTATGGCATAGCAGTAGCACAATTAAATTTACTATTCCTCAAGATTTAACTTGTATGCAGTTTATGCAACTTTGGGCACGTAACATCGTAGATGAAGTGTCTCTTGTTTGATTGTGGAATTTATGATGTACCATGCCCATGGAGTGCACATCTGCCACTTAAAATCTGAAAATAAGGATTTACTAGTAGGTAGGTCCTTTATACAATTTAGCTTTCCCATGTTTAGAATTCCTGCATGTAGAGTTTCATGTTTAGGTGAGACAGTTAAGTCTTGCTGAGCCTTCGTGCTTACGGTTGCTATATACGTGGTTTTGCAGGTAATAGTTTCGCTGCTGCTTTTGTGGTTGCCCGTGAGACCTCGAACTTTCTGAGGTGTATGGCTCACGAGTGACTTCGCCGCTGCTTTATCTTTTTCGTGATGCTAGTGATAAGCGTCCATGGGCATAAATGACTTCTCTTTTGCTTAGTTAAGTTTGAAAGGGTGAGTATGTATATTTCTCTACGTCTGTACTCTTTGTACACTAATTTGTACACTTGATTATGTTATAAAATGAAAACTTTGGGGTATTTTGAGTATTCTTTTCTTGTGTGTTGTTGGGTGCCGCATCGTACGGGACCACCCAATGCGATTCTTGGAAGTCGGGACCCTGGTCCTCACATCTTTTTCTTGTTGGAGTTTACAGAGGTGGTCTTGTCCTTGTTCTGCTTCTCTTCACAGGTAGAAGGACCTGAAAGGTTAGGGCATTCTGTACAAAAGTGTCATGTCTTACCACATTCAATGCATCGTTGAGGTCCGGAGCATCCTCTCCTTCTAGTTCTCACATTTTGCAATGCTTTTGAGAAGCGAGTAGAGATGAGTGCTAGCTCCTCTTCTGGAAATTCTTCAATCTGTTCCAGGGTTAGTGAAGACAGCAAAACAAGAGTATTGCAAGATGATGATTGGCTGGAGCTAGGCATATCACGTTGTGAAATGAATGCAATAGACTTATTTGGATTCTTTCATGATAAAATGCCAATTTCATGAGTTTTTAACTTAGAGTAAAGCACATCTAAAGAGTACTCATGACAGTTGATTCACAAATGGATGTTACTTTCATCTCCCATATTGTCATGTCTAATGCACTAAGGAGTTTCCTAGCATTCTCAACATCAGAAAAGTTTATGTTGACATTGCGTAGATTACTGAGTTTTTTATTAAATTGGGCAAAAAGTTGATCGATGGACTCACTAGGTTGCATCTCGAAGTGCATGTACTCCTTTTTTTAACATAACTTGTTTTACCTCCTTGATTGTGTTGGATCCTTCGTGATAATCACAAAGAGCTCTCCAAACATCTTATGCTGATCGGAGTTGCGCGACACGATGAAAGTCGCTTTGAGTGAGTCCCTGAATGATCAAGTTGCGGGCTTTGTTGTTGTTGTCAACGTCTCGTAGATTTGTAGCCGTAACTTGATCGTTTGGTGGCACTTCATAAGGTTTGTATACCTTTTCCCATATCGTGAAGCCTTGCACCTGGATAGCCTCCATGTGTGCCTTCCAAACCTGAAAATCAATACCACTAAACACACAAGGTTTGGTGGAGTATTTCTCCATGATAATTAGTAAAAACATGTGCAAATAAAATAGATTAGAGCACCGTGGATCTGGTACCAATTGTAGGATCGAAGAGTACGTGAAAAGCTACCAGTGGGGGGAGTGAATGGTAGATTTAAACTTTTTCAGCAGAAGCAATGAAAACCCCTCGGCAGAAAAATGATCAGTTAAAGAATTCGTGTGTGCGACTAATCTAAATGTGTTCAACTGTGAAAAAGTAGTAGGTATTATAGATAATCAAGTCACAAAGACACGAGAACAAGAATCATGGAAATCTGTCAAGAAAAACTCAAGTTACGATCGAAAGATCGAACAAAGGTCAATCTGTTCTACCAAGTAAAAATAGTCCTGCAATACTACAAAGAAACTCGTGTAGATGCAAAACCACAAATCCAATGACTGTGAATTTTTTAAAGATGATAGATAATTAAGTTATGAAGACAACTGAAAGAGAAACACATCAATTGGATCTGTAAAACTCGAGTTATGATAAAACCACCGAAGAGAGGTAGTGCTGTGCAGAAACTGGACGAGAAAAACTTGTAGACAACAAGTCAGATGAACAAGGCACAAAAGTTCTTTTAAACTACGATCTTTATTCAATAGAACACAAGAGGAATAGCCCAAAAGACGTCTACCATGAGCTCTGGCCTCCCTTGCTTATATAACCAGCCCGAAGGCCAACTCAACTCATACTAGGACTCTAATCCTACTCTGATCACGAATCGCAACTAACCATAACTGCTCAAGATCTTCCTATTCGCAGATAGAAACAATCTCAAGACTTCCTAACAAATGCAAGAATGTATTCCACATTCCTAAAACAACCTAACTTCATGTCCCACACGAAAACTATTATAACCAACTCGATACTTTCCATATCCGATCCATAACCGACTCCGCTGCAGCCGAAGTCATCATCCGATACAATCTGATCCTTCCAACCAGATCTTTCCTTCCATAACCTATCTTCAGAACGATGTTTCCATGTCATGCACCGCATGCATATGTGCTAACACCTTCCTTCGACATCCAGCTTCCTTCATATGCACTGCCCTTGATTCAATCACCCTGTGTGACCTCCTGATCAGCTCAACCATAGTTCCTCCTGAACTTGATTGTTGGAAACCTCATCTCCTCCCTGAGACTAGTCCAATGAATCCTGTCACTAGCCGTGTCTTGAACTCAAGCAACACCTGCACATGAACAAACAACCGATAATTCCGAGCACAAGTCTTCAACTTGACTCTCATTCGTTCTAAAACCACAACACCTTACATGAGCACCTCACATGAGCATGTTGCAAACCACAGTAAAAGTGGATATTTTTATAACAGCCAAAACGCAACAAAAACATAGTAAATAAATACTAAGAAACATTTCAGAATGTAAAACAAGTTTGGAACAATTCATAGAAACAATAAATTCATGTTCTGAAACTTGCAAAAGCTAACGGGAGATAAAACAACGTCAGTCAAAATACAACCAATAGGAGCTTCCAAGAGTTAGCAGAACTAGCATTCACCGGAGCTTACCAAAACTAGCATGACCTAGCATCGGAGCTTACCAAAGCTAGTCGGAACTGGCGTCAGAGCTTACCAAAGCTAGTCAGAACTAGTCAAGCCAAAAGTCGGAGCTAGAAAAAGCAAGGCGGAGCTTAACAAAAACATGTCAGAGCTATTAAAAACATGTTTGAGCTAAAGACAAAGCTCACCGAAGCTAACCAAAACAAGTCAGACCTATCGTTAGACCTTGCGGGAACTTGGACCTAGAGTCAGACATTGTTAAAAAGTTGTTTTGGTAGTAATCAAAACTTTTATCGTCAAAGCCAATGTATTCAACACACATAGGTCTCACATAGTATGCTCCATTGCTAGGTCCTACTAGCTTTGGTAAGCTCCAGTGCTAGGTCCTGCTAGGTTTCGTAAGCTCCAGCTCAAGGTTTGTTTAGCGTTGGCAAGGTCCGGTGCTAGATTGCAGTGGTTTTGCTTTTACCTTGCAATGTTTCAAACTTGTTTAACACTTATGGAAAGTTTGCTTAGTATTCATTTACTAATTTTTTGGTGTGTTTTGGTGGTTATGGTTGATATCGTTTTGCTATTGTTTGCAACATTCTTATGTGAGGTGTTCACATAAGGTGTGTGGTTTCAGAACTAACGTGAGTCAAGTTGAGGACTTGTGGTTGGAAGTATCGGTTGTTTATTCATGTGCGGGTGTTGCTTTAGTTCAAGACATGACTGGTGATGGGATCTATTGAACTAGTCTTAGGGAGAAGATGAGGTTCAACAACCAAGTTCGAGAGGAATGGTGGTTGAGTTGATCGGGAGGTTGCGCAACATGTTTGAATCGAGAATAATGCATATGAAGGTATCCTGGATGTCGTTGGAAGATGTTTGCACATGTTCTAGGAGTGCATGGACGTTGCTACATGGTTCCGAGGCGTGATGAAGAGATGTGGACGTAAAAAATTGGTTGGAATGGTCCAACCGACTAGGTTATAGACTCAGGCTGCGGCTGAGTCGAGTTTGACTCAAATATGGAAAGATTTGAGTTGGTTATGATAGGTTTTCATGTGGGTCATGAAATTGAGTTGTTTTAGGAATGTGGGATATGTTCCTAAGGTGTTTGGAAGTCTTAAAATTTCTTCTATCTGTGTATCGAAGAGTCTTTAGCAGTTATAGAATGTTTCGATTCGTGAACTGAGTAGGTTTAGAGTTCTAGTTAGGATTGGGTTGGCCTCAGGGCTGGTTATAAAAGCAAGGGAGGCCAGAGGTCGTGGTGCACTAATTTGGGGCTCTTCCTCTTAGTGTTTTATCAATAAATTCATAGTTTAAAGGAACTTTTTTCCCATGTTCGTCCGACTTGTTCCAGACAAATTTTTCTCGTCGAGTTTCTACACAGCACTACCATGCTTCGTTGATTTTATCATAACTCAAGTTTTACATATCCAATTGACGTGATTCTTTTTGGGTTGTTTTCACAAATTGATTATCTATCATCTGTGAAACTTCCACGGATATTGGATTTGTGTTTGCATCTACACTAGTTTCATTGCAGTGTTGCAGATCTTGTTTTTCTCAGGTAGAACAGATTAACCTTTGTTCAATCTTTTGATCGTAACTTGAGTTTTTCTCGACGGTTTTTTGTGATTTCTGTTGTCGTGTCTTCGTGACTTGATTCTCCACAATCTATATTGGTTTTTTAATGATTGATCATGTTCAGATTAGATGCTCACACGATTTCTTAATAAATTGATTTTCTACCAAGGGGTTTTTTTGCTTTCGCTAAAAAAGTTTTAAATCTACCATTCACCCCCTTCTAGTAGATTTCACATGCTCTCCAATCCTACAATTGGTATCAAAGCCACGGTGCTCTAATCTTTGAGATTTGCACGTGTTTTTGACTAATTATCATGGATAAATACTCCGCAAAACCTTGTGTGTTTAGTGGTATTGATTTTCATGTTTGGAAGGCATGTATGTAAGCCTTCATCAAGGAGTAGGACCTTGCAATATGGGAAAAGGTGTACAAACCTTACGAAGTGCTGCCAAATGTTCAAGTTACAGCTACGAATCTAAGAGATGTCGACAACAACAACAAGGCTCTTAACTTGATTATACAAGGATTAACTCAAAGTGACTTCGACCGTGTTGCACACCTCTGATCTGCATACGATGTGTGGAAAGAACTTTGCGACTACCACGAAGGATCCAAAACAATAAAGGAGGTAAGACAAGATATGTTATGTACTTCGAGATGCAGCCCGGTGAGTCAATTGGTGACCTTTTTTCTTGCTTTAACAAAATACTCAACAACTTGCATAGTGTCAATGTAATTTTTCAGATGCTGAAAATGCTAGATAATTACTAAGTGCATTAAACATGTAAATTTGGGAGATGAAAGTCACATGTATTTGTGAGTCTACTGTCATGATTACACTTACTTTAGATGTTCTATACTCTAAATTGAAAACTCATGAAATTGACATAATCTCATGTAAGAACCCTAGCAAGTCTCTTGCATTTGTTTCTCAATGTGACATGCCTAGCTCCGGCCAATGTTCATCTTGTGGAACACTTGCGTTGTTGTCCTCTATAACCCTTGAACAGATTGAAGAGTTTCCATAAGAAGAATTTGCACTTAACTCTACTCGATTCTCAAAATCATTGGAAAATGTGAGAACTAGAAGGAGTGGAAGTGTTGGACCTCAACGATGCTTCGAATGTGGTAAGACATTGCATGGATCACCCTAACACTTCCAATGACAAAAAGCAAACAAGGACGAAGCACTCCTCTACAAACAACAACAAGAAAAGGAAGGGTTTTACAGGATGCTAACTGGTGAATTTTTTTATCTCCGCACTTCAAGAACTTGGCTCGAGCGATGTGGACATCGGAAGTGACGAAGATGAAGATGACTTGGCAAACTTGTGCTTCATGGCGGGCAAGTCAAGATCAAGTACGGAGGAGGCAGAACACAACAGTGACAATGAAGAGGTATGTCCTACTTGCGAAGAAATGTGTGATGCTATTTCTTTTGCCACTGTTATAGTTAAGAAAAAGGACATAAAGCTTAGGTATAATACTGTTAAAATTGAGTCACTAGAATCTAAAATTACTCATTTGAAATCTTTGATTCCTAGTGATGATTCTTGTTCATCATGTGATTTAATATATAATTGTCCTCTCTATGAAGTGCACACACCTCCACACTTGATAAACTTGATTTAGAAATTGAAAAGAACAGAGAGCTTACTGCACTTAATGATGAAAACATGAAAGATGCTAGCTGCTCTACAATTGATTTGCATTGTTCTACTTGTGATGATCTTGATAAGAAACTACATGATGCTATGGATGAAATTTCTGTTTTGAACAATGCTTTACATGCTCATGAAGTTAAAAATTGTTCTAATTGCAAATTAAAAGGAAAAACTTCATGTGAAAATTGCCTTAATCTGTCCAATAAATTTGATGACATGCATAGTACATTAGATCGGTTTTGTAATGCAAATAATAACCTAAACTTGCTGTTGAATTCTTCCAAGTCTTGCAATGATAAAACTGGTTTTGGTTTTGATTCTCATGCTCATGCTAAGGCACATCCACCTAAAATTATAAAGTCATTAGGAAGTGGTTTGATTCAAAAGTTCCTAAACATAAAGAAGTGGTTTTCAAATCTGCACTAATGATGTCTCATTCTGTTTCTAATAAACATGTTGCTTGCTCATCTAGACATGAACACAAAGTTAAATTTCATTGTACCTACTGTGGTAGAGACAGTCATGTCATAGATTTTTGTTATAGATTAGCTAAACATCAGAAAAAAGAAAGAATTATTGCTAGATCACATAACAACCAAGCAAAACTTGTTGCGCGTGCTGAACCGAATGTTACGAACATGCAACATGTTGTAACGAGTCAAAAACATGCAAATTTTGCTCCCAAACCTACTGTTTTTCGTGCTACACATGTAACACCTCGTAAGTTAGTAGTTGGATACAAAAATCCTCAAACTTTGGCTCATGAACATGTTGTTTTCTCTCAGCTTTCGCGTGTTTTTCCTGCTGCACGTCGTGTGACTCAGTACTGGATTCCTAAATGCCTTTTGACTAACCCCAGTATTGAGTCATCGACATATTGTGCTTCTATGTAGGTTACACATTTGAAGAAGGAGAACATTTGGATTGTGGATTCAGGTTGCTCAAGCCACATGATTGGTAACAAAGATTGGTTCTCCTCCCTCTCTTTTGTGTCATGTATAGAGAATGTTACTTTTGCCGATAATTCTTCAACTCCTATAATTGCTAAAGGTTCGGTTAGAGTAAATAATCACTACACTTTGAAAGATGTGGCACTTGTCAAAAATTTGAAATACAACTGGCTTTCTGTTTCACAATTGCTAGATGAAAATCTGGAAATTATTTTTAATAAAAATTGCTGCAAAGTTGTAGGTTCAAATAGTGAGCTTATTTTTAACATGTCTCAGTTTGGAAGAGTTTTTAAAGCTGATTTTGATATGTATTCTTCTAAACATAGGTGTCTAATTGCTAATGATTCAAAAGACTTATATTTTTGGCATCGTAGACTTGGTCATGTAGGATTTGATCATCTCACGCGTGTTAGTTCTCTTGATGGCATACATGGGCAGCCTAAGCTTAAAAGGGACAAAAAAATTGTGTGCTCTTCTCATAGACATGTTAAGATTGTTGCAGGTTCACATGCTTCTCTCACAATGACTATGACAACTAAACCGGATCAACTTTTGCATCTTGACACCATTGGACCTTCACGTGTTCAATCTTCGGAGATAAATGGTATGTTCTTGTGATTGTTGATGACTATTCTAGATACTCTTAGGTTTATTTTATGGCATCTAAGAATGAAGCTTTTAGTCACGTTAGAAGTCTATTTCTTAGATTATAAATTGATCACCCAGGATCTTTAAGAGCAATTAGATGTGATAATGGAACTGAATTTAAAAATCAATCTTTTGATCATTTTTTTTGCTAAAAAAGAAATAGATCATCAATTTTTTTCACCATATGTACCTCAAAAAAATGGTGTTGTAGAGAGAAACAACAGAACCTTAGTTGAGATGGCTAGGACTATGATTGATGAATATTAAACTCAAAGAATGTTTTGGGCAAATGCAATTGCAACCTCTTATTTTGTTTCAAATTGTGTTTTCTTGCGTGCTAGGCTAGGAAAAACACCATATGAGCTTCATTTTGGACATAGTCCTAGTGTCAAACACTTTAGGGTCTTTGGTTGGAAATGCTTTGTTAAGAAACATGGTAATCTTGATAAATTTGGAGCTAGATCTGTTGATAGCATGTTTCTTGGTTATCCATCTCATACTAGAGGCTACCGTGTACTTTTACTTGACACTAAGAAAATTATGGAGTCTTGTGAGGTTTCTTTTCATGAAGCTAGCCCAGGTATAAGATCAAATATTGTAGGTCCAGATCCATATTCACAGGGGGAGAGTATTTTCGTTGAAGATGAGGAAGAAGAGGTGTTGCTGCCCAAAAATTCAGCCGCTAATAACATTGTTCCAGCTACTGATTTTGATTCTCAACCAGCACCGATGACCACCATTGCTGGTCCAGATCATTCTCAAGTCACAGGCTCATTGATTTGTGATGAACATGATGAATAAGAAGCTTGTGAAGTGTCCACTCCCCTCCGGGATCTCAAAAGTCATCCTCCACAACAAATTATTGGAAGCTTGCACGAACGAGTCACATGGTCCAGGTTTTGCGATCCAAACTCTCTTTCTCATTTTGCTTTTGTTTCTTCTTTTTAACCCAAAGGTATATCACACACACTCACTAATGAATCTTGGATTATTGCCATGCAAGAAGAGTTAGAAAATGTTGAAAGAAATAATGTTTGCAAACTTGTACCTCCACCTCAAGGTCACACTTTAATTGGAACTGAATGGGTGTTTAAAAATAAACAAAGTGAGGATGGGGTTGTGGTTAGGAATAAGGTTAGGTTAATTGCTCGAGATTTCACACAGGTTGAAGGTCTAGATTTTGATGAAACTTTTGCTCCTCCTGTTGCTAGATTAGAAGCCATAAGAATTTTGTTAGCTTGTGCTGCATCTAAAGGTTTCAAGTTATATCAATTGGATGTTAAAAGTGCTTTTATTAATGGCTACGTAAATCAGGAGGTTTATGCCAAGCAACCATCGGCTTTTGAAAATCCATATTTTCCTAATCATGTTTACAAACTGTGCAAAGCCTTGTACGGTCTCAAACAACTACCTAAATCATGGTGTGATAGGTTAAAAACATTCTTACTTGGGGTTTACCATGGGAAGTTTGATAAAACTCTTTTTGTGCATAAGCATGGCAATGACTCATCATTATTCATTCAAGTGTATGTGGATGATATTATCTTTGGTTGTGTTTCTCATAATCTTGTGTCCATGTTTTCAACTATGATGAGTACAAAATTTGAGATGAGTATGATGGGAGAACTCACATAGTTTTTGCAGCTGCAAATCAAGCTAACTAAGGAGGGAACCTTTGTGCATCAAACGAAGTATACAAGAGACCTTCTTAAGCGCTTCAACATAGATAAAAGCAAGCCTCTTCGGACATCAATGTGTACAACAAAGACAGTTGAACTTGATTAAGATGGTGACCCGGTCGATCAAAAATAATATAGAAGTATGATTGGATCACTTTTGTATCTAACAACAGTAAGACCGAACATACAATTCAGTGTATGTCTTTGTGCACGGTTTCAAGCTTCCCCACGTACTTCACATCATCAAGCCGTCAAAAGAATTCTCATGTATTTACATGGAACTCAAGAATTTTGCATTTTTCTTCCTTCTTCCTCAACCGTTACATTGAAAGCTTTTTCGTATGCTGATTTTGGGGGTTGTAGGATTGGTAGGAAAAGTATTTCGGGTGCTTGTCATTTTCTTGGTAATTCACATGTTGCTTGGTCCTATAGAAAACAAAGTTCAGTTACACAATCCACAGCCGAATTTGAATATGTAGCTGCTGCTTACGCTTGCTCACAAGTTCTTTGGATTGTTCAAACACTTAAGGACTATGGGGTTAATCTAGATAGTGTTCCAATATTTTGTGACAACACTAGTGCCATTTGCATTGCTAAAAACCCCGTGCAACATTCTAGAACAAAGCACATTGACATTAGGTATCACTTTCTCATTGATAATGTTGAAAAAGGAAACATTGTGCTTCACCATGTAGATACCGAACAACAATTGACTCATAGTTTCACAAAACCTTTGGATTTCACTTGTTTTTGTTTCATTCATAGTGAAATAGGGGTTATGCATCCTCATGGCTTAAATTCAGGGGGGGGGGGGTTTGAAACTTGGGAAGTCCATGTGGGGATCTGAATTTAAAAATAATATGAGCATAGTATTTCATACATATATGACTTTGTGATTCCTTTACATGTTGAAAGTTCTTACTACATTACTCATGTTATACATTTTGTAGTTTTTGCCATTACTAGAAATTTGAATAATGACTTACACTAAATCTGGTCATGATCGAACTTTCTTGCTGTTTTGAACTTGTTGCATGCTCACAAGTGCTTTTAATAATGAAAAATTAATCAATCAACAATCCACATGTTCATATTTTATGATCAAATTAAAATAAGAAAATGTCAGGAGAATATGCATGCATCGCAGTTCTTCTTTTGAGATGGCTTAGAATTGCACTTAGATGTGAACTTGGAAGAAGTATTGTATGACTAAAATCATGTCCTTAAGCTTTTGATCGTCAAATGATATGGGCTTGTCTTGGTTGGTTAGAATAAAGCAGATGCGACACATAATCTCTTGCAAATGTCATATGATCAAAATATGTGCTTAAAAGAAAATAAAATGATGCAACAAGTGTCATGCTTTGAGGTTTTGAAATAGTTAAGTTTGTGAGATCATGACTTGCTTAAATTGAAAATTATACTTCATATCTAGCATGGCTTACACTACTTTATGTATCTCATTGATGTGATAGTGTAAGTTACTTGATAGTATGACTTGGATGAGCATTTTTTTATATGTATATGTTATAATATGCTCATAACAATTAAAAATTTTCTTCTGTACCTTGCTGAATATATTGTCGAAGGGGGATAAATTGATCACACATTGCACACATTCTCAAGTGTTTTGGCACGTTTTCTTCTCATTTTATTTCTGACTTACAAAGGGGGGAAATATGTATAGGGGGAGAAAATTGTTTTCAAAACTTTCATGTGAAAAGCCAATGTTCGCATCTTAAGTGGTGTTGCCAATGGCTTCATCTAGGGGTAGATTGTGAGTCCTATGTGTGCTGAATACATTGGCTATGACGATAAAAGTTTTGAATACTACCAAAACACCTTTTTCAAAAAGGTCTGACTCTAGGTCCGAGCTCCAGCAAGGTCCGACTTGTTTTGGGTAGCTCCAGCATGGTCCGACGTAAGGTCCTACTTATTTTGGCTAGGTCCGACTTGTTGTGGCTAAGTCCAACATGTTCCGGTGCTAGGTCCAACTAAGCTTTAGTATGCTCCGGCACTAGGTCCGACTAGCTTTGGTAAGCTCTGGTGCTAGGTCCTGCTAGCTTTGGTAAGCCCCAGCTCAAGGTCCGGTTAGCTTTGGCAAGATCCGGTGCTTGATTGCAGTGGTTTTGTTTTTACCTAGCAATGTTTCAAACTTGCTTTACACTTATGAAAAGTTAGTTAGTATTATTTTACTAAGTTTTGGGTGTGTTTTGGTCATTATAGTTGATATTGTTTTGCTATTGTTTGCAACATATTTATGTGAGGTGCTCAAGTAAGGTGTTGTGGTTTCAGAACTAACGTGAGTTAAGTCGAGGACTTGTGCTTGGAAGTATCGGTTGTTTATTCATGTGCTGGTGTTGGTTGTTTTCAAGACATGGCTGGTGACGGGATCCATTGAACTAGTTTTAGGAAGAAGATCAGATTCAACAACCAAGTACGAGAGGAATTGTGGTTGAGTTGATCGGGAGGTTGCGCAACATGTTAGAATCAAGAACAATGCATAAGAAGGTATCGTGAACGTCGTTTGAAGATGTTTGCACGTATTCTAGGAGTGCAAGGACGTGGCTACATGGTTCCGAGGCGTGATGAAGAGATGTGGACGTAAAAAATTGGTCGGAAAGGTCCAACCGACTAGGTTATAGACTCAGGCTGCAGGTGAGTCGGGTTTGACTCAAATATGGAAAGATTTGAGTTGGTTATGATAGGTTTTCGTGTGGGTCACGAAGTTGAGTTGTTTTAGGAATGTGGGATATGTTCCTAAGGTCTTTGTAAGTCTTAAGATTTCTTCAATCTGCGTATGGAAGAGTCTTGAGCAGTTATGGAATGTTTTGATTCGTGGACTGAGTAGGATTAAAGTCCTAGTTAGGATTGGGTTGGCCTCAGGGCTGGTTATAAAAGCATCGGAGGCCAGATCTCGTGGTGCACGACTTTGGGGCTGTTCCTCTTGTGGTTTGATCAATAAAATTTATAGTTTAAAGGAATTTTTGTGCCTTGTTCTTCTGACTTGTTTTAGACAAGTTTTCTCTTCGTGTTTCTGCACAGCACTACCTTGCTTCAGTGGTTTTATCATACCTCGAGTTTTGCAGATCCAATTGACATGATTCTTTTTGGGTTGTCTTCACAACTTGATTATCTATCATCCATGAAAATTTCATGGTCATTGGGTTCGTGTTTTTCGATCTACAAGAGTTTCGTTGCAATGTTGCAGATATGGTTTTTCTCGGATAGAACAGATTGACCTTCATTCAATCTTTTGATCGTAACTTCAGTTTTTCTCGACGGTTTTTCGTGATTCTTGTTGTCATGTCTTTGTGACTCGATATATATTGGTTTTGTCATGATTGATCATGTTTAGATTAGTCGCACACACGATTTATTAAAATATTGATTTTTTACCAAGAGATTTTTGTTGCTTCCTCTGAAAAAGTTTTAAATCTACCATTCACCCCCCTGGTAGCTTTTCACGTGCTCTTCGATCCTACAATGTTTAATGGATGGAATTGGATTAGGAATTGATATTAGTTTATTAATTGGCTTTGGTATATGGAATTTATGAAAATGAGACATTTGAGCAGTTATGAGTTGATTATGGATTATTAATATTGGTATTGGTTACTTTTGTTGGATTTAATATTATATCGGTTATTTCGGAAAGGACCTCACCTAATGATCCTATAATTGCATCTTCAACTGTTCTGATTGTACCTTTATACAATTAGCCATTTTATTATCATTCCTTGTTTAAGCTACATTTCATACTTTCCCACACTTGATGAGTACGACATGTGCTCACCCTTGTTATTTCCTCAACAAATTCAGACGCAGCCGACATTGTGGAGTACCAGAAGGTCTTTCGGGAGTACTAGGAACGTGTTATCGTCAATCTTGCCTGTGGAGTTTGGAGTCATTAGTGTTTAGTTTTTCCGCTATAGTTGTTTAGAGATTGTATTCAAGACTATTTGGTTTGTAATAAGGTACTATAATTAGTGCTATTATTCGAGACATGGTTTAAATTTCTTTATTATTTGTGAATCACTTGTGAATGTGTGTCAAACATCCTGGGCACACATATGCATTACGCTTGGTTAATTTTCGGAACCGGTTGTCACAAATTTGTATCAGAGCCGTGTTTGACCGTAGGACGCATGCTTAGTTAGAATGGACACCAAAAATCACTTGGGACTTCTTTCCTATTCAAAATTAGCCTGTTTTGCATTATTCTACCTTCTACTAGCTATATAATGTGAAAAAATTTGTGCCTTTTGTTGCCGCTGCTTCAATTTTTGCTATTTTTCCATCTTTTTTAGCAAATGCACATCCTCTCATCTATGGCTGCTGCAATTTCAGAACTGATATTTGTGTTTTCCTCTATTTTTCTCATGTTTTCTTGTAGATGGCTCACACCAAAATGATAGCCCGCAAGAGAGCTCGTTTGCCACCCCTTGGAAGCAAGCTTAGGCCTCGCAAGGAGCCACAAATGGAACCACCCCAAGAGGAGGAACAAGTGAGTTCCACACAAAGGAAGTTGAGCATGAACACCCCAACACGACGATGGAGGAAGATCCGGAAGAGGTGGAACTTTATGATGATGAAGAGGAGGATGATTCGGAGATGGTGGAAATCTGTGGTAGTGAGAAAGAGGAAGGTGAAGCACATGAGGAAAATTTAGATGAAGCCCAAGATGAGAAGGAACCACAGGAGGATGATCCCGCTGCACAAGAAGAAGTCTCTGAATACCAAAGGAAAGCATCACAGCCAAGTGAAGCCAGAAAAGGGGCCAAATGCATAGTTTACCGTGATGCTCGAGAATTATGTTCCGACGGCGCTGATGGAGGATTTGCAGCCAAGAATTCAAGGAGTTCCTTGATTTATGCAAGATGCACCTAGAATACTATATTAAGAGGATTCCTCGCCATGGACGTGAAGAATGGAGGGCTCGAGTTATTGTTCTTGCCAAAGATGAGGTGGTCACCTGACACTTTGCATCCACATGGAGATGCACCAGGGAGCAAGCTATTGATGATGTGGCTTGGGATGCACTTACTAGATTGTGCCACATCTGTCGAGAGCAGGTTGGAGATACTAGTTTTACGCTGCACCCACAATGCAAGAAGGGAACAAGGGAAGTTTTAAGGCTGCATGATGGAGCTCAAATCAGTTCTCGTGCCATTGACAGATCTAAAGCAGTATTGGTAAATTTGGGAAACCGCTATGCTGATGCCATAGAAGAGATCCGCTACCTCAGTAAGAAGTTGTTCATCATGGAGAAGCAAGAGGAAGTCTGTGCCACCGTGGAGGTCGATGGTATAGCTACCTCTCCAGCGCCTACATGGACGGTGAACTCACATTGGTGTGTGCCCATGTATGCCTCGCCGTCGCCGTTGCCTTTGCAGCATCAAGGTCAGGAAAGCCACGGTTCAAACAATTAAGTCTAGGTCTCCTATCTAGAAGTTAGAAAATCGGTTAGATCATCTTAGTCATATTTAGTGTGGTGTGTTGAATTCTCTTAGTGTGTTCTTGTGCTTGTGTGCCTGGTGCGAGTTGTGGGACGTCTAGTGTTATGGCCACATCCGCATGTAGTAGAGAGAGTTGTGGCATCCTTGTCCACATCCTCAGTATTAAAAAAGGAGTTGTTTAGTCACACATACCTTGATGCATATAGTTTGGGTGTTTCTTTTCAATTTCTAAATTCTTTCGTCTCTACTATTCTTTGACCAACAGATACCGAGGACACACAACCAAAGAAATGCAAATGGTGAGGAGGAGAACAATGAAGCACCTCAGAACAACTAGGGACCTGCACCAGGAGCTATTAACCTTGATCAGCTGTTGGCTATGCAGAACCAACTCATGCAGACCCTGATACAGACCATGGGATAGCTGCAAGCTGGCAACTACAATCAGCCCCACATGCCTCCACCACCACGACCACCACCCCCAGCACCAACGATCATTTGGGAGAGTTCATGAGGACCAGGCCGCCTACCTTTGCTCAAGCCACAGATCCTATGGAAGCTGATGACTGGCTGAAGTCTGTGGAGAAGAAACTTGCTATTGTCTAGTACAGTGATAGAGAAAAAGTTCTTTTTGCTTCCCATCAATTAGTTGGAGTTGCTGCAGACTAGTGGGAATCTCTATGCAATGCCCATGAAAATTAACAGAGAATCACCTGGGCTGAATTCAAGGAGAAGTTCCGTTGCCACTATGTGGCAGAGGGAGTTATGATACTAAGAAGACAAGAGTTTGAAAACCCTAGGCAAGGTAGGATGAGTGTGACTGAATACTTCAATAAATTCACTCAATTGTCAAGATACGCCGTAGAAGAGATCAGCACTGATAGCAAGAAGCAATATCTGTTCATGAGGGGTCTCAACAATGAAATTCAAGTCCAGTTGCTCAATGCTTACTATGCAAATTTCTAGAAGCTGGTTGACAAGGCCATTACGGTTGAAAAAAAGATTTGTGAGATGGAACTAGACCATAAGACGAAAATGCCATATCAAGGAGAGCTTTAAGGAATTAATGTCCATCCTAGCTATGCACCGTCTGCTGCACCATATTACAACCCGCCTACTGCTACATACCGCCCTGCTTATCCACCACGACCGCAACAGCCAATGCAGCAACGCCCACCCATGCAAGCTCCTCGCTTACCGATGCAGCATGCGCCACGCCCAAATATGCCTGCTTATGCTCAGAATCCGCCTCACCCTAACTTTGCTAGCGCCACTAGTGAAAAGACTTGCTATACTTGTGTTCAAGTTGGACACTTTGCAAATCAATGCCCAAGGTCAGGACAGGGTCAGATGAACAATGCTCCAAGGCAGAATCCTAGACCCAATGGAGGAGCAACTCAAGGCAACCGAGGACCACAAAATTTCACTCGTGGCAAGGTGAACCATGTATCTGTAGAAGAGACTCAGCAAGTTGAAGATATTGTGAAATGTATGTTCCTCGCAAACTCTAACCCCGCTACTATATTTTTTGATTCTGGAGCATCCCATTCATTCATCTCATCAAAGTATGTTGCAAAGCATAGCATGCCCATATCGTACCTTAAGTTTACCTTGTTGGTTAAATCTCCTAGAGGGGAGATGAGGACAGATATAGTATGTCTAAAAGTAAGTATTTCTATAAGGGGGTAGATTTCCTCGCCAACCTCATAGTCCTGAATTCTCAAGGCTTGGACATCATACTTGGTATGGACTGGCTAAGGAAGGATAAAGGAGTGATCCAGTGTGCTACTCGAACAGTGCAATTGACAAATGAGGAAGGAATCAATATAGAGTTCAAGGCAGTTCAGCCGAAAACCTAGAAGGCAATGGTAAATCATGCAGAAGGAGTGACTTTGGAGGAAATCCTAGTTGTTCGTGAGTACCCAGATGTGTTTCCTAAGGAATTGCTAGGTATGCCACCTGATCGTGACATCGAGTTCGTCATTGATTTATTATCTGGAACAACACCTATAGCAAAGAGGCCATATAAGATGCCTCCTAAGGAATTAGTAGAGCTCAAGAAGCAGATCCAAGAGTAGTTAGACAAGGGTTTTATATGCCCAAGTTTATCGCCATGGGGAGACCCAATGCTTTTCGTAGATAAAAAGGATAGATCTCAAAGAATATGTGTGGGTTACCGGTCACTCAACGAGGTGACAACTAATAATAAGTACGCGTTGCCCCGCATAGAGGATATGTTCGACCAGATGAAGGGAGCCAGAATATTCTCTAAGATTAATCTTCGGTCGGGATATTTCCAAATGAAGATTAGACCGTCAGACATATCTAAAACAGCTTTCAGGACATGGTATGGATCCTATGAGTATACGGTCATGTCATTTAGATTGACTAATGTGCCCGCGTACTTTATGTATCTTATGAACAAGGTTTTCATGGAGTATTTGGATAAGTTTGTGGTAGTGTTCATTGATGACATCATGATCTACTCTAAAAGTGAAGAGGAGCACGAAGAGCATTTAAGGCTGACGTTGCTGAAATTGCGAGATCACCTGTTGTATGCTAAGTTCAACAAGTGCCAATTCTAGTTGAGGGAGATATCATTCCTAGGTCATGTTATCTCTGGAGGAGGAGTGTTAGTTGAACCAGGAAAGGTTAGAGATGTGCTAAAGTGGGAACTATTGTAGAATGTGAAGGAAATAAGGAGTTTTCTCGGAATGGCTGGATATTACGATCGGTTCATCAAGGACTTTTCCAAGATAGCGAAGCCATGACTAAACTGTTAATGAAGGAAAATTACTTCAACTTGACTCGAGCTTGTCATGACAGTTTTGAGGAGCTAAAGAAGAGATTAACAACTACACCTGTGTTGGTATTGCTAGATGTGATCAAGAGTTTTGATATCTATTGTGACGCTTCAAGGCAAGGACTTGGTTGTCTATTGATGCAAGAAGGCCGAGTAGTAGCTTATGCATCCAATCAATTGAAGAAACATGAGCAGAATTATCCTACGCATGACCTCGAACTTGCATCTGTAGTGCATGCATTAAAGATTTGGAGACATTATGTTTTGGTCATAGATGTGAGATTTACACGGATCACAGGAGTCTCAAGTACATATTCACGCAAATGGGTCTGAATTTGAGGCAACGACGATGGTTTGAACTCATTAAGGATTATGATGTGGGAATCAATTATCATCCAGGGAAAGCCAACAGAGTGGCTGATGCTTTGAGTCAAAAGGGAGCAAGCCACCAGCTCACAGGTCGGGAGTTACCATCCGAGCTATGCAAGGAGTTTGAACGATTGAATCTTGGATTCATAGATGAGATGGGGGCGATGGAAGTGAATCCAACCTTGAAGCAATAAATAAGAGAAGGCTAGACTAAGGATAAAAAGATCCAAAAAATCAAAGAAAGGACCCAAGAAGGGATAGAATTTAGATTCGATGAGGATGACCAAGGTACTATGTGGCTTGGAAAATGGATTGTTGTGCCTAATGACAAGAGTCTTCGACAATTGATATTGATGGAGGCACATGACTCACTTTACTCTATACATCTCGGTTGTATGAAGATGTACAAGGATCTAAAGGCACGCTATTGGTGGGATGGTATGAATAGGGACATAGCTGAATATGTCGCAGTATGTGATGTATGCCAACGAGTCAACACTGAACATCAAAGGCCAGCTGGATTATTGCAGCCGTTGAAGATTCCGAATGGAAGTGGGAAGAGGTTGGTATGGATTTCATAGTTGGTTTACCTCGCACTTCAGCAGGATATGATTCAATATGGGTTATTGTGGACCAATTGACAAAATCAGCGCATTTCATTCCTGTCAAGACTACCTATAGCGGAGCAAAGTTGGCAGAATTATATATGGGAAGTATAGTGTGCTTACACGGAGTATCTAAGAAGATAGTGTCCGATAGGGGTTCTCAATTTACCTCAAGGTTCTGCTAGAAGCTGCATGAATCAATGGGAACTCAATTGAATTTTAGTTCTGCCTATCACCCTCAAACGGATGGACAGATCGAGAGAACAAATAAGATTTTGGAAGACAGGCTAAGGGCTTGTGCGCTGAAGTATGGAGGAAGTTGGGACAATGGTCTACCATATGCTGAATTTTCCTACAACAACAGTTATCAAGCATGTTTGAAGATGTCGCCCTATGAAGCATTGTATGGGAGATGGTGTAGAACACCCTTGTTTTGGAATGAGACAGGGGATACTCAAGCATTTGGACCTGATGTACTCCAGGATGCCGAAAATCATGTTTAGACAATTCGCAAAAATTTGAGAGCTGCTCAGTTGAGACAAAAGGTTTATGCGGATAATAGACGAAGAATCTTGTCTTTTGAGGTGGGAGACTTTGTATACCTCAAAGTGTCACCTATGCGAGGTCACAAGCAATTTAATGTCAAGGGCAAGTTGGCACCTCACTATATTGGACCATTCAAGTTTTTGGAAAAACGGGGAGAAGTAGCATATAAATTGGAGATGCCTGCACATCTTTCTGATGTCCATGATGTCTTTCATGTTTCTCATCTCAAGAGTGCTTGAGGGTCCCATAAAAGCAAGTACCGACAAAGGAATTGGAGCTTGAGAGAGATTTTACCTATGCTGACATATCAAAATTTTGGACACCAAGGAAAGGATTACAAGGAACAAGGTGATTAGATGGTGCAAAGTGCAATGGAAGCACCATACAGAATCGGAAGCAACTTGGGAGCGAGAAGATGATCTCAAGAAGGAATTTCCCTATCTCTTTCCTTCCACGTCGAATCTCGAGGGCAAGATTCATTTTAAGGGGGGTAGGTTTGTAACACCCTCACTTCCATGCATAATGCATTGCATCCATCCTCATACATGTTTAACATAATGAAACCTTAAATGGAACAAGATTGAAATGATTTAGGCTTAATCGAGAAGTTAAGTCTGTCATGGTACGGAATCATCTGGCCTCCAACGCGGACTAGTCCAATATTCCACTTCTATTCAGAGAAATTCAGGATTTTCAGAGCCCAGACTTGTCCGACAAATTGCACGGACTAGTCTGGATTGAGATTATGATGTTTCCCCGGACTTGTCCGATTCCAAGCAGACTAGTCCGATTTGGTCCAATTTTTGGTACAAAAGGCTTTGGCATTATAACCATGGACTTGTTCGGCCACACATACCGGACTTGTCCGAAAACCCTTTTGTTGCCAAACGGACTTGTCCGGCCATCCAACCGGACTTGTCCGAAAATGTCTTTGTTCCTTAATGGACTTGTCCGGTCTACCTATTGCGGACTAGACCAGCCTCTTGAGTTCAACTCGGATTCTATTATTCTTCCATGATTGGTTATAAGGTAATTGCCTTAATTGGGCCCAAGAACTTTGTTCCCAACCTCAGAGGAGCCCAAGTGAACCCCACCTCAGCCCCTACACGTCCCCCACTGAAATACAATTGGAATTTGCCCCAAATCCCTCCCTCTCCACCCCTATATAAACAACCCAATACCCTCACCTCTCCAACCTTTGAGAAAAACCCTCGCTGCCATTCCTTGAACGTCTGCTGCCATCAAAAAGGAGCCCAGGAGCAAGGAGAAGGAGGAGAAGAGGAAGAGGCATCAATCAAGATCGATCTTTGTCAACTTTTCGACAATTGACTTTCTTCATCACCAAACCTTCATCAACTCATCTCCATCAAGCCCTAAACGTCAAGATTCAAGTCTCACGTCCAATCCTCAACTCTTGGATCTCTAAATATGTGGTACACCCTCTACATCCACTTTTACACGTGAAATTAACCCCCAATTCCCCCTGATCAGAAAACCCTAAATTCACAGTTCTGTATAGGGCGGACTAGTTCGGCCCCTATACCGGACTTGTCCGATGTCTGAATCTGTTAAATGCTGAATTGAATCCAAATTGACTCAAATCATTTACAAACTTGTTCAAACTTGTTATAAACTATTGTAACTAGTTGGGAAACATTAATAACAACTCATTAACAAGTATTACTTCACGATTGCATTAATCATGCATATCATGGCATATTGAGTAATATATGAGCATTATTTGATTGTAATGTTTGTTTTGCATGTTTGTCTCGCGGAATAGAAGATCTCGCTGTAGAGAGTGCTTTCGAGGACCTGCAGAACCAGAAGTTCGAAACCTTTGATCCAAACCAAGCTCAAGAGCAAGGCAAGTGTCCTTGATCATTTTGATCCAAGTTTTTAAATGTTTTGTTTGCAAAGTTGTATTCTTGTGTCAATTGATGAGAAACTCAATTGTAGGAGTTTACTAGCTTTGTATGACCACCTTTGTCGCTTGAACACAAGGTATAGAGTCGGGAAGGGTATTTTACACATTTTGTTCGCTATACTCGATTGGGTTTGGGAAGTAATCATATTGCTTAATTATGAACTATTGAACACTCTAATGATGAGAATTGATATTAATGACCCTTTAGCATTATGGTGTGGGATTTATGAAAGTTGGTTATGTGGAATGGGTTGGACTATTTCGGTGGTTTTGCTTGCTTTAGATTTAAGGACCGGTTCATGGAGCAACCATCCAAGATTTACAGTGCCACCAGAGGGCCAAGTATGGGTGCGTCTTAGCCGACTAATTAGTGTATTGCTGGTACTATTTGGACCATTAAGAAGGCTCAGGGAAGGGGTAGTCGGATGGGTTTGTAGAGATTGGTGGGACTACCCTAGGATCCGAATGGCTGAAGAGGGAGCCCTTGGTTGTATGTGCTCAGTTGGAGACATCACCACCAGTGAAACCTCAGTGGGGTCTAAATATGCTAGGCCTCACATGTAAAACCAGAGGGCCAAGTATGGGCGCATCTTAGCCGACTAATTAGTGTATTGCCGATACTATTTGGACCATTAAGAAGCCTCGGGGAAGGGGTAGTCGTATGAGTTTGTAGAGATTTGTGGGACTACCCTAAGATCCAAATGGCTCAAGAGGGAGCACTTGGTTGGATGTGCTTAGTTAGAGACATCACCACCGGGAAACCTCAGTGGGGTCTAAATATGCTAGTAATCACTTTGTAAAGGCTATTTTGTGATCTCTTGGCCACACACCTAAGGAAGTGTGAGACAACATAATTGAGATTCCCTAGTCATCGAAATGTGATGAAATCACGAACTTGTGGGTAAAGTGGTACAACCTCTGCTGAGTGTGTTTAAAAGCTATCATGGTTGTCGTGCTCCCGGACATGAGCAACCTTGACACTCACATGATTAGAATTTGGACCTTGAACATGTTTAATGGCTGGAATTGGATTGGATATTGATATTGGATTATTAATTGGCTTTGGTATATGGAATTGATAAAAATGAGACATGAGCAGTTATGAGTTGACTATGGATTAATAATGATGGTACTGGTTAATTAAGTTGGAATTAATGTTATATGTGTTATTTAGGTAAGGACCTCACTTAATGATCCTATAATTGCATTTTTTAACTATTTTGAATGTACTTTAATGCAATTAGTCATTTTATTATCATTCCTTGTTTAAGCTACATGTCATACTTTCTAACACTTGTTGCGTATGACATGTGCTCACACTTGCTATTCCCCCAACAAATTCAGACGCAGGCGACATTGTTGAGAACCAGGAGGTCTTTGAGAAGTACTCGGCGCGTGTTACCGTCAAGCTTGTCTGTGCAGTTTGGAGTCATTAGTGTTTAGTTTTTCTGTTGCAGTTGTTTAGAGATTGTATTTGTTGGTACCCTACGTACCGAGTACCCCATGATACCACAAGAAACACCGAGGAGTTCCATCCGTCCAAGTTGAAGACCTCCGAGGGCTACACGTGCTATACAGCAGTGGACCTGCCTCCCTCATTTGGGTAGCTCCAGCATTGCCGCATGTAATGTGGAGCCGGAGCTAACTCCCCCCTGTAGGGAAGCTCCGGTCTTGCCACGTGTCCAATGACCCCAGACCTAACTCACAGTAGAGGGAAGCCCCAGTGCTGCCACGTGTATAGTGGATCCGGACCTGCCTCCTCACGACGGGAAGCTCCGAAGCCGTGGCGTGTCAAGCCTCTGGACCTAAGACAACAACAAAGACACTGGCAGATCTCCAACGGCTCGGACATTCAAGGGACAGTTAAACCTACAGTTATAAGACATGATTACGTGTCACTAATGCCATATTAATGACACGCGATCGGAGGACACTTAACAATGGTAACACCGCCATTAAGGCGTGTTATCACGCTGTTAATTGTGCTTAATATTCATAGATCGTGTATTAGGCAATTAACTACCGCCAGGGCCGCATGTCGGGCCAGGCTAATGTAACGGAGGTGAGTCTATAATTACACGCAATGTAAGTTATAGAGTCTATACACAGAGTCGGGTAGGTCCTCCACGAGAACATCCGGACCCCTCTAGGAGGGTCTGAGCGGTTCAAGCAACTTTTAACTCGGTCCCTGTACTGAAAATGTGGCTTACCTATCCTGGGTTAGAACAATATTTATAGCACACTTAGCCTTGTTACGTACCCTACGTGTGTCCTTGACTCCCCTGTAATCCGGACCTATAATAAAAGACATTGTTGTACAAAAGCAGACTCCACATGTATTAATTTTGTACAAGATAATTTTCTTTTATTATTCCTTTCTTTCCTATCTATAATGAAGTTGTGCAATTCTTTTTGAGCTTTAGTCCAAGTTATTCATATGTTGTACAAGTTATATTGTGAGTTTTTTCGGACCTTAGCATTGCTAAACAGTCTACTCGCCCGAACGTCAAAGCCAACACAGGTTTGTAGTGCGCTATCGGCTTAGCCTGGTCTAGCACTCTAAATACGCCACTCTACCTACATCCCAGGGCTCAATAGGGTCGGTCCAAAAGGCATTCGAACTTGAAAAGATTATATCAATGTACTTGTTATCATATCAAGTTCCTTCAGATCTTAAATTCAAATAAGAATAGTAGGTCGCAAAAGAGTTATAGATGAGAGGACAAATTTTACTATTTTTCTTGTATTTAAATGCGCATGAAAAATGGAAAACTCATGCCAGTGGTGGAAGATGCCGGAGCTACTAAGCTCCGACATCCCCCAAGGGGGCCAGCCATTGATATTTCAGACATTGAAAGTGGGCGTCGTCAGAGCTACAAGCTCCGACAACTCCCATGAGGGCCAACAGTCGACGTGAAGCATAATGAAAATTCAAGCAACGATTGTGCAATCGCCCCGAAGGGATTCGCTGTCGACGTATTCTACGTTGGTGGTGGATATCATTGAAGCCGGTAAGCACCGACGATCCCAAGGGGCCTGCCGTCGACGTTTCATGCATTGACAGGGGGCACCGTCGGACCTATCAAGCTCTGAAACCTCCCAAGGGGGCCGTCGTCGACATTTAAAGCATTGACAGTGGGCGCCGTCAGACCTATCAAGCTCTAACAACCCTAGGGGGCCCGCCATCGACGTTTCAGGCATTGAAAGTGGGCGCTGTTGTGCCTATCAAGCTCCAACAACCCAAGGGGGCCCACCGTTGACATTTTATGCATTGACAGGGGGCCCCATCGAATATATGAAGCTCCAACACTTCCCAGGGGGCCCGCCGTCGACGTCACAAAGGGTCCCTGAAGATGTAGGAAGTAAACTTTGGACCTAAATGCTAAGCCTTCCAGCTACAAGTTCGAAGCGTTCAAGTCATCAAGACATTGTGAAACCTTTTGGTACATATTAACAATCAAATTGTGTACATCTACGAGGGGGCCTATAAGATAAAGGGCAATGTATTGAAGACAAGTATAAAATGGAATTCATTCATTCAGAGAGTGGATTTCATTCATCGGAACTACTGGATTACAAAATGAGGATTACAGTAGAAGGCAAAAGAGAAAGATCCTAGCTACTGGAGGCTCTAAGTCCTATGGAAAAACGAGGCAACCTTCTCGGCAACTTCTTTGATGCTATCCCTAGGGGCATCCTCTTCTTTGACAATGGGTCCTTCGAAGACCAGATCTAGAGAAAGTTGGGGGTCTCATCTCTTGTAACACGCCATAACATATTCGGCAACGTTCTTGGCCAAAGACTTTCCCTCCGTCTCCAGTTGGTCAATGATGATGTCACCCATCGCATCGAGTTTGCTGCCAGTAGAGCTAAGCGCCACCAGCGCCTCGTCTAGCTCTGGTGCTGGGTTCTACGGACGTACCTGACTGAAGCCAAGTGGCACCAAGGTTTTTTTGGCATGCCCTAAGAAATCCCACACCTGATGGAACTCAGTTGCCCTTGAGATCCGTAGTTCCTCTAGTGACCTTATGATCACCGCAAGCTCTGAACTCTTCTAGGCGATGCGCTCGACCTCTTTGGCATGTTGCTGAATGCTTTCAGCCACTTGCTTCTCACGGTCAGCGAGCTCCGTCTCTCAGAGGTGGATGCGGTTCTGTCGTTCGGCCAGGTCCTTCTCCCTACCTCTCACTTTCTCCTCTCTGGTGGCAACATCAGCTTCTCTTTTAGAGAGCTCCTGCCCCAGCTTCCATTGCTTCTCTTCCTCTTTCTTGCACCGCTGTTTAAATTTTCTTGAGCGATCCGCCAAGTTCTGCTCTGCCAAAGTCAACTTTTGGGCGAGCTCCACCTCTCTTTTCAAAATATCCTCCTACATCTCCAGGAGCTTCTCTTCCCTCTCATAGAGGTCCGCTCGACGCTTCAGGAGAATCTTGTTCAGTGTGTCGAGGTTTTCTTGACGATCGTCAGCAGCCTCACTGCTTTTCCTGGCATGCTCGAGAATCTCCCGAGACTTAGCATCGAGGGCCCTGATGGAGGCCTCCCTTTCTTCTAGTAGCTGTCCCCAATACTCCGTTTGGGCCTTTTCCTTCTCGACCCACTCCCGTTGGTCGGCAAGCCTTGTCTGCGCCAACTTGGTTCGAAATGAAGTCTGTTGCGCCAATGTCGTAAGTTGTGTTGCTCTTCTTCGAGGACCTTGCTGTCGTGGTCGAAGGCGAGCTGGACTTGATGGAGGCTCGAGCAGGCATTGTCGATAGACAACACCAAGGGAATAGGCTCCGAACCTTCCGGGGTCATCTCCGCTGTGTCCAAGGGGTCTTCCAGTAAAAAAATTGGGTCCCACACCACAAGCGTGGTCCCCAGCGGTCCTGCGGCACTAGGGCCGCCCCCCGGAAGCTCTTCTGCTTCTACTAGAACATCAACCTCCAGGGCTGACACCGAAGGTCCCCCCCTTCGAATCTTAAGTCGACGGCTCTACAGGTGGACGGCCTGCCATTGACTCCTCCGGTCACTCTGGCTCGAACATGTGTGCCTCTGGAGTAATCGCCTCCGAGGCAGACGTTGGAGCTTCGTCAGGAGCCCCACCACGCTGGCTCAGGCGCCGGTACTTCAACAATATCCGGCACAGAGACGAGAACTTCGGGCACCTCCGGCTCAATAGACAGATCTTCAACAACTTTTGGCACTGGCGTCGGAGATTCAGTTACCTCCAGCTCAAACGCTGGAGCTTTCGCCATCTCCGACTCCTGCACCGGAGCTTCAACCGCCAGTGCTGTGGCTGCTGGCGCATGTTCATCAACTTCTTCCCTGTGGTCCGACACTACCACGAGATTTTCTGGCATCTAATCTATATCCAAGTCCACGACAGCTGGCGCCGAAGTTGTCGTGTTCTCTGCCACCACTCGGGGAGGCACAGGGGTTGAAGCCGGAGCTTCCGCACGCTCAGCCTCAGTAGCTGCAGCAGGTGCCGAAGCCTTAGACTTCTTTCTCGACACCCTGCAAACAAAAGTTTGGGAAAATAAAAAATATGACAATGACAAGAGTGGCACCTCAGGGTGAGATGACAATGCTTACCTAGGAATGTACCGCCCTAGTCGCTGCAGAATTTCATCTTCTGGGGCTCGGAATCAGAGCCCACCAGAACCAGCGAGGCAAAGACCTCGGACCTCGACTGGGAGCTAGCCGCCGCAGCTGGAGTCTTCTCACTCGGGACCTTCCTAGGCTGAGAAGGACGGCCAGACCCAGAGCCCGCAGCGAGCACCAGAGCCAGAGTCAATTTGCCGGAGCTTGTGTTCCTTGAAGACGCCGGCATCGACGAAGGCATGGCCGTCGACTCTTCTTCGCTGGTGAGATGGGGCTGTCGGAGACGGAGCTGACCTGATGGAGCTCCCATTTGCATGCCTCAACTTCCTCATCCGACTAGAAGATTCGATGGGCTCCTTCCCTTTGCCTTTGCGCTTGCCCTTGCCGACATCATCGACTTTCTGGCTCGCGGCAAGGGTGGCCACTCTCTCCGAAGCTCCGGCGATTGCAACCCTGGAGATATGGCATCTCTCCACCACGCCTAGGTCATCCAATGCTGGGATTCTCCTCCACATCTCCCTGCTAACCTCTGGAACCATGTTCAGAGGTAGGAAGGCAGCAGGTGGAACTAGGGCGTCGCGGGAGATACCTCCATTCTGAAACTTCTTGAGATGGATCTTCAAAGATTCATCATCCAAGTTTGTGTTCAAACCGACTTCAATTTCGCTATGATCCATCTCCTTATTGAAAGCCCATGTGGGCCACTCCCTAGTCTTCAGCGGAGCCCACTTGTTCACCAAGAAATTGCCGAAGACCATTTGGGGGGTCACTTCTCCTACTTTGCATTCTGTGATCCTTTTGATGATGGGCTTGTACGCATCCGACAGCTCTGGAACTATGTTCCGTACTTCAGTATCGACATTGGGAAGGCCATTGGGCAACTGTAGCCTCTCGTTCTTCTCCACAGTGATGATCACCCAGCACTTCTTCCAATCGTCCCACTTGCCGGGGGGGGGGGGGGTGGGTCTTCAAGTACTTGAAGGGGCAATTCTTCCGCTTCACGAAGTAGTAGAAGCCGATGATCTCCGTCCCCTTGCCAGTGGTGTGGACTGTGAAGAAGGTCCGGGACAGCTCGATGCAAGGAGGAACGCCCACCCACATCTTGCAGAAGTGGACGAAAGTCTCCACTAGCAAGGGGGAGTGGGGGCCGAGATGATAAAGTTGGAGGCCATAGAAATCCAGCAGCATCAACAGAAAGCTTGAAAAAGGCAGGATCAGACCCAGCATGGCATACACAGAGAAGTACACCATCTCTTTGTTGCGCTCCTTCTTGAAGGGGAGCTTGCTGAAGCGGATGTCCTTGTTTCAAGAGTCGCTGGACCACCCCATGTAGGTCCGGACACTCGCCATCTCTTCGTTGGTCTTGACCTTGCTGTAGGGAAGACCCAACTCCATCATGGCAAAGTGGAGCGAAAGTTGGAGGCTATGTGAAGGTTGGGAAGCTCTGAGCGCAAGTTCGATCGAAAGCGTAAAGAGTCCTCAAACCATGTTGGCTTTCCTTCTTAAGTAAGCCTCCACAATGCTTGGATGGAAACCGCAATTGGATCGAGATCACATTTTTGAAAATCTACCCTGTCAATGACGAATGGGCTCGGGTCCACTCCGGCGGAAAAGGCTGAAGTTATTACTCTAGGTGAACCGTTGTCATGATGGGAAGCTGGAAGCCCGAGGGCGGCGGTCTGACAAGGCGCGCAGAACCGATACGGTTTTAGCATTGGGAACCGGCGACCTTCAATTGCGTGATATTCGCATGCGAGGATCTCACCTGGCGCAATAAAAAGAAGCCATGCAACGATGGTTTAGCAGAGAACCATTGCCCCAGCGACACATCAGAAAACCTTTAAAACTGCAACACGGGAATCGAAGTTGGCCCCACCTCTTGTAGAATAACTTAACCCAAAGGATTTCTCCCAGAGATGGGCCCAGGGGCCACTATCGGTACCCTGCGTACCGGGTACCCCATGATACCGCAAGAAACACCAAGGAGTTTCACCCGTCCGAGTTGAAGACCTCCGAAGGCTACACGTGCTATACAACACTGGACCCGCCTCCCTCTTTGGGGTAGCTCCAGCACTACCACGTGTAACACAAGGCCGGAGCTAACTTCCCCAGTAGGGAAGCTCCAGTCTTGCCATGTGTCCATTGACCCCGGACCTAACCCACGGTAGAGGGAAGCTCCGGTTATGCCACGTGTATAGTGGCTCCGGACGTGCCTCCCTATGACGGGAAGCTCCAGAGCTTCCACGTGTCAAGCCTTTGGACTTAAGATAGCAACAAAGTGACTGGCGGATCTCCAATGGCGCGGACATTCAAGGGACAGTTAAACCTACAGTTACAAGACCTGATTGTGTGTCGTTAATGCCATATTAATGACGCACGATCGGAGGACTTTTAACAACGGTAACACCGCCATTAAGGTGCGTTATAACAATGTTAATTGTGCTTAATGTTCACATATCCTGGATTACACAATTAACTACCGCCAGGGCCACATGTTGGGCCAGGTTGATGTAACGGCCAGTCCTTAGACTATAAAAGGGTTGCGTTACACGATACATGACAAGCAAGCTCACACGCTCACAAGCGCCATACACTCATACATACAACAACACAACCCGTGGAGTAGGGTGTTACCCTCAGGCGGCCTGAACCACATAAAATCTCTCGTGTCACTGTCTTGTTTTTAATCTCACGCGCCCCAACAAATAAAGAACCTCAGCGGGCTATGATCTAGTAGTACCAGGGGAAGTGTCGACCGCACACTTCTACAGTATTCGAGACTATTTTGTTTGTAATAAGGTACTATTATTAGTGTTATTATTCGGGATATGGTTTAAATTTGCTTATCATTTGTGAATCACTTGTGTATGTGTGTTAAAAATCCTGGGAACATATATACATTACGCTTGGTTGATTTTTTAAACCTGGTGTCACATGGAGAAACTTCATGAGCTTGCAACTATGCAAGAAAATGACTCTAGCAAGGAGCAATCTGCTTAACAACCCCCGAGCTCGCGCCAGCGCGGCTCAACTTCGACACCTCGTGTGCAGCCAAGCGGCGACACCAACGTTCCTGTCAAAATCGTCCAAATCGATTATGATGCCGCTCAAACCACCCGTTTATCGGGAATTCTGACTGACAAATAGGAACTCATGCTCGTTACTTTCCTCTGGGCAAATATTGACGTGTTTGCATGGCAACCGTCATTGATGCACGGGATACCCATGGAGGTGATCGAGCACCATCTGAAGATATACCCCAACGCACGGCCTATATAACAAAAGCCCCAGAAGCAATCTGTTGAGCGAAAGAACTTCATCCGAGAAGAAGTTAAAAAGTTGCTTGACGCTGGATTCATGCAGGAGGTTCATCATCCACGATGGCTGGCAAACCCAGTCGCCATGCCAAAGGCTAGCGGGAAGCTTCTGTAACACCCTGATTTTTGAGTTTTGGCAAATTAAAAATTTTAATAGGAATTTAGAATTTATAATAGGAAGAAATTGTTTTTTATAAAAAATATAAAATATATGCATCTCATCTTGCATTTTGCATTCATCCACAAACATTCAAAATTAGTTATTAAAATAAATACGCCAAAAGTAATTTATTTGCCATGAAAACTATGAGATAAAAGAAATAAATGAAACTAAAGGTATATATAAATATAATAGTTTAATTATATTATGAATTCATGCAAAACTATTAAGTACGATGAAAAGGAACACACGTAAAAGAATTGAAATTAAAGATGCAAGTAAAATTGAGCCATACGCAGGATTAGTCTAAAAAATAACGAATTAGTTCGAATGCCTTTACTGGGCAACAACGGACTTGTCCGGTACAATACCGGATTACTTCCCCCACCACGAACTTCTCCGTTATAATAACAGACTAGTCCAAAGTCTCTTACTATACAAATCTTGGACTTGTCCAGCATAGCACCAGACTTGTTCGTTGAACTTTCTATCCATTGGACGGACTTGTCCGACACCAAACCAGACTTGTCCAATTAGTTTTCTATACGGACTAGTCCATCCCTATGCGGACTTATCCGATACTCTATGGTTTGGCACAATATAACAATTCACCACACTAGATATATAAATAATAAACACAAGTCAACCATTAGTTTGATCCTGACTGCACAGAGAATCTTGATGCACACGGAAGAAAAATAAACAAACAAAGAAATAATAAATAACAAAAAGAAAGAAATAAAGAAATAATAAATAATATTAATTAAGTAAAATAAATAAATAATAAGTACATAATATGAAAAGAAAAGAAAATAAAATAAAAAATATAAAAAAGAGAAAACAAAAGAAAAAAAAAGGAAGAGGAAGAAAAGAAAACCCCAACCGCCCTGCCCTTTTTCCATCGTTAGCCACTGTACAGAGAAAAAACCCTAGCCGCTGCTAACCGACGAGAGAAGAGCCCAGCCACCAGGAGAAAAGGGAAGAGAAGAAAGGAAGAGGAAGAGGAAAAGGAAAGAGTCATTGTTCCGCCAGAGATCGTCGCGACATCGCTGTTCTTCGCATAAGATCGTTGCATCGTCTTTTTCATCAACGTCTCGTCGTCGTCTTCTTCGTCTACATCACGCACCGATATTTGACGGAGTTGCTACGTCGTCATCATCCTCTTCACCAATAAAATTCTAGATGGCCGGAACACATGTTGCACTACTGTCTACGAACGTCGAGACTAGCCACGCAACCGAAAGGTTCTACGGTTCAGATTTACGTTAAAATTTATTCTACCGTTCTAATAAATCATGCCCAAACTTAATTCATCGTGTCTTGCTGTACTGCTGCAGACTAGTCCGGCCCGCGTGCACTAGTCCAGTGCAGTGCGGACTAGTCTGGCTCCGTACAGACTTGTCCATTCAACTCTCTGTGCACAGGTGGACTTGTCCGGCCTCCTGCAGACTAGTCCGGTATTAAAATTTCAGCAACACCTAATTCTAACAAGAACCACTATAATTGACTCAAAACTCAAATAAGCACTTGAGAACTAGTTGAATATGATTAGTAAACAACATAAGTGAATTAATAGTATGTATTACAACACAATTACCTCATGCATATACATCATTGCATATTGATTAGTATCTGTGCATTGTATTGATTGAATGTGTTTGAATGCTAGTAGACGGGTATGCTCAAGAGGTTATGATTGAGAAGCGATTATCTGAGGATCTTCATACGCAAGACTTTTAATTGCTTGAGCCACCAAATTGTAGAATATTAAGGCAAGTGTCATTAACCATTTTGATCCTGTTTTTAAATATTTTGTTTGCAAAACTATATGCTTATGTCAAATTGATGGGATCCTATGGTAGAGGTTTACTAGTATTGTTTGATCATACTTGTCGCTTGGAATATATTGTAGAGAGTTGGGATATATGTTTTACCTTTTTGCTTTGCTCTAATTAATTTGGATGGGAAACAACGAAATGTCTTTATTATAAAATAATGCACTTATAGATGATGTGAATTGATAAATATGGTTAATTGGTAATATGGGATTGGGAGATCTAAACAAGCATGGTTTGTGGATTCGGTTGGATGCTATGGCGGTTTTGCTTGCTTTAGATCTAAGGACCGGTTCGTGGAGCGACAACCCATGTTTTACAGTGCCACCACAGGGCCAAGTATTGTGCGACTTAGCCAATTAATTAGGTGTATTGCGAGCATTATTCGGATCATTTGGGGGAGCGGGGAATGCAAGTCGGTTGGGTTTGCAATAGTGGTGGCACTGCCTTAGGATTCGAATGACACAAGAGGGGACCCTTGGTTGGATGTGCTCAGTTGCAGACATCACCACCGGTGAAACATTAGTGGGCCTGAATACGCTAGTGATCCCTTTGTAAAGGCTAATTTGTGATCTCTTGGCCACACACCGTTGGAAGTGTATAATGTGACCGACAAGTCAAGGGCATAATGGAGGTTATTTAGTCAATGAAAGTGGAAGAAATCACCAACTTATGGGTAAAGTGGTGCAACCTCTGCAGATGGTTAAAAACTACCATGATAGCCATGCTCCCGGTTATGAGCGACCTGGACCCTCACATGATTAGAGTGGGAATATGGTTTGGTTATGGTTTTGGATTGGGACGTGATAAATGAACATGGTTGATGATGATGGTAAGAATCTGGTATATGGATGGATAAATATTGATAGATGTGATATGTTGATAAATAAAGATGATGGGTTCATATTACGATAATTATTTAGGTTATGATGGGATTAATTCACATAGACATTTTAGGCTGCTTTACATGTTTATGAAATGTACTTTTATGCAATTAGCCTTTTACTATCATCCTTGTTTAAACTACATGTCATATTTTTTCACACTTGCTGAGTACAACATGTGCTCACCCTTGCTATTCCCACATTAATTCAGCTACAACGGTTATTTTGGAGGACTATGTGGAGCATTAGGCGTGCGTACTATCGTCAATTGTCTATGGAGTTGGAGTCGCCTACGCTAGATTAATTTTTGCTGCAATAGAATCAAGGTATTTATATTATTTATGACATGGTTAAATTTTTATTATCATTTGTGATGTTGATGTGTATGTATGAAGTAATATCCTGGGCACACATACAGTGTACTTAGTTCGTTCTTCAGAACTGGATGTCATGAATTGGTATCAGAGCAAGGTTGAATGTAGGATACAAGCCTAGATAGAATGGACACCCAAAAAACACATAAGAAATATTTTCTAAAACCTAGATCTTTTTGAATCGCTTGCTGCTGCATTTTATTTTTGCAGATTTCAGCCGCTTAATGATATTACTTGCAGCTGCGTCTTACCTTCTAATTCAGCCGCATTTTAACGAGTTTGCTGCTGCGTTTTATTTACACATTTTTTACTAAAGTTCTTATTATATATATACATATATATATATATATATATATATATATATATATATATATATGTATATTGCTACTGCTTTTAATCTTTTCGCTTCTTGGTTGCTGCTGCATCCTGTCTTCCTCTCTCCTTTTAGGACTGCCGCACATGCTATTTTCCTTGTTGCCTTGCTGCTGCGTGCACTATGTTTTCTTACTATTATATCCTTGAAATTGTATGTGTTTGCTACAGTGCTAAAAATTGATTTTTCCACTTCTTCCTCGCTGCCCCATTCTCTTTTATTATCCCTCTTTTATGCTGAAATTTTCACGCCATTTAAAACATCTTGCACCAATACACGTAGAGCACGAACAACCAACCCATAAGGATGACCACACCCCTGCTAGCTCTTCCAATGAAGACATAGAAGAAGTAAAAGTTGAAGGAGAACTTGCGAATCATACAAGTTAATATGAAGACCTTCTAGACACGAAGAACGGAGAATTGAAGGTTGCGTCTTCGCTGACAATCAAATTCATGAGAAGCACGTCACCTGCTTGAGAAGCCGCTCGTGAATATCCGGCAAGCCAAAATCATTCTTCACCCCACCTAGATTGCCACCTTGACCCTGCCTCAAGCTCGTATTTGGAAGAAAAAAAATAGAATGCCTTCACCTTTCCGTAGCTCGATTATTTTATAACTCCTAACTAGGATTCAAGGTTTACCCTTTAATATATTGCAATAAACACTTAGTTCACTAGTGAGCTAGATTAGGTGGTGTGTGATGATTATTTGATTGCTTGCATGCATGTTTGTGTATTTGGATGTACATTATGGAACACTTTAATATATATCCACATCCTCATCTATTAATGTATTATTTAGGATCATATAGCTTGCTGCATGCATATAGGTTGGGATTTCTTCTATCTTCCTTCGTTCTAGTCTCTACTTCCGCGGAAGATGGTCACTATTAGAAGAATCACTCTTCCGGATGAGGCTACATGGGAATATGAAGATGCTGTGAAGATAGAATTCTCTCATCTCTTCTTTAAGCCGCTCGAATCTCGAGGGTGAGATTCCTTTTAAGGGGGTAGATTGTAACATCCCAAAATTTTCAAACTTGGCTAATTCAAATATAAAAGGGAATATAAATTTTTTGTTTCCAAATCTCTTCTTCAACCCAACCGAATCTCGAGGGTGATATTGATTTAAGGGGGTAGAATTGTAACACCCTGATTTTTTAGTTTTGGCAAATTTAAAATTTAAATAGGATTTTAAAAGTTATAATAGGAAGAAATTATTTTTATAAAAAATATAAAATATATGCATCTCATCTTGCATTTTGCATTCATTCATCCTCAAACATTGAAAATTACTTACCAAAATAAATACGCCAAAAGTAATTTATTTGCCATAACAACTATGAGATAAAAGAAATAAATGAAACTAGAGGTATATATATAAATATAATATTTTAATTATATTATGAATTCATGCAAAACCATTAAGTACGACGAAAAGGAAGACATATAAAATAATTGAAAATAATGATGCAACAAAAATTGAGCCAAATGTCAGATTAGTCTAGAAAAAATGGATTAGTCAGAATATCTTTACTGGGAAACAACGGACTCATCCGGTACAATACCGGATTAGTCCGGTATGCACAGATCTAATCAACTTTCCTTCACTACGGACTTGTGCGTTACAACAACAGACTAGTCTGAAGTCTCTTAATGTACAAACACCGGACTTGTCTGATATAGTACTAGACTTGTCCATTGAACTTTCTATTCCCTGAACGGACTTGTCCGACACCAATCTGGACTTGTCCGATTAGGTTTCTGTACCACAACGGACTAGTCTGTTCCTATTCGGACTTGTCTGGTACTCTAAGGTTTGACGCAGTATAACAATTCACCATACTTAATATATAAATAATAACACAAGTCAACCGTTAGTCTGATCCTGACTGCACAAAGAACTTTGCCACACACGGAAGAAAAATAAACACACAAAGATATAATAAATAATAAAAAGAAAGAAAGAAAGAAATAATAAATAAAAATTAATTAAGGAAAATAAATAAATAATAAGTACATAATATGAAAAGAAAAGAAAAGAAAAATATAAAAAAAAAAGAAAAAAGAAAAGAAAAAAAAAAGAAACCAGAGTCAACAATGGCAGGAGACATGGCCGCACAACCAGCCATGACCGCTCAGTCCTCACCGCATTGCCAAATATATATATATATATATATATATATATAACCAAATCAAAGCCAGCAGCCTGGCCACACAACCAAAGAAAAAATAAAAAATAAAAAGAGGAAAGGCACTTCCGGCCAGGCACCAACTCGGAACCGATGAGCCAAGCGGTTCTTCACGCGCGCGCGCCAGCCGTAGCGCGCGGGACTCAAGTCCCGTAGTCCTGGCTGCGCGCTTATAAAAGGGCATTTTTCCACCGTTAGCCACCGTACAGACAAAAAAACCTTAGCCGCTGCTAACCGACGAGAGAAGAGCCCGGCCACAGGAGAAATGGAAAGAGAAGAAAAGAAGAGAAAGAAAAGAGAAGAGTTGCTGTTTGGCTAGGAATAGTCGTGGTATTGCCGTTCTTCGCGTAAGATCGTTGCATCATGTTCTTCATCAATGTCTCGTTGTCGTCTTCTTCGTCTACATCACGCACCGATATTCGACGGAGTCGCTACATCGTCGTCGTGCTCTTCACCAACAAACTGTAGATCTCGGAGACACACGCCACACCACTGTTATACAACTGTCGAGACTAGACACGCAACCGGTAGGTTCTACGATTCAGATTTTACGGTTAAATTTATCCTACCGTTCGAACAAACCATGTTCAAACTTAATTCATCGTGCCTTGCTATACTTCCGCGGACAAGTCCGGTCCCGCACGTACTAGTCCGGTGCAGTGCATACCAGTTCGGCTCTGTGCGGACTTGTCCGTTCAACTCTTTGTGCCTAGACAGACTTGTCTGTCCTCTTGCAGACTAGTCCGGTATTAAAATTTCAGCAACACCTAATTGTAACAAGAACCACTATAGTTGACTCAAAACTCAAATAAGCACTTGAGAACTAGTTGAACATGATTAGTAAACAACATAAGTGAATTAATAGTATATATTACAACACAATTACCTCATGCATATACATCATTGCATATTGATTAGTATGTGTGCATTGTATTAATTGAATGTGTTTGATTGCGAGTAGACGGGTACACTCAAGAGGTTATGATCAAGAAGTGATTATCTAAGTATCTTCATGCGCAAGACTTTGAATTGCTTGAGCAATCAAATTGCGGAATATTAAGGCAAGTGTCCTTGACCATTTTGATCCTATTTTTAAATGTTTTGTTTGTAAAATTGCATGCTTGTGTCAAATTGATGGGAAGCCCATGGTAGAGGTTTACTAGTCTTGTTTGACCATCCTTGTCGCTTGAAATATATTGTAGAGAGTCAGGAAGGGTGTTTTATCTTTTTACTTCACTCTAATTATTTTGGATGGAAAACAACCAAATGGCTTTGCTATGAAATAATGCACCTATGGATGATTTGAATTGATGAATATAGTTAATTGGTAACATGTGATTGGGAGATCTAAGCAAGCATGGTTTGTGGATTGGGTTGGATGCTATGGTGGTTTCGCTTACTTTAGATATAAGGATCGGTTCATGGAGCAACAACCCAGGTTTTACAGTGCCTGTAAGACTTACGTGTGCTGAATATATTGGCTTGTAGTGAATATACTTGGTCCTGATGATAAAAGTTTTAAATATCACCAAAACACCTTTTTAGCAAGGTCCGACCATAGGTCCGGCTTTTTTTGGGTAGCTCCGGCTTTGTTAAATACTAGGTCCGGATTCTTGGTAAGGTCCGACTAGCTTTGGTTAGCTCCGATGAGCTTTATCTTTAGCTCCGGCATGTCTTTGTTAGCTCCGGCATGTCTTTGATAGCTCCGGCATATACTTGATAGCTCCGGCATGCTTTTGCTAAGCTCCGACGTACTTTGTCTAGCTCTGGTTTTGGGTTGACTAGTTTTGACTAGTTATTGGTAAGCTCCGGTGCTAGGATCTACTAGCTTTGGTAAGCTCCGGCGCTAGGTCTACTAGCTTTTGTTAGCTCCGGCTCAAGCTCCGGGTTGCTCTAGCAAGGTCCAGAACTTGACTGCAGTGCTTCTGCTTTTCATTTTCAATGTTTCGTACTTGCTTTACATTGTTGGAAAGATTGCTTAGTGTTCATTTGCTAAGTTTTTGGTGTGTTTTGGTTGATATGGATAATATTGTGCTACTGTGGTTTTGCAACATGCTTATGTGAGGTGCTCATATAAGGTGTTGTGTTCAGAACTAACTTGAGTCAAGTCGAGGACTTGGGCTCGTATGGATTCGTTGTTTATTCATGTGCAGGTGGTGCTTGAGTTCAAGTCATGGCTGGTGACAGGATCCATTGGACTAGTCTCAGGAGGAGATGAGGTTCCAACAACCAAGTTCGGGAGGAACTGTGGTTGAGCGGGTCAGGAGGTCGCGCAGGATGATTGAATCAAGGGCGGTGCATATGAAGGTCAAAGGAAGGTGTTTGCACGTATGCATGAGGTGCATGACGTGGCAATATGCTTCTAGAGACGGATTATGGAAGGAAGATCTGATCGGAAGGATCGGATCGTATCGGTTGAAGACTTAGGCTGCTAGCTGAGTCGGTTATGGCTCGGTATGGAAATATTGAGTTGGTTATGTTAGGATTTCGTGTGGGTCACGAATTTGAGTTGTTTAGGAATGTGGGATACGTTCCTAAGGTGTTTGGAAGTCTTAAGATTGCTTCTATCTGCGTATAGAAGAATCTTGAGCAGTTATGGAAAGTTACGATTCGTGATCTGAGTAGGATTGGAGTCCTAGTTGTATTGGGTTGGCCTAAGGGCTGGTTATATAAGCAAGGGAAGGCCAAAGCTCGTGAGGAGGACTTTGGGGCTGTTCCTCTTGTGTTCTATTGAATAAAATTTATAGTTTGAAGGAATTTTTGTGCCTTGTTTGTCCAACTTGTTCCAGACAAGTTTTACTCGTCGAGTTTCTGGACAGCACTACCTTTCATTGGTGGTTTTATAATAAATCGAGTTTTTCTGATCCAATTGACGTGATTCCTTTTGGGTTGTCTTCACAACTTGATTGTCTATCATCTGTCAAAATTTCACGGTCATTGGATTTGTGGTTGTTGATCTACACGAGTTTCTTTGCAGCATTCCAGAAACTGTTTTTCTCGGCTAGGTCAGATTGACCATAGTCTGATCTTTCGATCATGACTTGAGCTTTTCCCGACGGATTTGAGTAATTATTTTTGTGTTGTCTTCGTGACTTGATTCTCTCTGATATCTATCACTTTTGTCACGGTGAAACACGTTTATATTAGTCTCATACACGATTTCTTTAACAGATCGTTTTTCTGCCAAAAGGGTTTGGGGGTTTTATTGTTTCCGCTGCGTAAGTTTTTTAAATCTACCATTCACCCCCCTCTGGTAGCTTTTCACGTGCTCTTTGATCCTACAGTGCCACCATAGGGCCAAATATGGGTGCGGCTTAGCCAATTAATTAGGTGTATTGCCAGCATTGTTCGAATCATTTTGGGGAGCGGAGAATGAGAGTCAGTTGGTTTTGCAATAGTGGTGGGACTGCCCTAGGATCCGAACGGCACAAGAGGGGCCCCTTAGTTGGATGTGCTCAGTTCGAGACATCAGCACCGGTGAAACCTTAATGGGTTTAAATATGCTGGTAGTCCCTTTGCAAAGGCTATTTTGTGATCTCTTGACCACACACTGTTGGAAGTGTGTAATGTGACCGACGGGTCACGAGCATAATGGAGGTTCTTTAGTCATCGAAAGGGGACAAAATCATGAACTTGTGGGTAAAATTGTACAACCACTGCAGAGTGTTAAAAACTATCATGGTAGTCGTGCTCTCGGTTATGAGCGACATGGACCCTCACATGATTAGAGTGGGAATTCGGAATATAGTTTGGTTATGGTTTGATTATAGTTCTGGATTGGGTCGTGATAAATGGACATGGTTGATGATGATGGCAAGAATATGATATATGGATGGATAAATATTGATGGATGTAATATGATGGTAAATAATGATGATGAGTTCGTATTATGATAATTATTTGGGTTATGATGTGATTAATTTACATAAACATTTTAGGCTGCTTTTACATGTTTATGAAATGTACTTTTACGCAATTAGCCATTTATTATCATCCTTGTTTAAGCTATATGTCATATTTTCCCACACTTGCTGAGTACGACATGTGCTCACCCTTGCTATTCCCACATTAATTCAGCTACAAGAGATATTTTGGAGGACTATGTGGAGCACTAGGTGTGCGTACTATCGTCGATTGCCTGTGGAGTTGGAGTCGCCTACGCTAGATTATTTTCCGCTGCAATAGAGTCAAGGTATTTATATTATTTGTGGCATGGCTAAATTCTGATTATCATTTGTGATGTTGATGTATATCTATGAAGTAACATCCTGAGCACACATACACTGCATTTGGTTCGTTTTTTCAGAACCGGGTGTCACAACTTCAGATGTGCATCGACTACACCACACTGAATAAGGCATGTCCAAAAGACCCCTTTCCACTACCAAGAATAGTGGATTCTACCTCCGGCTGTGAGCTTTTGTATTTCTTAGACGCATACTCTGGTTTTCATTAAATTCCAATGTCTGAGAAAGATGAAGAGCACAATGCTTTTATTACAGTAGACGGTCTTTACTGCTAAACAACTATGCCTTATGGTCAAAAAAATGTGCTCTCCACCTTTGTGCGGGCAATGCACAAAACCTTTGGAGAGCTCATTCGGGATATAGTGGAGTTCTACATCGATGACATTGTTGTTAAGGTGAAGAACAAAGACTCACTCCTCGACAACCTTCAATTTGTCTTCGACAAGCTGCACCTCATGCGCACGAAGCTCAACCTCGACAAGTGTGTCTTTAGGGTTAACTCTGAAACGCTTTCTGGTTTCTTGGTGACCCACCGAGGAATTGAAGAAAATCCGGCCAAGATCTAAGCCATCAAAGTAATGCGGCCTCTAGCCCGTATAAAGGTGTCCAGAAGCTTACTGGGTGTCTAGCTTCACTCAGCCAGTTCTTCTCAAGGCTAGTAGAGCAGACACTTCTCTTCCTCAACCTATTGAGGAAGTCTATGAAAATCCATTGGTCTGAAGAAGTAGAGAAGGCGTTCTAAGAGCTCAAGCAGCTCCTCACCACACTACCAATCATGGTAGCTCTGAAGCCTGGTTAGCCTCTTCCACTTTACATCTCTGCAACTACGGAGGTTGTCAGCATGGTTCTAGTTGCTGAAAGAGATCTTCAACTCAGGAGCTTAAACCCTTCAGGAGGGTCCAGAGCTACCTGAAGGCAAGTCTGGGTCCCAGCTCCCAAGCATGGATCCTAAAGGCAAGTTGTCTGTGGATCAACCACTCTCATCCGAGGGAGTATCTACTGCTCAAGAAGGAGATTCGAACCCCTCCGGGAAGGTTTGAGTTGATGAAGTAGAAGCTTCGAACCCCTCTTAGAGGGTTCGAACTGTCCAGCGGCCAGTGTACTTCATTAGCGAAGTTCTTGATGATGCAAAGACTCGGTACATGGAGGTGCATAAGCTGTTGTATGCAGTTCTTATTGCCTTAAGGAAGCTTCATCACTACTTCCAAACCCAAAAGATGTTAGTGGTAACCTCTTATCCACTACGAGCTATTTTACATAATCTCAATTCAACGGGAAATATCGCCAAGTGGGCAGCAGAGTTGGCAGATTTCATTCTCGAATTTCTGCCTCGACACGCAATCAAGAGTCATGCGGTAGCTGACTTCGTGGCGGAGTGGACACCTTCTGGTGCTGGTGAAGGGTGACTCGCAACTCATCATCAAACAAGTCAAAGGTGAATGTAGTTGCAATAAGCCTCAACTTGCTGCATATCTACTTGAAGTCCAAGACTTCCACATCCTGGACCTCTACAATGTCCAACATCTCAACAACGCTGAAGCTGACAATCTCTTGATGAAGGCTTCAACCAGGGCTCAAGCACCCGATAGGATTTTTGTCAGGAGATTACCAACACCTACCGCTCAGCCTACCAAACTAAGTGATGGGGGCGAGACCAGCACCCAGAAGATGGCGGTCCCGATGGCCCTATTACCATGGCGTCCACAAAGGATCGTAGGCGCTACAGGAAGCTCTGAGCAACCAAGCACGCAGGATCTAGAAGATCAAGTCAGTCTCGATGCATGTATCTCGAAGGTCCGGGACTACTTGAAGGACAACATCCTTCCTAAAGACGGTGTGTTCGCTAAGCGAATTGTTAGATTGGATAAAAGATACATGTTGGTAGAAGGGGATCTCTACCGACGTGGTGCCAATGGCGTTCTAATGCGATGCATATCCCGAGAAGAAGGTTGTGAAATCCTTATAGAGATCTATGGAGGTGGGTGCGGGAAACACGCATTCATCCCACACACTGGTTGGTGAGGCCTTTCGGCATGGTTTTTACTGGTCTATAGCACACCAGGATGCAGTTGAGTGGGTCAAGAAGTGTGAAGCATGCCAGTTCTACACAAAGCGGATTCACACATCGGCGCAGTCACTGTAGATGATTCCTCCCTCATGGCCATTCGTTGTGTGGGGGGTGGATATTTTGGGACCTTTCACAAAAGCCACCGAAGGGTACCGGTTCTTATAGGTCGCCATCGACAAGTTCACAAGATAGTTGTAGCACCCTCATTTTCATCCATCATGCATTGCATACACTCTAATATATGTTTAACATTGAGAAAAATAAAAAGGAATAAGTTTCAATTGAATTTAGAGTTAAACCGCACTTAAGAATTCTGGAAAGTGTGGACTAGTCCGATTTTGGTGCGGACTAGTCCAATTTCTCTCTGACTTCAAACGGACTTGTCAGTTTTGCTGCAGACTAGTCTGTTTTTCTCTCTGAACACTTTCGGACTTGTGCAGTCCTATGCGGACTAGTCCGATGTTCCAATTCCTTGAAAAATTTGCTAAGTCCCTGGACTTGTCCGGACTAGTCCGGTGTCCTAGCGGACTTGTATGTTTTTCCCCTCTAGATAAGTTCGGACTTGTCTGATGTCTAGTCCAGACTTGTCCGATTTCTCTCTGTCCAACTTCAGACAATTCCGACACTTTTTGGACTTGTCCGATAAATCATGACTCTGAGTTGATCTTTTGTTTCACGACTTGTTTCTTGGGTTTTACGTCAAGTGGTCCTAGGTACGTCGTGCCTAACTCTTTTAGAGCCCATGTGGGACTCCAAACCGACCCCTACTCATCTCAAAACTCGAAATCCATCTAACCCTAGCCTCGACCTCTATATAAACAACCCCACCCCTTGGCTTGACATCTATTTGCCACTTTTTCACCACACCCAAACCCTAGCTCATGATTAGCCGCCACCAAGGAGAAGGAGGTCAAGAACAAGAAGAAGAAGAGGAGTAAACGAAAGAGGATCAAGATCTCCATCAACTTCACGTTCTTTGTCAACAATCCACCATCAAGTTCTTCATCAACCCTAGATCGTCAGGATCCAAGTGTTGCCTCTAAGATCCTTGATTCATTGGAGTTCTAAACACCTAGTATACCTTCTATTATCTTTTCCTTACGTGAATTCAACCCCAAATCTCCAAATTTATGTCGATCTAGAAAACCCTAATCTGCTATTCTCGCGCAGTGCGGACTTGTCCGGTCCCTAGTGGACTAGTCCGATTTTCCTAGTTAAATTGTGTCAATTTAATTCTAAAATTTGATCTAATCAACTTCAAACCTGTATAAACTTGTTAAAAGCTATTAGAACTAGTTAGTGATCCTTAAAAGCAACTCATTAACAAGTTCCACCTTACATTTGTATTAATCATGCATGTCATGTCATATTGAGTAATATTTGTGTACTTTTGTATTGTGTTTCTTGATTGTGTGATTATTGTTTGGATTAGACGGATTTGCACTAGAGATTGCCGCGGAGGATCTACAGCACCAGGAGTTTGAAGGCTTTGACCCGAACCAATCCCAAGAGCAAGGCAAGTGTCCTTGTACATATTAATCCTGTTTTAAAGTGAATGTTTTGCTTTCAAAACTGCATGCTTGTGTCAATTTGACGGGAATCCTATGATAGGAAGTTTATTAGCCTTGTTTGACCATCCTTGTAACCTGGAATTCATGGTAAAGAGTCGGGATGGACTTTTTACCCTTTTTGCTTCGCTCAATTAATTAGGATCGGAAAACAACTATACCATTTAACTTAATTATACATTTATGAGATTATGATTAACATGAACTGGTTAATATGATGTGGTAATAGATGATCTAAGCAAGCCTTGTATGTGGATGGGTTGGATGTTATGGTGGTTTGCTTGCTTTAGATCTAAGGACCAATTCATGCGAGAGTAAGCCAGGACTACAGTGCCACCACGAGGCCAAGTATGGGCCGGCGTAGCTGATTAATTAGGGCTTTGTCAGTGCTATTTGGACCATTAAGGATGATCGGGGAAGGGGTAGTCAGATTTGGTCTGTTGATTGTTGGTGGGACTATCCTGGGATCCGAATGGCTCAAGAGGCGGCCCTTGGTTGAAGATGTACTCAGTTGGAGACATCGCCACTGGTGAAATCTCAGTGGGGTCTAAATAGGCTAGTAATCCCTTTGTAAAGGCTATTTTGTGATCTCTTGGCCACACACCGACGGAAGTGTGAGATGACACAATAGAGGTTCTAGTCACTGCAAGGTGATGAAATCACAAACACGTGGGTAAAGTGGTACAAACTCTGCAGAATCTATTAAAAATTGTCATCATAGTCATGCTCTCGGTTATGAGCACCAGGACAACTTCCATGATTAGAGGGGTTTTTGTCATGGGATGGTTTGGTACTGGTTATGGAATGGTAATATGGTTCATGGCGATCAATATGGTTAATGGAATGAGAAATCTGGAATACGGTTGATGCTGATGAAATAGGGACTGGTATTATGATAACTACATGGTTTATGATGGGTTTACTTCACATACATACAATATATTGCTTTTCAAATGTTTTAATGTACTTTTCAGCACTTAGCCATTATTATATTCGTCATTTGTATCAACTACATGTCATACTTCCCACACTTGCTGAGTACGACATGTACTCACCCAAACAATTCCCCCACCAACAGTTGCAGGTTAGAATTGGGAGTATAACGATGATAATGCGGAGTTCTAGGTCGTGTCTGCCGTCATCTTTGCTTGTGGAGTGTTGGAGTTGCGCTATCCCTTTTTCTTAGTTGTTTATTTCCGCTGCGTTAATTAAACTTGTCATTAATATTCATTCGTGCTTGTATTCAAGGATATTATGCATTGTGTAATAAAAGTACTTAATTAATCTTGTTATGTTGTAATTTTCTGTATACTCTTTTATGCATGTACTCGTGTATGTGTGTTGAACGTCTTAGGCACACATATGCGTTCACTTAGTTCATTTTCGGAACCAGGTGTCACAAATTGGTATCAGAGCCACAGGTTGACCGTAGGATGCAACCTAGATAGAATGGACACTTTGGAGCACGTAGGAACACTCAGGAATCAATGTGTTTTTGTTGGTGTGCTGTTTGCTATATATTGGTTGCTTGTGTGCTTAATAGAGGATTTTTTGATGCTTTAGCGTTGCCATGTCCACCTAGGCTAGTGTAGATAGTTGCTTAGTTTCATATCCCTTGACGCATATAGTTGGGGGCATTTCTAAATTATTATCTTTTGCTTTTCTTCAGATGGTTAGGACTCGCAACCAGAGGGATGGAAATGATGAGGAGGAGAACAATGGAGCACCTCAAAACAACAATGGGCAAGGACCTACATATGGAGCTATCAACATTGAGAAGCTCTTGGCGATGCATAACCAACTCATGCAGACCATGATACAAACTATGGGACACCTGCAGGCTAGTAACATCAACAATCAGCCCCACATGCCTCCACCACCACCCTCACCTCCTCATAACCCGTTGGTAGCGTTCTTGAGGACTAGGCCGCCAACCGTTGCTTAAGCTGCTGACCCTATGGATGCTGATGATTGGCTCAAGTTCATGGAGAAGAAGCTAGCTATTGTCAAATGCAGTGCGACTTTCCAAGAGTACTACAAAGACCTTGGAATAACAGTCAGCTACGCGTCTGTAGCTCATCCAGCAAGCAATGGACAAGCTGAGAGAGCAAACGCAGAAATACTCAAGGGACTCAAGAGTCACCGTCGGTACCCTGGATACCAGGTACCCTCTAATACCGCACTTAAAACCAAGGAGTTTCTATGTCCGATTTGAAGACTTCCGAAGTCAACACACGTCTGCCAGCACTGGGCCACATCTTTGGTTTGGGTAGCTCTGGTGCTACCACGTGTCCTGCGAGACCGGGCCTACCTCCATTCACAAGGAAGCTCCAGTCCTGCCACGTGTGCAGCAACCCTAGACCTAACCCTCAGTAGAGGGAAGTTTTGATGCTGCCACATGTCAAGAGACTCTGGACCTACCTCCCCAAAGAGGGAAGCTCCAGAGCCGCCACATGTTGGACCTCCGGACCTAAGCCCCCAGCAGGAAAACTACAGAATCTCCAACAGCACGAACATTCAAGAGGATATTAAATAGCCATTACAAGACCTGATTAACATGTCATTAATTCAACATTAATGACACACGATTAGAGGACCATCAAGACTGATAACGCTGCCATTAAGGCGCGTTATTACACTGTTAATCATGATTATGCGTGTAGATCTTGTATAGGTGGATTATTACAGCTGGGGCCACCTGTCAAGTCAGGCATTGAATGTGGCCTAGAGGGGTGGTGAATAGGCGTTTTTGAAATCTGTCGGAACCTGAAACACTTAACGACCAGATCAAAACCAGAGATATCGGACTATTCCGATAAAGTGCGAACTAGTCCGGTGTGTACTGACTAGGTTGATTAAGTTTGATCGATTAATTTGATTCTACAATGTATGCAGTGGAAATATACAGTTAATTGAAGTGTTGCAAGATGATGTATTAGGATATATCACAATTCAATCTTATACTTAATGATTTAATTTAAAGTAAGCAATATTGATTCAAATTGTAGATTGTTGTGATGAATAAGAATGATGAACAGAAAACAAGAACACAAGAGATTTATCCCATGGTTCGGCTCCCACGGAGGCAACCTACATCCACATTGAGGAGTCCACAAAAGGACCGGGTCTTCTCCAACCCTACCCTCGTCGGATCACCACGAAGGCCAATCCTCTTCTCTTATCACAAAGGGTAAATAACCGAATTCAAGGGGGCCTTCTCACACGTTGAGGGCTCCTCTAGATTACAATCACAACTCCACCAAGAACACACTCAAACAATTACAATGAAAATCACAGGAGTGTGTTAGAGAATCAAACCAAGAGCTCAAGTGTGATGAAAAGTGTCTCTCCAATGTTCCAATGTGTATCCTCAAGGGATTGACCTTTTTGGCTTTAGATTTCATGGAGAGATGTGTTTTTGAGGCTCTTGGAAGGTGTGACGGTGCTAGGGTTCGAGAAAGTTTAAAGTTGGGTCATTCACCTCTATTTATATGGGGTTTCTAAAAGTGACCGTAGGGTTTAGAAAGATCGGACTAGTCCGTGGTGGACATCTAACTAGTCTAGTGTGCTGTGTGTAGCAAACCCTAAGTGTCCCAAAATATTGGACTAGTCCGTCTAGGAGCGGACTTGCCCGATTTCGCTTCTGGAAATCTTCGGACTAGTCCGATAGTCATCGGACTTGTCCGCAAAGTGAAACCCTAAGTGGTTATGAGGACAAGTGCGCACTTGGAGGACTTGTCCGATTTAGGTCAGATAGTTTTTCAGACTAGTCCATGCTAGTATCGGACTTGTCCGATTGACATCAGAAATATATCACACTAGTCTGGTGTGTGATCGTACTTATTCGATTTTGTATGACTTGTGAAGTGTTTTGAGGACTAGTCCGCACTGGAGAGGACTAGTCCGATTCTAGTCAGAGAGATATCGGACTAGTCCGATGGATATCTGACTTGTCCGATCTTGTGCAGAGAGGCTATCGGACCAGTCGGGTGGCAATCGGACTAGTCCGATCCTATATAAATTTGTGCAATGTGTGTGTTTAAATGTGATTGAGCTCTTGGGGTGTGTTTCCTTAACACACTCCATACACAATGATCTACTATTCTTCTTCCTTGAGCTCATTTCCACTTTGCTCCTCATTCTCCCTTCTTTTTGGCACTTTGATTATTTTTCTATTAAAACCTAGACTCATCTCAACAAAGAGGTTAGGATCTCATTTGCTTGTCATAAATCATCCAAAACCCACAAGGGATTCCTAGATGCACTTTCAATCTCCCCCTTTTTGGTGATTGATGACAACCAATTGAGATTTCACAAAATATGATAAAAATTGAGATTTTCATAAAGTATGCACATATGAGTCTAAATTACATCAAGCAATGAAAACATAATCCATATGTGCATTCTTTATGGTGGGATGCATAACTAAGTTCATTGAATTAATGAGAATGAAATAATTGACATTAATCAACCAAAACCAAGCATATATGTCATTCTCGGAGCAACAACACAGTTTTCAACAATTACTTCTCAAGTAAATCAAAATAATGCACCACAGGACCATAATCATCATAAGAACATAGTAAAAGTTTTACAACCCACAAAATAGTCAAAAAGCATAAAAGAGGGCTCTCTCCTCGCATCCTACAGCTAAGACTAAGACTCCCCCTCAATCTCTCCCCCTTTGGCATCAAGACACCAAAAAGAAGGAGAGGAGGGACCTAAAGTCTTCACTCCCTGCTGTCGGTCCTCTCATCGTCTTCATCGTCCTCTTCGGGCTGATGAGGAGGAGGAGGAGGAGGTGCGGAGCCACTCGAGCCCCAATGCCAAAGTAGGCAAGCTCGGAGGGGGTCAAGGGCCCGAGCTCGGTGAAGTCTTAATCGGAATCATCGGAGATCATTTGAGATCCAATGGGCTTGATCTCCAGTTTCTTGCATATTTGCTTCACATTGGCCTTGACATACTTCATATCTTCCTTTCTTGTCTTGTTAAGCTTATGGGCCTTCACTTCAGCCTTTCTGCAGGAGGCGAAGATAGCAGTCAAGTACTTGATGATCCCACTTGCATATCCCCTTTGAGGACCTACCCTAGTAGCGGGGGCAGCCCTTGCATCTTCATTTTCTTCTCGCCGGAGCCTCAGGACTGGAGGACGGAGAAGGAGCAGCCTGGATGCTTGGCTTCTGAGGCATTGGAGGCCTTAATGGTAGGTGCTCCACATCTTTGAAAAATTCAATCCCGGTGACCTTCTCAATCATAAACATAAGATAGGGAGCATATCCACATGACCCGTTGGGTGTGCAGGAAATGTTCACCATGTCATTCCAAATGTAATCAGCCACATCAAACTGGCGGTCCTTGCTTATGACCCTCATCAGGGTCCGGAGGTAGCCCTGCACACTCCCGGCATCTCCATCCTTGGGAGCAATCGTATTCCTTAAGACTCTATCCAGGACCACCAAGAAAAGCTTCATGTTCTTTGTGGATATAGGGTTGAACTTCGAGTTTGGCTCATGAAGGAACTTCATCATATCCTTCTCAATGACACCTATGTTGTTGATGATCAAGCAGTCAGGTCTTGAGGTGTGAAGGTGGAGCAGGCTTACAAAATCTTGTTGAGTTATACTGTACTTGGATCCGTGAGTCATCCAAGTAACACTCTCTTCATCTTCACTCGAGAAATGGCATGTCACAAAGAATTGCGCAATGACCTCGTCATTCCAATTGTTTATAATGGCAAAAAGGTCCTTCAGTCCATGCCTCTCAATTGCTTCCACCACTTCAATGAATGGGGAGCAGCCCTTTTTCTCAAAATGTGCCCAATCAATCCATTGACTGCGCACAACCGGGGTCTTCATTGGGAGATACACAGATTTGTAGAAATCTGCATGGAAATTGCTCCAAAACTTGCCATCGGCAGCTTGCTTCACACGGCCATACCAGTCAATGCTTTTGAACTTCGCCGCCGAGTCACTGCCCTTTCCATTGAATCTGTCTTCAGTGGGGTCCCTGACCCCTTCCCTTGGAGCATGCAGCCTCAGGGGGCCAACCGGGCCCGTTGCTATTCCCTTGCTCTTGCCCTTAGCTTGGCGAGGGCCACTCGTTGCTGCAGTTGCCTTGAAGTCTGGCTTCTTGGCAAACACCTTCCTCCAAGCCTAAGGAGGAGATGGATCTGGCTTGGAAGGTCGCTCTTGGAGTTTCTTGCCAAGGCTAGTCGAGGGCCGAGGTGCCACCTCGTGGTCCATCTCGGCTTCGAAATCGGCGATCTCGTAATTTGAGCTCGACATGTCCTGAGAATGAATTGTGGAAGACATGAAGAACAATGGATTATTCAAGGCATGGGTGAGAAAGGATAACAAGGAATTGCATTGAGTAATTAACAGGTTAGGTTTTGAGTTCAGAAAAATCGGACTTGTCCGGTGTACAGGAACGGACTAGTCCGGGGTGATCGGACTTGTCCGTGCATGGACTGGACTAGTCTGGTATTCATCCTCAAAAACCTCAGCGACTAGACAAATGTTGATTCCTAATGCAGAGCTATCTTAGCATAAACGTAATACATCAAGGAGGCATGTATATAGTGAAAGATGCTAGGCTATTCGATCAACAATGAAGAAATCAATATTTTCTAGGGTTTGTATGAAAATTACAAAAAAAATCGATTGATTCTTGAAGAAGGAGGTGTTGAAGTCCGTACTTGTCTGAGAACTTCAATCTTCGAGCAAGGAAGCTTGATTTCCACCCAAATTCGGAGCTTTTTGGTTGAGGGGATGCAAAATCGCCTTGGGAGCTCGAGCGCGAAGAGAGAGAACGCGTGTGACAAGAGTGGAGGTGAAGGAATTAGGGTTTTGCGGCGGCTAGGGTTATGGACACAAAAAATCGGACAAGTTCGGAATTGACGGGACTAGTTCGAACTTTTCCAGAGGCCATATTGGACTAGTCCGTGGTCTACCGGACTAGTCCAGCCTAACCGACACTCTGTGGACTCGTCTGCATGGGCGGACTAGTCCGGGCAACCACGGACCAGTCCGTAGTCACCACGCAAAAATTTCTTAGCCCATTCATATATATTTGAAGGTACATAATTAGAAAATAGGGAGGCAAATCAAATCAAATAATCTTGATGAATATGATCAGTAAGCATACAACAAACAAGCAATGACCATAATTCACCAAGATCTAGTAATTGACATAATTTTTCAGAAGAAAATTGAGAGAGATGATTTTCACAAACCAATTAACATATTTTGAAGAATTCATACAAGTATGCAACATTTCAAGCCACACTCCGAGCATCAAGGATGTTTAGCTCATTTCGGAGTTCACAAAAGCTCTTTTCATCAAGTGGCTTGGTGAATATGTCGGCCAATTGCTTTTAGGTGTTGACATGGGAAATGGCTATATCTCCTTTCATGGAGTGGTCTCTCAAAAAGTGATGCCTTATGTCTATATGTTTTGTTCTAGAGTGCTCAACTGGATTGTGAGCAATTTTAATGGCACTCTCATTGTCACAAAGGAGTGGAATATGGTTCATATTGTAACTGTAATCCTTTAGAGTTTGTCGCATCCAAAGGAGTTGTGCACAACAACTCCCGGCTGCAACATACTCCGCTTCGGCCGTGGATAAGGCAATGGAATTTTGTTTCTTGAAGGACCAAGAAACTAGAGATCTCCCTAGGAATTGACATGTACGGGAGGTACTTTTTCTATCTACCTTGCACCCAGCATAATCTGCATCTGAGTAGCCAATGAGGTTGAATTTGGAGCCTTTTGGGTACAAAAGATCAAGGTTGGGTGTATGAACTAAATATCTCAAGATCCTTTTTACGGCTGTCAAGTGACATTCCTTAGGATTGGCCTGAAACCTTGCACACAAACATACAGTCAACATAATGTCTGGCCTAGATGCACATAAATAGAGTAGAGATCCAATCATGGAGCAATATACCTTTTGGTTGACGCTAGGTCCATCTTCATCGAGATCCAAGTGGCCATTTTTTACCATGGGAGTCTTGATAGGCTTCGCCTTGTCCATTCCAAACTTCTTGAGTATGTCTTGCGTATACTTGGTTTGGCTTATGAACATCTCTTCCTTTTGTTGCCGCACTTGGAATCCTAAGAAGTATTTTAGCTCTCCCATCATGGACATCTCAAACCTATCTGTCATAATTTTACTAAATTCCTCACAAAAAAGATGGGTTAGTTGAACCAAAGATTATATCATCAACATAGATTTGACAAACAAAAATATCATTCTCAAAATTCTTTGTAAATAGTGTATAATCTACTTTGCCAATCTTAAAGCCATTTTCAATTAAGAAACCTCTAAGACACTCATACCAAGCTCTAGGAGCTCGTTTGAGGCCGTAGAGAGCCTTACGCAATTTAAACACGTGGTCGGGAAACTCTTCATCTTCAAACCCAGGGGGTTGCTCCACATACACCTCCTCCTTGATTGGTCCGTTGAGGAAGGCGCTTTTCACATCCATTTGATACATCTTGAAATCATGGTGAGTAGCATATGCAAGTAATATTCTAATAGATTCAAGTCTAGCTACGGGAGCAAAGGTCTCATCGAAATCCAAACCTTCGACTTGTGAATACCCTTTGGCCGCAAGTCGTGCCTTGTTCCTGGTAACCACCCCGCGTTCATCTTGTTTGTTGCGGAAGACCCACTTGGTGCCGACAATGTTCGCATTGGGTCTTGCCACGAGTTCCCACACCTCGTTCTGCTTGAAGTTGTTCAATTCTTCTTGCATTGCCACTAACCAGTCCGGATCATTCAATGCATCCTCAACCATACGCAGTTTCAAAATCGATACAAACAAATAGTGCTCACGAAAGCTAGCTATGCGAGATCTAGTGGTTACTCCCTTTTGGATGTCACCGATGATATTGTCGATTGGATGATCCCTTTGGACGCATTGGTGTACTCTTGGGTGTGGCACTTGAGGTGTTGTATCTTCAGATCATCTCCTTCTCCTCCTAAATGGTTGTCCTCGTTGATTTGTTGATCATCTTCGTATTCTTGTGATTGATCTTGTGTGGAAGCTCCCCCTTGATCATTGAGCTCCTCTTGTGATTCATCTTCCTCATGCACGTGTAGAGGTGACTCTTGTGGTCGAACTTCGCCCAACGCCATTCTTCTCAATGCTTGGCAAGGAGCTTCTTCTTTATCTAGCACACATGGATCAACTTGCTCCTTTTGAGAGCCATTAGTTTCATCGAACATACGTCACATGCTACTTCAACAAGCCCGGAGGTCTTGTTGAACACACGATAGGTGTAAGTGTTCGAACCATAACTAAGCAAGAAACCTTCATCGGACTTCGAAGCGAACTTTGACATCCTAGGCTTCTTATTTAAAATGTAGCATGGAGAACCGAAAACTCGAAAAATATGAAATATTGGGTTTGTTACCGGCAAATAGCTCATAGGATGTCTTCTTGAGTAGTCGATGAAGATAAAGTTGATTTATGGCGTGGCAAGCGGTGTTATTCGCTTCCGCCCAAAACCGATCTGAGGTCTTGTACTCATCGAGCATTGTTGTCGCCATCTCTATGAGTGTTCGGTTCTTTCTTTCGGCAACTTTGTTTTGTTGAGGGGAGTACGGAGCTGAAAACTCGTGCTTTATGCCTTCTTCATCAAGGTACTCCTCCACTTGTGTGTTCTTGAACTCCGTGCCATTGTCGCTTTGAATGTTCTTGATTGTCAATGAGAATTCATTTTGAGCTCGCTTGAAAAACTTCTTGAGTATTCCTTGTGTTTCTGACTTGTCATGCAAAAAGAAAACCCAAGTGAAGCAACAAAAATCATCAACAACTACTAAACCATATTTTCTACCGCCGATGCTTATGTAGGCAATTGGACCAAATAAGTCCATGTGAAGTAGCTCGAGCGGTCTTGTTGTAGTCATGACGTTCTTGGCGGGGTGTGGTTCCCCAACTTGCTTCCCTGCTTGGCACGCGCTACAAGGTCTGTCTTTCTCAAAAACAACATCCTTCAAACCTCGGATGTGACCGCCCTTGAGGAGTTTTTGAAGGTTCCTCATACCAACATGTGCTAGTCGTCTATGCCACAGCCAACCCATGTTGGTTTTTGCAATCAAGCATTTGTCAAGTTCAGCTTTATCCTTGTTGAAGTCAACAAGATAGAGCTTTCCCTTTAACATAACCTTGAATGCAATGGAACCATCACTCCTCCTAGAAACAGTCACACCCTCGTTAGTGAACAAGCAATTATAACCCTTGTCGCATAATTGAGATATGGACAACAGGTTATAATCTAAGGAATCAACATGTAATACATGAGAAATGTGTGCTTAGATGATATGGCAATTTTACCAGTACCGAGCACCTTCCCTTGACTATTATATCCAAAATAGATGCCCTCATTTGGATCCTCATTCTCTTCATATTCAACGAACATTCTTCTTTCTCCGATCATATGGTTGGTGCAGCCACTGTCTAACACCCATTTAGATCCACCGGAGGAATAGGCTTGCAAAAACAATTTATGCCTTATTTTAGGTACCCAAGCTTGCTTGGGTCCTCGGAGGTTAGTCACAAGAGATTTGGGCACCCACACATGAGACTTGGTGTTCTCATGGCGTGGACCAACATAATGAGCATAAACCTTTCCAAAATTATTTCTGATTAGGACATATGATGCATCGAAAGTACTAAAAAGTAACTTTTGTTGTTTATATATAGGACTTGTCTGGGAGGCCGGATTTGTCCGGAGTACCGGACTTGTCCGGACCCTCATCGGACTAGTCCGGCGGCAATGCCTTTTGTACTTATTAATTTTTGACTTTCCAATTTGGAAGGTTCCTCCCTTTACAAAGACATTGCTATCCCTGTTATTCTTATGGCTTCTAGCTTGTTGCTTTTCACCATGAGAGTAACCAATGCCATATTTGACATTTGGAGGTCTTGTGACCAAGTATGCACTACGTGCATATTTGATCTTGTCCTTGTCAAATATGCCACTTTGGGCAGGATGCTTATCCTTTGTAGAGGTTGGCTTGTCTTTCAAACTCATGTCAACTTTATTACATGTACAAGTAGAAGCAACTTCAGTTTTAATGGGTTGAGAAGGTGAAATTGAGGAGGATGAATGGTCACCTTGCTTGAGTGACTCAACTTGAACTTCAAGGATCTTGTTAACCTTGATTAGGTTAGCAAGTTCTTCCTTGATTGCAGCATTTGAGTCGTTTAACTCCAAGCAAGCTTCCTTGCTTGGAGCTAACTCAACCTCTAGTGACTTGCTTTGCTCCTTTTCAAGCTCTATAAGTTTGTCAAGTTCGACATGTTCCTCCTTTTGGGAGATAATCATGTCCTCTTGACGATGTATCAACCTCTCCTTCTCAACAAGTTGATCAAGTAAAAATTTCATTTTTGTGGCAGTTTTCCTATCTAGTCCAATAAGCATATCCTCATTATCACTATTGATTTCATCATCACTAGAATAGGAATGCACAAAAGGGGGTTTGGTGGTTACCTTGCGTTTACCTTCCTTTGCCATGAGGCAAGTGCCATTTCCCTTCCATGCGCCGAGTGTAGGGAAGAGAGTAGACTTCTTGGATGTCTTCTTGATGGCTATGCTAGCCAACTCTTCTTCTTTGGATGATGAGGACTCATCATTTGAGTCCCACTCCTTCCCTATGTGCGCTTGTTCGGCTTGTTTTTTCTTCTTGAAGAATTTCTTGGGTTGAGGCTTGGCTTCTTTGGGCTTTTTCTTGTTCTCTTCATATGGGCAATCAACTATAAAGTGGCTATGCTCACCACAATTATAGCATGCCCGCCTCAACTTTGGCTTTGTTATTTCCTTGTACTTTCCTTCGCTTGATTTAGTACCTTGTCTCTTCTTCATTATTCTCTTGAATTTCTTCATGAACAGTATCATGTCTTCTTCATCTAATTCACTGCTCTCATCATCACCGTCTTCTTCTAGCTAAGCTTCTCGAGCTTCTTTAGATAGGGGCTTGAGGGTGGACTTCAAAGCAACCCATTTCTTCTTTGCCTAGGTGAGTTCGGCAATTTCCTTGACATGCTTTGCTTGTTTTTCCATCATCTCGAAATTGATGATTTTTACAAGTAATTCATCCGGAGTCATTTTCTTGTATCCGGGGCTTTCTAATCATTGAGCATAGGGTGACGTTGCAAGGCATGAAAGCTCTAAGGATGAGCTTCACCACCTCGTGGTCATTCCACTTCTTGCTTCCATAAATATAACCTTGTTGACGAGTGTCTTTAATCGGTTGTACATATTTTGAGGTGACTCGTCTTCTTCGATTGTGAATCTTCCTAATTCGCCTTCGATCATTTCGATCTTTGCTTCATGCACATGTCGATCACCTTCATGCGCAGTTGGCAGTGTGTCCCATATCTCCTTAGCAATCTCGAGTTCATCCACCTCGGTGAACTCATCCCGACTGAGCAAAGAGGCTATTACTTTCGCGGCTTGAGCATTTCGATGAATTGTCTGCTCTTGGCTTGGTGTAAGTTCTTTGTCGTCGTTCGGAATATCAATTCATGTGCACACAATATGCCATAGACATGGATTGAGAGAGATTAGATGCATTTTCATATTTTGCCTCCACATTGAGTTATCACTTTCGTCGAAATGTGGGGCTTTTCCAAGTGGGATAGACAAATAGTGATTATTGTTGGAATTGAGACGATCATAGTTGAAAGGATATCGGGAGTAGTCGGTGTGACTACTCCCCTTCTTCTTCTCTTCAATCTTTACTTTCCCTTTGGAAAGTGTCTTCTTTTTTAGGAGCGCCTTTAGTTCCAGCGTCTCCTTATTGTCATCCTCGAAGTCTTGAATGGCTTCGAGGAGCTTCTCCACCTTTTGGTTCTTGTCATCCTCAGCCTTTTCTTGGTTGTTGTTCTTGTGGATGTCCTTCATGTCCGACATGATCTTCTTCGAGCGATTAGTCTCTTTCTTGAAGAACCTGCACTGATACCAATTGAATGTGGTCTAGAGGGGGGTGAATAGGCCTTTTTGAAATTTGTCAGAACCTGCAACACTTAATGACCAGTTCAAAACCAGAGATATTGGACTAGTCCGGTAAAGTGCGGACTAGTCCGGTGTGTAGCGACTAGGTTGATCAAGTTTGATCGATTAATATGATTCTAAGATGTATGCAGCAGAAATATACAATTAATTGAAGTGTTGCAAGATGATGTACTAGGATATATCACAATTCAATCTTATACTTAATGATTTAATCTAAAGTAAGCAATATTGATTCAAACCCTAGATTGTTGTGATGAATAAGAACGATGAACAAAAACAAGAACACAAGCGATTTATCCCATGGTTCGGCTCCCACAGAAGCAACCTACATCCACACGGAGGAGTCCACAAAAGGACCGGGTCTTCCCCATCCCTACCCTCATCGGATCGCCACGAAGGCCAATCCTCTTCTCTTATCACAAAGGGTAAATAACCGAATTCAAGAGGGCCTTCTCACACGTTGAGGGCTCCTCTAGATTACAATCACAACTCCACCAAGAAAACACTCAGAAGATCACAATGAAAATCACAGGAGTGTGTTAGAGAATCGAGCCAAGAGCTCAAGTGTGGTGAAACGTGTCACTCCAATGTTCCAATGTGTATCCTCAAGGGATTGATCTTTTTGGCTTTAGATTTCGTGAAGAGATGTGCTTTTGAGGCTCTTGGAAGGTGTGACGGCGCTAGGGTTCGAGAGAGTTTAAAGTTTGGCCGTGCACCTCTATTTATATAGGGTTTCTAAAAGTGTCCATTAGGGTTTAGAAAGATCAGACCAGTCTGTGGTGGACACCGAACTAGTTCGATGTGTTGTGTGTAGCAAACCCTAAGTGTCCCAAAATATCGGACTAGTCCGGCTAGGAGCCGACTTGTCCGATTTCGCTTCCGGAAATATTCGGACTAGTTCGATAGACATCAGACTTGTCCGAACAGTGAAACCATAAGTGGTTATGAGGACAAGTCCGTGCTTGGAGGACTTTTCCGATTTAGGTTAGAGAGTTTTTAGGACTAGACTGTGATAGTATTGGACTTGTCCAATTTGCATCAGAAAGATATCGGACTAGTCCGGTGTGTGATCAAACTTGTCCGATTTTGTGTGACTTGTGAAGTGTTTTGAGGACTAGTCCGCACTGGAGAGGACTAGTCCAATTCTAGTCAGAGAGATATCAAACTAGTCCAACGGATATCGGACTTGTCCGATCTTGCGCAGAGAGGATATTGGACTAGTCCGGTGGCAATCGGACTAGTCCGGTCCTATATAAATTTGTGCAATGTGTGTGTTTAAATGTGATTGAGCTCTTGGGGTGTGTTTCCTTAACACACTCCATACACAATGATCTACTATTCTTCTTCCTTGAGCTCATTTCCACTTTGCTCCTCATTCTCCCTTCTTTTTGGCACTTTGCTTATTTTGCTATTAAAACTTGTGCTCATCTCAACAAAGAGGTTAGTATCTCATTTGCTTGTCATAAATCATCCAAAACCCACAAGGGATTCCTAGATGCACTTTCAGGCATATACTGTAATTGCTAGCCCTTAGCATATAAAAGGGTTGTGTCATGTGATAGAGGAGAACAATGCTGACATGCATACAAGCAACCACTAATCCTCGCCACAGACACACATACTCAATCAACAACCATCTCGTGGAGTAGGGTATGACGCTCAGGTGGCCCGAACCACGTAAAAACCTCTGTGTCATCATCTTGTTCTTGACCTTACACGCCCCATCCGAATACGAACCTCCGCGGACTATGCTTAAGTAGTACTGGGGGAAGCGTCGGTTACACACTTTGACATTCGGCGCGGCAGGAAGGGGCACTAAGATCCCAATATGGTGAACTCCACCGCAGCCTCGTCCAACGGTTTGGCTGAGCAGCCTGCTGGAGGAAATCCCTCTAATGTGCAGCAGTCGACTAATGATGTTGTCTCAGCGGGTGTCGTTCCACCACCACCTCCACCATCTTAGCATGATGGTGTATTTGCCTTGGTCACTGCATCAACGAACAACCCTGAGAACACGCTGAATGCGGCACATACTCTTCTTCAGCGTCCACTAGAACCCGGAGCACCTCAAGGTGCGATAGAACAGTGGCGTGCTGATGTGGAGCATTTGGTTGCAGCCGCAACCGATGCTATCAGCAACCAAGGTCTGCCCCCCGCTGGGCAGGCACTTACAAGGAGTAGGACCTTGTTTGGTAGACTTGGTCTTCAGGTGTTGCAGCACAGCAGACGTGCGCCCTCCTAGCAAGAGACGTCACTGCCCTCTGGGGCACGCCACACTCAATGGCATCAAGGCTCCAAACGCGGGATCTTTGGTCAAAGCTCGACCGCCGATACATTAGGCAAGATGGCCGCGTCCTTTTGGAGCGCCCCCGCGAGAGGCGGGAGGCTCGAGAAAACCCTTCTCCTTTGGGAGTGGGGGGCATGGCCAACAGGCCACCCAAGTTCCGACCTCACCTGCCAGAGAAATAAGATGGGACAGTCAACCCCGTCGAATTTCTTCAGATCTACTACACCGGTATCCTTGCGGCTAGATGCAATGAGGCTGTGATGGCCAACTACTTCCCTGTGGCTCTAACCGGGAAAGAAAGGTCCTGGTTCATGATTCTCCCTCTTGACTCCATCTATAGTTGGGGGGGGGGACTTTGTTGCCAGTTCACTGCCAACTTCGAGAGCACCTACAACCGACCCAGCACAAAGCTAGACCTATTCGCTATACATCATAAGGTGGGAGAATCATTGCGATCATTCATCCAACGGTTTTGTTAGGTACAGAACACTTTTCCTTCTATCTACAATTCCTCTATCGTTGTAGCATTATGACAAGGAGTTAGAGACAAGAAGATGCTGGAGAAGCTGGCAACCAAAGATGTCAGTAGTGTCATGGAGCCTTTGAGCCTAGCCGACAAATGTGCTAGGGCTGTTGAGGGCCGGGAGATGCACTCCAAACCAGCTGCGGTGGCTGGTAAATCATCCTCCAAGGCTGAAGCTACTGCCTCTGGCAGTGGAAAGAAGAAACAGAAGTTCAACATCAAGAAGAAGTCGTTGGCCGGCACACCTGCTACTGCAGCTGCAGCTCCTGGTAGCCGGGGGCCACGCCCCAAAAAACTACCTCGACCGTCAACTGAGGATGGTGATGGTGAGAAGATGTGGTGTCCGATCCACAAATCAAACACCCATAACCTCGAAGACTGTCATGAGGTGCAGCGGCTTATTGAACGCAGCAATAAGTGTCAAGAAGAAGCCCCATACTACAAACAGGAGGGGAAACAGAAAGTCAGAGAAGATCCAACAGAGCAGGAGCTTGGCTTCGAAGATGCCAAGAAGTCCCTAAAGGCCATCTACAACACGGTGGACGATGACTCCAACACATCTGTCAATGAACATCGGAAGTTTCTCCATATGATATATGGAGGGTCCTGGGGCATCACCTTCTGGCATATTCTCAAAACTATGCGTCAGGAGATGGTTGCCGCAGCTCCCACCGCCAAGGCAGCACCTCATCAAAAGTGGATGGACACTATCATCACCTTCAATGCTTTAGATTGTACGAAGAACATGACTGTAGCTAGTCTGTAGCCTTTGATGGTATCTCCTACCGTCAACAACATTTAGCTCTATCATGTCTTGGTGGATGGAGGCGCAACGCTCAACCTCCTCACCTTCGCGGCATTCACAAAGCTTCAACTCAGCCTATTGGACCTTAGGCCTCACGTCCCTTCTCTGCAGTAGGTCCAGGAGCTATCACTCTTATTGGATCAATTATACTTCCGGTGATCTTCGAGACCAGGGATAATTATAGGTCTAAAAGCTGGTGTTTGAAGTGGCACACATCAACCTTGCCTTCAATGCCATCTTAGGTAGGCCAGCCCTGTACAGGTCCATGGTCGTAGCTCATTACGGCTATCTGTTGTTGAAGATGCCAACTCCTTCAGGCGTCCTCCAAATCCGTGGGGATCGCACTGCTAGAGTCACTACGCTGGAGGAACTTCAAGGGCTTGCAATGGCGCAAGAAGGAGAATCTGGCAAGGAGCGACCAGCTAAGCAACCTTCGATCTCATGTTAGCGTGTCTCAACTTCTGCACCTCACGTGCAACCAAGCGGCAACATCGACATCCCCGTCAAAGTCATCCAAATTGGTTCCGATGCTGCCCAGACCACTCGTATATCGGGAGGTCTGGACGACAAATAGGAACTCGCGCTCATCACTTTCGTCCGGGCAAATGTGGACATGTTTGCATGACAACCATCACAGATGCCTGGGATCCCTAGGGAGGTGATCGAGCACGACCTAAAGATATATCCCAATGTACAACCAGTTCATCAGAAGCCCCAGAAGCAATCCGTCAAGTGGCATAACTTCATCAGACAAGAAATCAATAAGTTGCTTGACACTGGTTTCATTCGGGAGGTCCACCATCCTTGGTGGCTGGCAAACCCAGTCGTTATACCAAAGGCCGGCGGGAAGCTTTGGATGTGCATCAACTACACCACCTTGAATAAGGCATGCCCAAAAGACCCATTTCCACTTCCTAGAATGATCAGATAGTGGACTCTACCTCCGGGTTTTAGTTACTTTGTCTCCTAGATGCGTATTCTGGATATCATCAGATACAAATGTCTAGGGAAGATAAAGGACATACTTCCTTCATTATGGTAGATGGGTTATATTGTTACACTAACATGCCTTTTGGTCTCAAAAACGCTGCTTCAACTTTTTTGCGAGTTGTGCACACAACATTTGGAGAGCTCATCAGGGACTTGGTGAAGATCTATGTCGATGACATCTTCATCAAGGTGAAAAACAAGGAGTCACCCCTTGATAATCTACAAGCCGTCTTCGACAAGCTGCGCTTGACGCATACGAAGCTCAACCCGGACAAGTGTGTCTTCGGGGTCAATTCCGGAAAGCTCCTCTATTTCTTGGTGACTCACTGAGGAATTGAGGCAAATCCATCTAAAATCAAGGCCATTGAAGAGATGCGGCCCCTGTTGACGGCTGTTATATACCAATTTCATCCGCCAATTTAACTCAATTATGTGAAGGATTTGTCATTTCTTGCACACATCACCTTTCTATCTAACCCAATTCCACTTGGATTTGGAGAAATATGTGTATGCAGCATTTTATGCAGGAAATGAGGAAATGTAGAGGGACCAATCCTATCAAATATCATCCCAACCAATCAGGCGACTACACGTGGCATCCCATGGATCAAATGGCCCACATACAGAAGTATCCGAGGAGATCCAACGTGTATCACCCATATACATAAATGGGACCCACCTGGCAGCCACCTGGAGAAAGCACATGAGAAACGGTGCAATGACCAGGTTGGCCGAACCAGGGGGTCGGCCGACCTGGTCTCTGCACCAAACTCGGTCAGCATCCATGTATTGGCTCCTCCCGGCTCCCTGGAGTCAATGGTGACTGATTCGCGCGCTTTTGGTGGCGGGAACCGACCTCAACACTAGTATAAATAGGACCCCCTACCCCTCACTTCAACACACACCACTTGAGTTTCATCTCTATTGTATACACTATCATCCATAGTCTTAGAGGAGTTAGGTTGTAGAGAGGAGAGTCTCTAGTCCCACGTCCAAATTGGGAAAGGAGTAAGGAGTCTCTCTCTTCCCAATCCTACATTTGGAAAGGTATGGCTCATGTATTCTTTCTTGTAATTGTGACTTTATGCATAATAAAGATAGTATCTTTAGTCTCTACTTATACATATACTTGGGCAAAGCGTTTCTTGTTTGATTGTGGAGTCCATGTATGTGGAAGGTATAGCTTCTATGAATATTTCATCATGAACATATCTCATTGTCATAGGACCTATAGACCCCACTATAGTCTAGTTAATTATAACATAACTAGGTTAGTACGGATAATTATGTTGTGTATCAACATTGGTTCAATGATGATTCAATTCATTGCTTTAGGATGTATTGTGCCTAGGCTCTTAAGGTAATTACTTAATATGCTAGCATGGTGCTAGGATAGCAATGTAGCATTGGATGTCTCGTAGACCCATAGATTGAAGAGGTAGGCAGTAGGTGGTGACAACCCTATCTGTCCTTTGTAATCCTCCACGTTCGGCTATGCCCCAGGCTCTTGGCGGGAGTCGCCCTAGTGTTGCTAGGGGTAAGCCCGTGCCCGAAGTGTTGAACCACATAGCATAAGTATTCACTATTGATTTAGCTTATGAATAATTAGTTTAGACTATGTATATGTACAATAGAGCATAGTAGGAGTACCTCCATAACTCTCAACCTTAACTAACCTCTAGGATGCTCTTACCCCCCTTAGACTTGAAAGCTTTTGTGTGTGTCACACTACCTCCACTATTATTTTATCCATCCTTACTAGATTCTTACCTAGACCTTTCTAACCTTTCCACTTGACGATTGATATATCTCTTCCCTACATTCCTTTGGGATCAAATAAACGACACCCTTGGGAATACTCTTAAGGGGAAATGCTACAATGATAACTCCGTGCGCTTGCGGAATTCACTCTGTGATCCAATAGAACCGTTAACAAGCATTTCTGACACATCAGTTGGACATGTTTAGTTAATGGTGCATAAGAAATACCAACAAGCATTTTTGGCACTATTGCCGGGGATGATTTGTTAGTATATCTTAGGAGCCATCAACAAGCATTTCTGGAACCGTTGCCGGGGGAAGGCAAATAGATATATAACATAACTATGTGAATAAGATAGAACCCTAGGTAGGATTTTAGTAGGATAACCATTCTTGTTTTCGCATTTTAAATGTGAAAACAGGGTAGTGTATGTCTGGTTTCTGCCTACCGGAAAACATTGTTGAAGACCCCAAATCTCTTCTGAGAGACGGACCCTGTGTTGTTACTCCTCAAAAGATTCGAGCGGCAAAGCAAGCCATCATTTTTGCACCAAAAATCCAAACGCCAATGGCTCAGAAGACCCTTCGTGAGTTCTCAGCTCCCTCTGCTAACAATGTGCCTATTGGGCCGACTGTTAACACGGGAGATGTGAACTTCGAGATCAAAACTGGCCTTATCACTATGGTGCAAGCCAACCCATTCTGCGGGAAGTCTAACGAGGATGCAAGTGCTCACCTACAACAATTCCTCGAGATCTGTAGCACTTTTAAGATCAATTACGTGTCTTCGGATGTGGTTTGTATGAGACTGTTCTCGTTCTCTCTCCTTGGGAGAGCAAAACAGTGGTTCTACGTGAACCAAAGTGTTGTAGACACTTGGGAGAAGTGTTCCACGACATTCCTCGCCAAATTCTTCCCGTTGGGCAAAACCAATGCCCTACGTGGAAGGATTTCCAGCTTTCAGCAGGAGCTCAAGGAATCTATTCCCGAGGCATGGGAAAGGCTTCAGGAGTACATCCTAGCCTGTTCCCACCAGGGGATGGATGACTGGCTCCTTATTTAGAATTTCTATAACGGGCTGATCCCATCAGCTCGTGACCATTTGGATGCTGCTGCTGGAGGAGCCTTCTTCTCATTGACGGTGCCAAAAGCTAAAGATCTTATTGAGAAGATGGTGTCCAACATTGGATGGAACGATGAGCGTCTCCATACCCGACAATGAGGCATGCACACCTTGAAGGAGGTGGACATGATCGCTGCAAAATTGGACCCCCTAATGAAGAAAATTGATGGACAAGCCAGTGGCGAAGTGTCTATCAATGCCTATGCCCTAGACTCTCACATCACGTGTGAAGTCTGTGGCAACATGGGTCATATGGGCAATGATTGCCCAAAAACTCGTAAGGATGCCCTATACCTTGCCAATAACGGAAATTTCAACAAAACAATGGCTATCGTCCAGGAGGTCAAGGGTGGGGTCAACAACACCCATTCTTTCAAGGAGGGTACAACAACAATGGCAACCCTGGAAATCAGCCCAACTTGGGAGAACTTGCCATTAGCCAGCTCAAGATCAACGATGCCCTATCCAAGAAGCTGTCAGCTAATGACAAGACCCTAGAGAATATCAATTCCAAGATTGAAGGACTATCCTCAGCCTTCAAGAATTGACCGAGCTTCAACAAAATGCTCAAGACTCATTTGGCTCAGCTGGCAGCTGCTATTCCTCCAATGGAGAATGGCAAGATGCCAAGCCAGCCAGAACCTCCGACGGAAAATGTCAACATGATTTCTGTACGAGAGAGCAACTAGCAAAAGGACCATGGGTGTCCTACCATTTCATGCTCAATTGGGGCTCACCATTTTGACAAGGCACTTTGTGATTTGGGAGAAAGTGTTAGTGTGATGCCCAAGGTTGTGTTCGACCAGCTGAACTTCATAGAACTGACTCCAACACCAATGCAGCTACAACTGGCTGACTCTTCAGTCCGTTATCTAGCGGGTATTGCTGAAGACGTCCCGGTGAAGATCCGGAACTGCTTCATACCTGTTTATTTTGTGGTGCTAGACATGGACACTGAGCAAGATACACCACTCATTCTTGGGCGTCCATTCCTAAGCACTGCAAAAGCTCGCATAGATGTGGGAGCTGGAGAAATCCACTTTCATATCAATGGCAAGGAGGAAAGGTTTATCTTTCGGCCAAAATCAAAACAATGCTCCATGATTCGAATCAAGTATGTGTCGAATGATAAACACATCAGAGAGGTCGAAGTCACACCTCCAAAGGTGGACTCACTCATTGCATTCAAGAGAAGATTAATATACAAGGAGAATCCATCGTTTCGACCATGCTGATATCCAAAGGCGACGGAATCGAGTAAACCTTCCCGAAGGCCCAAGTCCACCAAGCCGCTAAAGAAGGAATGGTGGAAGAAGCAAGACAAGTCGTCCAAGCCCATCCCTCCGGGCCCGGATGTGAAATGAAGACAGAGGAATGTCCATCTCATCGGATGGTGGTGAGACCTACGCCAATAGGATAAATTGGTAGTTATCCTACTTTGTTTTTCTTTCTTTTTTTTTCCACCCCATTTGGAATTTTCCCTTTGCATATTTGATTTTTTTCTAGCAAGATGAGAATTTTGTATTCTCAACTATCATTTTTATTTCTTTCTTTTCAAAAGAAATTTTTTTATTGGATTTGAAAAAAGGTTTTTATTTGAAAAACAATTTTTTCTTAGCTGCACATGTGGCATTTCACCAACGTGCTAACTTTATAGGTGTTGGGGAGCCACTTGCCAAAAAGGGAACCAGGGGGGGCAACCTGTCAGGTCGGCCGAACCCCCTAGTTAGCCAAACAGGGAGTGGAGCCAAATTGGCTCCCCTTCCTCCAACGGCTACATTTTGAACCCCAAGTAGCTGTTGGAGGGTGCACCCTATAAATTGTGGCCGTGAGGAGCACCTCTCTTCACACACCACATCATTTTACACCTCCTCAAGTCACACTCTAGCTCACCTTGTTTTTCTTGCTCTTTGTTGCAACACTCGTGCTCAAATCCATCCCCAAAAAGATTTTCTTTTGTTTGCATTTGCATTTTACACTCAAGCTTTTGAGAGGAGAAAATTGTTGAGAGTTTTGTTTTCCAAACATTGCTTCTTTTCGGATTTCTCTCGCCTTGTTTTGTTCTTGCTTGTTGAACTCAAAAAGACATGAAGAGGTTGTTCGGAAAGAGGAAGGAGGCTGCAAGCTCAAGCCATGGTGAAGGTTCTAGTGCACGACTCTCTTCCATGGGTACAATCTCGAGGAGGAGAAGTGTGTGTGAGGACACTCCCATGGAAGAGATAAGCAACCCACACCAACTTCTTTATGACAACGACCTCGACATACGAAGCGAAGTTGAAGATCAAGCACACAAGCATCTCCAAGATCGTGAGTTCCGCCACACCAAGGCTTATGATCCACATTTTATCTCCAAGATAGGTATGGACTCCGAATTTCTTTCCATTTGGCATGCAATTGGATTTGATGACTTTGCTCACATAGAGGAGAAAGGTTCACGCCTTCTTACTATCCAATTCCTTTGCATGTTAAGAATAGGATTTGATGTTATTTATTTTAGATTATTTCAAAAAGAATACAACATCCTATGGAAAGAATAAGGTAGCATCCTAGGCTTCCATAAACGGTATTTGCTAGATTTAGACAACTTGCCTAACTTTAACAAACAAAGTTTTTGGCATGAGCTAACTAGTGAGGTCACATGTAGGGCTCCTAGGAATAGCCACATCCAAAACCCTACCATACGCTTCATGCATAGATGGGTGGCTATGACTATGTTCCCTAGGGGAGATGTTAGGGTTGTGCGAGATGATGAATTGAAAATTTTGCTTGCCATGACTAAAAAGATAAAAGTTGCTCCAGTCAAAGCCATGATGACACAATGGTTAGATTACATTTCAAAATCAAGACCAATTGAATGCACTTCATTGATTACTCATATTGCTGATAGGGTAGGAACACTTAAATACTCTTCATTTGAATACATTGAAACTGGAAGAGAATTAATTGATGAAGACTATCTAGTGCAAGGACATACCCTTAAGCATGATCAAGATGGGTCCTTGATATTTTTCTATCCCAACTTTGTCAATGAGATTCGGTTACCTAACCCAGATTTTCATTTGTACAAACGCCGGAGGCTAAAATATTCTTCCCCTTGAGGAAGCAAGAAGAAGTAATATCTCTGGCAAGGTAACAAGGAATCGTGCAAGGGCTGCAGCCACAAGCATGCCACCGATAATCTCTCCGGTCCATGAATACCAAGAGGAAGAGAACCCAATGGGTTATGCGCCCGGATGGACTCAACCTCCGACGTATGAGACTGGGGGATCATCTTGGCAAGAATGGCAAAGGGATCCACCCTTATCCACTTCAAGCTCTAGCAGCTTGCCCCCAACGTCCATGAGAGGACGTCGTTTCTTTTCGGTTAGAAGTGACTATAGCCAAGGAATGACAGACCTCACTAGACGTATGCTAGAACTTGAAGTGAGAACGGGTGACATCTACAACACACTACAGGAGCATGTTCAAGGTACCCAGGATTGGCAACAACACATGGATGCTCAATTCACCAACTTCAACACGGTGCTACAACAACAACAAGCCGATCTTGCAGTGTACTTCCGTCATCAAGGGTTCAACCCTTATCACGGAGGTAGTTGAAGAACAAGCTTGGGGGAGGACCCCCAATTGAGGTAACATGTATCACATTCCTTGCATATTTATTTTCCATCCATCCATCATCCACCTTGCATTTAAAAAAATAGGTTAGATTTGCTTACATCAAATAAAGATGTGCGGTAAGAATGATTTAGAATTCACATATATGAAATGATGAATAGTTGCTCTGTTTTATTTTCCCAAGTCTCTAGATTACAACTTGCTACTCTCCAAATATTGCTTTCATTGGCTTGAAATACTTTTACCTTAATTTGGAAATCGTGGGTAGAAAAAGCTTGATCTAATTCTAGGTTGTTGCAAGACTAGAATTGGTAATAGGGCTGCTAGTACTAGTTTGAAAGTAAAACTTAGATTTCCGGAGAAATTATAAAAATATTTAAGTTTCCCTCAATTGATTGGAAATACCAACAAAGCCATATGATGTTCATACATAGACAAAACCTTATGCATATGCTATTTGCTTTCACATTGAGCCTAGTCAAACTAGTATAGACCTATGTGAGAAATCATTCAACTCTTTTTGAATTCAAGACTTCACTTGCATATTCTATACTTCTACACTAGAAGTAAGCAAAACGTCGATCATATCCACCATACCACAACAAAAAGAGAAACTCCATGTTATTCATGTTTAGCACTCTCTTCAAAATTCATTGCAAAAAAAAGGAGTAGAAGACATGGCTACAAAAAGAAAATGAAAAAAAAGCATGCTTACATCATAAACATGAGAAAAAAAAGGGAGAAAAGAAAAGTAGCCATATTTCATCTCTGCAAAAGAAAGAGAGATTATACCAAAAAGGAGTTATCTCAAGTATCTACATCCACTTCCACTCCATCACACATGCACTAGTCTTGAATCAAAAAGTTTTGATTTGAATTCTCCTAAGGCGTACTCTTTTGACTTAGCAATATATGTGATGCAAATATGCCTACTTACTTTCCTTACCAAGCTCCACATACAAGCCATATTCAATGAATAGGAATAGTAGAGGCACAATGCTTTGGTGAGGAAATATTTCCACTATCCACAAAGGAGTGATTGAGAGAATCAAATTGAGTTACTTAATATCTAAATTGAATTCTTCAGGATTTAAGTGGAACTTGATTTCTAGGCTATGTTTGCTCCATTTGCTATTCTACCTTTCAACTACTCATGAATATGAAAAAGCATAAGCCCCATGATAACTTAAGAAAGGTAGGGTATCATAGCCAATTTCTGCAATACTAGGTAGAGTATCTTATTGCGCATTAGATAATTTTGAAAATAAGACATTGAAGCAACTCCTGATCATCAACCTAAAGTCTTGACTTTGCTCGGGGCGAGCAAAGGATAAGCTTGGGGGAGTTTGTTGACGGTTGTTATATACCAATTTCATCTGTCAATTTAACTCAATTATGTGAAGGATTTGTCATTTCTCGCACACATTACCTTTCTATCTAACCCAATTCCACTTGGACTTGGAGGAATATGTGTATGCAACATTTTATGTAGGAAATGGGGAAATGTAGAGGGACCAATCCTATAAAATATCATCCCAGCCAATCAGGCAACGACATGTGGCATCCCATGGATCAAATGGCCCACAAACAGAAGTATCCGAGGAGATCCAATGGTGTATCACCAATATACATCAATGGTACCCACCTGGCAGCCACTTGGAGAAAGCACCCGAGAAATGGTGCAATGACTAGGTCGGCCGAACAAGGGGGTCGGCCGACCTGGTCTCTGCACCAAACTCGGTCAGCCTCCACGTGTTGGCTCCTCCCGGCTCCCTGGAGTCAATGGTGACTGATTCGCGCGCTTTTGGTGGCGGGAACCGACCTCAACACTAGTATAAATAGGACCCCTACCCCTCACTTCAATACACACCACTTGAGCTTCATCTCTATTGTATACACTACCATCCATAGTCTTAGAGGAGTTAGGTTGTAGAGAGGAGAGTCTCTAGTCCCAAGTCCAAATTATGAAAGGAGTAAGGATTCTCTCTCTTCCCAATCCTACATTGGGAAAGGTATGGCTCATGTATTCTTTCTTGTAATTGTGACTTTATGCATAATAAAGATAGTATCTTTAGTCTCTACTTATACATATACTTGGGCAAAGCATTTCTTGTTTGATTGTGGAGTCCATGTATGTGGAAGGTATAGCTTCTATGACTATTTCATCATGAACATATCTCATTATCATAGAACCTCTAGACCCCCACTATAGTCTAGTTAATTATAACATAACTAGGTTAGTATGGGTAATTATGTTGTGTATCAACATTGGTTCAATGATGATTGAATTCATTGCCTTAGGATGGATTGTGCCTAGACTCTTAAGGTAATAACTTAATATGCTAGCATGGTGCTAGGATAGCTAAGTAGCATTGGATGTCTCTTAGACCCACAGATTGAAGAGGTAGGTAGTAGGTGGTGACAGCCCTATCTGTCCTTTGTAATCCTCCACGTTCAGCTATGCCACGGGCTCTTGGCGGGAGTCACCCTAGTATTGCTAGGGGTAAGCCCATGCCCGATGTGTTGAACCACATAGCATAAGTATTCACTATTGATCTAGCTTATGAATAATTAGTTTAGACTATGTATATGTACAATAGAGCATAGTAGGAGTACCTCCATAACTCTCAACCTTAACTAACCTCTAGGATCCTCTTATTCCCCTTAGACTTGAAAGCTCTTGTTTGTGTCACATTACCTCCACTACTATTGTATCCATCCTTACTAGATTCTTACATAGACCTTTCTACCCTTTCCACTTAATGATTGTTATATCTCTTAAGGGTAAATGCTACAATGATATTTCCGTGCGCTTGCGGAATTCACTCTGTGATCCAATAGAACCATTAACAAGCATTTAATAATCTAGTAAGGATGGATAAAATAATAGTGGAGGTAGTGTGACACACATAAAAGCTTTCAAGTCTAAGGGGGATAAGAGGATCCTACAGGTTAGTTAAGGTTGAGAGTTATGGAGGTACTCCTACTATGCTCTATTGTACATATACATAGTCTAAACTAATTATCCATAAGCTAGATCAATAGTGAATACTTATGCTATGTGGTTAAAACATCGGGCACGGGCTTACACCTAGCAATACTAGGGCAACTCCCGCCAAGAACATGTGGCATAGCCGAACGTGGAGGATTACAAAGGACAGATAGGGCTATCACCACCTACTGCCTACCTCTTCAATCCGTAGGTCTAGGAGACATCCAATGCTACTTAGCTATCCTAGCACCATGCTAGCATATTAAGTAATTTCCTTAAGAGCCTAGGCACAAGCCATCCTAAGGCAATGAATTGGATCATCATTGAACCAATGTTGATACACAACATAATTATCCATACTAACCTAGTCATGTTATAATTAACTAGACTAAAGTGGGGGTCTATAGGTTCTATGATAATGAGATATGTTCATGATGAAACAGTCATAGAAGCTATACCTTCCACATACATGGACTCCACAATCAAACAAGAAATGCTTTGCCCAAGTATACATATAAGTAGAGACTAAAGATACTGTCTTTATTATGCATAAAGTCACAAATACAAGAAAGAACACATGAGCCATACCTTTCCCAATGTAGGATTGGGAAGAGAGAGACTCCTTACTCCTTTCCCAATTTGGACTTGGGACTAGAGACACTCCTCTCTACAACCTAACTCCTCTAAGACTATGGATGATAGTGTATACAATAGAGATGAAGCTCAAGTGGTGTGTGTTGAAGTGAGGGGTAGGGGGTCCTATTTATACTAGTGTTGAGGTCGGTTCCCGCCACCAAAAGCGCGCGAATCAGTCACCATTGACTCCTTTAAGCCAAGAGGAGCCACCACACGTCGTTTGACCGCGTTTGGCACCAAAAAGGGGTCGGCCGAACCCCTGGTTCGGCCGACCTGGTCAGCACTCCAAACGTGGAGTGCTTCCTCCAGGTGGCTGCCAGGTGGGCCCCCTTGATGTATCTGGGTGATACACCGTTGGATCTCCTCGGATACTTCTGTTTGTGGGCCATTTGATCCATGGGATGCCACATGTCGTCGCCTGATTGGCTGGGATGATATTTTATTGGATTGTTCCCTCTACATTTCCTTATTTCCTGCATAAAATGCTGCATACAAATATTTCTCCAAGTCCAAGTGGAATTGGGTTAGATAGAAAGGTGATGTTTGCAAGAAATGACAAATCCTTCACATAATCGAGTTAAATTGACAGATGAAATTGGTATATAACAGCTGTCAACAAACTCCCCCAAGCTTATCATTTGCTCATCCCCGGCTAAGTCAAGACATTAGGTTGATGATTAGGAGTTGCTACAATGTCTTATTTTCAAGAGTATCTAATGCACAACAAGATACTCTACCTAGTATTGCAGAAATTGGCTATGATACTCTACCTTTCTTAAGTTATCATGGGGCTTATGCTTTTTCATATTCATGAGTAGTTGAAAGGTAGAATAGAAAATGGAGCAAACATAGCCTAGAAATCAAGTTCCACTTAAATCCCGGAAAATTCAATTTAGATATTAAGTACCTCAATTTGATTCTCTCAATCACTCCTTTGTGGATAGTGGAAATATTTCCTCACCAAAGCATTGTGTCTCTACTATTCCTACTCATTGAATATGGCTTGTATGTGGAGCTTGGTAAGGAAAGTAAGTAGGCATATTTGCATCACATATATTGCAATGTCAAAAGAGTAAGCCTTAGGAGAATTCAAATAAAACTTTTTGATTCAAGACTAGTGCATGTGTGATGGAGTGGAAGTGGATGTGGATACTTGAGATAACCCCTTTTTGGTATAATCTCTCTTTCTTTTGCAGGGATGAAACATGGCTGCTTTTCTTTTCTCTCTTTTTTTTTTCTCATGCTTATGATGTAAGCATGCTTATGATGTCTTCTACTCCCTTTCTTTGCAATGTATTTTGAAGAGAGTGCTAAACATGAATAACATGGATTTTCTCTTTTTGTTGTGGTATGGTGGATATGATGTTTTGCTTACTTCTAGTGTAGAAGTATAGCATGTGCAAGTGAAGTCTTGAACTGAAAAAGAGTTGAATGATTTCTCACATAGGTCTATACTAGTTTGACTAGTCTCAATGTGAAAGCAAATAGCATATGCATAAGGTTTTGTCTATGTATGAACATCATATGGCTTTGGTAGGTATTTCCAATCAATTGAGGGAAACTTAAATCTTTTTAGAATTTCTCCAGAAATCGAAGTTATACTTTCAAACTAGGACTAGCAGCCCTATTACTAATTCTAATCTTGCAACAACCTAGAATTAGATTAAGCTTTTGCTACCCACAACTTCCAAATTAAGGTAAAAGCATTTCAAACCAATGAAAACAATATTCGGAGAGTAGCAAGTTGTAAACTAGAGACTTAGGAAAATAAAACAGAGCAACTATTCATCATTTCATCTATGTGAATTCTAAATAATTCTTAGCGCACATCATTATTTGATGAAAGCAAATCTAACCTCTCTCTCTCTCTCTCTCTATATATATATATATATATATATATATATATATATATATATATATATATATATGCAAGGTGGATGATGGATGGATGGAAATTAACTATGCATGGAATGTGATACATGTTACCTCAAGTGGTGGTCCTCCCCCAAGCTTGTTCTTCAACTACCTCCGTGATAAGGGTTAAAACCTTGATGACGGAACTACGTTGCAAGATCGGCTTGTTGTAGTTGTAGCGCCGTGTTGAAGTTGGTTAATTGAGCATCCATGTGTTGTGGCCAATCCAGGGTATCTTAAACATGCTCCTGGAATGTGTTGTAGATGTCACCCATTCTCACTTCATGTACTCCAATACGTCTAGTGAGGTCTGTCTTTCCTTGGATATAGTCATGATGACTTCTAGCTGAAAAGGAACGACGCCCTCTCATGGACGTTGGGGGCAAGCTGCTAGAGCTTGAAGTGGATAAGGGTGGATCCCTTTGCCATTCTTGCAAAGATGATCCCCCAGTCTCATATGTCAGAGGTTGAGTCCATCCGGGCGCATAACCCGTTGGGTTCTCTTCCTCTTGGTATTCATGGACCGGAGAGATTATCAGTGGCATGACTGTGGCTGCAGCCCTCGCACGATTCCATGTTACCAATCTTGGAGAAGCCTACGTGCTTGATGTTGAACATTGCTTCGTATGTCGAGGTCATTGTCATGAAGAAGTTGGTGTGGGTTGTTGTTCTCTTCCAAGGGAGTGTCCTCACACACACTTCTCCTCCTTGGGCTTGTACACATGGAAGAGAGGCGTGCACTAGAACCTCCACCATGGCTTGAGCTTTCAGCCCCTTCCTCTTTTCGAACAACCTCTCCATGTCTTTCTGAGTTCAACAAGCAAGAACAAAACAAGGCGAAAAAAATTCAAAAAGAAGCGGTGTTTGGAAAAAACTCTCAACGAATTTTCTCCTCTTGAAAGCTTGAGTGTAAAATGCAAATGCAAACAAAATAAAATTTTTTGGGGATGGATTTTAGCAAGATTGTTGCAATGAAGAGCAAGAAAAACAAGGTGAGCTAGAGAGTGACTTGGGGAGGTGTAAAATGATGTGGTGTGTGAAGAGAAGTGCTCCTCACGGCCACAATTTATAGGGTGCACCCTCCAACGGTCACTTGGGGTTCAAAATATAGCCTTTGGAGGAAGGGGAGCCAATTTGGCTCCACTCCTTGTTCGGCCGACCAGGGCGTTCGGCCGACTTGACAGGTGGCCCCCCTTGGTTCCCCTTTTGGCAAGTGGCTCCCCAACGGCTATAAAGTTAGCACGTTGGTGAAATGCCACAGGGGCAACTCAAAAAAATTGTTTTTTAGATAAAAATCGTTTTTCAAATCCAAATAAAAAAATTCTTTTGAAAAGAAAGAAAGAAAAATGATAGTTGAGAATATAAGATTCTCAACTTGCTAGGAAAATCAAATATGCAATGGGAAAAATCCAAATGGGGTGGAAAAAGAAAGAAAGAAAAACAAAGTGGGATACTTACCAATTTAACCTATTGGCGTAGGTCTCACAACCGTCTGATGAGATAGACATTCCTCCGTCTTCATTTCACATCCGGGCCAAGAGGGATGGGTTCGAACAGCTTGTCTTTCTTCTTCCGCCATTCCTTCTTTAGCGGCTTGGTGGACTTGGGCCTTCAGGAAGGTCCAGATGATTCCGTCGCATTTGGATATCAGCGTGGTTGAAATGACAGATTATCCTCATAGATTAATCTTCTCATGAATGCAATGACTGAGTCCACCTTTGGAGGTGTGACTTCGACCTCTCTGATGCATTTATCATTCGTCCCATACTTGATTTAAATCATGGAGCATTGCTCTGATCTTGGCCGAAAGTTAAACTTTTCCTCCTTGCCATAGATATGGAAGTGGCTTTCTCCAACTCCCACATCTATTCGAGATTTTACAGTGTTGAGGAATGGGCACCCAAGAATGAGTGGTGTATCCTTCTTAGTGTCCATGTCTAGCACCACAAAGTCAACGGGTATGAAGCAGTTCCGGATCTTCACCGGGACGTCTTCAGCAATACCCGCTGGATAACAGACTGAAGAGTCAGCCATTTGTAGCTGCATTGGTGTTGGAGTTAGCTCTGTGAAGTTCAGCTGGTCGAACACAACCTTGGGCATCACACTGACACTTGCTCCCAGATCACAAAGTGCCTTCTCAAAGTGGTGAGCCCCAATTGAGCAAGAAATGGTAGGACATCTGGGGTCCTTTTTCCTTTCAGGAAGCCTATTGAGGATGGCTGCACTGCAGTCTTCCATAAGCTTGACGACCTCAGTGGTGGGCAATTGCCATTTGTTGTTCAATATGTCCTTGAGATAGCGAGCATAAGTGGGTACTTGCATCGCATCAATCAAGGGCACATTGATGTGGATCTTTTGGATGATCTCAACAAAACGGTTGAATTGCTCATCCACTGTTGGCTTTCTTTGTCTGTGAGGGAATGATAATAAGTTGGTGTCTTCAAAGTGTTTGGTCATTCTCTCACCAAGTAATTCACTTGGGACATCCTTCTTCTCAGGCTGAGTTGTCCTCTTTTCTTGTGTGGGGTATGGTGGGTCACGAGTGGTCTTTCCTCCTCTCGTAACCACTGCTTTGACGTTCTCCACCGGGGCTTCTGGCTGCCCCAGAATTCTGTTGTTTTCCAATAGAGGGACAACTGCAGCAAGTTGTGCCAGCTGAGTCTCCAACATCTTGTTGAATCTTAGTTGATTCTTGAATGCTGAGGATAGTCCTTCAATCTTCGCATTGATGTTTTCTAGGGTCTTGTCATTAGCTAACAACTTCTTGAATAGGGCATCGTTGATCTTGAGCTGGCTAATGGCAAGTTCTCTCAAGTTGGGCTGATTTATAGGGTGCCATTGTTGTTGTACCCTCCTTGAAAGAATGGGCGTTGTTGATCCCACCCTTGACCTCCTAGACGATAGCCATTGTTGTTGTTGAAATTTCTGTTGTTGGCGAGGTATAGGGTATCCTCACGAGTTTTTTGGCAATCATTGCCCATATGACCCGTGTTGCCACAGACTTCACACGTGATGTAAGAGTCTAGGGAATAGGCATTGCCAGACACTTCACCACTGGCTTGTCCATCAATTTTCTTCATTAGGAGATCCAATTTTGCAGCGATCATGTCCACCTCCTTCAAGGTGTGCATGCCTCGCTGTCGGGTATGGAGACGCTCATCATTCCATCCCATGTTGGACACCATCTTCTCAATAAGATCTTTAGCTTTTGGCACCGTCAATGAGAAAATGGCTCCTCCAGCAGCAGCATCCAAATGGTCACGAGCTGATGGGATCAGCCTGTTATAAAAATTTTGAATAAGGAGCCAGTCATCCTTCCCATGGTGGGGACACGCTAGGATGTACTCCTGAAGCCTTTCCCATGCTTTGAGAATAGATTCCTTGAGCTATTGCTAAAAGCTGGAATTCGTTCCACGTAGGGCATTGGTTTTGACCAACATGTAGAATTTGGCGAGGAATGCTGTAGAACACTTCTCCCAAGTGTCTACAACACTTCAGTTCACGTAGAACCACTGTTTCGCTCTCCCAAGGAGAGACAACGGGAACAGTCTCAGACGGACCGCATCCGGAGACACGTCCTTGATCTTAAAAGTGTTGTAGATCTCGAGGAATTATTGCAGGTCATCACTTGCATCCTCATTAGCCTTCCCATAGAATTTCTTGGCTTGCACCATAGTGATAAGGCCAGTTTTGATCTCGAAGTTCACATCTCCCATGTTAGCAGTGGGCCCAATAGGCACATTGTTAGCAGAGGGAGCTGAGAACTCACGAAGGGTCTTCTGAGCCATTGGCGTTTGGATTGTTGGTGCAAAAATGCTGGCTTGCTTTGCCGCTCGAATCTTCTAAGGAGTAGCTACACGGGGTCAGTCTCTCAAAAGAGATTCGGGGTCTTCAACAAAGTTTTCTGGCACGCGGAAACCAGACATACACTACCCTGTTTTCACATTTAAAATAAATGTGAAAACAAAGAATGGTTATCCTACTAAAATCCTACCCAGGGATCTATCCTATTCACTCAGTCATGTTATATCTATTTGCCTTCCCCGGCAACGGCACCAGAAATGCTTGTTGACGGCTCCTAAGATATATTAACAAATCATCCTCGACAATGGTGCCAGAAATGCTTGTTGGTATTTCCTATGCACCATTAACTAAACATCTCCAACTGATGTGTTAGAAATGCCCGTTAATGGTTCCATTGGATCACAAAGTGAATTCCGCAAGCGCACGGAAATATCATTGTAGCATTTCCCCTTAAAAGTATTCCCAAGGGTGTCATTTATTTGATCCCAAAGGAAGGCAGGGAAGAGGTATAACATCATCAAGTGGAAAGAGTAGAAAGGTCTAGGTAAGAATCTAGTAAGGATGGATAAAATAATAGTGGATGTAGTGTCACACACACAAAAGCTTTCAAGTCTAAGGGGGATAAGAGGATCCTAGAGGTTAGTAAAGGTTGAGAGATATGGAGGTACTCCTACTATGCTCTATTGTACATATACATAGCCTAAACTAATTATCCACAAGCTAGATCAATAGTGAATACTTATGCTATGTGGTTCAACACATCGGGTATGGGCTTACCCCTAGAAATACTAGGGCGACTCCTGCCAAGAGCCTGTGACATAGACGAACGTGGAGGATTACAAGGGATAGATATGACTGTCACCACCTACTGCCTACCTCTTCAATCCGTGGGTCTACAAGACATCCAATGCTACTTAGCTATCCTAGCACCATGCTAGCATATTAAGTAATTACCTTAAGAGCCTAGGCACAAGGCATCCTATGGCAATGAATTGAATCATCATTGAACCAATGTTGGTACACAGCATAATTATCCATACTAACCTAGTTATGTTGATAATTAACTAGACTATAGTGGGGTCTATAGGTTCTATGATAATGAGATATGTTCATGATGAAACAGTCATAGAAGCTATACCTTCCACATACAAGGACTCCACAATCAAACAAGAAACGCTTTGCCCAAGTATACGTATAAGTAGAGACTAAAGATACTATCTTTATTACGCATAAAGTCACAAATATAAGAAAGAATACATGAGCCATACCTTTCCCAATGTAGGATTGGGAAGAGAGAGACTCCTTACTCCTTTCCAAATTTGGACTTGGGACTAGAGACTCTCCTCTCTACAACCTAACTCCTCTAAGACTATGGATGATAGTGTATACAATAGAGATGAAGCTAAAGTGGTGTGTGTTGAAGTGAGGGATAGGGGGTCCTATTTATACTAGTGTTGAGGTCCGTTCCCGCCACCAAAAGTGTGCAAATCAGTGACCATTGACTCGTTCAAGCTTGAAGGAGCCAACATGCGTCGTTTGATCGCGTTTGACGCCAGGAAGGGGTCAGCCGAACCCCATGTTCGGCCGACCTGGTCAGCACTCCAAACGTGGAGTGCTTCCTCCAGGTGGCTGCCAGGTGGGTCCCCTTGATGTATCTGGGTGATACACCATTTGATCTCCTCGGATACTTCTGTGTGTGGGCCATTTGATCCATGGGATGCCATGTGCCGTTGCCTGATTGGATGGGATGATATTTTATAGGATTGGTCCCTCTACATTTCCTCATTTCCTGCATAAAATGCTGCATACACATATTTCACCAAGTCCAAGTGGAATTGGGTTAGATAGAAAGGTGATGTGTGCAAGAAATGACAAATCCTTCACATAATTGAGTTAAATTGACGAATGAAATTGTATATAACAGCCGTCAAGATGCTGCCACCTCTGGGACCTCTGTCGTTGGAGGTTGCATTCTGGACCCAGAGACACCAGCTAGCATCGGGGCGGGAGTCCACTTTCCGAAGCCAGCGCCCTCTGCGGGCACTAGAGCCGAAGAACCAGGCGGAGCTGGCGGCATGATCACCATGGACCTGAGCTGAGGTGGATGGATTACTTCAATCGGAGCTTCCCTCACTCTGCTCCCATCGCTCCTTGTATGTTTCCGCTTGTGACTCAGAACTTCGATGGGAGCCTTCTCCTTTCCTCGGTCGGAGGTAGACTTCTTTGGTGGGGAAGTAGTGGGATCTTTGCCTTTGCCACTGACTGGCGTAGGTTGAGAGCTCTCCTGGGAGCAAGGAGCCCCGGGGATGGCAATCCCGGCCGGAGGACTACTCCGATGCTTATTCACGAGGCCAAGATCATCAAGAGACGACATCTTCTTCCGCAGCTCCCCCCTGGCCTGTGGCACCATGTTTAGAGGCGGGAAATTTTCCATAGGGGTTAGATCATCAGGGCGAATGACTCCGTGCTGCAACTTCTGGAGATGGAGCTTCAAAGCTCCTTCATTCAGATTGGACCCGAAGCTAGTCTCAATCCGGTTGTGATCGTGATCTCCATCGAATGCCCAGGAGTGCCACTCCCTCATTTGTAGTGGAGCCCATCTGTTTGTTAGGAAGTTGGCGATGACCATCAGAGGAGTCACCCCTCCCTCGACACACTCCCAGATCCTTGTCAAGATCAGGTTGTACTCCTCTAAAAGCGTCAGAGCTACGTCCCAAACATCGATGTCGACGTTCGAAAGACTGTCATGCAGCTCCAGCATGTCATTGCAGTCCACTCTGATGGCCACCCAGTCTTTCTTCTAGCTGTCCCACTTCCTGGAAGGGAAGGTCTTCAGGTACGTGAGCGGCAAGTTCTTGCACTTGACAAAGTAGTAGAATCCAAGGTACTTGTTGCTCTTCCCATTTGCGTGGACCGTGAAGAAGGTGCGGAAGAGCTCGATGCAGGGCGGCACACCAACCCACATCTCGCAAAAGTAAATGAAGGTTGCCACTAGAAAGAAGGAGTGGGAGCCGAGGTGATGAAGATGGAGACCGTAGAAGTTCAGCAGCATCAGCAGGAAGCTTGAGAATGGTGAGATGAGCCCCACCATGGCATACAACAAGAAGTAGATGATCTCGTCGGGGTTCTCCTTCTTGAATGGGAACTTGCTGATGCGGATCCTGTTGTCGAAGGAGTCGCTCGACCACCCCATGTAGGTGCTTACCTTCGACAAGTCCTCATCCTTCTTGATCCAGCTCCGAGGAAGTCTCAACTCCATCGCTTCCAATTGGAGCAGAGGAGGAAGAAATATTGTGAGGGCGGAGAGCTCTAAGGGCAATGTCATATGCAGGCGTAAAGAGTTCTCTCCCTCTCCAAACTTACCCCTTTAGTAAGCCTCTGCAAAACTTGGATAGAAACTACCTCCGGACCCGAATCATAGATGACCTCGTCAATGCCAAGGGGGCCCGGGTCCACTTTGCTTAAAAAGTTACACCAGGCGAACCGTTGTCATGATGAGAAGTTGGAAGCCCGAGGGCAGCCACCTGACAGGGCTACAAAGATTATACTGGGAACTGATATGAATTTCGTATTGGGAACCGGTGACCTTCAATTGCGTGAGATCCGCACGCCAGGATCCACGCGGGTGTCAAAAAGGGCCACGTGGCGATGGCATAACTCTTTGCCGTCGTCTCAATCGCCCAGAAAAAGACTTTGAAGCCGAAGCGTGGGAATCGAAGATGGCCCCACCTCTAGTAATATAACTTCACCTAGAAGGTTTCGCCCAGAGGTGCCCCAAGGGCCACTGTGGGTACCCTGGATACCAGATACGCCCTGATACCGCACTTAAAACCAAGGATTTCCTATGTCCGAGTTGAATACTTTCAAAGAAAACACACGTCTGATAGCACTGGGCCCGCATCCCTTGTTTGGGTAGCTCTAGTGCTACCACGTGTCCTACGAGACCGGACCTACCTCCCTTCACAAGGAAGCTCTGGTCTCGCCATGTGTCCAGAAACCTAGGACCTAACCCCCAGTAGAGGGAAGCTCCGTTCCTGCCATGTGTGAAGGGACTCCAGACCTGCCTCCCCATAGAGGGAAGTTCCTAAGCAGCCACGTGTTGGACCTCCGAAGCTAAGCCCCCAACAGGAAAACTATAGAATATCCAACAACACGGACATTCAAGAGGCTATTAAATAGCTATTTCAAGATCTGATTAACATGTCATTAATTCATCATTAATGACACACGATAAGAGGACCATCAAGATGATAACACCACCATTAAGTGTGTTATTACACTGTTAATCATGATTATGCATGTAGATCGTGTATAGGTGGATTATTACAGCCGGGGCCACCTGTCGGGCCAGGCATATACTATAACGGCCAGTCCTTAGCATATAAAAGGGTTGCATCGCATGGTAGAGGAGAACAAGGCTCACACGCATACAAACAACCACTGAAACTCGCCACAGACACACATACTCAATCAACAACCACCCCGTGGAGTAGGGTATTACGCTCAGGCGGCCCGAATAGCGTAAAAACCTCTGTGACATCATCTTTTTCTTGATCTTACGCGCCCCATTTGAATATGAACCACCGCGGACTATGCTTTAGTAGTACCAGAGGAAGTGTTATTTACACACATCAACACGTGCACTTATGAGCACGTGAAGAAACATGATGCCAACTGGATAGAAGAGCTTTCGTCCGAACTATGGGCGAGCCGGACAACACCCAGCCGTGCAACAAGAGAGACAACCTTCTTCTTGCTGTACGGATCTAAAGCAGTCCATCCTCCGGAGATCACAATGGGTTCTCTCTGTGTCCGGACATACATCGAAGCCACGCAGGACCAGCTCCGGTTTGAATACCTAGACCTTGTCGACGAGGCAAGGTGTCAAGCAGCTGTCTGAAACGTGCTGCCACTAAGCTCTCCGGCGCTATCATCAAAGGTATGTGCGCATCAGCGGTTAGAAGAAGGTGATCTGGTGCTGCAGCAAATTCTTACTCGTGAAGGAATGAAAAAACTTTCCCCCAGCTGGGATGGTCCCTTTCAAGTCGTCAAAGTTTCCCGTCTTGGATGCGTTCGCTTGACAACAGAGGATGGGATACCACTTCCCAACCACTGGAACATTGAGCACCTTCGTAAGTTCTACACTTACTTACACGGAGGTTAGTCTGTATTTGTATAAAATGTATTTTATAGAGTATATGAACAGAGTCGGGTTGTTCCTAGATCTAAAGCACACTTAACTTGGGCATGTACTTTGAGTGTGTCTTTACCTTCCCTGGGTTTGTACAAGATTAATAACACACTTAACTTGGTCTTGTACTTTAAGTGTGTCCTTGTCTCCCCTGTTTTTTCAACTATAATAAAATACATTTATGTGCAAACAGACTCTATGTGCATTAATTTTGCGTATGCTCATAATTTTTATCATCTTTTACCTTCTTGTCAATAGCAGTGTTGTGCAATCAACTTGAAATTTAGTCCTAGAGATTCGTGTGATATATAAGTTTTATTAGTAATCTTCTATTGCATCTTAGTATTGCTAGATGGTCTACTCGCCTAAAAACCAAAGCCAATGACAGGTCCGGACTGCGCTATCGACTTAGCCTGGTCCAGCACCCTAAGTACGCCACTCTACCTATTCTGGTAGGTCCTAGTAAGGCGGGTCCGAAAAGCATACACATCTAAGGAAGTTAAATCAGTATAGTCATGTCGTCACAGTGAGTTTGTTAGGATCTAAACTCAAAGAAGGATAATAGCCGCAAATAAGCTATAGGCAAGAAGACGAATTTTACTGCTTTTATTGTCTCTCATGCGCAGGAAAAATGAATAATTTACGCATTGACAGTGGGTGCCATCAAAGCAGTCAAGCTCCGACAACTCCCAGGGGGTCCGCCGTCGATGTTTTACATGTTGACAGTGGGCGTCATCGAAGAAACTATGCTCCGACAACTCCCAGGGGACCCCTATCGATGTTTTACGCGTTGATAATGGGCGCTGTCGAAGCAACCAAGCTCTGACTGTAGGATCGAAGAGCACGTGAAAAGCTAGAAGAGGGGGGTTGAATGATAGATTAAAACTTTTTCAGCAGAAGTGAAAACCCGTCAGCAGAAAAAATGATATGTTAAAGAAATCGAGTGTGCGGCAAATCTAAATGTGATCAATTGTGTTAAAACTAGTATAGATTGTGGAGAATCAAGTAACAAAGACGTCACAACAAGAATCACAAAAATCTGTCGAGAGAAACTCAAGTTACGATCGAAAGATTGAACAATGATCAATCTGGTCTACCTGAGAAAAATAATTCTGGAACACTGCAATGAAACTCGTGTAGATCTGAAACCACAAGTCCAATGACCGTGAAATTTTCACAGATGATGGATAATCGAGTTTTGAAGACAACCCAAAAAGAATCACATGAATTGGATCTGTAAAACTCGAGTTATGGAAAAACCACCAAAGCAAGGTAGTGTTGTGCAGAAACTCGACGAGAAAGACTTGATGAAAATAATTCGGACGAACAAGGCATAAAAATTCCTTTCAAATACAAATTTTATTCAATATAACACATGAGGAACAGCCCAAAAGTCGTCTACCACGAGCTCTGGCCTCCCTTGTTTATATAACCAGCCCGAAAGCCAACTCAACTCAAACTAGGACTCTAATCCTACTTAATTCACGAATCAAAACTTTCCATAATTGCTCATGATTTTTCTATACGCAGATAGAAGCAATCTTAAGACTTTCAAACACCTTAGGAACGTATCCCACATTCCTAAAACAACTCAACTTTGTGACCCACAGGAAATCATATCATAATCAACTCAAATCTTTCCATATTTGAGTCAAACCCGACTCAGCCGCAGCCTGAGTCCATAACCTAGTCGATTAGACCTTTCCGACCAATTCTTTAGATCCGCTTCTCTTCATCACGCCTAGGAACCATGTAGCCACGTCCATGCACTCCTTGCACATGTGCAAACATCTTCCAACGACGTCCACGATACTTTCATATGCATCGTTCTTGATTCAAACATGTTGCGCAATCTCCCGATCAACTCGACCACAATTCGTCCCGAACTTGGTTCTTGAACCACATCTTCTCCCTAAGACTAGTTCAATGGATCCCGTCACCAGCCATGTCTTGAACTCAAGCAACACCTACACATGAATAAACAACCAGTACTTCCGAGCACAAGTCCTCTACTTGACTCTCGTTAGTTCCGAAAACACAACACCTTACGTAAGCACCTCACATAAGAATGTTGCAAACCATAGCAAAAAGATATCAGCCATAACCACCAAAACACACCAAAAACTTAGTAAAAGAATACTAAGCAAACTTTGAATAATCCAAAGAGCAAGTTCAAAGCATTGCAAGTTAAAAGCAGTACTATTGCGATCAAGCTCTGAACCTTGCCAAAGCTAACCGGACCTTGAACTGGAGCTTACCAAAGCTAGCAGGACCTAGCGACGGAGCTAACCAAAGCTAGTGGGACCTAGCACTGGAGATTACCAAAGCTAGTCAAACCTAGTGCCAGAGCTAGCAAAAACATTTCGGACCTAGCGATAGCAAGTTGGACCTAGACAAAACATCTCAAACCTAGACAAAACATCTCGGACCTAGACAAAGTAAGTCGGAACTTATGTCGAACCTTGCAGTAGCTCAGATCTAGAGATAGACCTTCTTAAAATGGTGTTTTGGCAGTATTCAAAACTTTTACCGTCATAGCCAATGTATTCAGCATATATAGGTCTCACAATCTCCCCCTTGATGAATGCATTGCCAACAACACTTAAAATCCAAACATTGGCTTATTCACATGAAAAGTTTTGAAAACAGTCCCCCCCCCCCTTTTTCAAAAATCAAAATAAATTTCTCCCCTATACATATTTCTCCCCCTTGCATACTTCTCTGCCTTTGACGATGTATTCAGCAAGGTACAAAAGAGAAATTTTAATTTTTTATGAGCACATTATAACATATACATAGAAAACAAAGCTCATCCAAGACATACTATTAAATAACTTACACTATCGCAACAATGAGATACATAAAGTAGTGTAAGCCATGCTAGAGATCAAGTGTAATTTTCAATTTAATCAAGTCATGATATCACAAACTTAACTATTTCAAAACTTGAATGCATGACACTTGTTGCTGCAATTTTATTTTCTTTTAAGCATAATTTTTTATCATATGATATTTGCAAGAGATCATATGTGCATCTGCCGTATTCTAACCAACCAAGCCAAGCCTATGTCATTAGACAGCCAGAAGCTTAAAGACATGGATTTAGTCATACACAACTTCTTCCAAGTTCATATCTAAGTGCAATGATAAGCCATCTCAAAAGAAGAAGTGCGATGCATGCATATTCTCTTGATATTTTCTAATTTTTCATTTGATCATAAAAACTCAACATGTGAGTTGCTTACTTGATTAATTCTTCATGATTAAAAGCACTTTTGAGCATGCAACAAGTTCAAAATAGCAAGTTCTATCATGACCGGATTTAGTGTAAGTAATTATTCCAATTATTAGTCATGGCAAAAACTACAAAATGTATAACATGAGTAATGTAGTAAGAACTTTCAGTATGTAAAAGGAATCACAAAGTCATATATGTATGAAATACTATACTCATATGACCTTTAAATTCAGATTCACACATAGACTTCCCATGTTTCAAAAACTCCCCCTCAATTTAAGCCATGAGGATGCATAACCCCTATTTCACTATGAATGAAGCAAAAATGAGTGAAATCCAAAGGTTTTGTAAAAATGTCAGTCAATTGTTGTTCGATATCTACATGGTGAAGCACAAAATGTTTCCTTTTTCAACATTATCACAGAGAAAGTGATACCTAATGTCAATGTGCTTTGTTCTAGAATGTTGCACGGGGTATTTAGCAATACAAATGGCACTAGTATTATCACAAAACAGTGGAACACTATCTAGATCAACCCCACAGTCCTTAAGAGTTTGAACAATCCAAAGAATTTCTGAACGAGCGCAAGCAGCAACTACATATTCAGATTCAGTTGTGGATTGTGCGACTGAACTTTGTTTTCTAGAGGACCAAGCAACAAGTGAATTACCAAGAAAATGACAAGCACCCAAAGTACTTTTCCTATCAATCCTACAACCCCCAAAATCAGCATCCGAAAAATCTTTCAAGGTCACGATTGAGGAAGAAGGAAGAAAAATTCCAAATTCTTGAGTTCTATGTAAGTACCTGAGAATTCTTTTGATGGAATGACGATGTGAAGCACGTGGTGAAGCTTGAAACCATGCACAAAGACATACGCTGAATTGTATGTCCGGTCTTGATGTCGTGAGGTACAGAAGTGATCCAATCATACTTCTTTATTCTTTTTGATCGACTGGGTCACCATCTTCATCAAGTTCAAGTGTCGTTGTTGTACCCATTGGTGTCCGAAGAGGCTTGCAATTATCCATGTTGAAGAGCTTAAGAAGGTCTCTTGTATACTTTGTTTGATGCACAAAGGTACCTTCCTTGGTTTGCTTGATTTGCAGCCCCAAAAAGTACATGAGTTCTCCCATCATACTCATATCAAATTCTGATCTCATCATAGCTAAAAACTTGGACACAATATCACGAGAAGCACAACCAAGGATAATATCATCCACATATACTTGAACAAATAATGAGTCATTGCCATGCTTAAGCACAAAAAGAGTTTTATCAAACTTGCCCATGGTAAACCCCTTTTCAAGTAAGAATGTTTTTAACCTATCATACCATGCTCTAGGGGCTTGTTTGAGACCATACAAGGCTTTGGACAGTTTGTAAACATGATTAGGAAAATCTGAATTTTCAAAACCCGGTGGTTGCTTGACCTAAACCTCCTCATCTATGTAGCATTTAGGAAAAGCACTTTTAACATCCATTTGATATAACTTGAAACCTTTAGATGCAGCAAAAGTTAACAAAATTCTTGTGGCTTCTAATCTAGCAACAGGAGCAAAGTTTCATCAAAATATAGACCTTTAACTTGTGTGAAACCTTGATCAACCAACCTAGCCTTATTCCTAACCACAACCCCATCCCCACTTTGTTTTTTTAACACCCATTTAGTTCCAATTAAAGTGTGGCCTTGAGGTGGAGGTACAAGTTTCCAAGCATTATTTCATTCGAAGTTTTCTAACTCTTTATGCATGGCAATAATCCAAGATTCATTACTGAGTGTGTGTGATATATCGTTGGGTTCAAAAGAAGCAACAAAAGAAGAATGATCATGAGAGTTTGGATCGCAAAGCCTGGACTGTGTGACTCGTTCGTGTAAGCTTCCAATAATTTGTTGTGGAGGATGACTTTTGCGAACCCGGAGCGGAGTGGACACTTCAAAAGATTCTTCTTCTTCATGTTCGATGAGCTTGTGACTTGAGAACGATCTGGACCTGCAATAGTGGTCGTCGGTGCTGGTTGTGAATCAAAATCAGGAGCTGGAACAATGTCATTAGCTACTGAATTTTTGGGCAGCAACACTTCTTCTTCCTCATCTTCAACAAAAATATTCTCCCCCTGCGGATATGGATTCAGACCTGCAATATTTGAGTTACTATCTGGGCTAGCTTCATCAAAAGAAACCTCACAAGTCTCCACAATTTTGTTAGTGTCAAGTAAAAGCACACGGTAGCCTCTAGTATGAGATGGGTAACAAATAAACATGCCATCAACAGATCTAGCTTCAAATTTATCAAGATTACCATATTTCTTAACAAAGCATTTACAACCAAAGACCGTATAGTGTGTGACACCAGGCCTATGTCCAAATCGAAGCTCATATGGTGTTTTTCCTAGCCTAGCACGCAAGAAAACACGATTTGAAACATAACAAGCGGTTGCAGTTGCATCTGCCCAAAATTTTCTAGGAGTTTGATATTCATCAAACATAGTCCCAGCCTTCTCAACTAAGGTTATGTTCTTTCTCTATAGAACACCGTTTTGTTGAGGTACATATAGTGAAGAAAATTGATGATCTATTCCTTTTTCAGCACAAAAATGATTAAAGGTTTGATGTTTAAATTCAGTTCCATTATCACTTCTAATTGCTCTTAAAGATCATGGGTGCTCAATAATCTAAGAAATAAAGTTCTAAAGTGACTAAAAGCTTAATTCTCAGATGCCATAAAATAAACCCAAGAGTATCTAGAATAGTCATCAACAATCACAAGAACATACCATTTACCTTTGAAGAATTTAACACGTGAAGGTCCTACGGTGTCAAGATGTAAAAGTTGACCCGGTTCAATTGTCATGGTCATTGTGATAGGAGCATGTGAACCTGCAACCATCTTATCATATCTACAAGAAGAGCACAAAATTTCTTTATCCCCTTTCAGCTTAGGCAGCCCACGTATGCGATCAAGAGCACTAACACGCGTGAGATGATCAAAGCCTACGTGACCAAGTCTACGATGCCAAAAATATAAGTCTTTGGAATCATTAGCAACTAGGCACCTATGCTTAGAAGAAGGCATATTAAAATCATCTTTAAAAACTCTTCCAATCTGAGACATGTTAAAAATAAGCTCACTATTTGAACCTACAACTTTGCAGCAATTTTTATTGAAAATAATTTCCAGATTTTCATCTAGTAATTGTGAAATAGAAAGCAAGTTGAATTTCAAATTTTTCACAAGTGCCACATACTTCAAAGTGTAGTGATCATTTACTCTAACCGAACCCTTATCAAATACAGGAGTTGTATAATTATCGGCAAAAGTAACATTCTCTACATGTGACACAAAGAGAGGGAGGAGAACCATTCTTTGTTACCGGTCATGTGGCGTTAGCAACCTGAATCCACAATCCAAATGTTCTCTTTCCTCAAGCGTGTAACCTACATAGAAGCACAAAATGTCAATGACTCAATACTGAGGTTAGTCAAAATGCATTTAGAAATCCAGTACTGAGTCACACGACGTGCAGCAGGAAAAACACACGAAAGCTGAGACAAAACAGCAGGTTTATGGGCCAAAGTTTGAGGATTTTTGTGCCCAACTACTGAATTACGAGGTGTTACATGTGTAGCACGAAAAATAGTAGGTTTGGGATCAAACTTTGCATGTTTGTGACTCATAACAGCAGGTTGCATGTTCTTGATATTTGGTTTAGCATGTGCAACAAATGTTGCATGAGAGTTATGAGATCTAGCTTGCATTCTTTCCTTTTTCTGTTGTTTAGCTAGTCTATAACAAAAATCTATGACATGACCATCTCTACCACAATGGTTACAATTAAATTTAACTTTGTTTCCATGTCTAGATGAGCAAGCAACATGTTTATTAGAAGCTGAATGAGACAGCACCCCAGCAGATTTGAAAACCACTTCTTTTTGTTTAGGAACTGTTTGAATCAAACCACTTCCTAATGAAATTACAATTTTAGGTGGATATGCCTTAGCATGAGCATGATAATCAAAACCTAAACCAGTTTTATCATTGCAAGACTTGGAAGAATTCAGTAGCAAGTTTAGGTTCTTATTTGCATTACAAAACCGATCTAATATCGTATGCATGTCATCAAGTTTATTGGACAGATCAAGGCAATTTTCACATGAAGTTTTTCCTTCTAATTTGAAATTATAACAATTTTTAACTTCATGAGCACGCAAAGCACTGTTCAATAAAGAAATCTCATTCATAGCATTTTGTAGTTTCTTATTAAGATCATCACAAGTAGAACAATGCAAATTAATTGTAGAACAGCTAGAATCTTTCAAGTTTTTATCATTAAGTGCAGCAAGCTTTTTATCATTAAGTTTATCAAGAGTGGAGGAGTGTGCACTTCTTAAGGAGGACAATTGTTCATATATTAAATCGCATGAGGAATAAGAATCATCACTAGGAATCAAGGTTTTCAAACGATTAATTTTAGATTCTAGTGACTCAATTTTAACAGCATTGTCCCTAAGCTTTTTGTCCATTTTCTTAACAATAACAGTTGCACGGGAAATAGCATCACGTATTTCATCACAAGTAGGACATACCTCTTCGTTGTCACTGTTGTGTTCTGCATCGTCCATACTTGATCTTGATTTGCCTGCCATGAAGCACAAGTTTGCCATATGATCTTCATCTTTGTCACTTCCAATGTATACATCACTCGAGCCAAGTTCTTGAAGTGCGATGATGAAACTATTTATCAGTTTGCATCCTGTAGAACCCTTCTTTTTCTTCTTGGTGTTGCCAGGAGAGGACTTGACTTTATTCTGCTTTCCATCACGGGTAAAAGGATCTGAAAGGTTAGGGCAATCTATACGAAAGTGTCCTGTATTATCACATTCAAAGCATTGTTGAGGTCTGGAGCTTCCTCTCGTTCTAGTTCTCACATTTTGCAATGCTTTTGAGAATCGAGTAGAGATGAGTGCTAGCTTCTCTTCTGGAAATTCTTCAATCTGTTCCAAGGTTAGTGAAGACAGCAAAGCGAGTGTATTGATAGATGAAGATTGGCCGGAGCTAGGCTTATCACATTGAAAAATAAATGCAAGAGACTTGTTGGGGTTCCTACGTGATATAATGTCAATTGCATGAGTTATTAACTTGGAATAAAGCACATCTAATGTAAGTGTACTCATGATAGTGTATTCATGAATAGATGTTACTTTCATCTCCCTGATTGACATGTCTAATGCACTTAATAATTTCCTAGCATTCTAAGCATCTAAAAAGTTGACATTAACATTACGCAAGTTGCTGAGAATTTTGTTAAAGCGAGCAAATTATTCGTGAATTGACTCACCTGGTTGCATCTCAAAGCGCATATATTCTTTCTTGAACATATTCTGCCTTACCTCCTTGATCGTGTTGGATCCTGTTTGGTAGTCACAAAGTACTCTCCACGCATCATACACCGATCGGAGGTGTGCAACACGGTCGAAGTCGCTCAAAGTTAGTCCTTAGATTATCAAGTTCTGTGCTTTATTGTTGTTGTCGACATCTCTTAAGTTTGTAGCCATGACTTGATCGTTCGGCGGCACATCATAAGGCTTGTACACCTTTTCCCATATTGCGAAGCCTTGTGCCTGGATGAGAGCCTCCATACGTGCCTTCCAAACATGAAAATCAATGCCACTAAAAACACAAGGTTTTGCGGAGTATTTCTCCATGCTGATTAGTCAATACACGTGCAAATCACAAAGATTAGAGCACCGTGGCTCTGATACCAATTGTAGGATCGAAGAGCGTGTGAAAAGCTACCAAAGGGGGGTGAATGGTAAATTAAAAATTTTTCAGTGGAAGTGAAAACCCCTCAGTAGAAAAATGATCTGTTAAAGAAATCATGTGTGCATCTAATCTAAACAAGATAAATTGTGAAAAACTAGTATAGATTGTGTATAATCAAGTCACGAAGATGTCACGGCAAGAATCATGAAAATCAGTGGAGAGAAACTCAAGTTACGATCGAAAGATCGAACATAGATCAATCTGGTCTACCCAAGAAAAACAGTTCTGGAACATTGCAAAGAAACTGATGTAGATCATAAACCGCAAGTCCAATGACTGTGAAATTTTCACAGATGATGGACAATCAAGTTGTGAAGACAACCCGAAAAGAATCACGTCAATTGGATCTTTAAAACTCGAGTTATGATAAAACCACCAAAGCAAGGTAGTGTTGTACAGAAACTCAACGAGAAAGACTCGAAGAAAACATGTCGAGCGAACAAGGCACAAAAATTCCTTTCAACTACAAATTTTATTCAATAGAACACACAAGGAACAACCCAAAAGTCATCTACCATGAGCTCTGGCCTCCCTTATTTATATAACCAGCCCAAAAGCCAACCCAACTCAAACTAGGACTCTAATCCTACTCAATTCACGAATCGAAACTTTCCTGAACTGCTCAAGATTCTTCTATACGCAGATAGAAGCAATCTTAAGACTTCCAAACACCTTAGGAACGTATCCCACATTCCTAAAACAACTAAACTTCATGACCCACATGAAATCCTATCATAATCAACTCAAATCTTTCCATATTTGAGTCAAACCCGACTGAGCCGCAGGCTGAGTCCATAACCTAGTCGGTTGGACCTTTCTAACCAATTCTTTACGTCCACTTCTCTTCATCACACCTTGGAAACATGTAGCCACATCCATGCACTCCTTGCACATGTGCAAACATCTTCCAAAGACGTCCATGATACCTTCATATTCATTGTTCTTGATCCAAACATGTTGCACGACCCCCGATCCACTCAACCACAATTCCTCCCGAACATGGTTGTTGAACCTCATATTCTCCCAAAGACTAGTTCAATGGATCCTGTCACCAGCCATGTCTTGAACTCAAGCAACACCTGCACATGAATAAACAACCAGTACTTCCGAGCACAAGTCCTCGACTTTACTCTCGTCAGTTCCGAAAACAGAACACCTTATGTGAGCACCTCACATAAGCATGTTGCAAACCATAGCAAAAAGATATCAGCCATAACCACCAAAACACTCCAAAATCTTAGTGAAAGAATACAAAGCAAACTTTCCATAATCCAAAAAGCAAGTTCAAAACATTGCAAGTTAAAAGCAAAACCACTGCGATCAAGCTCCGAACCTTGCCAAAGTTAACCGGGCCTTGAACCAGAGCTTACCAAAGCTAGCAGGACCTATTGCCGGAGCTAACCAAAGCTAGTCGGACCTAGCGCCGGAGCTTACCAATGCTATTCGGACCTAGTGCCGGAGCTAGAAAAAACATGTCGGACCTAGCGTTAGCAAGTCGGACCTAGACAAAACATCTCAGACCTAGACAAAGTAAGTCAGACCTTACGTCGAACCTTGCAGGAGCTCAAGACTAGAGTCAAACCTTTTTAAAATGGTGTTTTGGCCGTATTCAAAACTTTTATCATCATAGCCAATGTATTCAGCATACATAGGTCTCACACGGACAACTTCCAGGGGGCTCGCCGTCGATGTTTTACCCGTTGACGGTGGGCACCATCGAAGCAGTCAAGATCCAAAAACCACAGGGGGCCACTGTTGACATTTTACACGTTGACAGTGGGCGCTGTCTAAGCGAATAAGCTCCAACAACTCCCAAGGAGCCCTCCATCAACATTTTACTCGTTGACAGTGTGTGTTGTTGAAGCAACGAAGCTCCGACAACTCCCAAGGGGTCTACCATCGACGTAACAGAGGGTCCTTGGAGATTTCGAAAGCAAGCCTCGAACCTCAGAGCTATCATACTGGCTACGAGATTGGAGCAATCAAGTTTTCAATACATTGTCAAATTCTTTATGGTAGATGCCCTCAATCAATTGAGCGCATCTACCAAAGAGCCTACAAGATAAAGGCAATGTATTGAAGACAAAAATGGAATTCCAAAGGATTTCATTCATTCAAAATTTGGAGATTTACAATATGAATGTACAAAGGGAAAGGTCCTAGCTATTGGAGTTCCTCACGAAGTATGAAGCAACCTTCTGGGCAGCTTCCTAGATGCTAGCCTTGGCAGCTTCTTCTTCCTCGACGATGGGTCCTTCGACCACCGGAGCTAAAGACATAGAGGGGTCTCAGCTTCAGAAGCATGTCAACAGATATTCTGCGACGTTCCTAGCCATAGACTTCCCTTCAGTCTCGATCTGGTTGACGACAACATCTCCTAGTGCATCCAGCTTAGTGCCAGTGGAGTTTCGCGCCACCAAGGCCTTGTCCATCTCTGGTTCTGAGTCAGCCGGTTGAACAGGGCTAAATCCCATAGGCACAAGAGCTTTAATCGCTCGCTCAAGGAAGTCCCAGACCTGCTGAGACTCGATTGCTCTTGTGCTTCGGAGCTCCTCCAGTGACCTCCTTACAAACGAAAGCTCCGCAAAACCCTCCTTCAAGAACCGCTCGACCTCTTTGGCATGCTTCTGGATCCACTCAGCCAGCAACCTTTGTTGGTTAGTGATCTGCTTCTCTTAGAGGTGTATGCGGTCTCACCTTTCCACAAGAGGTCCTTCTCCTTCGCCTTCACCTTATTCTCCCTAGCAGAGACATCATTCTCTCTTTTGTTGACTCCTTCCCCTAACAACCATACTTGGTGCTTCTCTTGTTTGCACCAGGACTTGAATTTTTCCACACGGTCAGCCAAGTCCTGCTCGCCGCATGCTAGCTTCTAAGAGATTTCATCCTCTCTTTTTTGGAGTTCATCCTCCTTATTGTCCAACTCATCCTATCATTTGAGGAGTTGTTCCCTCACAACATTGAGACTCTCCGAGCAACTTTTGGCCACTTCATTGGCCTTCTTGGCATGCTAGTAGATCTCCTAGGTCTTGTCCTCAAGGGCTTTAATAGCAACCTCTCGTTCATCCAGTGCCTTGTTCAGGCGCGACTATCGAGCTTTCTCAGCCTCCAGGCACTCTCTTTGATCTGCTAGTCGAGACTGTGTTAACTTCATCTTGAAGTAAAGTAGCTTCCGCCAGTGCCTCGGGGTCTCGCGCTCTTCTTCCAGGGTCTTGCACCAATAGTCGAACGTGAGTTGGACTTAGCAGAGGCTTGAGAAGGCATTGTCTATTGACATGGCCAAGGGAATTGGCTCGGGGCCTCATGGAGGTTCCTCCTCTGGCTCCACCAAGCCTTCTGCAATAGTAATCGGAGCCAATGGCACTAGCATGTACTCCAACAACTCTACATCAGCAGCACTGAGCTCCGTGAGCTCATCCACCTCCGGCGCAGTTGTGGAAGGCGCCACAGTTGCACCTTCTTCCTTCGGCATATTGACATGATGTGTCGTCACCTCTGGAGTTGGTGTTGGACCTTCCGTCAGAGCTTCAAATGTTTTCGGCGCTGATACCGGAACCTTCACAGCTGGCTCCAGGACAACCGAAGCTTTCTCCGACATTTGTTCCTCGTGGTCCGGCGCAAGCACAAGTTCTATGGATATCGGTGCCGAAGTCATCCTGACGACAGCCGGCATCAGAGGTTCTTGTCATCCACCACAACCGTAGGAGGAGCCGGAGCAGTAGCGGGGGCTTCAACTTGTGTAGTCTTTGTGGCTGCGGCGGGTGCCAGACTAGCGGCTCCTCCTCTCAATACTCTGGAAATAGAGGAATAGAGAGTTCAGGAAAGAGCAAAAACTAAAAACAAAACACAAGTACAAGAGTCGATCATTGCTTGGGCACATTGCTGCTCCAATCAGAATGAATCTTCTTTCGTGGATGATCAGAGCCAGAACCTGTCGTCGGTGAGGCAGGGGCTCCGAACTTCATCTCGGAGGTCGTGGAGCCACCAGCGCCGCCTCAGCTGGGATCTCCCTCATCTGGCATCCGGACCCAGAGCCCACCGCTAGCACCAGGACCGGAGTTGCCGTTGCTGGAGGCACAACCAGCACTGACTTGAGACCAAGCCGAGGCAATGGAACTGATTGCCTCGGAGTTGATCTGACGGAGCTGCCATTAGCCAGCGTCAACCTCCTCTTTCAACTAGAGGATTTGATGGGCTCTTTGCCTATGACGCCCGGTTCCGAAAATGAACCAAGCTAACGCATATGTGTGCCCAGGATGTTCATCACACATACACGAGTGCAATCACAAAAGAGTATACAGAAAATTACCACAAGACAAGATTAGTTAACCAAATTTTATTACACAAGCCATATTATCCTCGAATACAAGCTCTAATAAATATTAATGACAAGTTCAACTAATGCAGCGGAAATAAACTAATTAAGCCAACTAACCAGCATAAGCGACAGGGTATTTATGCGCAGCTCCAATCAACACCACAGGCAAAGCTGACGGTAGACATGGCCTAGAACTCCGCATTATCACCATTAAACTCCCAATCCTGATCTGCAACTGTGTGGGGGGGATTGCAAGAGTGAGTACATGTCGTACTCAGCAAGTGTGGAAAGTATGACATGTGGCTGATTCAAATGACGACAATAGTAATGGCAAAGTGCTGAAAAGTACAGTAAAACATTTGAAAAGCAGTACATTACATGTATGTGAAATAAACCCATCATAATCATAAGTAATACCATAATACCAAACTGAATTCATTACCATCATCAAAAATTCCAGATTTCACCGTTGCCAATAACCAGATTCAATACCAGAGATAAACTCATAACCAGCCATAACCATTACCAAACCATAACCATTACCCAACCATAACCATAATATCAACCTTAACCATTACCCAACCATAACCATCCCAAATTCCAATTTCCCTCTAATCATGGAAGTTGTCCAGGTGCTCATAACCGGGAGCACGGCTATCATGATAGTTTTAGTTAACTCTGCAGAGTTTGTACCTCTTTACCCACGTGTTCGTGATTTCATCACCCTTCGGCGACTAAGAACCTCCCTTATGCCCATGACCCGTCGGTCACATTACACACTTCCGTTGGTGTGTGGCCAAGAGATCACAAAATAGCCTTTACAAAGGGATTACTAGCCTATTTAGACCCCACTGAGGTTTCACCGGTGGCGATGTCTCCCGCAGAGCACATCCTCAACCAAGGGCCCCCTCTTGAGCCATTCGGATCCCAGGGTAGTCCCACCAATCATCAACAAACCCAATCTGACTACCCCTTCCCCGAGCATCCACAATAGTCCAAACAGCACTAGCAAAGCCCTAATTAATCAGCTACGCCGCACCCATACTTGGCCTTGTGGTGGCACTGTAGTCCTGGCTTATTCTCGCATGAACCGGTCCTTAGATCTAAAGCAAGCAAACCACCATAACATCCAACCCATCCACATACCAGGCTTGCTTAGATCACCCATTACCATACCATGTTTAACCAGTTCATGTTAACCATAATCTCATCCATGCATAATTAAATTGAGTGATATAGTTGTTTCCCATCCCAGTTGATTAAGCGAAGCAAAAAGGTAAATACCCTTCCCGACTCTCTCTACCATAAATTCCAGGTGACAAGGGTGGTTTAGCAAATCTAGTAAACTTCCTACCATAGGATTTCCCATCAATTTGACACAAGCATGCAGTTTTGCAAACAAAACATTTATTTTAAAACAGGATCAATATGCTTCAAGGACACTTGCCTTGCTCTTGCTGTTGATTAGGGTCAAAGCCTTCAAACTCTTGATGTTGTAGATCCTCCGTGGCACTCTCTAGCGCAAATCTGTCTAATCCACACAATAAACATACGAAACAAGAAACACAATCAAAGAGTGCACAAATATTACTCAATATGTCATGACATGCATGATTGATGCAAATGCAAGGTATAACTTGTCACTAGATTGCTTTTAATGATCACTAACTAGCTCTAATAGATTTTAACAAGTTTATACAGGCTTGGGGTCGATTAGATCAAATTTTAGAACTAATTCAACATAATTTAACCAGAAAGATCGGACTAGTCCGCTAGGGACCGGACAAGTCCGCACTTGACGAGATCAGCAGATTAGGGTTTTCTAGATCGACGTGAATTTGGAGATTAGGGGTTGAATTCACATAAGGAAAAGAGAATAGAAGGTATACCAGGTGTTTAGAACTCCAATGAACCAAGAAACTTGGAGGTAACACTTGGATCTTGATGATCTAGGGTTGGTGATGAACTTGGAGATGAATTGGTGGTGAAGGACGCAACTTGGTGGAGATCTTGATCCTCCTTCGTTTCCTCCTCTTCTTCTTCTTGTTTGGGATCTTCTCCTCCCTCCTTGATGGTGGCTCCCCACGAACTAGGGTTTGGGTGGGTGGAAAAGTGGCAAATAGATGTCAAACCAAGGGGTGGGGTTGTTTATATAGGGGTGGAGGCTAGGGTTAGATGGATTTCGAGTTTAGGATGAGTAGAGGCCGGTTTAGAGTCCCACATGGGCTCTAAAAGAGTTGGGCACGACGTCCCTAGGCCCACTTGACATGAAACCCAAGAAACAAGTCGTAAAACAAAAGGTTAATATCGGAGTCACGAAATATCGGACAAGTCCGGACAGGACCGGACTAGTCCGAAGTCGTCCAGAGAGAAAATCGGACAAGTCTGGCCAAAAATCGGACAAGTCCGATCTTAGTCAGAAAGGAAAACAGACAAGTCCGCTAGAACACTGGACTAGTCCGGAAAAGTCCAGGGACTTAGCAAATTTTCAAGGATTCATGGAATACCGGACTAGTCCGCACAAAATCGGACAAGTCCGAAGTTGTCCAGAGGCAAATATCGGACTAATCCGCAGAAAAAACGGACAAGTCCGTTTTTAGACAGAGAGATATCGGACTAGTCCTCAGCAAAACCGGACTAGTCCGCACTTTCCTACATTTTTAAGTGTGGTTTTGTTCCAAATCAATTTTAAGCTTGTTCCTCTTGTTATGGGTTAATGTTAAACATGTATATGAGTGTATGCAAGGCATGATGCATGAAAATGAGGGTGTTACAAACCTACCCCCCTTAAAATGAATCTCGCCCTCGAGATTCGACGCGGAAGAGAAGAGATAGGGAAATTCCTTCTTGAGATCATCCTCTAATTCCCACGTCGCTTCTTTTTCTGTGTGGTGCTTCCATTGAACTTTACACCATCTAATGACCTTGTTCCTTGTGACCCTCTCCTTGGTTTCCAAGATTTTGGCCGGTTGCTCGGCATATGTCAAATCCTCCTCGAGTTCCAGTTCTCCCATTGGCACTTGATCTTCCGGTACCCTGAGACACTTCTTGAGTTGGGAAACATGAAACACATCATGTACGTCTAAAAGATGAGCTGGCATCTCCAACTTATATGCTACTTCTCCTCTTTTGTCCAAAATCTTGAATGGTCCAACATAACGAGGTCCGAGCTTGCCTCTTATGTTAAACCTCTTATGACCTCTCATTGGTGACACCTTGAGGTAAACAAAATCTCCTATTTCAAAGGCTAATTTCCTTCTCCTATTGTCCGCATAGCCCTTTTTCCTTGATTGGGCAGCTCTCAAGTTTCCACGAATTATTTGGACTTGCTTTTCGGCTTCTTGCAACACGTCCGGACCAAATACTTGAGTTTCTCCTGCCTCATTCCAGAATAAAGGTGTCCTACACTTCCTCCCATAAATCGCTTCATATGGTGACATTTTCAAGCTTGCTTGGTAACTATTGTTGTATGAAAATTCTGCGTATGGCAAGCTTTTGTCCCAACCTTTCCCATGCTTTAAAGCACAAGCTCTTAACATGTCCTCCAGAATCTGATTGGTCCTCTCGGTTTGTCCATCCGTTTGAGGATGATATGCTGAACTAAAATTCAACCTTGTTCCCAAAGCTTCATGCAATTTTTGCCAAAATCTGGAGGTAAATTGAGAACCTCTATCCGAGACTATCTTCTTAGGGACTCCATGCTGACACACAATATGCTCCATGTATATTTCGGCCAATCGTGCAGTTGTATACTTGGATTTCACAGGGACAAAATGAGCTGACTTGGTTAAGCGATCCACAATTACCCAAACTGAGTCATTCCCAGACTGAGTATGTGGTAACCCAACTATGAAGTCCATACCAATTTCTTCCCACTTCCATTCCGGAATCTTCAACGGTTGCAATAATCCGGCTGGCCTTTGATGTTCCGCCTTGACTCGTTGACACACATCACACAATGCAACATATTCGGCTATGTCCTTCTTCATGCTATCCCACCAATAGCAAGTCTTCAAGTATTTTTACATCTTCGTACAACCTGGGTGAATCGAGTAAGGCGAGTCATGTGCCTCCTTTAATATTGTCTCCTGAATATGCTTTACATTAGGCACAACGATTCTCTTTCCAAGCCATAAGGTACCATGTTCGTCTTTATCAAATCTGAATTCTCTCCCTTCTTCGACCCTTTCCTTGATTTCCTTGATCTCCTCATTTGTGGTTTGTGCCTCTCGAATTTCTTGCTCCAAGGCTGGGTTTAACTCCATCATCTCCATCTCGTTTACAAACCCGAGGTTCAACCGTTCAAACTCCTTGCATAACTCGGACGGTAACTCTCGAACTGTAAGTTGATGGCTTACTCCCTTTCTACTTAAAGCATCGGCCACTACATTGGCTTTTCCCGGATGATAGTTGATCCCCAAATCATAATCTTTGATGAGCTCCAACCATCTTCGTTGCCTCAAGTTCAGATCCGTTTGTGTGAAAATATACTTCAAACTCTTATGATCCGTATAAATTTCACACCTATGTCCAAGAATATAGTGTCTCCAAATCTTCAATGCATGTACCACCGCTGCTAGTTCAAGATCATGCGTGGGGTAATTCTGCTCATGTTTCTTCAATTGTCTCGACGCATAGGCGACCACTTGACCTTCTTGCATCAATACACATCCAAGCCCTTGTCTTGATGCATCACAATAGATGTCAAAACTCTTGCTTACATCCGGCAATACCAAAACTGGGGCTGTTGTCAACCGCTTCTTCAACTCCTCAAAACTCTCTTGACAAGCTTGAGTCCATTGGAATGCCTTTCCCTTCATTAGCAACTCCGTCATAGGCTTGGCTATCTTGGAAAAATCCTTGATGAATCTACGGTAATATCCAGCCATCCCAAGAAAACTCCTTATTTCCTTGGCATTTTGCGGTGGTTCCCACTTCAACACATCCCTCACTTTACCGGGGTCAACCGATACTCCTCCTCCGGAAATAATATGGCCTAAGAAGGAAACTTCCCGTAACCAGAATTGACATTTACTGAACTTGGCGTACAATTGATGCTCCCTCAATTTCTGCAGCGTAAGTCTCAAGTGTTCCTCATGTTCCCTCTCATCCTTCGAGTAGATCATAATATCATCGATAAACACCACAACGAACTTATCTAAGTACTCCATGAAGACTTTATTCATGAGGTACATAAAGTAGGCAGGCGCATTTGTCAATCCAAAAGACATCACAGTGTACTCATAAGATCCATACCGTGTCCTAAAAGCTGTCTTAGGTATGTCCGATGGTCTAATCTTCATTTGAAAGTATCCTGACCTCAAGTCAATCTTAGAGAAGACACAAGCACCCTTCATCTGAACAAACAAGTCTTCTATGCGTGGCAAGGTGTACTTGTTCTTGATTGTTACCTCGTTGAGAGCTCGGTAATCCACGCACATCCTTTGGGATCCGTCCTTCTTGTCCACAAATAGAACGGGCGCTCCCCAAGGTGAAGAGCTAGGGCGAATAAAACCCTTCTCTAATTGCTCTTGAATTTTCTTCTTGAGCTCCGCTAATTCCATAGGAGGCATCCTATATGGCCTCTTAGCTATAGGTGCAGTTCTAGGTATTAAATCAATAACAAACTCAATGTCTCGATCGGGTGGCATACCTGGCAACTCATCCGGAAAAACATCCAAAAATTCACACACCACCGGGATCTCCTCAATTGCGACACCGTCCATATGATTCAGCTCTAATTGCTTCGGTGCATGTTGGGTTGCTTCAAATTCTGAGGTGATCCCTTCTTCATTAGTCAACTTCACCGTCTTTGTGGCACATTCAATAACTCCATTGTGCTTCCTCAACCAGTCCATACCAAGTATAATATCCAACCCTTGAGAATCTAAAACAATGAGGTTGGCGGAGAAGTCTACCCCCTTTATTCTAAGGCTTACTTTTGGACATACTATATTTGTCCTCATCTCTCCTCCAGGAGACTTAACCAACAGAGTAAACTTCATATGAGAGATAGGCAAACTATACATAGCAACATACTTCGATGCAATGAATGAATGCGATGCTCCAGAATCAAATAACATAGTCGCGGGGTTGGAGTTGGCGAGAAACATACCAATGACCACGTCATCCGCTTGTTGAGCATCCTCCGTAGAGACATGGTTCATGTTGCCACGAGCAAAATTTTGCTGTCCATGGCTTCCGTGTGGCTGTCCTCCATTGGGTCTTGGGTTTTGCCTCGGCGCATTGCTTCCTTGACCAAGGCCTGACTTAGGACATTGATTCGCAAAGTGTCCAGCTTCTCCACAAGTATAGCACCTCTTGACTCTACCAGAATTATTGGGACGAGCTTGGTTTTGAGCATTGGTTCCAGGAAAATCAGCACGAGGTGCATAAGGCATTGCTTGCATAACAGGGCGCTGCTGCACAAACTGAGTTGGGCGTGGTGCATAACCAGGGCGCTGAGCAGGAATAGAGGAGCTGTGATGAGGCGCATTGGGCGGCGCAAAGCGAGGGCGCACATTACTTCCTTGTTGCTGTTGTTGATATGGCGCCTTCCTCTTCATTTCTTGCTCCATCTCACGGATCTTGTTCTCAACCACAATTGCTTTGTCCACAAGCTTCTGGAAATTGACATAATCACAGTTGAGCAATTGCACTTGGATCGTATTGTTCAATCCCCTCATGAACAAGTATTGCTTCCGGCTGTCCTGGCTAACATCCTCAGGTGCATATCTTGAGAGTTGAGTGAACTTATTGAGATATTCACTCACGCTTGATTTTCCTTGTCTCAAGTTCTCAAATTCTTGCCTCTTCAAGATCATAGCACCTTCCGACACATAATGAGAACAGAAACTCTCCTTGAATTCCGCCCAGGTAATTCTCTCTTGGTTCTCATGAGCATTGCAATAAGAATCCCACCAATCTGCAGCTGCTCCAACGAGTTGATGAGAAGCAAATAGCACCTTCTCCCGGTCACTGCATTGGACAATGGCCAGCTTCTTCTCCACGGACTTGAGCCAATCATCCGCATCCATAGGGTCTGCGGCCTGAGCAAAGGTCGGCAGCCTAGTCCTCATAAACTCTCCCAATCGGTTATGAGGAGGTGGGGGTGGCGGTGGAGGCATGTGGGGCTGATTGTTGATATTGCCAGCCTGCAGCTGTCCCATAGTCTGTATCATGGTCTGCATGAGCTGGTTTTGCATGGCCAATAGCTGCTCGATGTTGATAAATCCCTGAGTAGATCCTTGCCCATTGTTGTTCTGAGGCACTCCATTGTTCTCCTCTTCATCATTGCCATCCCTCTGGTTGCGAGTCCTCACCATCTGAAGAAAAGCAGTAGGTAAGAATTAGAAAACGCCCCAACTATATGCATCAAGGGATATGAAACTAAACAACTAGCTACACTAGCCTAGGTGGACATGGCAATGCTAAGGCATCCCAAAATCCTCTATTAAGCACACAAGCAAGCAATATATATACAGCAAACAGCACTCCAAGCAAAAACACATGGATTCCTGAGTGCTCCTATGTGCTCTAGAGTGTCCATTCTATCTAGGCTGCGTCCTACGGTCAACCTGTGGCTCTGATACCAATCTGTGACGCCCGGTTCCGAAAATGAACCAAGCTAACGCATATGTGTGCCCAGGATGTTCATCACACATACACGAGTGCAATCACAAAAGAGTATACAAAAAATTACCACAAGACAAGATTAGTTAACCAAATTTTATTACACAAGCCATATTATCCTCGAATACAAGCTCTAATAAATATTAATGGCAAGTTCAACTAATGCAGCGGAAATAAACAAATTAAGCAAACTAAGCAGCATAAGCGACAGGGTATGTATGCGCAGCTCCAATCAACACCACAGGCAAAGCTGACGGTACACACGGCCTAGAACTCCGCATTATCACCATTAAACTCCCAATCCTGATCTGCAACTGTGTGGGGGGGATTGCAAGAGTGAGTACATGTCGTACTCAGCAAGTGTGGAAAGTATGACATGTGGCTGATTCAAATGACGACAATAGTAATGGCAAAGTGCTGAAAAGTACAGTAAAACATTTGAAAAGCAGTACATTACATGTATGTGAAATAAACCCATCATAATCATAAGTAATACCATAATACCAAACTGAATTCATTACCATCATCAAAAATTCCAGATTTCACCGTTGCCAATAACCAGATTCAATACCAGAGATAAACTCATAACCAGCCATAACCATTACCAAACCATAACCATTACCCAACCATAACCATAATATCAACCTTAACCATTACCCAACCATAACCATCCCAAATTCCAATTTCCCTCTAATCATGGAAGTTGTCCAGGTGCTCATAACCGGGAGCATGGCTATCATGATAGTTTTAGTTAACTCTGCAGAGTTTGTACCTCTTTACCCACGTGTTCGTGATTTCATCACCCTTCGGCGACTAAGAACCTCCCTTATGCCCATGACCCGTCGGTCACATTACACACTTCCGTTGGTGTGTGGCCAAGAGATCACAAAATAGCCTTTACAAAGGGATTACTAGCCTATTTAGACCCCACTGAGGTTTCACCGGTGGCGATGTCTCCCGCAGAGCACATCTTCAACCAAGGGCCCCCTCTTGAGCCATTCGGATCCCAGGGTAGTCCCACCAATCATCAACAAACCCAATCCGACTACCCCTTCCCCGAGCATCCACAATAGTCCAAACAGCACTAGCAAAGCCCTAATTAATCAGCTACGCCGCACCCATACTTGGCCTTGTGGTGGCACTGTAGTCCTGGCTTATTCTCGCATGAACCGGTCCTTAGATCTAAACCAAGCAAACCACCATAACATCCAACCCATCCACATACCAGGCTTGCTTAGATCACCCATTACCATACCATGTTTAACCAGTTCATGTTAACCATAATCTCATCCATGCATAATTAAATTGAGTGATATAGTTGTTTCCCATCCCAGTTGATTAAGCGAAGCAAAAAGGTAAAAACCCTTCCCGACTCACTCTACCATAAATTCCAGGTGACAAGGGTGGTTTAGCAAATCTAGTAAACTTCCTACCATAGGATTTCCCATCAATTTGACACAAGCATGCAGTTTTGCAAACAAAACATTTATTTTAAAACAGGATTAATATGCTTCAAGGACACTTGCCTTGCTCTTGCTGTTGATTAGGGTCAAAGCCTTCAAACTCTTGATGGTGTAGATCCTCCGTGGCACTCTCTAGCGCAAATCCGTCTAATCCACACAATAAAAATACAAAACAAGAAACACAATCAAAGAGTGCACAAATATTACTCAATATGTCATGACATGCATGATTGATGCAAATGCAAGGTATAACTTGTCACTAGATTGCTTTTAATGATCACTAACTAGCTCTAATAGATTTTAACAAGTTTATACAGGTTTGGGGTCGATTAGATCAAATTTTAGAACTAATTCAACATAATTTAACCAGAAAGATCGGACTAGTCCGCTAGGGACCGGACAAGTCCGCACTTGACGAGATCAGCAGATTAGGGTTTTCTAGATCGACGTGAATTTGGAGATTAGGGGTTGAATTCACATAAGGAAAAGAGAATAGAAGGTATACCAGGTGTTTAGAACTCCAATGAACCAAGAAACTTGGAGGTAACACTTGGATCTTGATGATCTAGGGTTGGTGATGAACTTGGAGATGAATTGGTGGTGAAGGACGCAACTTGGTGGAGATCTTGATCCTCCTTCGTTTCCTCCTCTTCTTCTTCTTGTTTGGGATCTTCTCCTCCCTCCTTGATGGTGGCTCCCCACGAACTAGGGTTTGGGTGGGTGGAAAAGTGGCAAATAGATGTCAAACCAAGGGGTGGGGTTGTTTATATAGGGGTGGAGGCTAGGGTTAGATGGATTTCGAGTTTAGGATGAGTAGAGGCCGGTTTAGAGTCCCACATGGGCTCTAAAAGAGTTGGGCACGACGTCCCTAGGCCCACTTGACATGAAACCCAAGAAACAAGTCGTAAAACAAAAGGTTAATATCGGAGTCACGAAATATCGGACAAGTCCGGACAGGACCGGACTAGTCCGAAGTCGTCCAGAGAGAAAATCGGACAAGTCTGGCCAAAAATCGGACAAGTCCGATCTTAGTCAGAAAGGAAAACGGACAAGTCCGCTAGAACACTGGACTAGTCCGGAAAAGTCCAGGGACTTAGCAAATTTTCAAGGATTCATGGAATACCGGACTAGTCCGCACAAAATCGGACAAGTCCGAAGTTGTCCAGAGGCCAATATCGGACTAATCCGCAGAAAAAACGGACAAGTCCGTTTTTAGACAGAGAGATATCGGACTAGTCCTCAGCAAAACCGGACTAGTCCGCACTTTCCTACATTTTTAAGTGCGGTTTTGTTCCAAATCAATTTTAAGCTTGTTCCTCTTGTTATGGGTTAATGTTAAACATGTATATGAGTGTATGCAAGGCATGATGCATGAAAATGAGGGTGTTACAAACCCACCCCCCTTAAAATGAATCTCGCCCTCGAGATTCGACGCGGAAGAGAAGAGATAGGGAAATTCCTTCTTGAGATCATCCTCTAATTCCCACGTCGCTTCTTTTTCTGTGTGGTGCTTCCATTGAACTTTACACCATCTAATGACCTTGTTCCTTGTGACCCTCTCCTTGGTTTCCAAGATTTTGGCCGGTTGCTCGGCATATGTCAAATCCTCCTCGAGTTCCAATTCTCCAATTGGCACTTGATCTTCCGGTACCCTGAGACACTTCTTGAGTTGGGAAACATGAAACACATCATGTACGTCTGAAAGATGAGCTGGCATCTCCAACTTATATGCTACTTCTCCTCTTTTGTCCAAAATCATGAATGGTCCAACATAACGAGGTCCGAGCTTGCCTCTTATGTTAAACCTCTTATGACCTCTCATTGGTGACACCTTGAGGTAAACAAAATCTCCTATTTCAAAGGCTAATTTCCTTCTCCTATTGTCCGCATAGCCCTTTTGCCTTGATTGGGCAGCTCTCAAGTTTCCACGAATTATTTGGACTTGCTTTTCGGCTTCTTGCAACACGTCCGGACCAAATACTTGAGTTTCTCCTGCCTCATTCCAGAATAAAGGTGTCCTACACTTCCTCCCATAAAGCGCTTCATATGGTGACATTTTCAAGCTTGCTTGGTAACTATTGTTGTATGAAAATTCTGCGTATGGCAAGCTTTTGTCCCAACCTTTCCCATGCTTTAAAGCACAAGCTCTTAACATGTCCTCCAGAATCTGATTGGTCCTCTCGGTTTGTCCATCCGTTTGAGGATGATATGCTGAACTAAAATTCAACCTTGTTCCCAAAGCTTCATGCAATTTTTGCCAAAATCTGGAGGTAAATTGAGAACCTCTATCCGAGACTATCTTCTTAGGGACTCCATGCCGACACACAATATGCTCCATGTATATTTCGGCCAATCGTGCAGTTGTATACTTGGATTTCACAGGGACAAAATGAGCTGACTTGGTTAAGCTATCCACAATTACCCAAACTGAGTCATTCCCAGACTGAGTATGTGGTAACCCAACTATGAAGTCCATACCAATTTCTTCCCACTTCCATTCCGGAATCTTCAACGGTTGCAATAATCCGGCTGGCCTTTGATGTTCCGCCTTGACTCGTTGACACACATCACACAATGCAACATATTCGGCTATGTCCTTCTTCATGCTATCCCACCAATAGCAAGTCTTCAAGTATTTTTACATCTTCGTACAACCTGGGTGAATCGAGTAAGGCGAGTCATGTGCCTCCTTTAATATTGTCTCCTGAATATGCTTTACATTAGGCACAACGATTCTCTTTCCAAGCCATAAGGTACCATGTTCGTCTTTATCAAATCTGAATTCTCTCCCTTCTTCGACCCTTTCCTTTATTTCCTTGATCTCCTCATTTGTGGTTTGTGCCTCTCGAATTTCTTGCTCCAAGGCTGGGTTTAACTCCATCATCTCCATCTCGTTTACAAACCCGAGGTTCAACCGTTCAAACTCCTTGCATAACTCGGACGGTAACTCTCGAACTGTAAGTTGATGGCTTACTCCCTTTCTACTTAAAGCATCGGCCACTACATTGGCTTTTCCCGGATGATAGTTGATCCCCAAATCATAATCTTTGATGAGCTCCAACCATCTTCGTTGCCTCAAGTTCAGATCCGTTTGTGTGAAAATATACTTCAAACTCTTATGATCCGTATAAATTTCACACCTATGTCCAAGAATATAGTGTCTCCAAATCTTCAATGCATGTACCACCGCTGCTAGTTCAAGATCATGCGTGGGGTAATTCTGCTCATGTTTCTTCAATTGTCTCGACGCATAGGCGACCACTTGACCTTCTTGCATCAATACACATCCAAGCCCTTGTCTTGATGCATCACAATAGATGTCAAAACTCTTGCTTACATCCGGCAATACCAAAACTGGGGCTGTTGTCAACCGCTTCTTCAACTCCTCAAAACTCTCTTGACAAGCTTGAGTCCATTGGAATGCCTTTCCCTTCATTAGCAACTCCGTCATAGGCTTGGCTATCTTGGAAAAATCCTTGATGAATCTACGGTAATATCCAGCCATCCCAAGAAAACTCCTTATTTCCTTGGCATTTTGCGGTGGTTCCCACTTCAACACATCCCTCACTTTACCGGGGTCAACCGATACTCCTCCTCCGGAAATAATATGGCCTAAGAAGGAAACTTCCCGTAACCAGAATTGACATTTACTGAACTTGGCGTACAATTGATGCTCCCTCAATTTCTGCAGCGTAAGTCTCAAGTGTTCCTCATGTTCCCTCTCATCCTTCGAGTAGATCATAATATCATCGATAAACACCACAACGAACTTATCTAAGTACTCCATGAAGACTTTATTCATGAGGTACATAAAGTAGGCAGGCGCATTTGTCAATCCAAAAGACATCACAGTGTACTCATAAGATCCATACCGTGTCCTAAAAGCTGTCTTAGGTATGTCCGATGGTCTAATCTTCATTTGAAAGTATCCTGACCTCAAGTCAATCTTAGAGAAGACACAAGCACCCTTCATCTGAACAAACAAGTCTTCTATGCGTGGCAAGGTGTACTTGTTCTTGATTGTTACCTCGTTGAGAGCTCGGTAATCCACGCACATCCTTTGGGATCCGTCCTTCTTGTCCACAAATAGAACGGGCGCTCCCCAAGGTGAAGAGCTAGGGCGAATAAAACCCTTCTCTAATTGCTCTTGAATTTTCTTCTTGAGCTCCGCTAATTCCATAGGAGGCATCCTATATGGCCTCTTAGCTATAGGTGCAGTTCTAGGTATTAAATCAATAACAAACTCAATGTCTCGATCGGGTGGCATACCTGGCAACTCATCCGGAAAAACATCCAAAAATTCACACACCACCGGGATCTCCTCGATTGCGACACCGTCCATATGATTCAGCTCTAATTGCTTCGGTGCATGTTGGGTTGCTTCAAATTCTACGGTGATCCCTTCTTCATTAGTCAACTTCACCGTCTTTGTGGCACATTCAATAACTCCATTGTGCTTCCTCAACCAGTCCATACCAAGTATAATATCCAACCCTTGAGAATCTAAAACAATGAGGTTGGCGGAGAAGTCTACCCCCTTTATTCTAAGGCTTACTTTTGGACATACTATATTTGTCCTCATCTCTCCTCCAGGAGACTTAACCAACAGAGTAAACTTCATATGAGAGATAGGCAAACTATACATAGCAACATACTTCGATGCAATGAATGAATGCGATGCTCCAGAATCAAATAACATAGTCGCGGGGTTGGAGTTGGCGAGAAACATACCAATGACCACGTCATCCGCTTGTTGAGCATCCTCCGTAGAGACATGGTTCATGTTGCCACGAGCAAAATTTTGCTGTCCATGGCTTCCGTGTGGCTGTCCTCCATTGGGTCTTGGGTTTTGCCTCGGCGCATTGCTTCCTTGACCAAGGCCTGACTTAGGACATTGATTCGCAAAGTGTCCAGCTTCTCCACAAGTATAGCACCTCTTGACTCTACCAGAATTATTGGGACGAGCTTGGTTTTGAGCATTGGTTCCAGGAAAATCAGCACGAGGTGCATAAGGCATTGCTTGCATAACAGGGCGCTGCTGCACAAACTGAGTTGGGCGTGGTGCATAACCAGGGCGCTGAGCAGGAATAGAGGAGCTGTGATGAGGCGCATTGGGCGGCGCAAAGCGAGGGCGCACATTACTTCCTTGTTGCTGTTGTTGATATGGCGCCTTCCTCTTGATTTCTTGCTCCATCTCACGGATCTTGTTCTCAACCACAATTGCTTTGTCCACAAGCTTCTGGAAATTGACATAATCACAGTTGAGCAATTGCACTTGGATCGTATTGTTCAATCCAATCATGAACAAGTATTGCTTCCGGCTGTCCTGGCTAACATCCTCAGGTGCATATCTTGAGAGTTGAGTGAACTTATTGAGATATTCACTCACGCTTGATTTTCCTTGTCTCAAGTTCTCAAATTCTTGCCTCTTCAAGATCATAGCACCTTCCGACACATAATGAGAACAGAAACTCTCCTTGAATTCCGCCCAGGTAATTCTCTCTTGGTTCTCATGAGCATTGCAATAAGAATCCCACCAATCTGCAGCTGCTCCAACGAGTTGATGAGAAGCAAATAGCACCTTCTCCCGGTCACTGCATTGGACAATGGCCAGCTTCTTCTCCACGGACTTGAGCCAATCATCCGCATCCATAGGGTCTGCGGCCTGAGCAAAGGTCGGCAGCCTAGTCCTCATAAACTCTCCCAATCGGTTATGAGGAGGTGGGGGTGGCGGTGGAGGCATGTGGGGCTGATTGTTGATATTGCCAGCCTGCAGCTGTCCCATAGTCTGTATCATGGTCTGCATGAGCTGGTTTTGCATGGCCAATAGCTGCTCGATGTTGATAAATCCCTGAGTAGATCCTTGCCCATTGTTGTTCTGAGGCACTCCATTGTTCTCCTCTTCATCATTGCCATCCCTCTGGTTGCGAGTCCTCACCATCTGAAGAAAAGCAGTAGGTAAGAATTAGAAAACGCCCCAACTATATGCATCAAGGGATATGAAACTAAACAACTAGCTACACTAGCCTAGGTGGACATGGCAATGCTAAGGCATCCCAAAATCCTCTATTAAGCACACAAGCAAGCAATATATATACAGCAAACAGCACTCCAAGCAAAAACACATGGATTCCTGAGTGCTCCTATGTGCTCTAGAGTGTCCATTCTATCTAGGCTGCGTCCTACGGTCAACCTGTGGCTCTGATACCAATCTGTGACGCCCGGTTCCGAAAATGAACCAAGCTAACGCATATGTGTGCCCAGGATGTTCATCACACATACACGAGTGCAATCACAAAAGAGTATACAAAAAATTACCACAAGACAAGATTAGTTAACCAAATTTTATTACACAAGCCATATTATCCTCGAATACAAGCTCTAATAAATATTAATGGCAAGTTCAACTAATGCAGCGGAAATAAACAAATTAAGCAAACTAAGCAGCATAAGCGACAGGGTATGTATGCGCAGCTCCAATCAACACCACAGGCAAAGCTGACGGTACACACGGCCTAGAACTCCGCATTATCACCATTAAACTCCCAATCCTGACCTGCAACTGTGTGGGGGGGGGGGGGATTGCAAGAGTGAGTACATGTCGTACTCAGCAAGTGTGGAAAGTATGACATGTGGCTTATTCAAATGACGACAATAGTAATGGCAAAGTGCTGAAAAGTACAGTAAAACATTTGAAAAGTAGTACATTACATGTATGTGAAATAAACCCATCATAATCATAAGTAATACCATAATACCAAACTGAATTCATTACCATCATCAAAAATTCCAGATTTCACCATTGCCAATAACCAGATTCAATACCAGAGATAAACTCATAACCAGCCATAACCATTACCAAACCATAACCATTACCCAACCATAACCATAATATCAACCTTAACCATTACCCAACCATAACCATCCCAAATTCCAATTTCCCTCTAATCATGGAAGTTGTCCAGGTGCTCATAACTGGGAGCACGGCTATCATGATAGTTTTAGTTAACTCTGCAGAGTTTGTACCTCTTTACCCACGTGTTCGTGATTTCATCACCCTTCGGCGACTAAGAACCTCCCTTATGCCCATGACCCGTCGGTCACATTACACACTTCCGTTGGTGTGTGGCCAAGAGATCACAAAATAGCCTTTACAAAGGGATTACTAGCCTATTTAGACCCCACTGAGGTTTCACCGGTGGCGATGTCTCCCGCAGAGCACATCTTCAACCAAGGGCCCCCTCTTGAGCCATTCGGATCCCAGGGTAGTCCCACCAATCATCAACAAACCCAATCCGACTACCCCTTCCCCGAGCATCCACAATAGTCCAAACAGCACTAGCAAAGCCCTAATTAATCAGCTACGCCGCACCCATACTTGGCCTTGTGGTGGCACTGTAGTCCTGGCTTATTCTCGCATGAACCGGTCCTTAGATCTAAACCAAGCAAACCACCATAACATCCAACCCATCCACATACCAGGCTTGCTTAGATCACCCATTACCATACCATGTTTAACCAGTTCATGTTAACCATAATCTCATCCATGCATAATTAAATTGAGTGATATAGTTGTTTCCCATCCCAGTTGATTAAGCGAAGCAAAAAGGTAAAAACCCTTCCCGACTCTCTCTACCATAAATTCCAGGTGACAAGGGTGGTTTAGCAAATCTAGTAAACTTCCTACCATAGGATTTCCCATCAATTTGACACAAGCATGCAGTTTTGCAAACAAAACATTTATTTTAAAACAGGATTAATATGCTTCAAGGACACTTGCCTTGCTCTTGCTGTTGATTAGGGTCAAAGCCTTCAAACTCTTGATGGTGTAGATCCTCCGTGGCACTCTCTAGCGCAAATCCGTCTAATCCACACAATAAAAATACAAAACAAGAAACACAATCAAAGAGTGCACAAATATTACTCAATATGTCATGACATGCATGATTGATGCAAATGCAAGGTAGAACTTGTCACTAGATTGCTTTTAATGATCACTAACTAGCTCTAATAGATTTTAACAAGTTTATACAGGTTTGGGGTCGATTAGATCAAATTTTAGAACTAATTCAACATAATTTAACCAGAAAGATTGGACTAGTCCGCTAGGGACCGGACAAGTCCGCACTTGACGAGATCAGCAGATTAGGGTTTTCTAGATCGACGTGAATTTGGAGATTAGGGGTTGAATTCACATAAGGAAAAGAGAATAGAAGGTATACCAGGTGTTTAGAACTCCAATGAACCAAGAAACTTGGAGGTAACACTTGGATCTTGATGATCTAGGGTTGGTGATGAACTTGGAGATGAATTGGTGGTGAAGGACGAAACTTGGTGGAGATCTTGAACCTCCTTCGTTTCCTCCTCTTCTTCTTCTTGTTTGGGATCTTCTCCTCCCTCCTTGATGGTGGCTCCCCACGAACTAGGGTTTGGGTGGGTGGAAAAGTGGCAAATAGATGTCAAACCAAGGGGTGGGGTTGTTTATATAGGGGTGGAGGCTAGGGTTAGATGGATTTCGAGTTTAGGATGAGTAGAGGCCGGTTTAGAGTCCCACATGGGCTCTAAAAGAGTTGGGCACGACGTCCCTAGGCCCACTTGACATGAAACCCAAGAAACAAGTCGTAAAACAAAAGGTTAATCTCGGAGTCATGAAATATCGGACAAGTCCGGACAGGACCGGACTAGTCCGAAGTCGTCCAGAGAGAAAATCGGACAAGTCTGGCCAAAAATCGGACAAGTCCGATCTTAGTCAGAAAGGAAAATGGACAAGTCTGCTGGAACACCGGACTAGTCCGGAAAAGTCCAGGGACTTAGCAAATTTTCAAGGATTCATGGAATACCGGACTAGTCCGCACAAAATCGGACAAGTCCGAAGTTGTCCAGAGGCAAATATCGGACTAATCCGCAGAAAAAACGGACAAGTCCGTTTTTAGACAGAGAGAAATCGGACTAGTCCTCAGCAAAACCGGACTAGTCCGCACTTTCCTACATTTTTAAGTGCGGTTTTGTTCCAAATCAATTTTAAGCTTGTTCCTCTTGTTATGGGTTAATGTTAAACATGTATATGAGTGTATGCAAGGCATGATGCATGAAAATGAGGGTGTTACATTGCCTTTGCCCCGAATTGAGTCAGACTTCTTCTGGCTGAAATCTGCAGGATCCTTGCCTTCTAAAGCTCTGGGGTTGAAATCCCTCCTAGCGTAGTGCTTCTTTGGTGCACTGCAAGACCTGTGTCATCAAGCAGCAGCATCATCTTCTGCAGCTCTCTCCTGACCTCTGGAACCATGTTCAGAGGCAGGAACTCGGCCGGAGGTCCGAGGTCATCCCTCGAAAAAGCCCTGCTATTGAGCTTCTGGAGATGGAGCTTCAAAGCGCGCTCAGCAAGATTGCTACCTCGTCCGACCTCAATCCGAAGGAAATCAATTTCTCCAGAAAAAGACCAAGCCGCGAACTCACGCTCCTTGAGAGGCACCCAGAGGTTGGTCAGAAAGTTGTCGAGGACCATCAAAGACATTTTTCCTCCGTCCACCAAGTGCCAGATCCTTGTCAGCACGTGGTTGTACTTCTCAGACAGCTCTGGGTGCTCCACCCAGGAGTCAGAATCCATCGTCAGAAGCCCTTCTGGCAGCTCAACCCAATCAAGAGGGTCCACCCAAATCACAACCCAATCAGTCTTCTATGTCTCTCACTTCCCAAAAAGAAAGGTCTTGATGTACTTGTATGGGGCATTCCTATGCTTTACGAAGTAGTAGAACCCCAGCAAGTAGTCACCTTTGCCTATCGTTTGGAGAGTGAAGAAGGTCCATAACAGAGGGATGCAGGGCGGCACACCCACCCACATCTCGCAGAAGTCGATGAAGATAGCCACCAGCAAGATGGAGTGAGGTCTAAGATGGTGCAGTTGGAGCCCGTGCAACTCCGGCAGCTTCAGCAAAAAGTTGGAAACTGGCGGAACCAACCCGACCATGGCGTACACTGTAAAGTAAACAATGTCACCGAAGGACTCTTTCTTTAATGGGAGCTTGCCGTAGCGAATAGCGTTGTTGAAGGAATCACTTGTCCAACCCATCAGCTTCCGGACCCTCAACAACTCATCATCACTCACAACCATGCTAGGGGGAAGTCCAAGTTCCATCGCCGCAAAGTGGAGCAAAAGTGGGAGTGCGGCGGAAAAGATCAAGCGGAGAACTCTATGGCAAGAATAGATTGGTGCGTAAGAGTTCTTCCACCTTGCAGCGCCTCTTCCTTTATTAAGCCTCCGCAACACTTGGATGGTAACTGAATTTGGACTAAAATCACGCTCTACGAAGTTACCTCGTCAATGAAAAGAGGGCCTGGGTCCACTTTGTTAAAAAGTTGCACCAGGTGAACCATTGTCATGATGAGAAGTTGGAAGCCCGAGGGCGACAGCCCGATAGGGCTACAAAGATTATGTTGGGACTGATATGGAAATCGTATTAGGAATCGGCGTCCTTCAATTTTGTAAGATCAGCATGTCATGTATCTCACCTACCAAATCAAGAAGGGCCATGTGTCCAAAGGGGAAGCCTGAAGCAGCAATGTGGGAGAGATAGTGGCCCCATCTCCGGCATCAAAACCTCATAATCTCACCAGAGGTGGGCCCGGGGGCCACTATCGATACCCTGCATACCAGATATTCCTTCGTACCAGAAGAAGTGTTGGGTTCCGCCTTCCAGTATTGTGGAATTTTGAGGGCAACACGTGTCCCGCAGTGTCGAGCCTGCCTCCCTCCTTAGGGTGGCTCCAGTGCTGCCACATATCCCGCAGTGACGGACCTGCCTCCTATCATAGGGTGGCTCTGCTGCTGACATGTGTCCCGTAGTGCCAGACCTGCTTCCCTTCATAGGTTGGCTTGTAGGATCGAAGAGCACGTGAAAAGCTACCAGAGGGGGGTGAATGGTAGATTTAAAAATCTTACGCAGTGGAAACAATTAAACCCCAAACCCTTCGGCAGAAAAACGATCTGTTAAAGAAATCGTGTGTGAGACTAATATAAATGCGTTTCACCGTGAAAAAGGTGATAGATATCAGAGAGAATCATGTCACGAAGACAACACAAAAAGAATCACTCAAATCCGTCGAGAAAAACTCAAGTTATGATCGAAAGATCAAACAATGATCAATCTGCCCTACCCGAGAAAAAACAGTTCTGGAACGCTACAAAGAAACTTGTGTAGATCACAGACTACAAATCCAATGACCGTGAATTTTGATATATGGTATATAATCAAGTTGTGAAGACAACCCAAAAAGAATCTCGTCAATTGGATCTGTAAAACTCAAGTTATATTAAAACCACCGACAAAAGGTAGTGCTGTCCAGAAACTCGACGAGTAAAACTTGTCTGGAACAAGTCGGACGAACAAGGCACAAAAGTTCCTTCAAACTACGAATTTTATTCAATAAAACACAAGAGGAACAGCCCCAAAATTGTACACCACGAGCTCTGGGCTCCCTTGCTTATATAACCAGCCCTTAGGCCACCCCAATCTCAACTAGGATTCCAATCCTACTCAGATCACGAATCGTAACTTTCCATAACTGCTCAAGATTCTTCTATACACAGATAGAAGCAATCTTAAGACATCCAAACACCTTAGGAACGTATCCCACATTCCTAAACAACTCAAATTCGTGACCCACACGAAATCCTATCATAACCAACTCGATATTTTCCATAACGAGCCATAACCGACTCCGCCGCAGCCAAAGTCATCAACCGGTACGATCTGATCCTTCCAACCAGATCTTTCCTTCCTTATCTCATCTTCGGAACCATGTTGCCACGTGATGCACCGCATGCAGACGTGCGAACATCTTCTTTCGACGTTCAGTATCCTTCATATGCACTGCCCTTGATTCAATCATCCTACGCGACCTCCTGATCAGCTCAACCACAGTTCCTCCCGAACTTGGTTGTTGGAACCTCATATCCTCCCTGAGACTAGTCCAATGGATCCCGTCACCAGCCATGTCTTGAACTCAAGAAACACCTGCACATGAATAAACAACCAATCCATACAAGCCCAAGTCCTCGACTTGACTCAAGTTAGTTCCAAACACAACACCCTACGTGAGAACCTCACATAAGCATGTTGCAAAACCACGGTAACACGATATCATCCATATCAACCAAAAACACACCAAAAACTTAGAAAATGAATACTAAGCAATCTTTCCAAGAATATAAAGCAAGTTCAAAACTTTGCGAATGAAAAGCAGAAGTATTGCGGTCAAGTTCCGGACCATCCCACAGCAAGCCGGAGCTTGACCCGGAGCTTACCAAAACTAGTACAATGAAGCACCTGCCGGAGCTTACCAAAACTAGTAGATCCTAGCACCAGAGCTTACCAAACACTATTCAAAACTAGTCAACCCAAAACCGGAGCTAGACAAAGTACGTCGGAGCTTAGCAAAAGCATGCTGGAGCTATCAAATATATGCCGGAGCTATCAAATACATGCTGGAGCTAAAGAAAAAGCTCACTAGAGCTAACCAAAGCTAGTTGGACCTTACCAAGAAGTCGGACCTAGTATCTAACGTAACCGGAGCTACCCAAACCAAGCTGGACCTACCGTCGGACCTTGCTGTAGCTCAAAGCTAGAGTCGGACCTTGATAAAAAGGTGTTTTGGTGATATTCAAAACTTTTATCATCAAAGTCAAGTGTATTCACTACAAGCCAATGTATTCAGCACACATAGGTATTACAATCTCCCCCTTGATGAATGCATTGGCAACACCATTTAAAATCCGAACATTGGCTTATTCACATAAAAGTTTTGAAAACAATTTCTCCCCCTTTGTAAATCAAAAGTTTTCCCATATTATTTCTCCCCCTTTATTATCTCTCCTTATGCACATATTCTCTTTCTCTTCATGCTTATTTCTCCCCCTTTGACAATGTATTCAGCAAGTCATGAGCATATAAACAATTTATCTCTCCAACTTTAGTTGTTATGAGCATATTATGACATATACATATAAAGAAAGCTCATCCAAGTCATACTAACAAGTACCTTACATTATCACATCAATGAAATACATAAAGTAGTGTAAGCCATGCTAGAGATAAAATGTAATTTTCAATTTAATCAAGTGTGATTTTCAATTTTAGCGGGTCATGATCTCACAAACTCAACTATTTCAAAACCTGAAAGCATGACACTTATTGCTGCATTTTATTATTTTTCAAAGCATAAATTTAGATCATATGATATTTGCAAGAGATTATATGTGCATCTGCCTTATTCTAACCAACCAAGCCAAGCCTATGTCATTTGACAATCAGAAGCTTAAGGACATGGTTTTAGTCATACACAACTTCTTCCAAGTTCATACCTAAGTGCAATGACAAGCCATCTCAAAAGAAGAAGTGTGATGCATGCATATTCTCTTGATCTTTTCTCAATTTATATTTGTTCACAAAAACTCAACATGTGAGTTGATTACTTGATTAATTCTTTATGATTAAAAGCACTTGTGAACAAGTAACAAGTTCAAAACAGCAAGAAAGTTCGACCATGACCAGTTTTAGTGTAAGTAATTATTCCAAGTACTAGACATGGCAAAAACTACAAAATGTATAACACGAGTAATGTAGTAATAACTTTCAGCATGTAAAAGGAATCACAAAGTCATATATGAATGAAATACTATGCTCATATTATTTTAATTTCAGATTCACACATAGACTTCCTAAGTTTCAAAAACTCCCCCTCAATTTAAGCCATGAGGATGCATAACCCCTATTTCACTACGAATGTAACAAAAATGAGTGAAATCTAAAGGTTTGGTAAAAATGTCAGCCAATTGTTGTTCGGTATCTACATGGTGAAGCACAATGTTTCCTTTTTCAACATTATCTCGGAGAAAGTGATACCTAATGTCAATGTGCTTAGTTCTATAATGTTGCACGGGGTTTTTCGCAATGCAAATGGCACTAGTGTTATCACAAAATAGTGGAACACTCTCTAGATCAACCCCATAGTCCTTAAGTGTTTGAACAATCCAAAGAATTTGTGAGCAAGCACTAGCAGCAGCTATATATTCAGATTCAGCTGTGGATTGTGCAACTGAATTTTGTTTTCTAGAGGACCAAGCAACAAGAGAATTACCAAGAAAATGACAAGCACCAGAAGTACTTTTCCTATCAATCCTACAACCCCCAAAATCAGCATCCGAAAAAGCTTTCAAAGTAACGATTGAGGAAGAAGGAAGAAAAATGCCAAATTCTTGTGTTCCATGTAAGTACCTGAGAATCCTTTTGACGGCTTGACGATGTGAAACACGTGGGGAAGCTTGAAACCGTGCACAAAGACATACACTGAATTGTATGTCCGGTCTTGATGCCGTGAGGTACAAAAGTGATCCAATCATGCTTCTATATTCTTTTTGATTCACGGAGTCACCATCTTCATCAAGTTCAAGTGTTGTTTCTGTTCCCATTGGTGTCCGAAGAGGCTTGATTTTGTCCATGTTGAAGTGCCTTAGGAGGTCTTTGGTATACTTCGTTTGATGCACAAAGGTACCCTCCTTGGTTTGCTTGATTTGCAGCCCCAAAAAGTAAGTGAGTTCACCCATCATACTCATTTCAAATTTGGAACTCATCATTGCTGAAAACTTGGACACAAGATCATGAGAAGCACAACCAAAGATAATATCATCCACATACACTTGAACGAACAATGAGTCATGGTAAGCACAAAAAGAGTTTTATCAACCTTGCCCATGGTAAACCCCTTTTCAAGTAAGAATGTTTTTAACCTATCATACCATGCTCTAGGGGCTTGTTTGGGACCGTATAAGGCTTTGGACGGTTTGTAAATATGATTAGGACAAACTGGATTTTCAAAACCCGGTGGTTGTTTGACATAAACCTCCTCATCTATGTAGCCATTAAGAAAAGCACTTTTAACATCCATTTGATATAGCTTAAAACCTTTACATGCTGCAAAAGCTAACAAAATTCTTATGGCTTCTAAACTAGCGACAGGAGCAAAAGTTTCATCAAAATATGTACCTTCAACTTGAGTGAAACCTTGAGCAACCAACCTAGCCTTATTCCTAACCACAACCCCATCCTCACTTTGTTTATTTTTAAATACCCATTTAGTTCCAATTAAAGTGTGACCTTGAGGTGGAGGTACAAGTTTCCAAACATTATTTCTTTCAAAATTTTCTAACTCTTCTTGCATGGCAATAATCCAAGATTCATTAGTGAGTGCGTGTGATATATCTTTGGGTTCAAAAGAAGCAACAAAAGCAGAATGAGCATGAGAGTTTGGATCGCAAAACCTGGACCGTGTGACTCGTTCGTGCAAGCTTCCAATCATCTATTGTGGGGGATGATCTTTGTAAAAACGTAGGGGAACAGATGTCTCACAAGCTTCTTCTTCATTAGTTTCATCGTAGATTGATGAGCTTGTGACTTGTGGACAATCAGGGCCGGCATAGGTGATAGCCGAAGCTTGTTCAATGTCCGGAGCTGGACACGTGTCAACTTCGAAACTACCAAGCAGTATCATCGGCTCTTCTTCATCTTCGAAAATACCCTCCCCCTGAGGATACGGATCTGGTCCTGCAACACTGGAGCTAGTACCTGGGCTAGCTTCATCGAAAGACACTTCACAAGTCTCCACAATTTTGTTAGTGTCAAGTAAAAGCACACGGTAGCCTCTAGTCTGAGATGGATAACCAAGAAACATGCCATCAATGGATCGAGGTTCAAATTTTTCAAGATTACCATGTTTCTTAACAAAGAATTTGCAACCAAAGACCCGAAAGTGTGTAACACTAGGCCTATGTCCAAACCGAAGCTCATATGGTGTTTTACCTAGCTTAGCACGCAAGAAAACACGATTTGAGACATAACAAGCGGTTGCTAACGCATCAGCCCAAAATTTCCTAGGAGTTTGATATTCATCAAGCATAGTCCTAGCCATCTCAACTAAGGTTTTGTTCTTTCTTTCTACAACACCATTTTGTTGAGGTACATATGGTGAAGAAAGTTGATGATCTATTCCATTTTCAGCATAAAAGTGATCAAAAGATTGATTTTTAAATTCAGTTCCGTTATCACTTCTAATTGCCTTTAAAGATCCTGGGTGATCAATTGATAATCTAAGAAATAAAGTCCTAAAGTGACTAAAAGCTTCATTCTTAGATGCCATAAAGTAAACCCAAGAGTATCTAGAATAATCATCAACAATAACAAGAACATACCATTTACCTCCAAAGGATTGAACACGTGAAGGTCCTACGGTGTCAAGATGCAAAAGTTGACATGGTTCAGTTGTCATGATCATTGTGAGAGGAGTATGTGAACCTGCAACCATCTTAGCATGTCTACAAGAAGAGCACACAATTTCTTTGTCCCCTTTAAGCTTAGGCAGCCCACGTATGCGATTAAGAGCACTAACACGCGTTAGGTGATCAAAACCTACGTGACCAAGTCTACGATGCCAAAAATATAAGTTCCTTGAATCATTAGCAACTAGACACCTATGCTTAGAGGAAGACATATCAAAATCAGCTTTAAAAACTCTTCCAAACCGAGACATGTTAAAAATAAGCTCACTATTTGAACCTACAACTTTGCAGCAGTTTTTATTGAAAATAATTTCTAGATTTTCATCTAGCAATTGTGCAACAGAAAGCAAGTTGTGTTTCAAATTTTTGACAAGTGCCACATCCTTCAAAGTGTAGTGATCATTTACTCTAACCGAACCCTTAGCAATTATAGGAGTTGAAGAATTATCGACAAAAGTAACATTCTCTACACGTGACACAAAAGAGAGGGAGGAGAGCCAATTTTTGTTACCAGTCATGTGGCGTAAGCAACCTGAATCCACAATCCAAATGTTCTCCTTCCTCAAACGTGTAACCTACATAGAAGCACAATACGTCGATGACTCAATACTGGGGTTAGTCAAAAGGCATTTAGGTATCCAGTACTGAGTCACATGACGTGCAGTAGGAAAAACACGCGAAAGCTGAGATAAGACAGCAGGTATATGAGTCGAAGTTTGAGGTTTTCTATTCTTAACTCTTTTAGCACAAAAACCAGTAGCTCCGGAGGTAAAAGCAGCAGTTCCAAAAGACAAGTCTGAAGCTCCAGAAGCAAAAGCTGAAGTTCCGAAGGAAACAACAGAAGGTCCGGGAGCTCTCGAGGCTATCGGAACTATCGGAGCTGCTTTTGCGGATTTCTTACCAGAAGGTCCGAAAGCTACCTTTTCAAATTTCTGACTCACTAAAGCAGGTTGTACATTCGGTTTAATGTGTGCAGCAAATTTTGCATGAAAGTTATGAGATCTAGCAACCATTCTTTCCCTTTTCTGTTGTTTAGCTAGTCTATAACAAAAATCTATGACATGACCATCTCTACCACAGAAGGTACAATGAAATTTAACTTTGTGTTCATGTCTAGATGAGCAAGCAATATTTTTATTTGAAACCGAATGAGACAACACTCCTGCAGATTTGAAAACCACTCCTTTTTGTTTAGGAACTGTTTGAATCAAACCACTTCCTAATGACTTTACAATTTTAGGTGGATGTGCCTTAGCATGAGCATGAGAATCAAAACCTAAACCAGTTTTATTATTGCAAGACTTGGAAGAATTCAGCAGTAAGTTTAGGTTCTTATTCCCATTACAGAACCGATCTAATGTCCTATGCATGTCATCAAGTTTGTTGGACAGATCAAGGCAATTTTCACATGAATTTTTTTCCTTTTAGTTTGCAATTGGAACAAAATTTAACTTCATGAGAATGTAGAGCATTGTTCAATATAGAAATTTCATTCATAGCATCCTGTAGTTTCTTATCAAGATTATCACAAGTAGAACAATGCAAATCAATTGTAGAACAGCTAGCATCTTTTAAATTTTTATCATTAAGTGCAGCAAGCTCTCTGTTCTTTTCAATTTCTTCATCAAGTCTATCTAGAGTGGAGGAGTGTGCACTTCTTAATGTGGACAATTGTTCATAGATTAAGTCACATGAGGGACATGCATCATCACTAGGAATCAAAGTTTTTAAACGGATAATTTCAGATTCTAGTGATTCAATTTTAGCAGCATTATCCCTAAGCTTTTTGTCCTTTTTCTTGACAATAATAGTTGCACGAGAAATAGCATCACACATTTCATTGCAGGTAGAACATACCTCATCATCTTCACTGTTGTGTTCTGCATCCTCCTGACTTGATCTTGATCTTGTTTTGCCCGCCATGAAGCATAAGTTGGCCAGATCGTCATCATCTTCATCACATTCAAAGTCTACATCACTTGAACTAAGTTCTTGAAGTGCAGTGATGAAGCTGTTAATCATCTTGCATCCCATGATGCCTTTCTTCTTCTTGTTGGAATTTCCAGAGGAGGTCCGGACCTTGCTTTGTTTTTCTTCCCGGGTGGTCGGACCTGAAAGGTTAGGGCATTCTGTATGAAAGTGTCTTGTTTTACCACATTCAAAACAGCGTTGAGGTCCGAAGCTTCCTCTACTTCTATTTCTCACATTTTGCAATGCTTTTGAGAATCTAGTAGAGATGAGTGCCAACTCCTCTTCTGGAAATTCTTTGATCTGCTCCAGGGTTAGTGAGGACAAAAAAGCAAGAGTATTGCAACATGATGATTGGCCGGAGCTAGACATATCACGTTGTGAGACAAATGCAATAGACTTGTTTGGGTTCTTACGTGCTAGGATGTCAATTTCATGAGTTTTTAGTTTAGAATAATGTACATCTAATGTAAGGGAACTCATGACAGTTGATTCACGAATATATGTTACTTTCATCTCCCAAATTGACATGTCTAATGCACTAAGAAGTTGCCTAGCATTCTCAGCATCAGAAAAATTTACATTGACACTACGTAAGTTGCTGAGAATTTTATTGAAACGAACAAAGAGGTGATCGATAGACTCACCTGGTTGCATCTCAAAACGCATATATTCCTTTTTGAACATATCTTGTTTTACCTCCTTGATTGTGTTGGAGCCTTCATGATAATCACAGAGAGCTCTCCAAACATCGTATGCTAATCGGAGGTGCGCGACACGATCAAAGTCGCTTTGAGTGAGTCCTTGGATGATCAAGTTTCGGGCTTTGTTGTTGTTGTCGACGTCCCGTAGGTTTGTGGTCGTGACTTGATCATTAGGTGGCACTTCATAAGGCTTATACACCTTCTCCCATATTGCAAAGCCTTGTGCCTGGATGAAAGCCTCCATGCGTGCCTTCCAAACCTGGAAATCAATACCAGCAAACACACAAGGTTTGGCAGAGTACTTCTCCATGATGATTAGTCAAAAACACGCGCAAATCACAAAGATTAGAGCACTGTGGCTCTGATACAAATTGTAGGATCGAAGAGCACGTGAAAAGCTATCAGAGGGGGTGATGAATGGTAGATTTAAAAATCTTACGCAGTTGAAACAATTAAACCCCAAACCCTTCGGCAGAAAAACGATCTGTTAAAGAAATCATGTGTGAGACTAATATAAATATGTTTCACCGTGAAAAAGGTGATATATATCACAGAGAATCAAGTCACGAAGACAACACAAAAAGAATCACTCAAATCCGTCGAGAAAAACTCAAGTTATGATCGAAAGATCAAACAATGATCAATCTGCCCTACCCGAGAAAAAACAGTTCTGGAACGCTGCAAAGAAACTCGTGTAGATCATACAAATCCAATGACCGTGAAATTTTGATATATGATATATAATCAAGTTGTGAAGACAACCCAAAAAGAATCTCGTCAATTGGATCTGTAAAACTCGAGTTATGATAAAACCACCGATAAAAGGTAGTGCTGTCCAGAAACTCGACGAGTAAAACTTGTCTGGAACAAGTCGGACGAACAAGGCACAAAAGTTCTTTCAAACTACGAATTTTATTCAATAGAACACAAGAGGAACAGCCCCAAAATCGTACACCACGAGCGGGCTCCTTGCTTATATAACCAGCCCTTAGGCCACTCCAATCTCAACTAGGATTCCAATCCTACTCAGATCACGAATCGTAACTTTCCATAACTGCTCAAGATTCTTCTATACGCAGATAGAAGCAATCTTAAGACTTCCAAACACCTTAGGAAAGTATCCCACATTCCTAAACAACTCAAATTCGTGACCCAGACAAAATCCTATCATAACCAACTCGATATTTTCCATAACGAGCCATAACCGACTCCGCCGCAGCCAAAGTCATCAACCGGTACGATCCGATCCTTCCAATCAGATCTTTCCTTCCTTATCCCATCTTCGGAACCATATTGCCACGTCATGCACCGCATGCAGACGTGCGAACACCTTCCTTCGACGTTCAGTATCCTTCATATGCACTGCCCTTGATTCAACCATCCTGCGCGACCTCCTGATCAGCTCAACCACAGTTCCTCCCGAACTTGGTTGTTGGAACCTCATATCCTTCCTGAGACTAGTCCAATGGATCCCGTCACCAGCCATGTCTTGAACTCAAGAAACACCTGCACATGAATAAACAACCAATCCATACAAGCCCAAGTCCTGGACTTGACTCAAGTTAGTTCCGAACACAACACCCTACGTGAGAACCTCACATAAGCATGTTGCAAAACCACGGTAACACGATATCATCCATATCAACCAAAACACACCAAAAACTTAGCAAATGAATACTAAGCAATCTTTCCAAGAATATAAAGCAAGTTCAAAACTTTGCGAATGAAAAGCAGAAGTATTGCGGTCAAGTTCCGGACCATCCCACAGCAAGCCGGAGCTTGACCCGGAGCTTACCAAAACTAGTACAATGAAGCACCTACCGGAGCTTACCAAAACTAGTAGATCCTAGCACCGGAGCTTACCAAACACTATTTAAAACTAGTCAACCCAAAACCGGAGCTAGACAAAGTACGTCGGAGCTTAGCAAAAGCATGCCGGAGCTATCAAATATATGCCGGAGCTATCAAATACATGCCGGAGCTAATGAAAAAGCTAACTGGAGCTAACCAAAGCTAGTTGGACCTTACCAAGAAGTCGGACCTAGCATCTAACGTAACCGGAGCTACCCAAACCAAGCCGGACCTACCGTCGGACCTTGATGTAGCTCAGAGCTAGAGTCGGACCTTGATAAAAAGGTGTTTTGGTGATATTCAAAACTTTTATCATCAAAGTCAAGTGTATTCACTACAAGCCAATGTATTCAGCACACATAGGTCTTACATGGCTCCAGTGCTGCGACGTGTCCTGGGGCACCGGACCTGCCCCCCAACAGGGGAAGCTCCAGTGCTGCCACGTGTCCAGTAAATCCAGACTTGCCTCCTCGCAAAGGGAAGCTCCGGAGCTACCACGTGTCACATGCCCGGACCTATGTCTACAACGGGAAGACAGCGGAACTCCAATGGCGCGGACATTCAAGGGCTATCAATCGGCCATTACAAGACTTGGCTAACGTGACAAATGCTATATTAATGACGCATGATCAGAACGCTATCAAGACCGGTAACACTTTTATTATGGCACGTTCTCACACTATTAACCGCCCTTAACACCCATATATCGTGTATAGGGAGGTTATTACAGCCGGGGCCACCTATCGGGCCATGGCACATACTGTAAGAGTCAGCCATTGGCTTAAAAGGGTTGTGCTGGATAGTAGAAGCTAAGCCAAGCACAGGCATGTAAACGCCCTAAATTCAAAGTGCAATGTTCAGATAGGAGAATTTAAAGTTTGAATGGGAAAACTAAATCAAAATGGCAATTGAAAATAAAACCAATTGAAGCTTCATTAAAAGGAATTCAAAAATTCAGACTTACTCTTGTTCAAAATGTGCTAACATAAAAATCTGAGTTCACCATTAGTTTCCAAATAGCACCACTGTAAGTTTTCATAAAATTTGGAGCACATTTTCTATTTAATTCAATGGTTATATTGAATTCCATTCAAATTTTAATTTGAATTTCACAGAAACTTCTCCAAATCTGAAATCCAATTCCAGAATCTGAATCTACACATTTGATTTGGCCTCTCCACAAAAATATGGAATTTTTGGACAAACCTAGGTGGGTGAATTAAATGGAGCAGAGAAGGGATGAGGATGGGAGCTGTGGGACCCACTGGTCAGCCTCTCTAATTCGTTGAACCGACGCTGGACTCTGTCTTCCCGCCGGTCCATGCCACCACCGTGCGCCAGCCCGACACCCGGCCATGCAAGCAGCTCGGTGGCACCCAGAGTGGGATTTATACTCCTCTCACCGTGTACCATCGTCCATACTCATCCCCCACACCGCCATCGCTCCTCTGCTCGCCGCAAAAACAGAGCACCGGCGCCTCCCTTGCCTCCCTGGTGAGCACCTTGGTCCTGCCTCCATTCTCTTCGATGCAAACAGCAAAGATAGCGCCAAGGCTATGCTCTATCATCTCCACCACTTAGCTCGTCTTTTTGCTCACTGTTATACCGGTATTTTGAAGTTCCGCGGATGTCGTCGTTGTGCCACCGTTGGACTTTCTCTGCGTCAATGTGGAGCGAGGTTCTAGGCCGTTTCACGCTTCACCATAAACTACAAAAGGGTGCACCTGCACCCATGTTAGATGACAGTGAAAACCTTTCATCCTTTCGTCCTTTATTGACTTTGTATTTCCATTTTCCCCGACAGCATGACCTTAACCTTGAAGCTAGGTTACCACTTTAATTCCATTTGTACACGAAACTATTCTCTAATAAAGTTGGCAAGTAGCTTGCTAACCTCCTTGTGAATCCTCTCGAACAAACAGCAAGGAAAATCGTCGACGGTTGGCGGAATCTTCGAGTTTTCCCCGCCGCCATGGAAAATCCCATCGGTCCTCCGTTGAAACCAAGTTTGCCGACTATTTCATCCCTGTTCCACCTCATATTAGTCCCTCTCATGATCTCAGGAGCCTCCCCGACCTTTTCCCGATGCATTTGCGCCATCCCTGAGCAATCCCGACATACCCGAAACCCTAACTGCCGCTGCCGCCGTCGCACACGAATTATCGGCCATCCCCTGTGTTTGGCGATCGTGCCATCATGCTCAGCACCTTGGAAGATGGTTAGGTGGCAAGGTTAAATAGGGATGGTGCGGGGAAGCTTAGCCAGCGAGTTCGCTGGCGCAGCGCCGCCGCGGCCGAACCCTGCGTCGTGAGGTAGGAGATGACGCGCGGGTCCCACATGTCAGCTGCTGTTTAAACACCCTCGGGATCGGCTATGGCTGTTTGATCCGGTGCGGAAAGGCAGGTTAACCCCGTGGCCCTCGGTGCGGCCCAGATCTGATTGGCCCGTTTAAATGAAGTGGGGCCGGGCTGGATTATTTGAACTAACCCAATTCCACTTGGATTTGGAGAAATATGTGTATGCAGCATTTTATGCAGGAAATGAGGAAATGTAGAGGGACCAATCCTATCAAATATCATCCCAACCAATCAGGCGACTACACGTGGCATCCCATGGATCAAATGGCCCACATACAGAAGTATCCGAGGAGATCCAACGGTGTATCACCCATATACATAAATGGGACCCACCTGGCAGCCACCTGGAGAAAGCACATGAGAAACGGTGCAATGACCAGGTTGGCCGAACCAGGGGGTCGGCCGACCTGGTCTCTGCACCAAACTCGGTCAGCATCCATGTATTGGCTCCTCCCGGCTCCCTGGAGTCAATGGTGACTGATTCGCGCGCTTTTGGTGGCGGGAACCGACCTCAACACTAGTATAAATAGGACCCCCTACCCCTCACTTCAACACACACCACTTGAGTTTCATCTCTATTGTATACACTATCATCCATAGTCTTAGAGGAGTTAGGTTGTAGAGAGGAGAGTCTCTAGTCCCACGTCCAAATTGGGAAAGGAGTAAGGAGTCTCTCTCTTCCCAATCCTACATTTGGAAAGGTATGGCTCATGTATTCTTTCTTGTAATTGTGACTTTATGCATAATAAAGATAGTATCTTTAGTCTCTACTTATACATATACTTGGGCAAAGCGTTTCTTGTTTGATTGTGGAGTCCATGTATGTGGAAGGTATAGCTTCTATGAATATTTCATCATGAACATATCTCATTGTCATAGGACCTATAGACCCCACTATAGTCTAGTTAATTATAACATAACTAGGTTAGTACGGATAATTATGTTGTGTATCAACATTGGTTCAATGATGATTCAATTCATTGCTTTAGGATGTATTGTGCCTAGGCTCTTAAGGTAATTACTTAATATGCTAGCATGGTGCTAGGATAGCAATGTAGCATTGGATGTCTCGTAGACCCATAGATTGAAGAGGTAGGCAGTAGGTGGTGACAACCCTATCTGTCCTTTGTAATCCTCCACGTTCGGCTATGCCCCAGGCTCTTGGCGGGAGTCGCCCTAGTGTTGCTAGGGGTAAGCCCGTGCCCGAAGTGTTGAACCACATAGCATAAGTATTCACTATTGATTTAGCTTATGAATAATTAGTTTAGACTATGTATATGTACAATAGAGCATAGTAGGAGTACCTCCATAACTCTCAACCTTAACTAACCTCTAGGATGCTCTTACCCCCCTTAGACTTGAAAGCTTTTGTGTGTGTCACACTACCTCCACTATTATTTTATCCATCCTTACTAGATTCTTACCTAGACCTTTCTAACCTTTCCACTTGACGATTGATATATCTCTTCCCTACATTCCTTTGGGATCAAATAAACGACACCCTTGGGAATACTCTTAAGGGGAAATGCTACAATGATAACTCCGTGCGCTTGCGGAATTCACTCTGTGATCCAATAGAACCGTTAACAAGCATTTCTGACACATCAGTTGGACATGTTTAGTTAATGGTGCATAAGAAATACCAACAAGCATTTTTGGCACTATTGCCGGGGATGATTTGTTAGTATATCTTAGGAGCCATCAACAAGCATTTCTGGAACCGTTGCCGGGGGAAGGCAAAAAGATATATAACATAACTATGTGAATAAGATAGAACCCTAGGTAGGATTTTAGTAGGATAACCATTCTTGTTTTCGCATTTTAAATGTGAAAACAGGGTAGTGTATGTCTGGTTTCTGCCTACCGGAAAACATTGTTGAAGACCCCAAATCTCTTCTGAGAGACGGACCCTGTGTTGTTACTCCTCAAAAGATTCGAGCGGCAAAGCAAGCCATCATTTTTGCACCAAAAATCCAAACGCCAATGGCTCAGAAGACCCTTCGTGAGTTCTCAGCTCCCTCTGCTAACAATGTGCCTATTGGGCCGACTGTTAACACGGGAGATGTGAACTTCGAGATCAAAACTGGCCTTATCACTATGGTGCAAGCCAACCCATTCTGCGGGAAGTCTAACGAGGATGCAAGTGCTCACCTACAACAATTCCTCGAGATCTGTAGCACTTTTAAGATCAATTACGTGTCTTCGGATGTGGTTTGTATGAGACTGTTCTCGTTCTCTCTCCTTGGGAGAGCAAAACAGTGGTTCTACGTGAACCAAAGTGTTGTAGACACTTGGGAGAAGTGTTCCACGACATTCCTCGCCAAATTCTTCCCGTTGGGCAAAACCAATGCCCTACGTGGAAGGATTTCCAGCTTTTAGCAGGAGCTCAAGGAATCTATTCCCGAGGCATGGGAAAGGCTTCAGGAGTACATCCTAGCCTGTTCCCACCAGGGGATGGATGACTGGCTCCTTATTTAGAATTTCTATAACGGGCTGATCCCATCAGCTCGTGACCATTTGGATGCTGCTGCTGGAGGAGCCTTCTTCTCATTGACGGTGCCAAAAGCTAAAGATCTTATTGAGAAGATGGTGTCCAACATTGGATGGAACGATGAGCGTCTCCATACCCGACAATGAGGCATGCACATCTTGAAGGAGGTGGACATGATCGCTGCAAAATTGGACCCCCTAATGAAGAAAATTGATGGACAAGCCAGTGGCGAAGTGTCTATCAATGCCTATGCCCTAGACTCTCACATCACGTGTGAAGTCTGTGGCAACATGGGTCATATGGGCAATGATTGCCCAAAAACTCGTAAGGATGCCCTATACCTTGCCAATAACGGAAATTTCAACAAAACAATGGCTATCGTCCAGGAGGTCAAGGGTGGGGTCAACAACGCCCATTCTTTCAAGGAGGGTACAACAACAATGGCAACCCTGGAAATCAGCCCAACTTGGGAGAACTTGCCATTAGCCAGCTCAAGATCAACGATGCCCTATCCAAGAAGCTGTCAGCTAATGACAAGACCCTAGAGAATATCAATTCCAAGATTGAAGGACTATCCTCAGCCTTCAAGAATTGACCGAGCTTCAACAAAATGCTCAAGACTCATTTGGCTCAGCTGGCAGCTGCTATTCCTCCAATGGAGAATGGCAAGATGCCAAGCCAGCCAGAACCTCCGACGGAAAATGTCAACATGATTTCTGTACGAGAGAGCAACTAGCAAAAGGACCATGGGTGTCCTACCATTTCATGCTCAATTGGGGCTCACCATTTTGACAAGGCACTTTGTGATTTGGGAGAAAGTGTTAGTGTGATGCCCAAGGTTGTGTTCGACCAGCTGAACTTCATAGAACTGACTCCAACACCAATGCAGCTACAACTGGCTGACTCTTCAATCCGTTATCTAGCGGGTATTGCTGAAGACGTCCCGGTGAAGATCCGGAACTGCTTCATACCTGTTTATTTTGTGGTGCTAGACATGGACACTGAGCAAGATACACCACTCATTCTTGGGCGTCCATTCCTAAGCACTGCAAAAGCTCGCATAGATGTGGGAGCTGGAGAAATCCACTTTCATATCAATGGCAAGGAGGAAAGGTTTATCTTTCGGCCAAAATCAAAACAATGCTCCATGATTCGAATCAAGTATGTGTCGAATGATAAACACATCAGAGAGGTCGAAGTCACACCTCCAAAGGTGGACTCACTCATTGCATTCAAGAGAAGATTAATATACAAGGAGAATCCATCGTTTCGACCATGCTGATATCCAAAGGCGACGGAATCGAGTAAACCTTCCCGAAGGCCCAAGTCCACCAAGCCGCTAAAGAAGGAATGGTGGAAGAAGCAAGACAAGTCGTCCAAGCCCATCCCTCCGGGCCCGGATGTGAAATGAAGACAGAGGAATGTCCATCTCATCGGATGGTGGTGAGACCTACGCCAATAGGATAAATTGGTAGTTATCCCACTTTGTTTTTCTTTCTTTTTTTTTCCACCCCATTTGGAATTTTCCCTTTGCATATTTGATTTTTTTCTAGCAAGATGAGAATTTTGTATTCTCAACTATCATTTTTATTTCTTTCTTTTCAAAAGAAATTTTTTTATTGGATTTGAAAAAAAGGTTTTTATTTGAAAAACAATTTTTTCTTAGCTGCACATGTGGCATTTCACCAACGTGCTAACTTTATAGGTGTTGGGGAGCCACTTGCCAAAAAGGGAACCAGGGGGGGCAACCTGTCAGGTCGGCCGAACCCCCTAGTTAGCCAAACAGGGAGTGGAGCCAAATTGGCTCCCCTTCCTCCAACGGCTACATTTTGAACCCCAAGTAGCTGTTGGAGGGTGCACCCTATAAATTGTGGCCGTGAGGAGCACCTCTCTTCACACACCACATCATTTTACACCTCCTCAAGTCACACTCTAGCTCACCTTGTTTTTCTTGCTCTTTGTTGCAACACTCGTGCTCAAATCCATCCCCAAAAAGATTTTCTTTTGTTTGCATTTGCATTTTACACTCAAGCTTTTGAGAGGAGAAAATTGTTGAGAGTTTTGTTTTCCAAACATTGCTTCTTTTCGGATTTCTCTCGCCTTGTTTTGTTCTTGCTTGTTGAACTCAAAAAGACATGAAGAGGTTGTTCGGAAAGAGGAAGGAGGCTGCAAGCTCAAGCCATGGTGAAGGTTCTAGTGCACGACTCTCTTCCATGGGTACAATCTCGAGGAGGAGAAGTGTGTGTGAGGACACTCCCATGGAAGAGATAAGCAACCCACACCAACTTCTTTATGACAACGACCTCGACATACGAAGCGAAGTTGAAGATCAAGCACACAAGCATCTCCAAGATCGTGAGTTCCGCCACACCAAGGCTTATGATCCACATTTTATCTCCAAGATAGGTATGGACTCCGAATTTCTTTCCATTTGGCATGCAATTGGATTTGATGACTTTGCTCACATAGAGGAGAAAGGTTCACGCCTTCTTACTATCCAATTCCTTTGCATGTTAAGAATAGGATTTGATGTTATTTATTTTAGATTATTTCAAAAAGAATACAACATCCTATGGAAAGAATAAGGTAGCATCCTAGGCTTCCATAAACGGTATTTGCTAGATTTAGACAACTTGCCTAACTTTAACAAACAAAGTTTTTGGCATGAGCTAACTAGTGAGGTCACATGTAGGGCTCCTAGGAATAGCCACATCCAAAACCCTACCATACGCTTCATGCATAGATGGGTGGCTATGACTATGTTCCCTAGGGGAGATGTTAGGGTTGTGCGAGATGATGAATTGAAAATTTTGCTTGCCATGACTAAAAAGATAAAAGTTGCTCCAGTCAAAGCCATGATGACACAATGGTTAGATTACATTTCAAAATCAAGACCAATTGAATGCACTTCATTGATTACTCATATTGCTGATAGGGTAGGAACACTTAAATACTCTTCATTTGAATACATTGAAACTGGAAGAGAATTAATTGATGAAGACTATCTAGTGCAAGGACATACCCTTAAGCATGATCAAGATGGGTCCTTGATATTTTTCTATCCCAACTTTGTCAATGAGATTCGGTTACCTAACCCAGATTTTCATTTGTACAAACGCCGGAGGCTAAAATCTTCTTCCCCTTGAGGAAGCAAGAAGAAGTAATATCTCTGGCAAGGTAACAAGGAATCGTGCAAGGGCTGCAGCCACAAGCATGCCACCGATAATCTCTCCGGTCCATGAATACCAAGAGGAAGAGAACCCAATGGGTTATGTGCCCGGATGGACTCAACCTCCGACGTATGAGACTGGGGGATCATCTTGGCAAGAATGGCAAAGGGATCCACCCTTATCCACTTCAAGCTCTAGCAGCTTGCCCCCAACGTCCATGAGAGGACGTCGTTTCTTTTCGGTTAGAAGTGACTATAGCCAAGGAATGACAGACCTCACTAGACGTATGCTAGAACTTGAAGTGAGAACGGGTGACATCTACAACACACTACAGGAGCATGTTCAAGGTACCCAGGATTGGCAACAACACATGGATGCTCAATTCACCAACTTCAACACGGTGCTACAACAACAACAAGCCGATCTTGCAGTGTACTTCCGTCATCAAGGGTTCAACCCTTATCACGGAGGTAGTTGAAGAACAAGCTTGGGGGAGGACCCCCAATTGAGGTAACATGTATCACATTCCTTGCATATTTATTTTCCATCCATCCATCATCCACCTTGCATTTAAAAAAATAGGTTAGATTTGCTTACATCAAATAAAGATGTGCGGTAAGAATGATTTAGAATTCACATATATGAAATGATGAATAGTTGCTCTGTTTTATTTTCCCAAGTCTCTAGATTACAACTTGCTACTCTCCAAATATTGCTTTCATTGGCTTGAAATACTTTTACCTTAATTTGGAAATCGTGGGTAGAAAAAGCTTGATCTAATTCTAGGTTGTTGCAAGACTAGAATTGGTAATAGGGCTGCTAGTACTAGTTTGAAAGTAAAACTTAGATTTCCGGAGAAATTATAAAAATATTTAAGTTTCCCTCAATTGATTGGAAATACCAACAAAGCCATATGATGTTCATACATAGACAAAACCTTATGCATATGCTATTTGCTTTCACATTGAGCCTAGTCAAACTAGTATAGACCTATGTGAGAAATCATTCAACTCTTTTTGAATTCAAGACTTCACTTGCATATTCTATACTTCTACACTAGAAGTAAGCAAAACGTCGATCATATCCACCATACCACAACAAAAAGAGAAACTCCATGTTATTCATGTTTAGCACTCTCTTCAAAATTCATTGCAAAAAAAAGGAGTAGAAGACATGGCTACAAAAAGAAAATGAAAAAAAAGCATGCTTACATCATAAACATGAGAAAAAAAAAGGGAGAAAAGAAAAGTAGCCATATTTCATCTCTGCAAAAGAAAGAGAGATTATACCAAAAAGGAGTTATCTCAAGTATCTACATCCACTTCCACTCCATCACACATGCACTAGTCTTGAATCAAAAAGTTTTGATTTGAATTCTCCTAAGGCGTACTCTTTTGACTTAGCAATATATGTGATGCAAATATGCCTACTTACTTTCCTTACCAAGCTCCACATACAAGCCATATTCAATGAATAGGAATAGTAGAGGCACAATGCTTTGGTGAGGAAATATTTCCACTATCCACAAAGGAGTGATTGAGAGAATCAAATTGAGTTACTTAATATCTAAATTGAATTCTTCAGGATTTAAGTGGAACTTGATTTCTAGGCTATGTTTGCTCCATTTGCTATTCTACCTTTCAACTACTCATGAATATGAAAAAGCATAAGCCCCATGATAACTTAAGAAAGGTAGGGTATCATAGCCAATTTCTGCAATACTAGGTAGAGTATCTTATTGCGCATTAGATAATTTTGAAAATAAGACATTGAAGCAACTCCTCATCATCAACCTAAAGTCTTGACTTTGCTCGGGGCGAGCAAAGGATAAGCTTGGGGGAGTTTGTTGACGGTTGTTATATACCAATTTCATCTGTCAATTTAACTCAATTATGTGAAGGATTTGTCATTTCTCGCACACATTACCTTTCTATCTAACCCAATTCCACTTGGACTTGGAGGAATATGTGTATGCAACATTTTATGTAGGAAATGGGGAAATGTAGAGGGACCAATCCTATAAAATATCATCCCAGCCAATCAGGCAACGACATGTGGCATCCCATGGATCAAATGGCCCACAAACAGAAGTATCCGAGGAGATCCAATGGTGTATCACCAATATACATCAATGGTACCCACCTGGCAGCCACTTGGAGAAAGCACCCGAGAAATGGTGCAATGACTAGGTCGGCCGAACAAGGGGGTCGGCCGACCTGGTCTCTGCACCAAACTCGGTCAGCCTCCACGTGTTGGCTCCTCCCGGCTCCCTGGAGTCAATGGTGACTGATTCGCGCGCTTTTGGTGGCGGGAACCGACCTCAACACTAGTATAAATAGGACCCCTACCCCTCACTTCAATACACACCACTTGAGCTTCATCTCTATTGTATACACTACCATCCATAGTCTTAGAGGAGTTAGGTTGTAGAGAGGAGAGTCTCTAGTCCCAAGTCCAAATTATGAAAGGAGTAAGGATTCTCTCTCTTCCCAATCCTACATTGGGAAAGGTATGGCTCATGTATTCTTTCTTGTAATTGTGACTTTATGCATAATAAAGATAGTATCTTTAGTCTCTACTTATACATATACTTGGGCAAAGCATTTCTTGTTTGATTGTGGAGTCCATGTATGTGGAAGGTATAGCTTCTATGACTATTTCATCATGAACATATCTCATTATCATAGAACCTCTAGACCCCCACTATAGTCTAGTTAATTATAACATAACTAGGTTAGTATGGGTAATTATGTTGTGTATCAACATTGGTTCAATGATGATTGAATTCATTGCCTTAGGATGGATTGTGCCTAGAATCTTAAGGTAATAACTTAATATGCTAGCATGGTGCTAGGATAGCTAAGTAGCATTGGATGTCTCTTAGACCCACAGATTGAAGAGGTAGGTAGTAGGTGGTGACAGCCCTATCTGTCCTTTGTAATCCTCCACGTTCAGCTATGCCACGGGCTCTTGGCGGGAGTCACCCTAGTATTGCTAGGGGTAAGCCCATGCCCGATGTGTTGAACCACATAGCATAAGTATTCACTATTGATCTAGCTTATGAATAATTAGTTTAGACTATGTATATGTACAATAGAGCATAGTAGGAGTACCTCCATAACTCTCAACCTTAACTAACCTCTAGGATCCTCTTATTCCCCTTAGACTTGAAAGCTCTTGTTTGTGTCACATTACCTCCACTACTATTGTATCCATCCTTACTAGATTCTTACATAGACCTTTCTACCCTTTCCACTTAATGATTGTTATATCTCTTAAGGGTAAATGCTACAATGATATTTCCGTGCGCTTGCGGAATTCACTCTGTGATCCAATAGAACCATTAACAAGCATTTAATAATCTAGTAAGGATGGATAAAATAATAGTGGAGGTAGTGTGACACACATAAAAGCTTTCAAGTCTAAGGGGGATAAGAGGATCCTACAGGTTAGTTAAGGTTGAGAGTTATGGAGGTACTCCTACTATGCTCTATTGTACATATACATAGTCTAAACTAATTATCCATAAGCTAGATCAATAGTGAATACTTATGCTATGTGGTTAAAACATCGGGCACGGGCTTACACCTAGCAATACTAGGGCAACTCCCGCCAAGAACATGTGGCATAGCCGAACGTGGAGGATTACAAAGGACAGATAGGGCTATCACCACCTACTGCCTACCTCTTCAATCCGTAGGTCTAGGAGACATCCAATGCTACTTAGCTATCCTAGCACCATGCTAGCATATTAAGTAATTACCTTAAGAGCCTAGGCACAAGCCATCCTAAGGCAATGAATTGGATCATCATTGAACCAATGTTGATACACAACATAATTATCCATACTAACCTAGTCATGTTATAATTAACTAGACTAAAGTGGGGGTCTATAGGTTCTATGATAATGAGATATGTTCATGATGAAACAGTCATAGAAGCTATACCTTCCACATACATGGACTCCACAATCAAACAAGAAATGCTTTGCCCAAGTATACATATAAGTAGAGACTAAAGATACTGTCTTTATTATGCATAAAGTCACAAATACAAGAAAGAACACATGAGCCATACCTTTCCCAATGTAGGATTGGGAAGAGAGAGACTCCTTACTCCTTTCCCAATTTGGACTTGGGACTAGAGACACTCCTCTCTACAACCTAACTCCTCTAAGACTATGGATGATAGTGTATACAATAGAGATGAAGCTCAAGTGGTGTGTGTTGAAGTGAGGGGTAGGGGGTCCTATTTATACTAGTGTTGAGGTCGGTTCCCGCCACCAAAAGCGCGCGAATCAGTCACCATTGACTCCTTTAAGCCAAGAGGAGCCACCACACGTCGTTTGACCGCGTTTGGCACCAAAAAGGGGTCGGCCGAACCCCTGGTTCGGCCGACCTGGTCAGCACTCCAAACGTGGAGTGCTTCCTCCAGGTGGCTGCCAGGTGGGCCCCCTTGATGTATCTGGGTGATACACCGTTGGATCTCCTCGGATACTTCTGTTTGTGGGCCATTTGATCCATGGGATGCCACATGTCGTCGCCTGATTGGCTGGGATGATATTTTATTGGATTGTTCCCTCTACATTTCCTTATTTCCTGCATAAAATGCTGCATACAAATATTTCTCCAAGTCCAAGTGGAATTGGGTTAGATAGAAAGGTGATGTTTGCAAGAAATGACAAATCCTTCACATAATCGAGTTAAATTGACAGATGAAATTGGTATATAACAGCTGTCAACAAACTCCCCCAAGCTTATCATTTGCTCATCCCCGGCTAAGTCAAGACATTAGGTTGATGATTAGGAGTTGCTACAATGTCTTATTTTCAAGAGTATCTAATGCACAACAAGATACTCTACCTAGTATTGCAGAAATTGGCTATGATACTCTACCTTTCTTAAGTTATCATGGGGCTTATGCTTTTTCATATTCATGAGTAGTTGAAAGGTAGAATAGAAAATGGAGCAAACATAGCCTAGAAATCAAGTTCCACTTAAATCCCGGAAAATTCAATTTAGATATTAAGTACCTCAATTTGATTCTCTCAATCACTCCTTTGTGGATAGTGGAAATATTTCCTCACCAAAGCACTGTGTCTCTACTATTCCTACTCATTGAATATGGCTTGTATGTGGAGCTTGGTAAGGAAAGTAAGTAGGCATATTTGCATCACATATATTGCAATGTCAAAAGAGTAAGCCTTAGGAGAATTCAAATAAAACTTTTTGATTCAAGACTAGTGCATGTGTGATGGAGTGGAAGTGGATGTGGATACTTGAGATAACCCCTTTTTGGTATAATCTCTCTTTCTTTTGCAGGGATGAAACATGGCTACTTTTCTTTTCTCTCTTTTTTTTTCTCATGCTTATGATGTAAGCATGCTTATGATGTCTTCTACTCCCTTTCTTTGCAATGTATTTTGAAGAGAGTGCTAAACATGAATAACATGGATTTTCTCTTTTTGTTGTGGTATGGTGGATATGATGTTTTGCTTACTTCTAGTGTAGAAGTATAGCATGTGCAAGTGAAGTCTTGAACTGAAAAAGAGTTGAATGATTTCTCACATAGGTCTATACTAGTTTGACTAGTCTCAATGTGAAAGCAAATAGCATATGCATAAGGTTTTGTCTATGTATGAACATCATATGGCTTTGGTAGGTATTTCCAATCAATTGAGGGAAACTTAAATCTTTTTAGAATTTCTCCAGAAATCGAAGTTATACTTTCAAACTAGGACTAGCAGCCCTATTACTAATTCTAATCTTGCAACAACCTAGAATTAGATTAAGCTTTTGCTACCCACAACTTCCAAATTAAGGTAAAAGCATTTCAAACCAATGAAAACAATATTCGGAGAGTAGCAAGTTGTAAACTAGAGACTTAGGAAAATAAAACAGAGCAACTATTCATCATTTCATCTATGTGAATTCTCAATAATTCTTAGCGCACATCATTATTTGATGAAAGCAAATCTAACCTCTCTCTCTCTCTATATATATATATATATATATATATATATATATATATATATATATATATATATATATGCAAGGTGGATGATGGATGGATGGAAATTAACTATGCATGGAATGTGATACATGTTACCTCAAGTGGTGGTCCTCCCCCAAGCTTGTTCTTCAACTACCTCCGTGATAAGGGTTAAAACCTTGATGACGGAACTACGTTGCAAGATCGGCTTGTTGTAGTTGTAGCGCCGTGTTGAAGTTGGTTAATTGAGCATCCATGTGTTGTGGCCAATCCAGGGTATCTTAAACATGCTCCTGGAATGTGTTGTAGATGTCACCCATTCTCACTTCATGTACTCCAATACGTCTAGTGAGGTCTGTCTTTCCTTGGATATAGTCATGATGACTTCTAGCTGAAAAGGAACGACGCCCTCTCATGGACGTTGGGGGCAAGCTGCTAGAGCTTGAAGTGGATAAGGGTGGATCCCTTTGCCATTCTTGCAAAGATGATCCCCCAGTCTCATATGTCAGAGGTTGAGTCCATCCGGGCGCATAACCCGTTGGGTTCTCTTCCTCTTGGTATTCATGGACCGGAGAGATTATCAGTGGCATGATTGTGGCTGCAGCCCTCGCACGATTCCATGTTACCAATCTTGGAGAAGCCTACGTGCTTGATGTTGAACATTGCTTCGTATGTCGAGGTCATTGTCATGAAGAAGTTGGTGTGGGTTGTTGTTCTCTTCCAAGGGAGTGTCCTCACACACACTTCTCCTCCTTGGGCTTGTACACATGGAAGAGAGGCGTGCACTAGAACCTCCACCATGGCTTGAGCTTTCAGCCCCTTCCTCTTTTCGAACAACCTCTTCATGTCTTTCTGAGTTCAACAAGCAAGAACAAAACAAGGCGAAAAAAATTCAAAAAGAAGCGGTGTTTGGAAAAAACTCTCAACGAATTTTCTCCTCTTGAAAGCTTGAGTGTAAAATGCAAATGAAAACAAAATAAAATTTTTTGGGGATGGATTTTAGCAAGATTGTTGCAATGAAGAGCAAGAAAAACAAGGTGAGCTAGAGAGTGACTTGGGGAGGTGTAAAATGATGTGGTGTGTGAAGAGAAGTGCTCCTCACGGCCACAATTTATAGGGTGCACCCTCCAACGGTCACTTGGGGTTCAAAATATAGCCTTTGGAGGAAGGGGAGCCAATTTGGCTCCACTCCTTGTTCGGCCGACCAGGGCGTTCGGCCGACTTGACAGGTGGCCCCCCTTGGTTCCCCTTTTGGCAAGTGGCTCCCCAACGGCTATAAAGTTAGCACGTTGGTGAAATGCCACAGGGGCAACTCAAAAAAATTGTTTTTTAGATAAAAATCGTTTTTCAAATCCAAATAAAAAAATTCTTTTGAAAAGAAAGAAAGAAAAATGATAGTTGAGAATATAAGATTCTCAACTTGCTAGGAAAATCAAATATGCAATGGGAAAAATCCAAATGGGGTGGAAAAAGAAAGAAAGAAAAACAAAGTGGGATACTTACCAATTTAACCTATTGGCGTAGGTCTCACAACCGTCTGATGAGATAGACATTCCTCCGTCTTCATTTCACATCCGGGCCAAGAGGGATGGGTTCGAACAGCTTGTCTTTCTTCTTCCGCCATTCCTTCTTTAGCGGCTTGGTGGACTTGGGCCTTCAGGAAGGTCCAGATGATTCCGTCGCATTTGGATATCAGCGTGGTTGAAATGACAGATTATCCTCATAGATTAATCTTCTCATGAATGCAATGACTGAGTCCACCTTTGGAGGTGTGACTTCGACCTCTCTGATGCATTTATCATTCGTCCCATACTTGATTTGAATCATGGAGCATTGCTCTGATCTTGGCCGAAAGTTAAACTTTTCCTCCTTGCCATAGATATGGAAGTGGCTTTCTCCAACTCCCACATCTATTCGAGATTTTACAGTGTTGAGGAATGGGCACCCAAGAATGAGTGGTGTATCCTTCTTAGTGTCCATGTCTAGCACCACAAAGTCAACGGGTATGAAGCAGTTCCGGATCTTCACCGGGACGTCTTCAGCAATACCCGCTGGATAACAGACCGAAGAGTCAGCCATTTGTAGCTGCATTGGTGTTGGAGTTAGCTCTGTGAAGTTCAGCTGGTCGAACACAACCTTGGGCATCACACTGACACTTGCTCCCAGATCACAAAGTGCCTTCTCAAAGTGGTGAGCCCCAATTGAGCAAGAAATGGTAGGACATCTGGGGTCCTTTTTCCTTTCAGGAAGCCTATTGAGGATGGCTGCACTGCAGTCTTCCATAAGCTTGACGACCTCAGTGGTGGGCAATTGCCATTTGTTGTTCAATATGTCCTTGAGATAGCGAGCATAAGTGGGTACTTGCATCGCATCAATCAAGGGCACATTGATGTGGATCTTTTGGATGATCTCAACAAAACGGTTGAATTGCTCATCCACTGTTGGCTTTCTTTGTCTGTGAGGGAATGATAATAAGTTGGTGTCTTCAAAGTGTTTGGTCATTCTCTCACCAAGTAATTCACTTGGGACATCCTTCTTCTCAGGCTGAGTTGTCCTCTTTTCTTGTGTGGGGTATGGTGGGTCACGAGTGGTCTTTCCTCCTCTCGTAACCACTGCTTTGACGTTCTCCACCGGGGCTTCTGGCTGCCCCAGAATTCTGTTGTTTTCCAATAGAGGGACAACTGCAGCAAGTTGTGCCAGCTGAGTCTCCAACATCTTGTTGAATCTTAGTTGATTCTTGAATGCTGAGGATAGTCCTTCAATCTTCGCATTGATGTTTTCTAGGGTCTTGTCATTAGCTAACAACTTCTTGAATAGGGCATCGTTGATCTTGAGCTGGCTAATGGCAAGTTCTCTCAAGTTGGGCTGATTTATAGGGTTGCCATTGTTGTTGTACCCTCCTTGAAAGAATGGGCGTTGTTGATCCCACCCTTGACCTCCTAGACGATAGCCATTGTTGTTGTTGAAATTTCTGTTGTTGGCGAGGTATAGGGTATCCTCACGAGTTTTTTGGCAATCATTGCCCATATGACCCGTGTTGCCACAGACTTCACACGTGATGTAAGAGTCTAGGGAATAGGCATTGCCAGACACTTCACCACTGGCTTGTCCATCAATTTTCTTCATTAGGAGATCCAATTTTGCAGCGATCATGTCCACCTCCTTCAAGGTGTGCATGCCTCGCTGTCGGGTATGGAGACGCTCATCATTCCATCCCATGTTGGACACCATCTTCTCAATAAGATCTTTAGCTTTTGGCACCGTCAATGAGAAAATGGCTCCTCCAGCAGCAGCATCCAAATGGTCACGAGCTGATGGGATCAGCCTGTTATAGAAATTTTGAATAAGGAGCCAGTCATCCTTCCCATGGTGGGGACACGCTAGGATGTACTCCTGAAGCCTTTCCCATGCTTTGAGAATAGATTCCTTGAGCTATTGCTAAAAGCTGGAATTCGTTCCACGTAGGGCATTGGTTTTGACCAACATGTAGAATTTGGCGAGGAATGCTGTAGAACACTTCTCCCAAGTGTCTACAACACTTCAGTTCACGTAGAACCACAGTTTCGCTCTCCCAAGGAGAGACAACGGGAACAGTCTCAGACGGACCGCATCCGGAGACACGTCCTTGATCTTAAAAGTGTTGTAGATCTCGAGGAATTATTGCAGGTCATCACTTGCATCCTCATTAGCCTTCCCATAGAATTTCTTGGCTTGCACCATAGTGATAAGGCCAGTTTTGATCTCGAAGTTCACATCTCCCATGTTAGCAGTGGGCCCAATAGGCACATTGTTAGCAGAGGGAGCTGAGAACTCACGAAGGGTCTTCTGAGCCATTGGCGTTTGGATTGTTGGTGCAAAAATGCTGGCTTGCTTTGCCGCTCGAATCTTCTAAGGAGTAGCTACACGGGGTCAGTCTCTCAAAAGAGATTCGGGGTCTTCAACAAAGTTTTCTGGCACGCGGAAACCAGACATACACTACCCTGTTTTCACATTTAAAATAAATGTGAAAACAAAGAATGGTTATCCTACTAAAATCCTACCCAGGGATCTATCCTATTCACTCAGTCATGTTATATCTATTTGCCTTCCCCGGCAACGGCACCAGAAATGCTTGTTGACGGCTCCTAAGATATATTAACAAATCATCCTCGACAATGGTGCCAGAAATGCTTGTTGGTATTTCCTATGCACCATTAACTAAACATCTCCAACTGATGTGTTAGAAATGCCCGTTAATGGTTCCATTGGATCACAAAGTGAATTCCGCAAGCGCACGGAAATATCATTGTAGCATTTCCCCTTAAAAGTATTCCCAAGGGTGTCATTTATTTGATCCCAAAGGAAGGCAGGGAAGAGGTATAACATCATCAAGTGGAAAGAGTAGAAAGGTCTAGGTAAGAATCTAGTAAGGATGGATAAAATAATAGTGGATGTAGTGTCACACACACAAAAGCTTTCAAGTCTAAGGGGGATAAGAGGATCCTAGAGGTTAGTAAAGGTTGAGAGATATGGAGGTACTCCTACTATGCTCTATTGTACATATACATAGCCTAAACTAATTATCCACAAGCTAGATCAATAGTGAATACTTATGCTATGTGGTTCAACACATCGGGTATGGGCTTACCCCTAGAAATACTAGGGCGACTCCTGCCAAGAGCCTGTGACATAGACGAACGTGGAGGATTACAAGGGATAGATATGACTGTCACCACCTACTGCCTACCTCTTCAATCCGTGGGTCTACAAGACATCCAATGCTACTTAGCTATCCTAGCACCATGCTAGCATATTAAGTAATTACCTTAAGAGCCTAGGCACAAGGCATCCTATGGCAATGAATTGAATCATCATTGAACCAATGTTGATACACAGCATAATTATCCATACTAACCTAGTTATGTTGATAATTAACTAGACTATAGTGGGGGTCTATAGGTTCTATGATAATGAGATATGTTCATGATGAAACAGTCATAGAAGCTATACCTTCCACATACAAGGACTCCACAATCAAACAAGAAACGCTTTGCCCAAGTATACGTATAAGTAGAGACTAAAGATACTATCTTTATTACGCATAAAGTCACAAATATAAGAAGGAATACATGAGCCATACCTTTCCCAATGTAGGATTGGGAAGAGAGAGACTCCTTACTCCTTTCCAAATTTGGACTTGGGACTAGAGACTCTCCTCTCTACAACCTAACTCCTCTAAGACTATGGATGATAGTGTATACAATAGAGATGAAGCTAAAGTGGTGTGTGTTGAAGTGAGGGATAGGGGGTCCTATTTATACTAGTGTTGAGGTCCGTTCCCGCCACCAAAAGTGTGCAAATCAGTGACCATTGACTCGTTCAAGCTTGAAGGAGCCAACATGCGTCGTTTGATCGCGTTTGACGCCAGGAAGGGGTCAGCCGAACCCCATGTTCGGCCGACCTGGTCAGCACTCCAAACGTGGAGTGCTTCCTCCAGGTGGCTGCCAGGTGGGTCCCCTTGATGTATCTGGGTGATACACCATTTGATCTCCTCGGATACTTCTGTGTGTGGGCCATTTGATCCATGGGATGCCATGTGCCGTTGCCTGATTGGATGGGATGATATTTTATAGGATTGGTCCCTCTACATTTCCTCATTTCCTGCATAAAATGCTGCATACACATATTTCACCAAGTCCAAGTGGAATTGGGTTAGATAGAAAGGTGATGTGTGCAAGAAATGACAAATCCTTCACATAATTGAGTTAAATTGACGAATGAAATTGTATATAACAGCCGTCAAGATGCTGCCACCTCTGGGACCTCTGTCGTTGGAGGTTGCATTCTGGACCCAGAGACACCAGCTAGCATCGGGGCGGGAGTCCACTTTCCGAAGCCAGCGCCCTCTGCGGGCACTAGAGCCGAAGAACCAGGCGGAGCTGGCGGCATGATCACCATGGACCTGAGCTGAGGTGGATGGATTACTTCAGTCGGAGCTTCCCTCACTCTGCTCCCATCGCTCCTTGTCTGTTTCCGCTTGTGACTCAGAACTTCGATGGGAGCCTTCTCCTTTCCTCGGTCGGAGGTAGACTTCTTTGGTGGGGAAGTAGTGGGATCTTTGCCTTTGCCACTGACTGGCGTAGGTTGAGAGCTCTCCTGGGAGCAAGGAGCCCCGGGGATGGCAATCCCGGCCGGAGGACTACTCCGATGCTTATTCACGAGGCCAAGATCATCAAGAGACGACATCTTCTTCCGCAGCTCCCCCCTGGCCTGTGGCACCATGTTTAGAGGCGGGAAATTTTCCATAGGGGTTAGATCATCAGGGCGAATGACTCCGTGCTGCAACTTCTGGAGATGGAGCTTCAAAGCTCCTTCATTCAGATTGGACCCGAAGCTAGTCTCAATCCGGTTGTGATCGTGATCTCCATCGAATGCCCAGGAGTGCCACTCCCTCATTTGTAGTGGAGCCCATCTGTTTGTTAGGAAGTTGGCGATGACCATCAGAGGAGTCACCCCTCCCTCGACACACTCCCAGATCCTTGTCAAGATCAGGTTGTACTCCTCTAAAAGCGTCAGAGCTACGTCCCAAACATCGATGTCGACGTTCGAAAGACTGTCATGCAGCTCCAGCATGTCATTGCAGTCCACTCTGATGGCCACCCAGTCTTTCTTCTAGCTGTCCCACTTCCTGGAAGGGAAGGTCTTCAGGTACGTGAGCGGCAAGTTCTTGCACTTGACAAAGTAGTAGAATCCAAGGTACTTGTTGCTCTTCCCATTTGCGTGGACCATGAAGAAGGTGCGGAAGAGCTCGATGCAGGGCGGCACACCAACCCACATCTCGCAAAAGTAAATGAAGGTTGCCACTAGAAAGAAGGAGTGGGAGCCGAGGTGATGAAGATGGACACCGTAGAAGTTCAGCAGCATCAGCAGGAAGCTTGAGAATGGTGAGATGAGCCCCACCATGGCATACAACAAGAAGTAGATGATCTCGTCGGGGTTCTCCTTCTTGAATGGGAACTTGCTGATGCGGATCCTGTTGTCGAAGGAGTCGCTCGACCACCCCATGTAGGTGCTTACCTTCGACAAGTCCTCATCCTTCTTGATCCAGCTCCGAGGAAGTCTCAACTCCATCGCTTCCAATTGGAGCAGAGGAGGAAGAAATATTGTGAGGGCGGAGAGCTCTAAGGGCAATGTCATATGCAGGCGTAAAGAGTTCTCTCCCTCTCCAAACTTACCCCTTTAGTAAGCCTCTGCAAAACTTGGATAGAAACTACCTCCGGACCCGAATCATAGATGACCTCGTCAATGCCAAGGGGGCCCGGGTCCACTTTGCTTAAAAAGTTACACCAGGCGAACCGTTGTCATGATGAGAAGTTGGAAGCCCGAGGGCAGCCACCTGACAGGGCTACAAAGATTATACTGGGAACTGATATGAATTTCGTATTGGGAACCGGTGACCTTCAATTGCGTGAGATCCGCACGCCAGGATCCACGCGGGTGTCAAAAAGGGCCACGTGGCGATGGCATAACTCTTTGTCGTCGTCTCAATCGCCCAGAAAAAGACTTTGAAGCCGAAGCGTGGGAATCGAAGATGGCCCCACCTCTAGTAATATAACTTTACCTAGAAGGTTTCGCCCAGAGGTGCCCCAAGGGCCACTGTGGGTACCCTGGATACCAGATACGCCCTGATACCGCACTTAAAACCAAGGATTTCCTATGTCCGAGTTGAATACTTTCAAAGAAAACACACGTTTGATAGCACTGGGCCCGCATCCCTTGTTTGGGTAGCTCTAGTGCTACCACGTGTCCTACGAGACCGGACCTACCTCCCTTCACAAGGAAGCTCTGGTCTCGCCATGTGTCCAGAAACCCAGGACCTAACCCCCAGTAGAGGGAAGCTCCGTTCCTGCCATGTGTGAAGGGACTCCAGACCTGCCTCCCCATAGAGGGAAGTTCCTAAGCAGCCACGTGTTGGACCTCCGAAGCTAAGCCCCCAACAGGAAAACTATAGAATATCCAACAACACGGACATTCAAGAGGCTATTAAATAGCTATTTCAAGATCTGATTAACATGTCATTAATTCATCATTAATGACACACGATAAGAGGACCATCAAGATGATAACACCACCATTAAGTGTGTTATTACACTGTTAATCATGATTATGCATGTAGATCGTGTATAGGTGGATTATTACAGCCGGGGCCACCTGTCGGGCCAGGCATATACTATAACGCCCAGTCCTTAGCATATAAAAGGGTTGCATCGCATGGTAGAGGAGAACAAGGCTTACACGCATACAAACAACCACTGAAACTCGCCACAGACACACATACTCAATCAACAACCACCCCGTGGAGTAGGGTATTACGCTCAGGCGGCCCGAATAGCGTAAAAACCTCTGTGACATCATCTTTTTCTTGATCTTACGCGCCCCATTTGAATATGAACCACCGCGGACTATGCTTTAGTAGTACCAGAGGAAGTGTTATTTACACACATCAACACGTGCACTTATGAGCACGTGAAGAAACATGATGCCAACTGGATAGAAGAGCTTTCGTCCGAACTATGGGCGAGCCGGACAACACCCAGCCGTGCAACAAGAGAGACAACCTTCTTCTTGCTGTACGGATCTAAAGCAGTCCATCCTCCGGAGATCACAATGGGTTCTCTCTGTGTCCGGACATACATCGAAGCCACGCAGGACCAGCTCCGGTTTGAATACCTAGACCTTGTCGACGAGGCAAGGTGTCAAGCAGCTGTCTGAAACGTGCTGCCACTAAGCTCTCCGGCGCTATCATCAAAGGTATGTGCGCATCAGCGGTTAGAAGAAGGTGATCTGGTGCTGCAGCAAATTCTTACTCGTGAAGGAATGAAAAAACTTTCCCCCAGCTGGGATGGTCCCTTTCAAGTCGTCAAAGTTTCCCGTCTTGGATGCGTTCGCTTGACAACAGAGGATGGGATACCACTTCCCAACCACTGGAACATTGAGCACCTTCGTAAGTTCTACACTTACTTACACGGAGGTTAGTCTGTATTTGTATAAAATGTATTTTATAGAGTATATGAACAGAGTCGGGTTGTTCCTAGATCTAAAGCACACTTAACTTGGGCATGTACTTTGAGTGTGTCTTTACCTTCCCTGGGTTTGTACAAGATTAATAACACACTTAACTTGGTCTTGTACTTTAAGTGTGTCCTTGTCTCCCCTGTTTTTTCAACTATAATAAAATACATTTATGTGCAAACAGACTCTATGTGCATTAATTTTGCGTATGCTCATAATTTTTATCATCTTTTACCTTCTTGTCAATAGCAGTGTTGTGCAATCAACTTGAAATTTAGTCCTAGAGATTCGTGTGATATATAAGTTTTATTAGTAATCTTCTATTGCATCTTAGTATTGCTAGATGGTCTACTCGCCTAAAAACCAAAGCCAATGACAGGTCCGGACTGCGCTATCGACTTAGCCTGGTCCAGCACCCTAAGTACGCCACTCTACCTATTCTGGTAGGTCCTAGTAAGGCGGGTCCGAAAAGCATACACATCTAAGGAAGTTAAATCAGTATAGTCATGTCGTCACAGTGAGTTTGTTAGGATCTAAACTCAAAGAAGGATAATAGCCGCAAATAAGCTATAGGCAAGAAGACGAATTTTACTGCTTTTATTGTCTCTCATGCGCAGGAAAAATGAATAATTTACGCATTGACAGTGGGTGCCATCAAAGCAGTCAAGCTCCGACAACTCCCAGGGGGTCCGCCGTCGATGTTTTACATGTTGACAGTGGGCGTCATCGAAGAAACTATGCTCCGACAACTCCCAGGGGACCCCTATCGATGTTTTACGCGTTGATAATGGGCGCTGTCGAAGCAACCAAGCTCTGACTGTAGGATCGAAGAGCACGTGAAAAGCTAGAAGAGGGGGGTTGAATGATAGATTAAAACTTTTTCAGCAGAAGTGAAAACCCGTCAGCAGAAAAAATGATATGTTAAAGAAATCGAGTGTGCGGCAAATCTAAATGTGATCAATTGTGTTAAAACTAGTATAGATTGTGGAGAATCAAGTAACAAAGACGTCACAACAAGAATCACAAAAATCTGTCGAGAGAAACTCAAGTTACGATCGAAAGATCGAACAATGATCAATCTGGTCTACCTGAGAAAAATAATTCTGGAACACTGCAATGAAACTCGTGTAGATCTGAAACCACAAGTCCAATGACCGTGAAATTTTCACAGATGATGGATAATCGAGTTTTGAAGACAACCCAAAAAGAATCACATGAATTGGATCTGTAAAACTCGAGTTATGGAAAAACCACCAAAGCAAGGTAGTGTTGTGCAGAAACTCGACGAGAAAGACTTGATGAAAATAATTCGGACGAACAAGGCATAAAAATTCCTTTCAAATACAAATTTTATTCAATATAACACATGAGGAACAGCCCAAAAGTCGTCTACCACGAGCTCTGGCCTCCCTTGTTTATATAACCAGCCCGAAAGCCAACTCAACTCAAACTAGGACTCTAATCCTACTTAATTCACGAATCAAAACTTTCCATAATTGCTCATGATTTTTCTATACGCAGATAGAAGCAATCTTAAGACTTTCAAACACCTTAGGAACGTATCCCACATTCCTAAAACAACTCAACTTTGTGACCCACAGGAAATCATATCATAATCAACTCAAATCTTTCCATATTTGAGTCAAACCCGACTCAGCCGCAGCCTGAGTCCATAACCTAGTCGATTAGACCTTTCCGACCAATTCTTTAGATCCGCTTCTCTTCATCACGCCTAGGAACCATGTAGCCACGTCCATGCACTCCTTGCACATGTGCAAACATCTTCCAACGACGTCCACGATACTTTCATATGCATCGTTCTTGATTCAAACATGTTGCGCAATCTCCCGATCAACTCGACCACAATTCGTCCCGAACTTGGTTCTTGAACCACATCTTCTCCCTAAGACTAGTTCAATGGATCCCGTCACCAGCCATGTCTTGAACTCAAGCAACACCTACACATGAATAAACAACCAGTACTTCCGAGCACAAGTCCTCTACTTGACTCTCGTTAGTTCCGAAAACACAACACCTTACGTAAGCACCTCACATAAGAATGTTGCAAACCATAGCAAAAAGATATCAGCCATAACCACCAAAACACACCAAAAACTTAGTAAAAGAATACTAAGCAAACTTTGAATAATCCAAAGAGCAAGTTCAAAGCATTGCAAGTTAAAAGCAGTACTATTGCGATCAAGCTCTGAACCTTGCCAAAGCTAACCGGACCTTGAACTGGAGCTTACCAAAGCTAGCAGGACCTAGCGACGGAGCTAACCAAAGCTAGTGGGACCTAGCACTGGAGATTACCAAAGCTAGTCAAACCTAGTGCCAGAGCTAGCAAAAACATTTCGGACCTAGCGATAGCAAGTTGGACCTAGACAAAACATCTCAAACCTAGACAAAACATCTCGGACCTAGACAAAGTAAGTCGGAACTTATGTCGAACCTTGCAGTAGCTCAGATCTAGAGATAGACCTTCTTAAAATGGTGTTTTGGCAGTATTCAAAACTTTTACCGTCATAGCCAATGTATTCAGCATATATAGGTCTCAAAATCTCCCCCTTGATGAATGCATTGCCAACAACACTTAAAATCCAAACATTGGCTTATTCACATGAAAAGTTTTGAAAACAGTCCCCCCCCCCTTTTTCAAAAATCAAAATAAATTTCTCCCCTATACATATTTCTCCCCCTTGCATACTTCTCTGCCTTTGACGATGTATTCAGCAAGGTACAAAAGAGAAATTTTAATTTTTTATGAGCACATTATAACATATACATAGAAAACAAAGCTCATCCAAGACATACTATTAAATAACTTACACTATCGCAACAATGAGATACATAAAGTAGTGTAAGCCATGCTAGAGATCAAGTGTAATTTTCAATTTAATCAAGTCATGATCTCACAAACTTAACTATTTCAAAACTTGAATGCATGACACTTGTTGCTGCAATTTTATTTTCTTTTAAGCATAATTTTTTATCATATGATATTTGCAAGAGATCATATGTGCATCTGCCGTATTCTAACCAACCAAGCCAAGCCTATGTCATTAGACAGCCAGAAGCTTAAAGACATGGATTTAGTCATACACAACTTCTTCCAAGTTCATATCTAAGTGCAATGATAAGCCATCTCAAAAGAAGAAGTGCGATGCATGCATATTCTCTTGATATTTTCTAATTTTTCATTTGATCATAAAAACTCAACATGTGAGTTGCTTACTTGATTAATTCTCTATGATTAAAAGCACTTTTGAGCATGCAACAAGTTCAAAATAGCAAGTTCTATCATGACCGGATTTAGTGTAAGTAATTATTCCAATTATTAGTCATGGCAAAAACTACAAAATGTATAACATGAGTAATGTAGTAAGAACTTTCAGTATGTAAAAGGAATCACAAAGTCATATATGTATGAAATACTATACTCATATGACCTTTAAATTCAGATTCACACATAGACTTCCCATGTTTCAAAAACTCCCCCTCAATTTAAGCCATGAGGATGCATAACCCCTATTTCACTATGAATGAAGCAAAAATGAGTGAAATTCAAAGGTTTTGTAAAAATGTCAGTCAATTGTTGTTCGATATCTACATGGTGAAGCACAAAATGTTTCCTTTTTCAACATTATCACAGAGAAAGTGATACCTAATGTCAATGTGCTTTGTTCTAGAATGTTGCACGGGGTATTTAGCAATACAAATGGCACTAGTATTATCACAAAACAGTGGAACACTATCTAGATCAACCCCACAGTCCTTAAGAGTTTGAACAATCCAAAGAATTTCTGAACGAGCGCAAGCAGCAACTACATATTCAGATTCAGTTGTGGATTGTGCGACTGAACTTTGTTTTCTAGAGGACCAAGCAACAAGTGAATTACCAAGAAAATGACAAGCACCCAAAGTACTTTTCCTATCAATCCTACAACCCTCAAAATCAGCATCCGAAAAATCTTTCAAGGTCACGATTGAGGAAGAAGGAAGAAAAATTCCAAATTCTTGAGTTCTATGTAAGTACCTGAGAATTCTTTTGATGGAATGACGATGTGAAGCACGTGGTGAAGCTTGAAACCATGCACAAAGACATACGCTGAATTGTATGTCCGGTCTTGATGTCGTGAGGTACAGAAGTGATCCAATCATACTTCTTTATTCTTTTTGATCGACCGGGTCACCATCTTCATCAAGTTCAAGTGTCGTTGTTGTACCCATTGGTGTCCGAAGAGGCTTGCAATTATCCATGTTGAAGAGCTTAAGAAGGTCTCTTGTATACTTTGTTTGATGCACAAAGGTACCTTCCTTGGTTTGCTTGATTTGCAGCCCCAAAAAGTACATGAGTTCTCCCATCATACTCATATCAAATTCTGATCTCATCATAGCTAAAAACTTGGACACAATATCACGAGAAGCACAACCAAGGATAATATCATCCACATATACTTGAACAAATAATGAGTCATTGCCATGCTTAAGCACAAAAAGAGTTTTATCAAACTTGCCCATGGTAAACCCCTTTTCAAGTAAGAATGTTTTTAACCTATCATACCATGCTCTAGGGGCTTGTTTGAGACCATACAAGGCTTTGGACAGTTTGTAAACATGATTAGGAAAATCTGAATTTTCAAAACCCGGTGGTTGCTTGACCTAAACCTCCTCATCTATGTAGCATTTAGGAAAAGCACTTTTAACATCCATTTGATATAACTTGAAACCTTTAGATGCAGCAAAAGTTAACAAAATTCTTGTGGCTTCTAATCTAGCAACAGGAGCAAAGTTTCATCAAAATATAGACCTTTAACTTGTGTGAAACCTTGATCAACCAACCTAGCCTTATTCCTAACCACAACCCCATCCCCACTTTGTTTTTTTAACACCCATTTAGTTCCAATTAAAGTGTGGCCTTGAGGTGGAGGTACAAGTTTCCAAGCATTATTTCATTCGAAGTTTTCTAACTCTTTATGCATGGCAATAATCCAAGATTCATTACTGAGTGTGTGTGATATATCGTTGGGTTCAAAAGAAGCAACAAAAGAAGAATGATCATGAGAGTTTGGATCGCAAAGCCTGGACTGTGTGACTCGTTCGTGTAAGCTTCCAATAATTTGTTGTGGAGGATGACTTTTGCGAACCCGGAGCGGAGTGGACACTTCAAAAGATTCTTCTTCTTCATGTTCGATGAGCTTGTGACTTGAGAACGATCTGGACCTGCAATAGTGGTCGTCGGTGCTGGTTGTGAATCAAAATCAGGAGCTGGAACAATGTCATTAGCTACTGAATTTTTGGGCAGCAACACTTCTTCTTCCTCATCTTCAACAAAAATATTCTCCCCCTGCGGATATGGATTCAGACCTGCAATATTTGAGTTACTATCTGGGCTAGCTTCATCAAAAGAAACCTCACAAGTCTCCACAATTTTGTTAGTGTCAAGTAAAAGCACACGATAGCCTCTAGTATGAGATGGGTAACAAATAAACATGCCATCAACAGATCTAGCTTCAAATTTATCAAGATTACCATATTTCTTAACAAAGCATTTACAACCAAAGACCGTATAGTGTGTGACACCAGGCCTATGTCCAAATCGAAGCTCATATGGTGTTTTTCCTAGCCTAGCACGCAAGAAAACACGATTTGAAACATAACAAGCGGTTGCAGTTGCATCTGCCCAAAATTTTCTAGGAGTTTGATATTCATCAAACATAGTCCCAGCCTTCTCAACTAAGGTTATGTTCTTTCTCTATAGAACACCGTTTTGTTGAGGTACATATAGTGAAGAAAATTGATGATCTATTCCTTTTTCAGCACAAAAATGATTAAAGGTTTGATGTTTAAATTCAGTTCCATTATCACTTCTAATTGCTCTTAAAGATCATGGGTGCTCAATAATCTAAGAAATAAAGTTCTAAAGTGACTAAAAGCTTAATTCTCAGATGCCATAAAATAAACCCAAGAGTATCTAGAATAGTCATCAACAATCACAAGAACATACCATTTACCTTTGAAGAATTTAACACGTGAAGGTCCTACGGTGTCAAGATGTAAAAGTTGACCCGGTTCAATTGTCATGGTCATTGTGATAGGAGCATGTGAACCTGCAACCATCTTATCATATCTACAAGAAGAGCACAAAATTTCTTTATCCCCTTTCAGCTTAGGCAGCCCACGTATGCGATCAAGAGCACTAACACGCGTGAGATGATCAAAGCCTACGTGACCAAGTCTACGATGCCAAAAATATAAGTCTTTGGAATCATTAGCAACTAGGCACCTATGCTTAGAAGAAGGCATATTAAAATCATCTTTAAAAACTCTTCCAATCTGAGACATGTTAAAAATAAGCTCACTATTTGAACCTACAACTTTGCAGCAATTTTTATTGAAAATAATTTCCAGATTTTCATCTAGTAATTGTGAAATAGAAAGCAAGTTGAATTTCAAATTTTTCACAAGTGCCACATACTTCAAAGTGTAGTGATCATTTACTCTAACCGAACCCTTATCAAATACAGGAGTTGTATAATTATCGGCAAAAGTAACATTCTCTACATGTGACACAAAGAGAGGGAGGAGAACCATTCTTTGTTACCGGTCATGTGGCGTTAGCAACCTGAATCCACAATCCAAATGTTCTCTTTCCTCAAGCGTGTAACCTACATAGAAGCACAAAATGTCAATGACTCAATACTGAGGTTAGTCAAAATGCATTTAGAAATCCAGTACTGAGTCACACGACGTGCAGCAGGAAAAACACACGAAAGCTGAGACAAAACAGCAGGTTTATGAGCCAAAGTTTGAGGATTTTTGTGCCCAACTACTGAATTACGAGGTGTTACATGTGTAGCACGAAAAATAGTAGGTTTGGGATCAAACTTTGCATGTTTGTGACTCATAACAGCAGGTTGCATGTTCTTGATATTTGGTTTAGCATGTGCAACAAATGTTGCATGAGAGTTATGAGATCTAGCTTGCATTCTTTCCTTTTTCTGTTGTTTAGCTAGTCTATAACAAAAATCTATGACATGACCATCTCTACCACAATGGTTACAATGAAATTTAACTTTGTTTCCATGTCTAGATGAGCAAGCAACATGTTTATTAGAAGCTGAATGAGACAGCACCCCAGCAGATTTGAAAACCACTTCTTTTTGTTTAGGAACTGTTTGAATCAAACCACTTCCTAATGAAATTACAATTTTAGGTGGATATGCCTTAGCATGAGCATGATAATCAAAACCTAAACCAGTTTTATCATTGCAAGACTTGGAAGAATTCAGTAGCAAGTTTAGGTTCTTATTTGCATTACAAAACCGATCTAATATCGTATGCATGTCATCAAGTTTATTGGACAGATCAAGGCAATTTTCACATGAAGTTTTTCCTTCTAATTTGAAATTATAACAATTTTTAACTTCATGAGCACGCAAAGCACTGTTCAATAAAGAAATCTCATTCATAGCATTTTGTAGTTTCTTATTAAGATCATCACAAGTAGAACAATGCAAATTAATTGTAGAACAGCTAGAATCTTTCAAGTTTTTATCATTAAGTGCAGCAAGCTTTTTATCATTAAGTTTATCAAGAGTGGAGGAGTGTGCACTTCTTAAGGAGGACAATTGTTCATATATTAAATCGCATGAGGAATAAGAATCATCACTAGGAATCAAGGTTTTCAAACGATTAATTTTAGATTCTAGTGACTCAATTTTAACAGCATTGTCCCTAAGCTTTTTGTCCATTTTCTTAACAATAACAGTTGCACGGGAAATAGCATCACGTATTTCATCACAAGTAGGACATACCTCTTCGTTGTCACTGTTGTGTTCTGCATCGTCCATACTTGATCTTGATTTGCCTGCCATGAAGCACAAGTTTGCCATATGATCTTCATCTTTGTCACTTCCAATGTATACATCACTCGAGCCAAGTTCTTGAAGTGCGATGATGAAACTATTTATCAGTTTGCATCCTGTAGAACCCTTCTTTTTCTTCTTGGTGTTGCCAGGAGAGGACTTGACTTTATTCTGCTTTCCATCACGGGTAAAAGGATCTGAAAGGTTAGGGCAATCTATACGAAAGTGTCCTGTATTATCACATTCAAAGCATTGTTGAGGTCTGGAGCTTCCTCTCGTTCTAGTTCTCACATTTTGCAATGCTTTTGAGAATCGAGTAGAGATGAGTGCTAGCTTCTCTTCTGGAAATTCTTCAATCTGTTCCAAGGTTAGTGAAGACAGCAAAGCGAGTGTATTGATAGATGAAGATTGGCCGGAGCTAGGCTTATCACATTGAAAAATAAATGCAAGAGACTTGTTGGGGTTCCTACGTGATATAATGTCAATTGCATGAGTTATTAACTTGAAATAAAGCACATCTAATGTAAGTGTACTCATGATAGTGTATTCATGAATAGATGTTACTTTCATCTCCCTGATTGACATGTCTAATGCACTTAATAATTTCCTAGCATTCTAAGCATCTAAAAAGTTGACATTAACATTACGCAAGTTGCTGAGAATTTTGTTAAAGCGAGCAAATTATTCGTGAATTGACTCACCTGGTTGCATCTCAAAGCGCATATATTCTTTCTTGAACATATTCTGCCTTACCTCCTTGATCGTGTTGGATCCTGTTTGGTAGTCACAAAGTACTCTCCACGCATCATACACCGATCGGAGGTGTGCAACACGGTCGAAGTCGCTCAAAGTTAGTCCTTGGATTATCAAGTTCTGTGCTTTATTGTTGTTGTCGACATCTCTTAAGTTTGTAGCCATGACTTGATCGTTCGGCGGCACATCATAAGGCTTGTACACCTTTTCCCATATTGCGAAGCCTTGTGCCTGGATGAGAGCCTCCATACGTGCCTTCCAAACATGAAAATCAATGCCACTAAAAACACAAGGTTTTGCGGAGTATTTCTCCATGCTGATTAGTCAATACACGTGCAAATCACAAAGATTAGAGCACCGTGGCTCTGATACCAATTGTAGGATCGAAGAGCGTGTGAAAAGCTACCAAAGGGGGGTGAATGGTAAATTAAAAAATTTTCAGTGGAAGTGAAAACCCCTCAGTAGAAAAATGATCTGTTAAAGAAATCATGTGTGCATCTAATCTAAACAAGATAAATTGTGAAAAACTAGTATAGATTGTGTATAATCAAGTCACGAAGATGTCACGGCAAGAATCATCAAAATCCGTGGAGAGAAACTCAAGTTACGATCGAAAGATCGAACATAGATCAATCTGGTCTACCCAAGAAAAACAGTTCTGGAACATTGCAAAGAAACTGATGTAGATCATAAACCGCAAGTCCAATGACTGTGAAATTTTCACAGATGATGGACAATCAAGTTGTGAAGACAACCCGAAAAGAATCACGTCAATTGGATCTTTAAAACTCGAGTTATGATAAAACCACCAAAGCAAGGTAGTGTTGTACAGAAACTCAACGAGAAAGACTTGAAGAAAACATGTCGAGCGAACAAGGCACAAAAATTCCTTTCAACTACAAATTTTATTCAATAGAACACACAAGGAACAACCCAAAAGTCATCTACCATGAGCTCTGGCCTCCCTTATTTATATAACCAGCCCAAAAGCCAACCCAACTCAAACTAGGACTCTAATCCTACTCAATTCACGAATCGAAACTTTCCTGAACTGCTCAAGATTCTTCTATACGCAGATAGAAGCAATCTTAAGACTTCCAAACACCTTAGGAACGTATCCCACATTCCTAAAACAACTAAACTTCATGACCCACATGAAATCCTATCATAATCAACTCAAATCTTTCCATATTTGAGTCAAACCCGACTGAGCCGCAGGCTGAGTCCATAACCTAGTCGGTTGGACCTTTCTAACCAATTCTTTACGTCCACTTCTCTTCATCACACCTTGGAAACATGTAGCCACATCCATGCACTCCTTGCACATGTGCAAACATCTTCCAAAGACGTCCATGATACCTTCATATTCATTGTTCTTGATCCAAACATGTTGCACGACCCCCGATCCACTCAACCACAATTCCTCCCGAACATGGTTGTTGAACCTCATATTCTCCCAATGACTAGTTCAATGGATCCTGTCACCAGCCATGTCTTGAACTCAAGCAACACCTGCACATGAATAAACAACCAGTACTTCCGAGCACAAGTCCTCGACTTTACTCTCGTCAGTTCCAAAAACAGAACACCTTATGTGAGCACCTCACATAAGCATGTTGCAAACCATAGCAAAAAGATATCAGCCATAACCACCAAAACACTCCAAAATCTTAGTGAAAGAATACAAAGCAAACTTTCCATAATCCAAAAAGCAAGTTCAAAACATTGCAAGTTAAAAGCAAAACCACTGCGATCAAGCTCCGAACCTTGCCAAAGTTAACCGGGCCTTGAACCAGAGCTTACCAAAGCTAGCAGGATCTATTGCCGGAGCTAACCAAAGCTAGTCGGACCTAGCGCCGGAGCTTACCAATGCTATTCGGACCTAGTGCCGGAGCTAGAAAAAACATGTCGGACCTAGCGTTAGCAAGTCGGACCTAGACAAAACATCTCAGACCTAGACAAAGTAAGTCAGACCTTACGTCGAACCTTGCAGGAGCTCAAGACTAGAGTCAAACCTTTTTAAAATGGTGTTTTGGCCGTATTCAAAACTTTTATCATCATAGCCAATGTATTCAGCATACATAGGTCTCACACGGACAACTTCCAGGGGGCTCGCCGTCGATGTTTTACCCGTTGACGGTGGGCACCATCGAAGCAGTCAAGATCCAAAAACCACAGGGGGCCACTGTTGACATTTTACGCGTTGACAGTGGGCGCTGTCTAAGCGAATAAGCTCCAACAACTCCCAAGGAGCCCTCCATCAACATTTTACTCGTTGACAGTGTGTGTTGTTGAAGCAACGAAGCTCCGACAACTCCCAAGGGGTCTACCATCGACGTAACAGAGGGTCCTTGGAGATTTCGAAAGCAAGCCTCGAACCTCAGAGCTATCATACTGGCTACGAGATTGGAGCAATCAAGTTTTCAATACATTGTCAAATTCTTTATGGTAGATGCCCTCAATCAATTGAGCGCATCTACCAAAGAGCCTACAAGATAAAGGCAATGTATTGAAGACAAAAATGGAATTCCAAAGGATTTCATTCATTCAAAATTTGGAGATTTACAATATGAATGTACAAAGGGAAAGGTCCTAGCTATTGGAGTTCCTCACGAAGTATGAAGCAACCTTCTGGGCAGCTTCCTAGATGCTAGCCTTGGCAGCTTCTTCTTCCTCGACGATGGGTCCTTCGACCACCGGAGCTAAAGACATAGAGGGGTCTCAGCTTCAGAAGCATGTCAACAGATATTCTGCGATGTTCCTAGCCATAGACTTCCCTTCAGTCTCGATCTGGTTGACGACAACATCTCCTAGTGCATCCAGCTTAGTGCCAGTGGAGTTTCGCGCCACCAAGGCCTTGTCCATCTCTGGTTCTGAGTCAGCCGGTTGAACAGGGCTAAATCCCATAGGCACAAGAGCTTTAATCGCTCGCTCAAGGAAGTCCCAGACCTGCTGAGACTCGATTGCTCTTGTGCTTCGGAGCTCCTCCAGTGACCTCCTTACAAACGAAAGCTCCGCAAAACCCTCCTTCAAGAACCGCTCGACCTCTTTGGCATGCTTCTGGATCCACTCAGCCAGCAACCTTTGTTGGTTAGTGATCTGCTTCTCTTAGAGGTGTATGCGGTCTCACCTTTCCACAAGAGGTCCTTCTCCTTCGCCTTCACCTTATTCTCCCTAGCAGAGACATCATTCTCTCTTTTGTTGACTCCTTCCCCTAACAACCATACTTGGTGCTTCTCTTGTTTGCACCAGGACTTGAATTTTTCCACACGGTCAGCCAAGTCCTGCTCGCCGCATGCTAGCTTCTAAGAGATTTCATCCTCTCTTTTTTGGAGTTCATCCTCCTTATTGTCCAACTCATCCTATCATTTGAGGAGTTGTTCCCTCACAACATTGAGACTCTCCGAGCAACTTTTGGCCACTTCATTGGCCTTCTTGGCATGCTAGTAGATCTCCTAGGTCTTGTCCTCAAGGGCTTTAATAGCAACCTCTCGTTCATCCAGTGCCTTGTTCAGGCGCGACTATCGAGCTTTCTTAGCCTCCAGCCACTCTCTTTGATCTGCTAGTCGAGACTGTGTTAACTTCATCTTGAAGTAAAGTAGCTTCCGCCAGTGCCTCGGGGTCTCGCGCTCTTCTTCCAGGGTCTTGCACCAATAGTCGAACGTGAGTTGGACTTAGCAGAGGCTTGAGAAGGCATTGTCTATTGACATGGCCAAGGGAATTGGCTCGGGGCCTGATGGAGGTTCCTCCTCTGGCTCCACCAAGCCTTCTGCAATAGTAATCGGAGCCAATGGCACTAGCATGTACTCCAACAACTCTACATCAGCAGCACTGAGCTCCGTGAGCTCATCCACCTCCGGCGCAGTTGTGGAAGGCGCCACAGTTGCACCTTCTTCCTTCGGCATATTGACATGATGTGTCGTCACCTCTGGAGTTGGTGTTGGACCTTCCGTCAGAGCTTCAAATGTTTTCGGCGCTGATACCGGAACCTTCACAGCTGGCTCCAGGACAACCGAAGCTTTCTCCGACATTTGTTCCTCGTGGTCCGGCGCAAGCACAAGTTCTATGGATATCGGTGCCGAAGTCATCCTGACGACAGCCGGCATCAGAGGTTCTTGTCATCCACCACAACCGTAGGAGGAGCCGGAGCAGTAGCGGGGGCTTCAACTTGTGTAGTCTTTGTGGCTGCGGCGGGTGCCAGACTAGCGGCTCCTCCTCTCAATACTCTGGAAATAGAGGAATAGAGAGTTCAGGAAAGAGCAAAAACTAAAAACAAAACACAAGTACAAGAGTCGATCATTGCTTGGGCACATTGCTGCTCCAATCAGAATGAATCTTCTTTCGTGGATGATCAGAGCCAGAACCTGTCGTCGGTGAGGCAGGGGCTCCGAACTTCATCTCGGAGGTCGTGGAGCCACCAGTGCCGCCTCAGCTGGGATCTCCCTCATCTGGCATCCGGACCCAGAGCCCACCGCTAGCACCAGGACCGGAGTTGCCGTTGCTGGAGGCACAACCAGCACTGACTTGAGACCAAGCCGAGGCAATGGAACTGATTGCCTCGGAGTTGATCTGACGGAGCTGCCATTAGCCAGCGTCAACCTCCTCTTTCAACTAGAGGATTTGATGGGCTCTTTGCCTGTGACGCCCGGTTCCGAAAATGAACCAAGCTAACGCATATGTGTGCCCAGGATGTTCATCACACATACACGAGTGCAATCACAAAAGAGTATACAGAAAATTACCACAAGACAAGATTAGTTAACCAAATTTTATTACACAAGCCATATTATCCTCGAATACAAGCTCTAATAAATATTAATGACAAGTTCAACTAATACAGCGGAAATAAACTAATTAAGCCAACTAACCAGCATAAGCGACAGGGTATTTATGCGCAGCTCCAATCAACACCACAGGCAAAGCTGACGGTAGACATGGCCTAGAACTCCGCATTATCACCATTAAACTCCCAATCCTGATCTGCAACTGTGTGGGGGGGATTGCAAGAGTGAGTACATGTCGTACTCAGCAAGTGTGGAAAGTATGACATGTGGCTGATTCAAATGACGACAATAGTAATGGCAAAGTGCTGAAAAGTACAATAAAACATTTGAAAAGCAGTACATTACATGTATGTGAAATAAACCCATCATAATCATAAGTAATACCATAATACCAAACTGAATTCATTACCATCATCAAAAATTCCAGATTTCACCGTTGCCAATAACCAGATTCAATACCAGAGATAAACTCATAACCAGCCATAACCATTACCAAACCATAACCATTACCCAACCATAACCATAATATCAACCTTAACCATTACCCAACCATAACCATCCCAAATTCCAATTTCCCTCTAATCATGGAAGTTGTCCAGGTGCTCATAACCGGGAGCACGGCTATCATGATAGTTTTAGTTAACTCTGCAGAGTTTGTACCTCTTTACCCACGTGTTCGTGATTTCATCACCCTTCGGCGACTAAGAACCTCCCTTATGCCCATGACCCGTCGGTCACATTACACACTTCCGTTGGTGTGTGGCCAAGAGATCACAAAATAGCCTTTACAAAGGGATTACTAGCCTATTTAGACCCCACTGAGGTTTCACCGGTGGCGATGTCTCCCGCAGAGCACATCCTCAACCAAGGGCCCCCTCTTGAGCCATTCGGATCCCAGGGTAGTCCCACCAATCATCAACAAACCCAATCTGACTACCCCTTCCCCGAGCATCCACAATAGTCCAAACAGCAATAGCAAAGCCCTAATTAATCAGCTACGCCGCACCCATACTTGGCCTTGTGGTGGCACTGTAGTCCTGGCTTATTCTCGCATGAACCGGTCCTTAGATCTAAAGCAAGCAAACCACCATAACATCCAACCCATCCACATACCAGGCTTGCTTAGATCACCCATTACCATACCATGTTTAACCAGTTCATGTTAACCATAATCTCATCCATGCATAATTAAATTGAGTGATATAGTTGTTTCCCATCCCAGTTGATTAAGCGAAGCAAAAAGGTAAAAACCCTTCCCGACTCTCTCTACCATAAATTCCAGGTGACAAGGGTGGTTTAGCAAATCTAGTAAACTTCCTACCATAGGATTTCCCATCAATTTGACACAAGCATGCAGTTTTGCAAACAAAACATTTATTTTAAAACAGGATCAATATGCTTCAAGGACACTTGCCTTGCTCTTGCTGTTGATTAGGGTCAAAGCCCTCAAACTCTTGATGTTGTAGATCCTCCGTGGCACTCTCTAGCGCAAATCTGTCTAATCCACACAATAAACATACGAAACAAGAAACACAATCAAAGAGTGCACAAATATTACACAATATGTCATGACATGCATGATTGATGCAAATGCAAGGTATAACTTGTCACTAGATTGCTTTTAATGATCACTAACTAGCTCTAATAGATTTTAACAAGTTTATACAGGTTTGGGGTCGATTAGATCAAATTTTAGAACTAATTCAACATAATTTAACCAGAAAGATCGGACTAGTCCGCTAGGGACCGGACAAGTCCGCACTTGACGAGATCAGCAGATTAGGGTTTTCTAGATCGACGTGAATTTGGAGATTAGGGGTTGAATTCACATAAGGAAAAGAGAATAGAAGGTATACCAGGTGTTTAGAACTCCAATGAACCAAGAAACTTGGAGGTAACACTTGGATCTTGATGATCTAGGGTTGGTGATGAACTTGGAGATGAATTGGTGGTGAAGGACGCAACTTGGTGGAGATCTTGATCCTCCTTCGTTTCCTCCTCTTCTTCTTCTTGTTTGGGATCTTCTCCTCCCTCCTTGATGGTGGCTCCCCACGAACTAGGGTTTGGGTGGGTGGAAAAGTGGCAAATAGATGTCAAACCAAGGGGTGGGGTTGTTTATATAGGGGTGGAGGCTAGGGTTAGATGGATTTCGAGTTTAGGATGAGTAGAGGCCGGTTTAGAGTCCCACATGGGCTCTAAAAGAGTTGGGCACGACGTCCCTAGGCCCACTTGACATGAAACCCAAGAAACAAGTCGTAAAACAAAAGGTTAATATCGGAGTCACGAAATATCGGACAAGTCCGGACAGGACCGGACTAGTCCGAAGTCGTCCAGAGAGAAAATCGGACAAGTCTGGCCAAAAATCGGACAAGTCCGATCTTAGTCAGAAAGGAAAACGGACAAGTCCGCTAGAACACTGGACTAGTCCGGAAAAGTCCAGGGACTTAGCAAATTTTCAAGGATTCATGGAATACCGGACTAGTCCGCACAAAATCGGACAAGTCCGAAGTTGTCCAGAGGCAAATATCGGACTAATCCGCAGAAAAAACGGACAAGTCCGTTTTTAGACAGAGAGATATCGGACTAGTCCTCAGCAAAACCGGACTAGTCCGCACTTTCCTACATTTTTAAGTGCGGTTTTGTTCCAAATCAATTTTAAGCTTGTTCCTCTTGTTATGGGTTAATGTTAAACATGTATATGAGTGTATGCAAGGCATGATGCATGAAAATGAGGGTGTTACAAACCTACCCCCCTTAAAATGAATCTCGCCCTCGAGATTCGACGCGGAAGAGAAGAGATAGGGAAATTCCTTCTTGAGATCATCCTCTAATTCCCACGTCGCTTCTTTTTCTGTGTGGTGCTTCCATTGAACTTTACACCATCTAATGACCTTGTTCCTTGTGACCCTCTCCTTGGTTTCCAAGATTTTGGCCGGTTGCTCGGCATATGTCAAATCCTCCTCGAGTTCCAATTCTCCCATTGGCACTTGATCTTCCGGTACCCTGAGACACTTCTTGAGTTGGGAAACATGAAACACATCATGTACGTCTGAAAGATGAGCTGGCATCTCCAACTTATATGCTACTTCTCCTCTTTTGTCCAAAATCTTGAATGGTCCAACATAACGAGGTCCGAGCTTGCCTCTTATGTTAAACCTCTTATGACCTCTCATTGGTGACACCTTGAGGTAAACAAAATCTCCTATTTCAAAGGCTAATTTACTTCTCCTATTGTCCGCATAGCCCTTTTGCCTTGATTGGGCAGCTCTCAAGTTTCCACGAATTATTTGGACTTGCTTTTCGGCTTCTTGCAACACGTCCGGACCAAATACTTGAGTTTCTCCTGCCTCATTCCAGAATAAAGGTGTCCTACACTTCCTCCCATAAAGCGCTTCATATGGTGACATTTTCAAGCTTGCTTGGTAACTATTGTTGTATGAAAATTCTGCGTATGGCAAGCTTTTGTCCCAACCTTTCCCATGCTTTAAAGCACAAGCTCTTAACATGTCCTCCAGAATCTGATTGGTCCTCTCGGTTTGTCCATCCGTTTGAGGATGATATGCTGAACTAAAATTCAACCTTGTTCCCAAAGCTTCATGCAATTTTTGCCAAAATCTGGAGGTAAATTGAGAACCTCTATCCGAGACTATCTTCTTAGGGACTCCATGCCGACACACAATATGCTCCATGTATATTTCGGCCAATCGTGCAGTTGTATACTTGGATTTCACAGGGACAAAATGAGCTGACTTGGTTAAGCGATCCACAATTACCCAAACTGAGTCATTCCCAGACTGAGTATGTGGTAACCCAACTATGAAGTCCATACCAATTTCTTCCCACTTCCATTCCGGAATCTTCAACGGTTGCAATAATCCGGCTGGCCTTTGATGTTCCGCCTTGACTCGTTGACACACATCACACAATGCAACATATTCGGCTATGTCCTTCTTCATGCTATCCCACCAATAGCAAGTCTTCAAGTATTTTTACATCTTCGTACAACCTGGGTGAATCGAGTAAGGCGAGTCATGTGCCTCCTTTAATATTGTCTCCTGAATATGCTTTACATTAGGCACAACGATTCTCTTTCCAAGCCATAAGGTACCATGTTCGTCTTTATCAAATCTGAATTCTCTCCCTTCTTCGACCCTTTCCTTGATTTCCTTGATCTCCTCATTTGTGGTTTGTGCCTCTCGAATTTCTTGCTCCAAGGCTGGGTTTAACTCCATCATCTCCATCTCGTTTACAAACCCGAGGTTCAACCGTTCAAACTCCTTGCATAACTCGGACGGTAACTCTCGAACTGTAAGTTGATGGCTTACTCCCTTTCTACTTAAAGCATCGGCCACTACATTGGCTTTTCCCGGATGATAGTTGATCCCCAAATCATAATCTTTGATGAGCTCCAACCATCTTCGTTGCCTCAAGTTCAGATCCGTTTGTGTGAAAATATACTTCAAACTCTTATGATCCGTATAAATTTCACACCTATGTCCAAGAATATAGTGTCTCCAAATCTTCAATGCATGTACCACCGCTGCTAGTTCAAGATCATGCGTGGGGTAATTCTGCTCATGTTTCTTCAATTGTCTCGACGCATAGGCGACCACTTGACCTTCTTGCATCAATACACATCCAAGCCCTTGTCTTGATGCATCACAATAGATGTCAAAACTCTTGCTTACATCCGGCAATACCAAAACTGGGGCTGTTGTCAACCGCTTCTTCAACTCCTCAAAACTCTCTTGACAAGCTTGAGTCCATTGGAATGCCTTTCCCTTCATTAGCAACTCCGTCATAGGCTTGGCTATCTTGGAAAAATCCTTGATGAATCTACGGTAATATCCAGCCATCCCAAGAAAACTCCTTATTTCCTTGGCATTTTGCGGTGGTTCCCACTTCAACACATCCCTCACTTTACCGGGGTCAACCGATACTCCTCCTCCGGAAATAATATGGCCTAAGAAGGAAACTTCCCGTAACCAGAATTGACATTTACTGAACTTGGCGTACAATTGATGCTCCCTCAATTTCTGCAGCGTAAGTCTCAAGTGTTCCTCATGTTCCCTCTCATCCTTCGAGTAGATCATAATATCATCGATAAACACCACAACGAACTTATCTAAGTACTCCATGAAGACTTTATTCATGAGGTACATAAAGTAGGCAGGCGCATTTGTCAATCCAAAAGACATCACAGTGTACTCATAAGATCCATACCGTGTCCTAAAAGCTGTCTTAGGTATGTCCGATGGTCTAATCTTCATTTGAAAGTATCCTGACCTCAAGTCAATCTTAGAGAAGACACAAGCACCCTTCATCTGAACAAACAAGTCTTCTATGCGTGGCAAGGTGTACTTGTTCTTGATTGTTACCTCGTTGAGAGCTCGGTAATCCACGCACATCCTTTGGGATCCGTCCTTCTTGTCCACAAATAGAACGGGCGCTCCCCAAGGTGAAGAGCTAGGGCGAATAAAACCCTTCTCTAATTGCTCTTGAATTTTCTTCTTGAGCTCCGCTAATTCCATAGGAGGCATCCTATATGGCCTCTTAGCTATAGGTGCAGTTCTAGGTATTAAATCAATAACAAACTCAATGTCTCGATCGGGTGGCATACCTGGCAACTCATCCGGAAAAACATCCAAAAATTCACACACCACCGGGATCTCCTCGATTGCGACACCGTCCATATGATTCAGCTCTAATTGCTTCGGTGCATGTTGGGTTGCTTCAAATTCTACGGTGATCCCTTCTTCATTAGTCAACTTCACCGTCTTTGTGGCACATTCAATAACTCCATTGTGCTTCCTCAACCAGTCCATACCAAGTATAATATCCAACCCTTGAGAATCTAAAACAATGAGGTTGGCGGAGAAGTCTACCCCCTTTATTCTAAGGCTTACTTTTGGACATACTATATTTGTCCTCATCTCTCCTCCAGGAGACTTAACCAACAGAGTAAACTTCATATGAGAGATAGGCAAACTATACATAGCAACATACTTCGATGCAATGAATGAATGCGATGCTCCAGAATCAAATAACATAGTCGCGGGGTTGGAGTTGGCGAGAAACATACCAATGACCACGTCATCCGCTTGTTGAGCATCCTCCGTAGAGAGATGGTTCATGTTGCCACGAGCAAAATTTTGCTGTCCATGGCTTCCGTGTGGCTGTCCTCCATTGGGTCTTGGGTTTTGCCTCGGCGCATTGCTTCCTTGACCAAGGCCTGACTTAGGACATTGATTCGCAAAGTGTCCAGCTTCTCCACAAGTATAGCACCTCTTGACTCTACCAGAATTATTGGGACGAGCTTGGTTTTGAGCATTGGTTCCAGGAAAATCAGCACGAGGTGCATAAGGCATTGCTTGCATAACAGGGCGCTGCTGCACAAACTGAGTTGGGCGTGGTGCATAACCAGGGCGCTGAGCAGGAATAGAGGAGCTGTGATGAGGCGCATTGGGCGGCGCAAAGCGAGGGCGCACATTACTTCCTTGTTGCTGTTGTTGATATGGCGCCTTCCTCTTGATTTCTTGCTCCATCTCACGGATCTTGTTCTCAACCACAATTGCTTTGTCCACAAGCTTCTGGAAATTGACATAATCACAGTTGAGCAATTGCACTTGGATCGTATTGTTCAATCCCCTCATGAACAAGTATTGCTTCCGGCTGTCCTGGCTAACATCCTCAGGTGCATATCTTGAGAGTTGAGTGAACTTATTGAGATATTCACTCACGCTTGATTTTCCTTGTCTCAAGTTCTCAAATTCTTGCCTCTTCAAGATCATAGCACCTTCCGACACATAATGAGAACAGAAACTCTCCTTGAATTCCGCCCAGGTAATTCTCTCTTGGTTCTCATGAGCATTGCAATAAGAATCCCACCAATCTGCAGCTGCTCCAACGAGTTGATGAGAAGCAAATAGCACCTTCTCCCGGTCACTGCATTGGACAATGGCCAGCTTCTTCTCCACGGACTTGAGCCAATCATCCGCATCCATAGGGTCTGCGGCCTGAGCAAAGGTCGGCAGCCTAGTCCTCATAAACTCTCCCAATCGGTTATGAGGAGGTGGGGGTGGCGGTGGAGGCATGTGGGGCTGATTGTTGATATTGCCAGCCTGCAGCTGTCCCATAGTCTGTATCATGGTCTGCATGAGCTGGTTTTGCATGGCCAATAGCTGCTCGATGTTGATAAATCCCTGAGTAGATCCTTGCCCATTGTTGTTCTGAGGCACTCCATTGTTCTCCTCTTCATCATTGCCATCCCTCTGGTTGCGAGTCCTCACCATCTGAAGAAAAGCAGTAGGTAAGAATTAGAAAACGCCCCAACTATATGCATCAAGGGATATGAAACTAAACAACTAGCTACACTAGCCTAGGTGGACATGGCAATGCTAAGGCATCCCAAAATCCTCTATTAAGCACACAAGCAAGCAATATATATACAGCAAACAGCACTCCAAGCAAAAACACATGGATTCCTGAGTGCTCCTATGTGCTCTAGAGTGTCCATTCTATCTAGGCTGCGTCCTACGGTCAACCTGTGGCTCTGATACCAATCTGTGACGCCCGGTTCCGAAAATGAACCAAGCTAACGCATATGTGTGCCCAGGATGTTCATCACACATACACGAGTGCAATCACAAAAGAGTATACAAAAAATTACCACAAGACAAGATTAGTTAACCAAATTTTATTACACAAGCCATATTATCCTCGAATACAAGCTCTAATAAATATTAATGGCAAGTTCAACTAATGCAGCGGAAATAAACAAATTAAGCAAACTAAGCAGCATAAGCGACAGGGTATGTATGCGCAGCTCCAATCAACACCACAGGCAAAGCTGACGGTACACACGGCCTAGAACTCCGCATTATCACCATTAAACTCCCAATCCTGACCTGCAACTGTGTGGGGGGGGGATTGCAAGAGTGAGTACATGTCGTACTCAGCAAGTGTGGAAAGTATGACATGTGGCTTATTCAAATGACGACAATAGTAATGGCAAAGTGCTGAAAAGTACAGTAAAACATTTGAAAAGCAGTACATTACATGTATGTGAAATAAACCCATCATAATCATAAGTAATACCATAATACCAAACTGAATTCATTACCATCATCAAAAATTCCAGATTTCACCATTGCTAATAACCAGATTCAATACCAGAGATAAACTCATAACCAGCCATAACCATTACCAAACCATAACCATTACCCAACCATAACCATAATATCAACCTTAACCATTACCCAACCATAACCATCCCAAATTCCAATTTCCCTCTAATCATGGAAGTTGTCCAGGTGCTCATAACTGGGAGCACGGCTATCATGATAGTTTTAGTTAACTCTGCAGAGTTTGTACCTCTTTACCCACGTGTTCGTGATTTCATCACCCTTCGGCGACTAAGAACCTCCCTTATGCCCATGACCCGTCGGTCACATTACACACTTCCGTTGGTGTGTGGCCAAGAGATCACAAAATAGCCTTTACAAAGGGATTACTAGCCTATTTAGACCCCACTGAGGTTTCACCGGTGGCGATGTCTCCCGCAGAGCACATCTTCAACCAAGGGCCCCCTCTTGAGCCATTCGGATCCCAGGGTAGTCCCACCAATCATCAACAAACCCAATCCGACTACCCCTTCCCCGAGCATCCACAATAGTCCAAACAGCACTAGCAAAGCCCTAATTAATCAGCTACGCCGCACCCATACTTGGCCTTGTGGTGGCACTGTAGTCCTGGCTTATTCTCGCATGAACCGGTCCTTAGATCTAAACCAAGCAAACCACCATAACATCCAACCCATCCACATACCAGGCTTGCTTAGATCACCCATTACCATACCATGTTTAACCAGTTCATGTTAACCATAATCTCATCCATGCATAATTAAATTGAGTGATATAGTTGTTTCCCATCCCAGTTGATTAAGCGAAGCAAAAAGGTAAAAACCCTTCCCGACTCTCTCTACCATAAATTCCAGGTGACAAGGGTGGTTTAGCAAATCTAGTAAACTTCCTACCATAGGATTTCCCATCAATTTGACACAAGCATGCAGTTTTGCAAACAAAACATTTATTTTAAAACAGGATTAATATGCTTCAAGGACACTTGCCTTGCTCTTGCTGTTGATTAGGGTCAAAGCCTTCAAACTCTTGATGGTGTAGATCCTCCGTGGCACTCTCTAGCGCAAATCCGTCTAATCCACACAATAAAAATACAAAACAAGAAACACAATCAAAGAGTGCACAAATATTACTCAATATGTCATGACATGCATGATTGATGCAAATGCAAGGTAGAACTTGTCACTAGATTGCTTTTAATGATCACTAACTAGCTCTAATAGATTTTAACAAGTTTATACAGGTTTGGGGTCGATTAGATCAAATTTTAGAACTAATTCAACATAATTTAACCAGAAAGATTGGACTAGTCCGCTAGGGACCGGACAAGTCCGCACTTGACGAGATCAGCAGATTAGGGTTTTCTAGATCGACGTGAATTTGGAGATTAGGGGTTGAATTCACATAAGGAAAAGAGAATAGAAGGTATACCAGGTGTTTAGAACTCCAATGAACCAAGAAACTTGGAGGTAACACTTGGATCTTGATGATCTAGGGTTGGTGATGAACTTGGAGATGAATTGGTGGTGAAGGACGAAACTTGGTGGAGATCTTGAACCTCCTTCGTTTCCTCCTCTTCTTCTTCTTGTTTGGGATCTTCTCCTCCCTCCTTGATGGTGGCTCCCCACGAACTAGGGTTTGGGTGGGTGGAAAAGTGGCAAATAGATGTCAAACCAAGGGGTGGGGTTGTTTATATAGGGGTGGAGGCTAGGGTTAGATGGATTTCGAGTTTAGGATGAGTAGAGGCCGGTTTAGAGTCCCACATGGGCTCTAAAAGAGTTGGGCACGACGTCCCTAGGCCCACTTGACATGAAACCCAAGAAACAAGTCGTAAAACAAAAGGTTAATCTCGGAGTCATGAAATATCGGACAAGTCCGGACAGGACCGGACTAGTCCGAAGTCGTCCAGAGAGAAAATCGGACAAGTCTGGCCAAAAATCGGACAAGTCCGATCTTAGTCAGAAAGGAAAATGGACAAGTCTGCTGGAACACCGGACTAGTCCGGAAAAGTCCAGGGACTTAGCAAATTTTCAAGGATTCATGGAATACCGGACTAGTCCGCACAAAATCGGACAAGTCCGAAGTTGTCCAGAGGCAAATATCGGACTAATCCGCAGAAAAAACGGACAAGTCCGTTTTTAGACAGAGAGAAATCGGACTAGTCCTCAGCAAAACCGGACTAGTCCGCACTTTCCTACATTTTTAAGTGCGGTTTTGTTCCAAATCAATTTTAAGCTTGTTCCTCTTGTTATGGGTTAATGTTAAACATGTATATGAGTGTATGCAAGGCATGATGCATGAAAATGAGGGTGTTACATTGCCTTTGCCCCGAATTGAGTCAGACTTCTTCTGGCTGAAATCTGCAGGATCCTTGCCTTCTAAAGCTCTGGGGTTGAAATCCCTCCTAGCGTAGTGCTTCTTTGGTGCACTGCAAGACCTGTGTCATCAAGCAGCAGCATCATCTTCTGCAGCTCTCTCCTGACCTCTGGAACCATGTTCAGAGGCAGGAACTCGGCCGGAGGTCCGAGGTCATCCCTCGAAAAAGCCCTGCTATTGAGCTTCTGGAGATGGAGCTTCAAAGCGCGCTCAGCAAGATTGCTACCTCGTCCGACCTCAATCCGAAGGAAATCAATTTCTCCAGAAAAAGACCAAGCCGCGAACTCACGCTCCTTGAGAGGCACCCAGAGGTTGGCCAGAAAGTTGTCGAGGACCATCAAAGACATTTTTCCTCCGTCCACCAAGTGCCAGATCCTTGTCAGCACGTGGTTGTACTTCTCAGACAGCTCTGGGTGCTCCACCCAGGAGTCAGAATCCATCGTCAGAAGCCCTTCTGGCAGCTCAACCCAATCAAGAGGGTCCACCCAAATCACAACCCAATCAGTCTTCTATGTCTCTCACTTCCCAAAAAGAAAGGTCTTGATGTACTTGTATGGGGCATTCCTATGCTTTACGAAGTAGTAGAACCCCAGCAAGTAGTCACCTTTGCCTATCGTTTGGAGAGTGAAGAAGGTCCATAACAGAGGGATGCAGGGCGGCACACCCACCCACATCTCGCAGAAGTCGATGAAGATAGCCACCAGCAAGATGGAGTGAGGTCTAAGATGGTGCAGTTGGAGCCCGTGCAACTCCGGCAGCTTCAGCAAAAAGTTGGACACTGGCGGAACCAACCCGACCATGGCGTACACTGTAAAGTAAACAATGTCACCGAAGGACTCTTTCTTTAATGGGAGCTTGCGGTAGCGAATAGCGTTGTTGAAGGAATCACTTGTCCAACCCATCAGCTTCCGGACCCTCAACAACTCATCATCACTCACAACCATGCTAGGGGGAAGTCCAAGTTCCATCGCCGCAAAGTGGAGCAAAAGTGGGAGTGCGGCGGAAAAGATCAAGCGGAGAACTCTATGGCAAGAATAGATTGGTGCGTAAGAGTTCTTCCACCTTGCAGCGCCTCTTCCTTTATTAAGCCTCCGCAACACTTGGATGGTAACTGAATTTGGACTAAAATCACGCTCTACGAAGTTACCTCGTCAATGAAAAGAGGGCCTGGGTCCACTTTGTTAAAAAGTTGCACCAGGTGAACCATTGTCATGATGAGAAGTTGGAAGCCCGAGGGCGACAGCCCGATAGGGCTACAAAGATTATGTTGGGACTGATATGGAAATCGTATTAGGAATCGGCGTCCTTCAATTTTGTAAGATCAGCATGTCATGTATCTCACCTACCAAATCAAGAAGGGCCATGTGTCCAAAGGGGAAGCCTGAAGCAGCAATGTGGGAGAGATAGTGGCCCCATCTCCGGCATCAAAACCTCATAATCTCACCAGAGGTGGGCCCGGGGGCCACTATCGATACCCTGCATACCAGGTATTCCTTCGTACCAGAAGAAGTGTTGGGTTCCGCCTTCCAGTATTGTGGAATTTTGAGGGCAACACGTGTCCCGCAGTGTCGAGCCTGCCTCCCTCCTTAGGGTGGCTCCAGTGCTGCCACATATCCCGCAGTGACGGACCTGCCTCCTATCATAGGGTGGCTCTGCTGCTGACATGTGTCCCGTAGTGCCAGACCTGCTTCCCTTCATAGGTTGGCTTGTAGGATCGAAGAGCACGTGAAAAGCTACCAGAGGGGGGTGAATGGTAGATTTAAAAATCTTACGCAGTGGAAACAATTAAACCCCAAACCCTTCGGCAGAAAAACGATCTGTTAAAGAAATCGTGTGTGAGACTAATATAAATGCGTTTCACCGTGAAAAAGGTGATAGATATCAGAGAGAATCATGTCACGAAGACAACACAAAAAGAATCACTCAAATCCGTCGAGAAAAACTCAAGTTATGATCGAAAGATCAAACAATGATCAATCTGCCCTACCCGAGAAAAAACAGTTCTGGAACGCTACAAAGAAACTTGTGTAGATCACAGACTACAAATCCAATGACCGTGAATTTTGATATATGGTATATAATCAAGTTGTGAAGACAACCCAAAAAGAATCTCGTCAATTGGATCTGTAAAACTCAAGTTATATTAAAACCACCGACAAAAGGTAGTGCTGTCCAGAAACTCGACGAGTAAAACTTGTCTGGAACAAGTCGGACGAACAAGGCACAAAAGTTCCTTCAAACTACGAATTTTATTCAATAAAACACAAGAGGAACAGCCCCAAAATCGTACACCACGAGCTCTGGGCTCCCTTGCTTATATAACCAGCCCTTAGGCCACCCCAATCTCAACTAGGATTCCAATCCTACTCAGATCACGAATCGTAACTTTCCATAACTGCTCAAGATTCTTCTATACACAGATAGAAGCAATCTTAAGACATCCAAACACCTTAGGAACGTATCCCACATTCCTAAACAACTCAAATTCGTGACCCACACGAAATCCTATCATAACCAACTCGATATTTTCCATAACGAGCCATAACCGACTCCGCCGCAGCCAAAGTCATCAACCGGTACGATCTGATCCTTCCAACCAGATCTTTCCTTCCTTATCTCATCTTCGGAACCATGTTGCCACGTGATGCACCGCATGCAGACGTGCGAACATCTTCTTTCGACGTTCAGTATCCTTCATATGCACTGCCCTTGATTCAATCATCCTACGCGACCTCCTGATCAGCTCAACCACAGTTCCTCCCGAACTTGGTTGTTGGAACCTCATATCCTCCCTGAGACTAGTCCAATGGATCCCGTCACCAGCCATGTCTTGAACTCAAGAAACACCTGCACATGAATAAACAACCAATCCATACAAGCCCAAGTCCTCGACTTGACTCAAGTTAGTTCCAAACACAACACCCTACGTGAGAACCTCACATAAGCATGTTGCAAAACCACGGTAACACGATATCATCCATATCAACCAAAAACACACCAAAAACTTAGCAAATGAATACTAAGCAATCTTTCCAAGAATATAAAGCAAGTTCAAAACTTTGCGAATGAAAAGCAGAAGTATTGCGGTCAAGTTCCGGACCATCCCACAGCAAGCCGGAGCTTGACCCGGAGCTTACCAAAACTAGTACAATGAAGCACCTGCCGGAGCTTACCAAAACTAGTAGATCCTAGCACCAGAGCTTACCAAACACTATTCAAAACTAGTCAACCCAAAACCGGAGCTAGACAAAGTACGTCGGAGCTTAGCAAAAGCATGCTGGAGCTATCAAATATATGCCGGAGCTATCAAATACATGCTGGAGCTAAAGAAAAAGCTCACTAGAGCTAACCAAAGCTAGTTGGACCTTACCAAGAAGTCGGACCTAGTATCTAACGTAACCGGAGCTACCCAAACCAAGCTGGACCTACCGTCGGACCTTGCTGTAGCTCAAAGCTAGAGTCGGACCTTGATAAAAAGGTGTTTTGGTGATATTCAAAACTTTTATCATCAAAGTCAAGTGTATTCACTACAAGCCAATGTATTCAGCACACATAGGTCTTACAATCTCCACCTTGATGAATGCATTGGCAACACCATTTAAAATCCGAACATTGGCTTATTCACATAAAAGTTTTGAAAACAATTTCTCCCCCTTTGTAAATCAAAAGTTTTCCCATATTATTTCTCCCCCTTTATTATCTCTCCTTATGCACATATTCTCTTTCTCTTCATGCTTATTTCTCCCCCTTTGACAATGTATTCAGCAAGTCATGAGCATATAAACAATTTATCTCTCCAACTTTAGTTGTTATGAGCATATTATGACATATACATATAAAGAAAGCTCATCCAAGTCATACTAACAAGTACCTTACATTATCACATCAATGAAATACATAAAGTAGTGTAAGCCATGCTAGAGATAAAATGTAATTTTCAATTTAATCAAGTGTGATTTTCAATTTTAGCGGGTCATGATCTCACAAACTCAACTATTTCAAAACCTGAAAGCATGACACTTATTGCTGCATTTTATTATTTTTCAAAGCATAAATTTAGATCATATGATATTTGCAAGAGATTATATGTGCATCTGCCTTATTCTAACCAACCAAGCCAAGCCTATGTCATTTGACAATCAGAAGCTTAAGGACATGGTTTTAGTCATACACAACTTCTTCCAACTTCATACCTAAGTGCAATGACAAGCCATCTCAAAAGAAGAAGTGTGATGCATGCATATTCTCTTGATCTTTTCTCAATTTATATTTGTTCACAAAAACTCAACATGTGAGTTGATTACTTGATTAATTCTTTATGATTAAAAGCACTTGTGAACATGTAACAAGTTCAAAACAGCAAGAAAGTTCGACCATGACCAGTTTTAGTGTAAGTAATTATTCCAAGTTCTAGACATGGCAAAAACTACAAAATGTATAACACGAGTAATGTAGTAATAACTTTCAGCATGTAAAAGGAATCACAAAGTCATATATGAATGAAATACTATGCTCATATTATTTTAATTTCAGATTCACACATAGACTTCCTAAGTTTCAAAAACTCCCCCTCAATTTAAGCCATGAGGATGCATAACCCCTATTTCACTACGAATGTAACAAAAATGAGTGAAATCTAAAGGTTTGGTAAAAATGTCAGCCAATTGTTGTTCGGTATCTACATGGTGAAGCACAATGTTTCCTTTTTCAACATTATCTCGGAGAAAGTGATACCTAATGTCAATGTGCTTAGTTCTATAATGTTGCACGGGGTTTTTCGCAATGCAAATGGCACTAGTGTTATCACAAAATAGTGGAACACTCTCTAGATCAACCCCATAGTCCTTAAGTGTTTGAACAATCCAAAGAATTTGTGAGCAAGCACTAGCAGCAGCTATATATTCAGATTCAGCTGTGGATTGTGCAACTGAATTTTGTTTTCTAGAGGACCAAGCAACAAGAGAATTACCAAGAAAATGACAAGCACCAGAAGTACTTTTCCTATCAATCCTACAACCCCCAAAATCAGCATCCGAAAAAGCTTTCAAAGTAACGATTGAGGAAGAAGGAAGAAAAATGCCAAATTCTTGTGTTCCATGTAAGTACCTGAGAATCCTTTTGACGGCTTGACGATGTGAAACACGTGGGGAAGCTTGAAACCGTGCACAAAGACATACACTGAATTGTATGTCCGGTCTTGATGCCGTGAGGTACAAAAGTGATCCAATCATGCTTCTATATTCTTTTTGATTCACGGAGTCACCATCTTCATCAAGTTCAAGTGTTGTTTCTGTTCCCATTGGTGTCCGAAGAGGCTTGATTTTGTCCATGTTGAAGTGCCTTAGGAGGTCTTTGGTATACTTCGTTTGATGCACAAAGGTACCCTCCTTGGTTTGCTTGATTTGCAGCCCCAAAAAGTAAGTGAGTTCACCCATCATACTCATTTCAAATTTGGAACTCATCATTGCTGAAAACTTGGACACAAGATCATGAGAAGCACAACCAAAGATAATATCATCCACATACACTTGAACGAACAATGAGTCATGGTAAGCACAAAAAGAGTTTTATCAACCTTGCCCATGGTAAACCCCTTTTCAAGTAAGAATGTTTTTAACCTATCATACCATGCTCTAGGGGCTTGTTTGGGACCGTATAAGGCTTTGGACGGTTTGTAAATATGATTAGGACAAACTGGATTTTCAAAACCCGGTGGTTGTTTGACATAAACCTCCTCATCTATGTAGCCATTAAGAAAAGCACTTTTAACATCCATTTGATATAGCTTAAAACCTTTACATGCTGCAAAAGCTAACAAAATTCTTATGGCTTCTAATCTAGCGACAGGAGCAAAAGTTTCATCAAAATATGTACCTTCAACTTGAGTGAAACCTTGAGCAACCAACCTAGCCTTATTCCTAACCACAACCCCATCCTCACTTTGTTTATTTTTAAATACCCATTTAGTTCCAATTAAAGTGTGACCTTGAGGTGGAGGTACAAGTTTCCAAACATTATTTCTTTCAAAATTTTCTAACTCTTCTTGCATGGCAATAATCCAAGATTCATTAGTGAGTGCGTGTGATATATCTTTGGGTTCAAAAGAAGCAACAAAAGCAGAATGAGCATGAGAGTTTGGATCGCAAAACCTGGACCGTGTGACTCGTTCGTGCAAGCTTCCAATCATCTATTGTGGGGGATGATCTTTGTAAAAACGTAGGGGAACAAATGTCTCACAAGCTTCTTCTTCATTAGTTTCATCGTAGATTGATGAGCTTGTGACTTGTGGACAATCAGGGCCGGCATAGGTGATAGCCGAAGCTTGTTCAATGTCCGGAGCTGGACACGTGTCAACTTCGAAACTACCAAGCAGTATCATCGGCTCTTCTTCATCTTCGAAAATACCCTCCCCCTGAGGATACGGATCTGGTCCTGCAACACTGGAGCTAGTACCTGGGCTAGCTTCATCGAAAGACACTTCACAAGTCTCCACAATTTTGTTAGTGTCAAGTAAAAGCACACGGTAGCCTCTAGTCTGAGATGGATAACCAAGAAACATGCCATCAATGGATCGAGGTTCAAATTTTTCAAGATTACCATGTTTCTTAACAAAGAATTTGCAACCAAAGACCCGAAAGTGTGTAACACTAGGCCTATGTCCAAACCGAAGCTCATATGGTGTTTTACCTAGCTTAGCACGCAAGAAAACACGATTTGAGACATAACAAGCGGTTGCTAACGCATCAGCCCAAAATTTCCTAGGAGTTTGATATTCATCAAGCATAGTCCTAGCCATCTCAACTAAGGTTTTGTTCTTTCTTTCTACAACACCGTTTTGTTGAGGTACATATGGTGAAGAAAGTTGATGATCTATTCCATTTTCAGCATAAAAGTGATCAAAAGATTGATTTTTAAATTCAGTTCCGTTATCACTTCTAGTTGCCTTTAAAGATCCTGGGTGATCAATTGATAATCTAAGAAATAAAGTCCTAAAGTGACTAAAAGCTTCATTCTTAGATGCCATAAAGTAAACCCAAGAGTATCTAGAATAATCATCAACAATAACAAGAACATACCATTTACCTCCAAAGGATTGAACACGTGAAGGTCCTACGGTGTCAAGATGCAAAAGTTGACATGGTTCAGTTGTCATGATCATTGTGAGAGGAGTATGTGAACCTGCAACCATCTTAGCATGTCTACAAGAAGAGCACACAATTTCTTTGTCCCCTTTAAGCTTAGGCAGCCCACGTATGCGATTAAGAGCACTAACACGCGTTAGGTGATCAAAACCTACGTGACCAAGTCTACGATGCCAAAAATATAAGTTCCTTGAATCATTAGCAACTAGACACCTATGCTTAGAGGAAGACATATCAAAATCAGCTTTAAAAACTCTTCCAAACCGAGACATGTTAAAAATAAGCTCACTATTTGAACCTACAACTTTGCAGCAGTTTTTATTGAAAATAATTTCTAGATTTTCATCTAGCAATTGTGCAACAGAAAGCAAGTTGTGTTTCAAATTTTTGACAAGTGCCACATCCTTCAAAGTGTAGTGATCATTTACTCTAACCGAACCCTTAGCAATTATAGGAGTTGAAGAATTATCGACAAAAGTAACATTCTCTACACGTGACACAAAAGAGAGGGAGGAGAGCCAATTTTTGTTACCAGTCATGTGGCGTGAGCAACCTGAATCCACAATCCAAATGTTCTCCTTCCTCAAACGTGTAACCTACATAGAAGCACAATACGTCGATGACTCAATACTGGGGTTAGTCAAAAGGCATTTAGGTATCCAGTACTGAGTCACATGACGTGCAGTAGGAAAAACACGCGAAAGCTGAGATAAGACAGCAGGTATATGAGTCGAAGTTTGAGGTTTTCTATTCTTAACTCTTTTAGCACAAAAACCAGTAGCTCCGGAGGTAAAAGCAGCAGTTCCAAAAGACAAGTCTGAAGCTCCAGAAGCAAAAGCTGAAGTTCCGAAGGAAACAACAGAAGGTCCGGGAGCTCTCGAAGCTATCGGAACTATCGGAGCTGCTTTTGCGGATTTCTTACCAGAAGGTCCGAAAGCTACCTTTTCAAATTTCTGACTCACTAAAGCAGGTTGTACATTCGGTTTAATGTGTGCAGCAAATTTTGCATGAAAGTTATGAGATCTAGCAACCATTCTTTCCCTTTTCTGTTGTTTAGCTAGTCTATAACAAAAATCTATGACATGACCATCTCTACCACAGAAGGTACAATGAAATTTAACTTTGTGTTCATGTCTAGATGAGCAAGCAATATTTTTATTTGAAACCGAATGAGACAACACTCCTGCAGATTTGAAAACCACTCCTTTTTGTTTAGGAACTGTTTGAATCAAACCACTTCCTAATGACTTTACAATTTTAGGTGGATGTGCCTTAGCATGAGCATGAGAATCAAAACCTAAACCAGTTTTATTATTGCAAGACTTGGAAGAATTCAGCAGTAAGTTTAGGTTCTTATTCCCATTACAGAACCGATCTAATGTCCTATGCATGTCATCAAGTTTGTTGGACAGATCAAGGCAATTTTCACATGAATTTTTTTCCTTTTAGTTTGCAATTGGAACAAAATTTAACTTCATGAGAATGTAGAGCATTGTTCAATATAGAAATTTCATTCATAGCATCCTGTAGTTTCTTATCAAGATTGTCACAAGTAGAACAATGCAAATCAATTGTAGAACAGCTAGCATCTTTTAAATTTTTATCATTAAGTGCAGCAAGCTCTCTGTTCTTTTCAATTTCTTCATCAAGTCTATCTAGAGTGGAGGAGTGTGCACTTCTTAATGTGGACAATTGTTCATAGATTAAGTCACATGAGGGACATGCATCATCACTAGGAATCAAAGTTTTTAAACGGATAATTTCAGATTCTAGTGATTCAATTTTAGCAGCATTATCCCTAAGCTTTTTGTCCTTTTTCTTGACAATAATAGTTGCACGAGAAATAGCATCACACATTTCATTGCAGGTAGAACATACCTCATCATCTTCACTGTTGTGTTCTGCATCCTCCTGACTTGATCTTGATCTTGTTTTGCCCGCCATGAAGCATAAGTTGGCCAGATCGTCATCATCTTCATCACATTCAAAGTCTACATCACTTGAACTAAGTTCTTGAAGTGCAGTGATGAAGCTGTTAATCATCTTGCATCCCATGATGCCTTTCTTCTTCTTGTTGGAATTTCCAGAGGAGGTCCGGACCTTGCTTTGTTTTTCTTCCCGGGTGGTCGGACCTGAAAGGTTAGGGCATTCTGTATGAAAGTGTCTTGTTTTACCACATTCAAAACAGCGTTGAGGTCCGAAGCTTCCTCTACTTCTATTTCTCACATTTTGCAATGCTTTTGAGAATCTAGTAGAGATGAGTGCCAACTCCTCTTCTGGAAATTCTTTGATCTGCTCCAGGGTTAGTGAGGACAAAAAAGCAAGAGTATTGCAACATGATGATTGGCCGGAGCTAGACATATCACGTTGTGAGACAAATGCAATAGACTTGTTTGGGTTCTTACGTGCTAGGATGTCAATTTCATGAGTTTTTAGTTTAGAATAATGTACATCTAATGTAAGGGAACTCATGACAGTTGATTCACGAATATATGTTACTTTCATCTCCCAAATTGACATGTCTAATGCACTAAGAAGTTGCCTAGCATTCTCAGCATCAGAAAAATTTACATTGACACTACGTAAGTTGCTGAGAATTTTATTGAAACGAACAAAGAGGTGATCGATAGACTCACCTGGTTGCATCTCAAAACGCATATATTCCTTTTTGAACATATCTTGTTTTACCTCCTTGATTGTGTTGGAGCCTTCATGATAATCACAGAGAGCTCTCCAAACATCGTATGCTAATCGGAGGTGCGCGACACGATCAAAGTCGCTTTGAGTGAGTCCTTGGATGATCAAGTTTCGGGCTTTGTTGTTGTTGTCGACGTCCCGTAGGTTTGTGGTCGTGACTTGATCATTAGGTGGCACTTCATAAGGCTTATACACCTTCTCCCATATTGCAAAGCCTTGTGCCTGGATGAAAGCCTCCATGCGTGCCTTCCAAACCTGGAAATCAATACCAGCAAACACACAAGGTTTGGCAGAGTACTTCTCCATGATGATTAGTCAAAAACACGCGCAAATCACAAAGATTAGAGCACTGTGGCTCTGATACAAATTGTAGGATCGAAGAGCACGTGAAAAGCTATCAGAGGGGGTGATGAATGGTAGATTTAAAAATCTTACGCAGTTGAAACAATTAAACCCCAAACCCTTCGGCAGAAAAACGATCTGTTAAAGAAATCGTGTGTGAGACTAATATAAATATGTTTCACCGTGAAAAAGGTGATATATATCACAGAGAATCAAGTCACGAAGACAACACAAAAAGAATCACTCAAATCCGTCGAGAAAAACTCAAGTTATGATCGAAAGATCAAACAATGATCAATCTGCCCTACCCGAGAAAAAACAGTTCTGGAACGCTGCAAAGAAACTCGTGTAGATCATACAAATCCAATGACCGTGAAATTTTGATATATGATATATAATCAAGTTGTGAAGACAACCCAAAAAGAATCTCGTCAATTGGATCTGTAAAACTCGAGTTATGATAAAACCACCGATAAAAGGTAGTGCTGTCCAGAAACTCGACGAGTAAAACTTGTCTGGAACAAGTCGGACGAACAAGGCACAAAAGTTCTTTCAAACTACGAATTTTATTCAATAGAACACAAGAGGAACAGCCCCAAAATCGTACACCACGAGCGGGCTCCTTGCTTATATAACCAGCCCTTAGGCCACTCCAATCTCAACTAGGATTCCAATCCTACTCAGATCACGAATCGTAACTTTCCATAACTGCTCAAGATTCTTCTATACGCAGATAGAAGCAATCTTAAGACTTCCAAACACCTTAGGAAAGTATCCCACATTCCTAAACAACTCAAATTCGTGACCCAGACAAAATCCTATCATAACCAACTCGATATTTTCCATAACGAGCCATAACCGACTCCGCCGCAGCCAAAGTCATCAACCGGTACGATCCGATCCTTCCAATCAGATCTTTCCTTCCTTATCCCATCTTCGGAACCATATTGCCACGTCATGCACCGCATGCAGACGTGCGAACACCTTCCTTCGACGTTCAGTATCCTTCATATGCACTGCCCTTGATTCAACCATCCTGCGCGACCTCCTGATCAGCTCAACCACAGTTCCTCCCGAACTTGGTTGTTGGAACCTCATATCCTTCCTGAGACTAGTCCAATGGATCCCGTCACCAGCCATGTCTTGAACTCAAGAAACACCTGCACATGAATAAACAACCAATCCATACAAGCCCAAGTCCTGGACTTGACTCAAGTTAGTTCCGAACACAACACCCTACGTGAGAACCTCACATAAGCATGTTGCAAAACCACGGTAACACGATATCATCCATATCAACCAAAACACACCAAAAACTTAGCAAATGAATACTAAGCAATCTTTCCAAGAATATAAAGCAAGTTCAAAACTTTGCGAATGAAAAGCAGAAGTATTGCGGTCAAGTTCCGGACCATCCCACAGCAAGCCGGAGCTTGACCCGGAGCTTACCAAAACTAGTACAATGAAGCACCTGCCGGAGCTTACCAAAACTAGTAGATCCTAGCACCGGAGCTTACCAAACACTATTTAAAACTAGTCAACCCAAAACCGGAGCTAGACAAAGTACGTCGGAGCTTAGCAAAAGCATGCCGGAGCTATCAAATATATGCCGGAGCTATCAAATACATGCCGGAGCTAATGAAAAAGCTCACTGGAGCTAACCAAAGCTAGTTGGACCTTACCAAGAAGTCGGACCTAGCATCTAACGTAACCGGAGCTACCCAAACCAAGCCGGACCTACCGTCGGACCTTGATGTAGCTCAGAGCTAGAGTCGGACCTTGATAAAAAGGTGTTTTGGTGATATTCAAAACTTTTATCATCAAAGTCAAGTGTATTCACTACAAGCCAATGTATTCAGCACACATAGGTCTTACATGGCTCCAGTGCTGCGACGTGTCCTGGGGCACCGGACCTGCCCCCCAACAGGGGAAGCTCCAGTGCTGCCACGTGTCCAGTAAATCCAGACTTGCCTCCTCGCAAAGGGAAGCTCCGGGGCTACCACGTGTCACATGCCCGGACCTATGTCTACAACGGGAAGACAGCGGAACTCCAATGGCGCGGACATTCAAGGGCTATCAATCGGCCATTACAAGACTTGGCTAACGTGACAAATGCTATATTAATGACGCATGATCAGAACGCTATCAAGACCGGTAACACTTTTATTATGGCACGTTCTCACACTATTAACCGCCCTTAACACCCATATATCGTGTATAGGGAGGTTATTACAGCCGGGGCCACCTATCGGGCCATGGCACATACTGTAAGAGTCAGCCATTGGCTTAAAAGGGTTGTGCTGGATAGTAGAAGCTAAGCCAAGCACAGGCATGTAAACGCCCTAAATTCAAAGTGCAATGTTCAGATAGGAGAATTTAAAGTTTGAATGGGAAAACTAAATCAAAATGGCAATTGAAAATAAAACCAATTGAAGCTTCATTAAAAGGAATTCAAAAATTCAGACTTACTCTTGTTCAAAATGTGCTAACATAAAAATCTGAGTTCACCATTAGTTTCCAAATAGCACCACTGTAAGTTTTCATAAAATTTGGAGCACATTTTCTATTTAATTCAATGGTTATATTGAATTCCATTCAAATTTTAATTTGAATTTCACAGAAACTTCTCCAAATCTGAAATCCAATTCCAGAATCTGAATCTACACATTTGATTTGGCCTCTCCACAAAAATATGGAATTTTTGGACAAACCTAGGTGGGTGAATTAAATGGAGCAGAGAAGGGATGAGGATGGGAGCTGTGGGACCCACTGGTCAGCCTCTCTAATTCGTTGAACCGACGCTGGACTCTGTCTTCCCGCCGGTCCATGCCACCACCGTGCGCCAGCCCGACACCCGGCCATGCAAGCAGCTCGGTGGCACCCAGAGTGGGATTTATACTCCTCTCACCGTGTACCATCGTCCATACTCATCCCCCACACCGCCATCGCTCCTCTGCTCGCCGCAAAAACAGAGCACCGGCGCCTCCCTTGCCTCCCTGGTGAGCACCTTGGTCCTGCCTCCATTCTCTTCGATGCAAACAGCAAAGATAGCGCCAAGGCTATGCTCTATCATCTCCACCACTTAGCTCGTCTTTTTGCTCACTGTTATACCGGTATTTTGAAGTTCCGCGGATGTCGTCGTTGTGCCACCGTTGGACTTTCTCTGCGTCAATGTGGAGCGAGGTTCTAGGCCGTTTCACGCTTCACCATAAACTACAAAAGGGTGCACCTGCACCCATGTTAGATGACAGTGAAAACCTTTCATCCTTTCGTCCTTTATTGACTTTGTATTTCCATTTTCCCCGACAGCATGACCTTAACCTTGAAGCTAGGTTACCACTTTAATTCCATTTGTACACGAAACTATTCTCTAATAAAGTTGGCAAGTAGCTTGCTAACCTCCTTGTGAATCCTCTCGAACAAACAGCAAGGAAAATCGTCGACGGTTGGCGGAATCTTCGAGTTTTCCCCGCCGCCATGGAAAATCCCATCGGTCCTCCGTTGAAACCAAGTTTGCCGACTATTTCATCCCTGTTCCACCTCATATTAGTCCCTCTCATGATCTCAGGAGCCTCCCCGACCTTTTCCCGATGCATTTGCGCCATCCCTGAGCAATCCCGACATACCCGAAACCCTAACTGCCGCTGCCGCCGTCGCACACGAATTATCGGCCATCCCCTGTGTTTGGCGATCGTGCCATCATGCTCAGCACCTTGGAAGATGGTTAGGTGGCAAGGTTAAATAGGGATGGTGCGGGGAAGCTTAGCCAGCGAGTTCGCTGGCGCAGCGCCGCCGCGGCCGAACCCTGCGTCGTGAGGTAGGAGATGACGCGCGGGTCCCACATGTCAGCTGCTGTTTAAACACCCTCGGGATCGGCTATGGCTGTTTGATCCGGTGCGGAAAGGCAGGTTAACCCCGTGGCCCTCGGTGCGGCCCAGATCTGATTGGCCCGTTTAAATGAAGTGGGGCCGGGCTGGATTATTTGAACATTTTCATTGGAAATTAATTCCAAAATTTGAACCAACTTCTAAATTCAATTTCTCCTAGCATACTTACTCAAATAATTCCCAATAAATTCTAGTAGACTCATTTTGATCCGAACTGTACAGTGGCGCAATTTGTTGGACATGAAACTCCAAGAATTTTCATAATTAATTCCCTTGATATAACTGCTTGGGAAATTAATTACTCCTGTTATGTTAATTGGAAAATTCCCAATTTCGGTCAGAACCCTAGTAAAAGTACACTTGATATCCAGTAAAAACTTCAACTTCATTGGACTTCATTTACTAGACCAAACAGGTGTTCAAATCACCAATGTCCATTGAAAAATGGAAAATGTACAGAAACATTTTCAACTTTTTCCCAAACTTGTAAAATCAATATCTCCCTGTAGGAAACTCAGAAAAATGTGAAATAAATTTTCCTAGAACCAGTAAAAACTCCTATACCATGATCATACACTGTTAGCTATATTAATGCTACATATTTATTACCAAAATTCAGAGAATCCTTTTACTTGTTAGAATTTTAGAGACAACAAGCTTCCTTCAACATCTCCAATTTTTTGTCCAGATCTTCCTCATAGAACCTAGAATCCACTGTAGAAATCCCAAATCCAATTAAAATCATTAATAACAATTACTATATTTAGAAGTTGATTTGTATAGTTCTATGTCACTTATATGCTTTCATATTATGCAACTCATTTAGTGACCGAGATCGAGGAGGACCCGGAACCCTTGGAGAGTATACTTCCAGAAGATAACTGTCCCTCTGATTCACAGCCAGGCAAGTCCTGATTTGCATTTAAGTGCTATTTCAAAGTTTATATTTGTATCACTTATGTCTAGGATGAACTTTGTGCATTAGGGCTAAGGTGATTGAAACTCCACTTGCATGACCCACAAATCCCATGGAGTATTGGGTAAGTCTACAGCTTTACGAGTAGAAAATGCCATGCTTAAGTTTTTAGGAATACGGTAGAAGTCGAGTAGTTGGAATCTACTCGCGAGATAGGATTTTGTCACACAGGAAAGATTTGATCGAAGAATGGTATATGAATATGAAATTGAGACCGAGCACCGGGTAGGATACAGCGATACGTGGTCCCACGTGTGTAGCCCTGCTTGTGTCGATTGAGGACCGATCTGTGTGCGGCACTGTTGGACAAGTTTGAACTGTACCGGATGCATACTGAGCATATGGAACCCAGAAAACCGATGTAACTCGATAACTTGGATGTCAAGGCATAGCCCACTGTCGATAGGGGTGGCTTGAGGGCAGCAAGGTGTAAATCGGGCGGCGGGAAAAGTCACGCTCTGTGCGGGGACTTTGGGCCCGTGATGGTGGGACCGCTTCGGCGTTTGAGTTTCTAGTGAAAGGCTGCTGCATATGACGTGGTAAGGAGAACGACACGCTCCTTAGGCATGGGTGTACGTGACGTGTTATCCGGGTGTCTACTGATTGCAATCACCGTCCCTTGCGGTTATTTGAGTACCGCTTGTTCAATGCACTATGACGTAGTAAATACTAAAGAAGCCAGGAGAATATGATGTATTGAATTATAATTGTTTTGAAACTTTGATTGTTGTCAAATATGATCACTAAAGTTACTTTTATTGAACTTGTAAGCTGCTGTTAATAACTTGAAAATTAAGGATCAACATGTAGGCGAGTCATTTACTACAATATCTATGCCTATGTTAAGTATCCCTGCATGTAGAGTTCCATGTTTAGGTGAGACGGTTAAGTCTTGTTGAGCCTTCGTGCTCATAGTTTCTATATTAAGTTGTTTGCAGGTGAGACGTATGAGGAAGGGCCCGAAGATGAGGTGATGCCCCCGTCGGAGTATACCGCCGAGTGGGAGCACTGCACACCGCCGTAAATTGTTGTGTGCTGCTAGTGTGTAGCGTCCCCGAGCTGCATGGCTACACTTTTGCATAGCTAGGCTGAGAGTTTAACTATGAGTATTATCTTCTGCTATATATTAAGTATTGTAAAATACTTCTATTGTTTATATAAATAAAACTTTGTATTTTGTCATATTCTTTTTGTGTGTGCCGTTGGGTGCCGCATCGCACAACACCCTCTGCGATTCATGGAATGTGCAGACGCAGTCCCCACAAGGCAACTGATTCCAGACTAAGCTCAGGCTTATACAACTAATACAAACAACACCCCAGTGAGTAGGGTATTACGCTCAGGTGGCACGAACCACATAAAATCCTCTTTATTCAACCTTGTTTTTGATCTTGATTAGCGCCCCGCCTAAATATGAACCTCTGCAGACTACTTATTAGTAGTACCGAAGAAGTGTCTTAGTGTACACTTCGACTGATACGGTTCTCCTGCTCGCAATGCATGTACCTTGTGGGTAATGGACTGCACACGGGCGAAAACTGGCGCAATGAAGACATCACCCACGGCGTTCGAACCCTAGGAGACTCGCTGAGGGACAAGACTATCGAGTATGGCACTCGACCCCTCTAAAACATAGGTGGCTCGTGGAAGGGGCAAGACACGACCCAACTATTTTCCGTAATTCTCATCCCTACAGGCGTTAACAACTCGAGGATGAGGCACAATACAATCTGACTCCTATAAGTGACATCGACCCCTCCGTCCCCCGATCAGGGGTGGCACGTGACTGAGGAACAGAATAGCATCGTAACCGAACGCGACATAGCTCCATCAAGCCAAGAAGGATAGCCGAGTCACACCTCACACACGGCTTGAGTAAGCTCAAGGCTCAAAGGTCGTCCTCCCCCTGGGATTTAAGACAGCCCGGAGGAAATCAGAGCATGAAGCGAACGATCATGAGGTGTCTTACATTGGACCTTACAGGAGGTAGCGGATAACTTTGTCACCTCCGACACTCCGCATCTGAGTCCTCAGTTGGGAATTTAGCAGTAACTCCATGGAGGGTCAGCTTTGTGACGCCCGAACCCCCGAAAAATTCGGGATCCGCGTGAATACTCCAAATGGGATCCTATGAAATGCGGGCACAAGACCCGACCTCCAATGCCCGTCGAAACCCGACGTTGGGTTCCATTCGCCCTTAAAGATGGGAGTGATTGGGTTTCACTCGGGTTCACCCTACAAATAGCTCAAGCAAGCTCGGGAGTTAGGCCATCAAGCCAAGCATCTCGGGCCTTCCCATCGCCACTAGAGAGCTCCTCTCACACAAAGTGTTTGCCTGATGCCCACAACATCGAGATCGGTGTGCATCAGCCTCCGACAGAGACTCAGAGGCTACTGACGAAGTTTGGATATCTGGGTGTCCTGAGTCCGCAATTGGACTGGTCAAGTACGGTTCGACTGGGATAAGCGAGTCCAGGTCTTACCGACGGGACCACACTATCCCATCAGCCCGAGCGGCTGAGGGAGCGAACTCCCAGATCCCTGCCTAGTAGGGTTCCGCCTTCATTTAGTCGAGCCCTAACCCTGGGGGCCATATCGTGATCTTCAGGTCTCCGCATGGAAGACCACACCGATGCTGCTGCCAACTTAGTGCGCATCCTGTCCTGTCTCGCCGTGGACAACACGCCAGCCTGGACACTGAGGCGCTGACAAGAGACGTGACGCGATAGGACGAGGCAGACGCGGCGCTGGTAGGCGTGGCAGTTCAACCATGCTCTGAGGAACGAGTGGATAGGGACGAACATGTAAGAACGGCCTCCCATATGAGGAAGACATGTTTAGGATAAGACGTAGATGGTCTGCTCCCACCTATAAAGGGGGGGGGGGGGGCAAAGCTACTTGAAAAAGGGAGATGAAAGAACAACAGAAAAGAACGAACCCGAAGGATTCCTTCCCCTCCGCTAGGGCACTAGGACATCTCCTCATGCATGTACTCTTCCGCCATTGATAATAAGAAGAAGAGATCTCCGAACTGGACATAGGGCACCTTGCCAGAACACGTATACATCCCTTGTCTCAGTTGCTATGCCACCTCAAGGCAGAACGCGCGGTGCATACGGTACTCGTCGGCAATCTAATCGCCGACACAATCCGAGCACTAGACCATCACCTATGTGCCTCAAAAAATATCCGTAACCACCTGGTCTAAACGTCAGCATATAGACAATACCATATCCAGAGATGTAATCTTCTGAAGAACAATACATATGCGGAGTCAATGTGTAATCATAAAAATAATCTGCAACCAAAAAACCATGCATTCTCATTCATATACAATATTAATACTCTAATACCAAATTACCCATCAATGATTACTCTACTCCCCATTTCTGTTTTCACACCGAGGAGCCTTCATCAGACAAGAGCCATCGGTGCCGAAAATACATAGCTGATCTCCATCAATGATTACCCTATTCCCCATCTCTGTCATTTGGCCAAGACTAATAATGTTGGTTTTAGTTTGGTATGTAGTACAGCTCTGAAAGAATCTTGTGAACTTCTTGATGACCTTGAAACACCACTGTCCCCATGCCAGAAATCTCGACAGAGGAACCATCTCCAAATCTTACTTTCCCTTTTACTGGTTCATCCAGTTATGAGAGCAATGACCTAGATCCAGTCATGCGATTGCTTGCTCCTGAGTCTAAGTGTCACATGCTGACAGTGCCTCCCTCTGATGGTGCACCATCAGTTTCTTCAATGACTGAAGAATTTAGACAAGTTTTAGGCAAAAGCAGAGCAGGCTGGTCTGACTCCACCTTGATCATGTGAGCTTCTTCTCTCTTCTCACACCGAGGCTTCCTACATTCTTTGGTCCAATGACCCCATATACCACAATTGTGGCATTTTTCCCTTCATTGAGGAGCACCTTCATTTGTGGACTTAGGAGCAGAATCACGATTCTCTGAGCATGTTCCCCCCTTGTTCTTTGAAGGTGGTCTCGACGCAGACTTGTTGCCACTTGATGATGACTCATGTGCCAGCCGGTGCTTGTATTTGGCTAGCCACTCTTCCTCAACCATCAGGAGATGACCACCTTTGTCATTAGTGTCACTGAAGCCAAGTCGATCTTCAGCAGAGTTAGCCTGCCAACCTGCTCTTTGCAGACATCTCTTTGAGGTCAAGTAGGGTTTCAATGGAAAGAGCAATCTAAGAATACCGCGCAGGGACCAATCGAAGAAACTTCTTGATAACACAAGCATAATCAATAGATTCACCAAGAGTTTGCAGGCTAGCTGCTATACCTGTAATTCTCATGGTGAATTCATCGACAGCTCCTCCTTCTCTAAATTCAATAATCTCGAATTCCTTCAATAGCTGCTGCGCATTTGCTTCTCGTACTCGATCATCGCTGATCCGCATGCTTCAGACTGCTTCCCAAGCCATCTTTACCGTCAGCTTCTCTGTGAGCGCCATGTGCATGTCACATGGTACTCCTTGCAGAATGGCAGCCAAGGACAATCTGTCATCTCAGCGCGGGACATCGTCAAATACAACGGCATCCCACCATTCCTGTGCTTCAAGGTTTACTTGCATCACGAGCACCCACAGATTATATTTGGTACGCGTGAGCATGGGACATGCAAGAGAGCTTGTGGTCTCCTTCACCACCCGTTCAATGCCAAACATATTAGTGATGCCATCACTGTTGCTGCCAATCTTCTTGGGAGACTCTGCCTTCCCGTCGGCCATCTTCCTCTGCTCCAGAAGCTTGAACCAAGCTCTGATGCCACATGGTGCAACTCAACACGCGCTGCAGGCAACTCTGGCTCACGATCACCAGGTTCCCGCCACAATGAAGAACAGAGGAGATGTGGACTGAATATTTTGGGTTATGAATGCAAAGTGGTGATGTGTTTCTTATTGACTCGTGTAGCTTATATAGAGGTTTATAGACTCTCCCACAACGCTTACACGCAGTCTATGATGCGAACTTTCCGCCACACAAACACGATCGGGGAATGGGTCCTCGTCGTGGTTACTTGCGGTGTACAAACTGGACACTATGCATGCTTAACTAAATGACTTAACTGAATGTACCGAGTCTTCTTCAGCCTGAATGCCTACGTGCATTATGACTTTAATGCAACTAGTGAACGTTGTGACAAGATTAACACAACATGTACGAGGTTGCCTTTGAGGGGGTGGACGATGTTGAACTGCACGCCGGCAAAGGGCGCAACGGAGAAGTGGACGAGGAGGCCGACGTCATTGGCGATAAGGACGTAGGGGTACCTGTCGGGGTACTCGGGGTTGGGATGCGCGCTTGGGTTCGCGGTGATAATGGTGAACTGTGGGGGCACGGCAGGAAGGTAGGAGAAGTCGCTGTCAGCGGCGATGGGCTCCGCCTTTGCGTCCTCGCGACTGGGGCGACGTGAAGCACGTGGCAGAGGAGCATCCACTGCACCGCCATTGGTTGGGCTTGGTTGCTACGCTCCCGCAGTGAGAAGGAGGTTTCTGGTTGATGTGGATGTGTGAGTTGGTGGTGGTCTACTGGCCTTGCCAATTTGGGGATTAGGTTTTGGGGAAGGGGTGGTAGGGAAGAATGAGAATTTTTTAATTTTAACATATTTTTTAATCATTTAATATTAATAGCCCGGGATTTTTTCCCAAAATAACCACCTAATTGTCCACGCTGTGATGACTTGCTGACGTGGTAGCCACCTCACTGTGTTGTTGAATTCGCTAAAAATAATCTACTGTTTGCGACTCGAACTCACCACCTCATGAATCAGATCATACACTCTACCATCTGAATTAGACAAATTATTTGTCCATGTTCCTAATTTTATTTTATTTAGCATAGACGTGGAGTTTAAAATCTAGACTCCAAACATATAAATTTGAATTTGATATTTCAACAAATTTGGAGACTTAACTTTGAATTACCAAATTTTTTCCAACTAAAAAATTTCAAATTCTCAAAATGAACTTTTAAACTCGACATTTTGAATTTAATTGCAAACTTTAATTTTTAAATTCCAAACCTCAATTCAAACTTTAAATTAAATTTCAAGCTTTCAAGTTCGAATTTTGAAATTTGAAATGAAATATAAATATAAATTTAAATTTGAAGTTCAATTTCATATTTCAAAATAAAGTTTAAGATTGAAATTTTCATATTTCAAATTTTCAAAAAATTCATATAAGGAAATCTTAAATTCGAACTTTATTTTGAAATATGAAATTGAATTTCCAATTTATGATTTTAATTTAAATCTCTTTTTAATTTCATACTTCAAAACTCTAATTTGAATGTTTGTAATTCAATTTAAAGTTTGAATTTAAATTTGGTATTTAAAAATTAAAGTTTGCAATTAAATTCAAAATACCGAGTTTAAAAGTTCTTTTTTTAATTCAAATTTTTTTTACTTAGAAGAAATATGGTACTTCAAAATCAATTTTCAAAATTGTTGAAATCTCAAATTCAAATTTATATGTTCGGAGTCTAGATTTCAAACTCCACGTCTATGTTAAATAAAATAAAATTAGCAACATAGACAAATGACTTGTCTAGTTAAGTTGCTAGAGTGTGTGAATCTGATTAATAAGGTTGTTAGTTCGAGCCCCAACTAGTGCATTAAGTCGTCCGCAGCTTGGACGGCAGGTGCTAATGTAGCATACCACGTTAGCAAATTGTCCACAACGTGGACGGTTAATTGGCTATTTTGGCAAAAGAAATTACGTGGGCTATTAATATTAAATGATTAAAAAATAATGTCATAATGAGAAAAAAATCGATAGAATGATTATTATATCCAGACACGATGGTACTATCTTGCCGAGGAATATCCTGGGCTATTAGTTAGCGGATTGGCCATGGCCATCCCAAGTCCATGCGCTGATTAGTAAAGCGGGCAACTTTTCTTTCTCAACTATTCTTTGTTTTTCATCCTGACAAATGGCCATGTAGTCGGACGTCCTAGGCAGCACGAGGATGGTTCAGGATCTGTCATGATTGTTAGGTTTTGTTTGGGTGCACTCAATCTAAGTGGATTGAAGTAGATCGAAGTGGAAATTGATCAATTAATTTTCTTTTCAATCCACCTCAATCCACTAAAATTGAAGTGGATCCACTGCTATCCAGACCAGCCCTTTATAAAATTCCTAAATCCTCTAGTAAATATATTTCACCAAAGAGAGACAGGTCAAGCTAGTTTGGAATTTTATATGTTTAGGCCCGCTAGTGGTTCAAACTCAACCCAAAACGAGCCCATTTCACACACAAACTGCAATCAACCTGACCCAATCAATTTTAAATCCTTTAAATGGGTTCAACGTATTCTCCAAATCATATGGTCCACTCAATCTAAACTAGAGCAGATTACCGTGAATCCACGTCATCTATACTTTGCATGCGTTGGTGCCAATAACCTATATTGATCCATTAAAATTAGACCAACTCGTTTTCCAAACAAGCTACCTAATAGCTGAGTAAACCATCCGAACAAAATATACGTGCGAGAACGCAACATACTCAGTGCAATTTGTATGTGTAAGTCCAGGCTTGCCCGATAGATACTGCACAACAGCTGAATGATGGAACACACGAAATCACACCGAGCAACACCAGGATAGGATTCGGAAGTGGGGATTGTTAATTCTTACAGTGCTTAGGATATATACTGGGAACATCTAACCAAAGTTCTTAGGCTTAATTGAATCATCAACTAATTACTTAGTCTAATCTAACAATAAAAACATGTAAATAGATCATAGCATTGAGGAGAAGAGAATTTGAGGATTAGAGAATAGATGAGAGTTATCTTTAGAGGATCCACTTGATTTCATTGGGCTCATGTGGATGTCAACAAGGGGGGACTGGTGCAGTGGCGATCAGCGATACATGGAGATTGTGGTGCAGTGGCCGCTCGATGCAGAGACGGCAGCGACGGACCTTTCCCTCGCTCCGCGGGCTAATAGATCGGGTTAGGGTTGTGGGGAGAGTCTGTCGCACTCAATCAACCGATGATTTGAGGCCCCGACCTCTCCCCTCTATTTAATGTCGCGCGGGTGAGAGGGGACCGCACCGAACGGGAGTCGGTTGCGCCCCCGATCATGTGTGCAAGGGAGTAGGACTAGGGGGGGTGGTTGTTGGCCACGTCCCCCCCCCCCCCCCCCCGGATCAAAACAACTAACATTCTCCCCCTTGATCTCGGGAGCTTAACTTATTATCTTATTTGCTAAATTAATCTTATATATATTTCTTCTCGCTTTGACATAAGGGCACAATGCATCAAAACAGCCATTTACACACTGTTTAACTCGAGGATCATGGTACGTCTTACAATTAGAAACAATCTTACACTTTGGTGGCCCCTTAGAATCCAGGATATTTTCATCGGGTCTCCCTCAAACTCATGCCGGCTACATGTTCTATGAACACGTTGGATGGAAGACCCTTAGTTAGCGGATCCGCAAGCATTTGTTTAGTACTAATATGCTCAAGGCTAATTGATCCTGGATTTTCTCTTTCACAACATAGTACTTAATGTCGATGTGTTTGGCAACACCACTCGACTTGTTGTTGTGAGAGTACGTCATTGCTGGCTGATTATCGCAGTATAACTTAAGTAGTTTATGGACGATGTCGACCATTTTAAGATCGAGAACATATTTCTTAAGCCAAGATGCCTGCTCGGTAGCCTCATAGCAAGCAATAAACTTAGCATACATTATGGATGATGTAGTAATTACTTGTTTGGAGCTTTTCCATGATATAGCTTCATTCGCGAGGGTGAATATATAACCTGACGTGGATTTCTTAGTATCCACACAACTTGTGTAATCATAATCTGAATGACCCACTATTTCTAGTGACTCAGTCTTACTATACATTAGCATGATATCCTTAGTACTCTGTATATATCTTAATGCCTTCTTAACAAATTTCCAGTGCTCTAATCTTGGATTACTTTGGTATCTGCCAAGCATCCTAGTCACAAAAGCTAAGTCAGGATGTGTACATACTTGAGCATACATCAAGCTTTCGACAGCAGAAGCATAAGGAATTCCTTTCATTTGATCAACCTCATACTGATTCTTAGGCGGTTGAGAGTTTGAAAATCTATCGTCCTTAACTATTGGAGCAGGCGAGGGCTTACTAGCATGCGTATCGTACTTTCTAGGTACGCTTTCAATGTATGCCTTTTGTGATAGACCTAAAACCCCCTTAACACAATCTCGTGTGTATTAACCCCTAAAACATAGGTCGCTTCACTTAGATCCTTCATATAAAAGTTTGAGGATAAAAACCTATTAGTTCTTAAGAGTAGGTTGACATCACTACTTGCTAATAGTATGTCATCCACATAAAGGACTAAGAAAATGAATTATCCATTCCTAAACTTAGCATAAATGCAATTATCATCCTTATTTTCCTTAAACCCAAACTTTCTAATAACCTCATCGAACTTGAGATACAGTTGTCTTGAAGCTTGCTTAAGTCCATAAATGGTTCAAGTGACATCCCATATGTTCCGTACCTTTAACGATAAAACCTTTTAGTTGTGTCATATAGATGTCCTCATAAAGATCCCCATTCAGAAACACCGTCTTTGCATCCATTTGATGCAATTCTAATTCGTAATGTGGTACTAATGTCATGATGATTTGAAATGAATCCTTAGATGACACTAGAGAAAATGTCTCATTAAAGTCAATACCTTCCCTCTGAGTGAATTCTTTTGCTACAAGTCTGGCCTTATACTTTTTGATATTCCCTTTGGAGTCACGTTTGATCTTGTAGACGCATTTACAACCTACTGTTTTGGCTCCTTTATGAATTTCTACAAGTCTCATACCTTGTTGGCACTCATAGAACTCATTTCATCCTCCACAGCCGTACGCCATTCAGATGACTGGGGTCTCCTCATGGCATCTTCAAAAGAGGTGGGATCATCCTCCACCTTAACTTTTTCACTCAAGTAAATCTGATAATTGTCTTACTCTTTGTGTTCTTGTACTTGAGCATCATCTGAGGGTGGAGGCTGTTGTTGAACCTCATCTTGTTCGACCATCTGCTCAACAGGCTGGAAAGGTGGAACCTCACTTATTTCTGTTGTGGTCGATGGAGGTGCAACAATAGGCATTTTGTCACTAGTGACAGACACCGATGGCACAGCTCTTGAGTCATCGCAGTGGGTAAACTAATCCGCTCCTCGTCAAGGTCTATTTCCCGTCGTATCGTGCTTCTCCTAATCATATAGTCTTCTCAAAATATGACATGTTGTGTTTCTATGAACTTAGTATGCCGATCTGGATAATAGAACCTAAAACCCTTAATCTTCTCAGGATAGCCAATGAAATGGCAACTAACTGTTCTAGAATCCAGCTTACTAATGTTTGGGTTGAATATCTTAGCCTCAGCTGGACAGCTCCAAATATGAAAATAATTTAGTGAGGGCTTATGTCCTATCCACATCTCATACGGTGTATGTGGTACTGACTTAGTGGGAACCCAATTAAGCACATGAATGACGGTTTTTAACACTTCCATCCACAGGCTGATCAGTAACGTAGAATAACTTAACATACATCTTACCATATCCATAAGTGTATGGTTTCTACGTTCCGCAACACCGTTCTGCTGATGTTCGCCCAGTGTAGAATATTGGGCAACTATACCGTGTTCCTGTAGAAACCTTGCAAAGGGTCCAGGAATCTGACCATATAGGGTATGCCGACCGTAGTACTCACCTCCACGATCGGATCTTACTACTTCAATCTTAACATTGTACCGATTTTCTACTTCAGCCTTAAATATCCTAAACTTATCCAATGCTTTGGATCGCTCCTTGATTGGATAAATATAACTATAATGAGTGTAGTCATCTGTAAACGTTATGAATGAATCATATCCATCTATGGAGACTATGGGAAATGGTCCACAAATGTCCATGTGAATTATTTCTAAAATTCTCGTGATGCGTATGGCGTTCTTCTTAATAGTCTTAATGAATTTCCGTTCAATACAATCAATGCATTATTCTGAGTCTGAAAAGTCTAAGTGGCGTAGAAACGATTGAGATACTAAGCGTTTGATCCTCTCCCTTGAAATATGGCATAAACAACAATGCCATAATTTCGACGATGTTTCAAAATTGATTCTTTCGCGCTTGTTTCCTCCTATGTTATTCTTAGCGGGAATTTGATCATAACTAAGAACATTCACATTATCATGGGTGGATAAGAAATAAAGCATGTCATGTCTGAAGGCAAGATCCAAAATCTTATTATTCAAACTAATGGAACATTTGTCATTGCCAAAATGGCACACAAATCTGTCGGTACCCTGCATACGAGGTGCCCTCGCACATAGGCTAGAAGCACCTGAGCACCTCCAAGGGCGCCATGTGTCCAAAAGACGCCAGACCCCAGCCTTCCTCAAAGTACGGGGTCGGGCACTGCCACGTGGAACTCAAAGATGGGACCCAGCTCCTCCGATGAGACGGGCTCCCAAGCTGCCACGAGTTTAGCTAAATGTGTCCTCACTCCACTATAGGACTGGGCTCTGGTGTAGCCACATGGCTCGAAGCACCAGGCCGAACACCTCCCACAGAGAAGGGCTCTGGAGCTGCCATGTGCCCCGATGGGCTCCGGGGCTACCACGTGCCCTGAAGAACCAGACCTGGCCTCCCCCGTAGTAACCAGCCCCAAAGCTGCCACGTGTCCTGTAACTTGCCCTGTGCAGGTTTGCGGGAGTTAAGGTATGGTGCACTCCATCAGAATCAAGCATTGAAGACATGCACCCACCCCCAACACATGACGCGGTGCATGCCAACAGTCAGAGACCACTGTGCCCAATCACATCACAATGAAGACGCCGCAGGCATACCCTGCAACGCCAAGTGGGTAGGTTACGGCGACAAGACAGATGGACGGGACATCCCCAGCCATCGTCAGCAACTACGCATGGGCCACTGGCATCTGAGGCGGCAAGATGGCAGGTCTTCAAGCCACGGTCAGAAGAGGCTTATGCGAGAAGCCATAGATCTATAGGATAAGATCACCCCGGGGCCACCTGTTGGACTTTGGACCCGACTTGTAAGGTGTCCTGGCTTGTCTATAAAAGGACCAGACTGCCACCATTACAAAGGATCCCCAATCCAATGCATACACACGCTACACATTCATTCACACCAGCAATACAACCTCACTGTGGAGTAGGGTATTATGCTCCAGCGGCTTGAACCACGTAAAAATCACTGTCTCACCACTCTCATACACGTAATTCCTCCATTGAGGACTAAGCCTTGCCAATCAAGAACCTCCACGGGCTGCTCGCATAGCAGGTCCGGGGGAAGTGTCGCAAGAACGCCTCGAAAGTTGGTGCGCGAGGTAGGGGACTTTTCCTCTAAAAAGTATTTGCACTTTCATCACCATGTAAGCATCAAGCATGCGAGCAGTGGTAAGATCGAGCCGCAAAAGGTCGATCTGTAGGTCGGCGAAGACGTGGAGATGGAGTTCCAAAAGCCTGAACCGGGCCGTTCAAACGGTCCACTGGGCTGAGGACTTCGACCTCAACGGCGGCCACAAGCGTCGCAAAGCACTCCACATCATTTCTGGGGGATCTTGGGAACCTACATCCCGGAATGCGCTCAAGACCCTGTGTCTGGCGGTGGCATTCCTAGATCCTAATCACATCCCGGCACCGCATCACATATGCATGGAGATGTCGATTAGCTTTGACACCGCCGACTGCCCCGAGAACATGTTGGAGTCGGGCTTTTGCCCCTCCTCATCGCCCCCACCATCACCAACATCAAGTTCTATCATTTCCTAATAGATGGCGGGGCCAATCTCAACCTCATCAGCCGTGCAGCCTTCAACAAGCTGAAGATCCACGTCTCCAAGCTCGCCCCATCGAGACCATTCTTGGGGTTAGGGCCAGGGTGTATTATCCCATACGGCAGCATCCACCTCCCGGTGACCCTCGGGACACCCGACAGTTCCAGGACAAGGAATACCTTGTTTGATGCCTCGGAGGTTACCCTCCCCTACAACACCATCATCAGTAGGCCAGTCCTGTACTGATTCATGGCTGTAGCTCACTATGCCTACCTCCTCCTCAAGATGTTGACTCCCTCCGGCGTCCTCAAGATCTACACAGATTGCACTATTGCGGTGTCATTTTTGGAGAAACTCCAAGCACTGGCAGCGGCCCCACCTGCCCCGAGCGATGCTAGACCGAATCATCCTTCGCCAAGCTTGTGTGAGCGCGACCACGCCGCTGCACCACGAATGCAGCCCTCCGACAACGATGACGTACCCATCAAGACTATCCAGATTAGCTCCGACGCTGCCCTGACCACCCGCATCACGAGGAGTCTAGACAACAAGCAGGAATCAGTGCTCATCTCTTTCCCGTGAGCTAATGTCGACGTGTTTGCCTGGCAACCATCATAGATGCCCGTCATCCCCAGGAAATTGATCGAGCATAAGTTGAAGATCTACCCCGATGCCTGGCCGGCACAACATAGGCCACGAAAGCAGTCCATCGAGCAGTAGAACTTAATCCATAAAGAGATCAAGAAGCTGCCCGATGCTGGATTCATACGGGAAGTCCACCATTCCAGATGGTCGGCCAACCTTGTTGTCGTCCCCAAAGCTGGCGTAAAGCTTTGATGTGCATCGAATACACCAACCTCAACAAGGCATGCCCTAAAGATACTTTCCCTCCCCCTAGGATAAATCAAATTATAGATTCAACCTTAGGGATGTGATCTACTCTGCTTTCAAGACGCTTACTCAGGGTTCCACCAAATCCCTATGTCTAGAGAGGACAAAGAACATACCATATTTATATCTATAGATGGCCTTTATTGCTATGTCTCCATGCCTTATAGTCTTAAGAATGCCCTCCCTACCTTTGTACATGCCATGCATAAAACATTGGGGGATCTCATTTGGGACCTAGTAGAGGTGTACGTCGACGATATTGTTGTTAAAATCCAGACACATACATCACTGCTAGACAACCTCGCCCTAGTCTTTGATAGGTTATGGACCACGCACACAAATCTTAACCCAGACAAGTGTGTGTTTAGAGTCAAAGCTGAGAAGCTCCTTGGTTTCTTGTTCTCACACCGAGGGATTGGGGCCAACACAGAGAAGATCAAGACGGTGGAGCTGATGCGGCCTCCAGCACGCATCAAGGATGTGCAGAAGCTTCCTGGTTGTTTGGCAGCGCTCAACCAGTTTATCTTTAGACTGGCTGAACGGGCCCTCCCATTCTTCAAAGTGTTACAATAATCTGGACCGTTCGTCTGGACTGATGAGGCAGAGAAGGCGTTCCATAAGCTGAAGCAACAGCATACGTCGTTGTCATCGTGGTAGCACCGAAGCCCAGGGAGCCTATGTACCTCTACATCGCCGCCACAACAGAGGTGGTATGTATGGTCTTGGTTGCTGAACAGACGGGTCCCCAACAATCCCAAGGAACAGACCAGGCCTCTGCCACTAATTTTGAGCCCCAGGGCTTGAAATCCACAAGGGGCCCCGATAGCCAAGTTGCCTCTGGGTCCCAGCCCCCGGAGGGCACCTGGGCCCCCCTAGGGGGCCTCGGAGACCAGGATTCCTTTGGGTCCCAGCCCCCAGAGGACACCCCAGGTTCGGGGAACATGGAGTCTCTGGGCCCGGAGCAGAAGGAAAAAAATCCACTAGATTCCCCAAGAAGGGTTCGGACCATCCAACGTCCAGTCTACTTCATCAGCGAAGTCCTACATGAAGCAAAAACAAGGTACCTTGAAGTACACAAGTTGCTGTATGCAGTGCTAATTGTGTCGAGGAAGCTCCGCCATTACTTTCAGGAACACAGAGTTTTAGTGGTGACCTCGTCCCCACTGGGGGCGATGCTTTGCAACTCCAACACGACTGACATCATCACCAAATGGGCGGTAGAACTGGCAGAGTTCAAGCGCGACTTCATGCCGCGGCATGCAAACAAGAGCCAAGCACTAGCGGATTTCGTTGCTAAGTGGACTCCCTCACCAAGCAATCCAGGGGGCCTAGAAATCAGTGAGCCGGAATCTCCTCAATTGCAGCACCATCCATGTGATTCAGGTCCAATTTCTTCAGTGCATGTTGAGACGCTTCAAATTCTATGGTGATCCCTTCCTGATTGGTCAACTTCACCGTCTTTGTGTCATATTCAATGACTCCATTGTGCTTCCTCAACCAGTCCAAACCAAGTATAATGTCCAATCCTTGAGAATCTCAAACAATGAGGTTGGCAAAGAAGTCTACCCTCCTTATTCTAAGGCTTACTTTTGGACATATTATATTTGTCCCCATCTCTCCTCCAGGAGACTTAACCAATAGAGTAAACTTCATATGAGAGATAGGAAAACTATACTTGGCAACATATTTCGATGCAATGAATGAATGTGATGCTCCAGAATCAAATAACATGGTCGCTGGGTTGGAGTTTGCAAGAAACATACTGATCACCACGTCATCCTCTTGTTGCGCATCCTCTGTAGAGACATGGTTCACGTTGCCATGGGCATGATTATGCTGTCCACAGTTTCCTTGCGGCTGTCCTCCATTGGGTCTTCGGTTTTATCTTGGGGCATTGTTTCCTTGGCCGAGGTTTGACTTAGGACACTGATGTGCAAAGTGTCCTGCTTCTCCACACGTATAGCACTTCCTTGCTGCACTAGAATTTGGACGGACTTGATTCTGTGCACTGGCACCAGGAAGGTTTGCACGAGGTGCATAAGGCATTGGAGGCCTTGGTGCTTGCATGACAGAGCGTTGCTGCACAAACTGAGCTGGGAGCGGTGCATAACAAGGGCGATGAGCAGGTGCAGAAGAGCTGTAATATGGCACATTGGGTTGTGCAAAGCGAGGGCGAACATTACTTTCTTGTTGCTATCCTTGACATGGTGCCTCCCTCTTGGTGTCTTGCTCCATCTCACGGACCTTGTTCTCCACAACAATTGCTTTGTCCACAAGCTTCTGGAAGTTGGCATAATCACAATTGAGAAATTGTACTTGGATCTCATTGTTCAAGCCCCTCATGAACATGTATTGCTTCAGGCTGTCCCAGGTCACATCCTCAGGCGCATACCTTGAAAGTTGAGTGAATTTATTGAGATATTCACCCACAATCGATCTTCCTTGCCTCAAGTTTTCAAATTCTTGCCTCTTCAAGATCATTGCACCTTCCAGCACATAATGTGAATGGAAACTCTCCTTGAATTCAGCCCAAATAATTCTCTCTTGGTTCTCATGAGAATTGCATAGTGAATCCCCCCAATCTACAGCTGCTCCAACTAGTTGATGGGAAGCAAATAGCACCTTCTCCCAGTCACTGCATTGGACTAGCTAGCTTCTTCTCCACAGATTTGAGACAATCATCGACATCCATAGGGTCATCAACTTGAGCAAAGGTCGGCGGTCTGGTCCTCATAAACTCTCCCAATCGGTTATAAGGCATTGGGGGTGGCAGTGGAGTCATGTGGGGCCTATTGTTATTGTTACCAGCCTGCAGTTGTCCCATAGTCTGTATCATGGTTTGCATGAGCTGGTTTTGCATCGCCAAAAGATACTCAAGGTTGATATCTCCTTGGGTAGGTCCTCGTCCATTGTTCTTCTGAGGTGCTCCACTGTTATCCTCCTCATCATTGCCATCCCTCTAGTTGCGAGTCCACACCATCTGAAGAAAAGCAATAGGTAAGAATTTAGAAAACGTCCCCAACTATATGCATAAAGGGATATGAAACTAAACAACTACCTATACTAGTCTATATGGACATGGCAATGCTAGAGCATCCCAAAATCCTCTACTAAGAACACAAACAACAATACATAGCAAGCAGTACACCAAGGAAAAACACATCGATTCTTGAGTGCTCCTATGTGCTCTGAAGTGTCCATTATATCTAGGTTGCGTCCTACGATTAACTTGTGGCTCTGATACCAATTTGTGACACTCGATTCCGAAAAATGAACCAAGTGCAGTATATGTGTGCCCAGGACGTACAACACACATATAGAAGTGCATCACAAACGATATACAGATAATTACCACAGCACAAGATTAATTAATCCACTTTTATTACATAGTTCAGATTATCATCGAATACAAGCTCTAATGAGTATTAATGACAAGTTTGAACTAATGCAGCAGAAATGAACTAAATAAGCAACTAGGCAAACTAAGCATAAAGGGTAGTGCAGCTCCAATCAACACCACAGGCAAAGCTGACGGCAGACACGGCCTCGAACTCCGCATTATCATCGTACTCCCAATCCTAACCTGAAACTATTGGCGGGGAATTGCAAGAGTGAGACATGTCGTACTCAGCGTGGTTGAAAAGTATGACATGTAGCTAATACAAATGACAAATATAATAATGGCTGAGTGCTAAAAAGTACATCAAAACATTTGAAAAGCAATGTATTATATGTATGTGAAGTAAACCCATCACAAACCATATAGTTATCATAATACCAGTCCATATCTCATTACCAACATCCATATTCCAGATTTCTCATTACAATTAACCATATTCCATAACAAAATTTAATTCATAATTAACCATAACCATATTACCAACCATAACTGAAACCATATCACAATCCTTCCCAAAAACCATCCCAATACAAGGTTTCCTCTAATCATGTGAGGGTCCAGGTTGCTCATAACCACGAGCACGACTATTATGATAGTTTTAATACTCTGCAGAGTTTGTACCACTTTGCCCACGTGTTTGTGATTTCATCACCCGTCGGCGACTAAAGAACCTCTCTTACGCCAATTACACTTCTTTAGGTGTATGGAAGAGATCACAAAAGACACTTTACAAAGGTACTACTAGCATGTACGGACCCACTGAGGTTTAACCGGTGGTGATGTCTCCAACAAAGCACATCTTCAACCAAGGGCCCCCTCTTGTGCCGTTCCAATCCCAGGGAGTCCCGCCAACCATATCCAAACCCAATCCGACTCCCCTTCCCCGGTGCGCCAAATGATACATGCAGTACTACCAAAACCCTAATTATTCAGCTTTGTCGCACCCATACTTGGCCTCGTGGTGGCACTATAAATCCTGGATGGTCGCTCCACGAACCGGTCCTTAGATCTAAAGCAAGAAAAACCACCATAACATCCAACCCATCCACATACCAGGCTTGCTTAGATCACCCATTACCATATCATATTGACCAGTTCATGTAACCATAATTTCATTAATGCATAATTGAATGGTATAATTGTTTTCCCATCCCAATTAATTAAGCGAAGCAAAAAGGTAAAAAGCCTCTTCCGACTCTTTACCATGAATTCCAGGTGACAAGGGTGGTTAAACTAAGCTAGTAAACTTCCTATCATAGGATTCCCATCAAATTGACACAAGCATGCAATTTTGAAAACAAAACATTTATTGTCAACATAGGGTCAATATGTTCAAGAACACTTGCCTTGCTCTTGAGCTTGGTTTGGGTCAAAGTATTCAAAATTCTGGTACAGGAGGTCCTCCGCAACACTCTCTAGCGCAGCACCTTCTATTCCAAGCGACAAACATACAAAACACACAACTCAATCAAAAAATGCTCACGTACTACTCAATATGACATGACATGCATGATTAATGCAATTATGTGGTAAAACTCATTAATAAATGTTAATGTTTACTAACAAGTTACAAAGATTTCTAACAAGTTTGAACAGGTTTGGTATTGATCCGAGTAAATTGGGAATTAATTCAGCACAATTCAGATTCAGAGGCCGGACAAGTCTGGTTTCAGGGGCCGGACTAGTCCGCCCTGGACAGACTAAAATTAGGGTTTTTTCTGATCTGAGAGAATTGGGGTCGAATTGACGTGGAAAAAGAGAAAGTAGAAGGTATACCACGTGTTTAGAACTCCAAACATGAAGAATTGAAGATGGAACTTGGGTCTTGACAATCTAGGGTTGGTGATGAAGAGTTGAGGGTGAATTGGCGACGAAGAACGCAAAGTCGATGAAGATCTTGTTTACTTAATCCTTTTTCATTTCCTCCTCTTCTTCTTCTTCCTCGAGATCTCCTCCCTCCTTGATGGCGGCTCTCCACAAACTAGGGTTTGTGGTCTTTCAATTGAGGCAAAAGGATGCAAAGTTGAGGGGTGTGGTTGTTTATATAGGGGTGGAGGGCTAGGGTTTCAATGAATTCGAGTTTAAGATAGGTATAGGACGGTGTGGGGTACCACATGAGGTCTAAAGAAGTTAAACACAACGTCCTTGAGCCCAAATAAGGTGGTTACCGAAAAACAAATCATGAGGAAATAACAGAAACCGAGTGGAACTCAGCAGGTTGGACTAGTCCGCACAACGGACCAGACTAGTCCGTTTTTGAATACAAACAATATCGGACAATTCTGCTAGAAGGTCCGGAAAAGTTTGGTCTTGTCCAGAGAGCAAAACGGACTAGTCCAGCATAGATCGGACAAGTCCGGGCATTTGGCAACTTATTGGAAACCCGGGCCAAAGATCGGACTAGTCCGCACTCAATCACGGACAAGTCTAGAAGGGAACAGAGAGTCAATCGGACTAGTCCACAGCAAAAACAGACAAGTCCGGAGGGCAACAGAGAGGGAAACAGGACTAGTCCGGGGTACAAACAGACAAGTTCGTACTTGTACAGACTTTTAAGTGTTGTTTTGCTTCTAATTCATTTTTAACTCGTTACTTTTTATGTTGCTTAATTCTAAACATGTATAAGAATGTATGCAATGCATGATGGATGAAAATGAGAGGGTTGCAAATGATCCTTAAACAAGTTCATTCCACCATATGATAGCAAAGTCCTTAAACTCACTAGTGGCTTGATGAACTATGTTTTTCAGGAACAAGATGGGAATTAAAGTTTTGCTCTACTGTCATCTCCTAATCAAGATAAGCCTCAGCATCATAAGCACCAGAAAAAGAGGGTATAGTAAATTTCACTTTAGCAAAAGGATCATCAGGAGGACGATTATAATTGTTATGATTATTACCTCCCATACCTCGATGGTAAAGTGGCAGTCTTGGCTGATTATTGTGATCTTCTAGTTCATCATAAGCATTGTCTTCATGTCTTCCAGCGAGAGGGAACCGAACCTCAAAAGTATTCATCCGTAGAGCAAGGTCATCAAGTTGGCGAGTCAAGTTCGTCAATGACTCCTCCGTTGTTGCGTTGTATTTGGCGAACATATATGTCATGGTCTTCATCATATCATGTAACTCAACATGTTGAACAGATTCATCATCATTGTCTTCTCCTGCCATTGTTAGTAGGAAACAAAATACAACAAAAATATGTTATCCCTATCAACTACAGTGACAATGTGAAAGGTGAAAGAAAACAATCTCTCTCTCTCAAGCGTATTACCACGCTCTTACAAGTGTTCATACCAACACAGCAGGTGGTGTGGATGGTGAGATGAACCAATGAAGCATGGGGTGATTGCAAAGGTACTTGTTATGCTCAAGAGAAAGGTGGAGCTTGGATGGCACAATATGTGGCTAATAAGCAGAAAATTGTTAACAGGAAACAAAGGTGAATAAGTATTCAATGTAGGAAACTGTTGCTGGTCAACCAAGTGCCCTAGGGCCTAGCACAACACAAGGAAGTAGCAAAGCAAAAGGAAGACAAAATGATATAACCAACAATCACAGCACAAGTAGTATAGGCCAATTGCGTTAATATGCGTGCTCTTCACTATTTTTTTTCTTTTTTTCAATATTTTTTTGATATTTTTTCTTTACTCAAGAGCACGAAGATAGAAAGCAAACAAATTTGCAGCTCAATTGGATGTAATATGCGGCCTATAGAAAATCAAGAAGATTCTTTAAAATTCGTGCCGAAACTTCGGAGGCCGGATAGCCTATATTCCGAGGGGAATTTGGGCAATCTAATTTCGCCGAAAACGGCTATGCGGCGGAAAATCAGATGCAAAATTTTGCGTGGATCAATTTGAAAAAAAATCGCCTGATTTCAAGTTCGTATGCGGAAGTTATGGCCGTTTTATGGTAGGCTGTCCGAGTTATGAATTTTGGATGTTGATTCCAACTCGGTTTGAGAACAGAACTCGCAATCGGATATGAAAACAATTGGGAATTTCCACAGAAACTAATGGGGTGGTGTGTTATGATTCAATGATGAGTGGCACAAGGGTTTGTCACCTAATCTAGGGCTGGCGATGCGGGAGTTCACGCAAGGCGGCTAGCTAGGGCAAACCGATGAATGTGGTGGATCAGTTTGTTATTTAGGGATTGTGGAATAGGTGTCGAACAACAAGAAAACAAGGACGAAACACGATAACTAGGACCCAAAACACAAAGCTAAACCAGCAACAAGACTCGACCACACGAATGCAAACTCAACAATGAAAACTGAAAAATGAAACTGCGGGCACTATAGTCTAGGAAGCGGGGTACGAACGATCCAATTTTTTTGTAGCTTTTATGTGGACTCTAGGTACGAAACAAAAGCGATCTAATGGAAAGAAAAAATGATACATCACGGGCAACCTGGAAATCTGATACCAATTGATGAGCAGTTTTAGGCCCAATCTTCCGAAAGGTAAGTTGATTGGGGTGGAGAACTCGACGTTGATGATCCGGGGCACTGGAGCAGATCGAGTACCCCTGCAATCACTACACCACTGTTCCATTGGTTATCAACCGTGCAGCACATGCTTGACCTCGCCAAGAAGGCTAATCCCTAGAAGTGAATCGAGAACACAAGCAAGAACGTAGAAGACACGATCTAAAATTGAGAAGTTGGGGTCTCACAAACCGAAGAACGGCGAAATTGTTATTCTAAGCAAAACCCACCGAATATGACAAGCGGCTGCAGTATTTAAAGGCTAGTGTTCGGCCAAAACACAATTAAACGCGTCCCTAATGGACTCATATGGGATACAAGGCCCAAAGGCCCGATTCGGTGGCGCAGCACCGGACAGAAATCGGGACTCAACTTGTTTCAACGATTCCCAATGACTTCGAAGGAATTTTGAGGTGGGACCAGAACCATTGGAAATTTTATCTTCTCCTCTTTCATGCATATGTATAATATCAAAAATGGAGTCCATATGCCTCCTGGGCGTCCGTTTTAAGGTGGACTGCTCCTGAACTCCGAGTTGAACTCGAGTCCGAGTTGTAAACTGTTTCCATCAACTTGTGGACGTCCCAGCTGGTTCTCCACGCTCCCAATGCCTCTTTCCTTCACTTTTTTATCTTCTCCATTATTCCTAATAACAAATAAATCATCACATAGCAATCTATTCTCAAACTCACATGCAAAAGAAGTTAGGAATGAATTCACCTGCTGATTTATTAACCGTGCTCGCGCTCTTGTGATTGGTCCATGCAGTTCAATGTGCATCTTCGCTGTTGTGATGTCCTCATCAACAAACCTACCCCCCTTAAAATGAATCTCGCCCTCAAGATTCAACGCGGAAGAGAAGAGATAAGGAAATTCCTTCTTGAGATCATCCTCCAACTTTTAGGTTGCCTCTGTTTCTGTGTGATGTTTCCATTGAACTTTACACCATCTAATCATCTTATACCTTGTGACTCTCTCTTTGTTTTCCAAGATATTGACCGGTTGCTCGACATATGTCAAATCTGCCTCTAATTTCAATTCTTCCATTGACACTTGTTCTTCTGGTACTCTCAAGCACTTCTTGAGCTGGGAAACATGAAAGACATCATGAACATCTGCTAAGTGAGCTGGCATCTACAACTTATATGCTACTTCTCCTTTTTTTTCCAAAATCCTGAATGGCCCAATGTATCAAGGTGCTATCTTGCCTCTTATGTTAAACCTCTTATGGCCTCTCATTGGTGAAACTTTGAGGTAGACGAAATCTCCCACTTCAAAGGCTAATTTCCTTCTCCTATTGTCTGCATAGCCTTTTTGCCTTGATTGAGCAGCCCTTAAGTTTTCGCGAATAATCTGAACTTGCTTTTCACCTTCTAGTAACACATACTGACCAAATACTTGAGTCTCTCCTGTCTCATTCCAAAACAAGAGTGTCCTACACTTCCTTCCGTAAAGTGCTTCATAGGGTGACATTTTCAAACTTGCTTGGTAACTATTGTTATACGAAAATTCTGCATATGGCAAGCTCTTGTCCTAACTTTTTCCATGCTTCAAGGCACAAGCTCTTAACATGTCCTCTAAAATGTGATTGGTCCTCTCAGTTTGTCCATCCGTTTGAGGGTGATATGTTGAGCTGAAATTCAGCCTTGTTCCCAATGCTTTATGCAATTTCTGCCGAAACCTGGAGGTAAATTGAGAACCCCTATCTGAGACTATTTTCTTTGGTACTCCATGTCGGCACACAATATGCTCCAAATATAGGTCTGCCAGTTGTATTGCAGTATACTTGGTCATGACAGGGATGAAGTGATCTGACTTGGTCAAACGATCTACAATAACCAAAATTGAGTCATAACCAGACTGGGTACGCGGTAATCCAACTATGAAATCCATACCAATTTCTTCCCACTTCCATTCCGGAATCTGCAATGGTTGCAATAATCCAGCTGGCCTTTGATGTTCCACCTTGACTCATCGGCACACATCACACAATGCTACATATTCAGCTATGTCCTTTTTCATGTTGGCCCACCAATAACATGTCTTCAAGTCTTTGTACATCTTCGTACAGCCCGGGTGAATCGAGTATGGCGAGTCATCTGCCTCCTTTAGTATTGTCTCCCGAATATGCTTATCATTAGGCACGACAATCCTTTTTCCAAGCCATAAGATACCATGTTCGTCCTCATCAAATCTGAATTCTCTCCCCTCTTGGGTCCTTTCCTTGATTTCCTGAATTTCCTCATCCTTGGCCTGTCCTTCCCGAAGTTCTTGCTCCAAGGTCGTTTTTAACTCCATTATTCCCATCTCATTCACAAATGCGAGATTCAACCGTTCAAACTCCTTACATAACTCGGATGGCAGCTCTTGAACTGTGAGTTGGTGGCTTACTCATTTCCTACTCAAGGAATCGATCACTACATTAGCCTTCCCTGGATGATAGTTCATTCCCACATCATAATTTTTGACAAGCTCCAACCATCTTCGTTGTCTTAAATTCATATCTGTTTGTGTAAAAATATACTTAAGGCTCCTATGATCTGTATAAATTTCACACCTGTGACCAAGAATATAGTGTCTCCAAATCTTCAATTCATGTACCAAATCATGCGTTGGATAATTCTGCTCATGTTTCTTCAATTGCCTCGATGCATATGTAACCACTTGACCTTCTTGCATGAGCACACATCCAAGTCCTTGTCTCGATGCATCGCAATAATATCAAAGCTCTTGCTCATATCCGGCAATACCAAAACTGGGACTGTTGTTAACCTTTTCTTCAACTCCTCAAAACTCTCTTGACAAGCTTGAGTCCATTGAAACGCTTTCCCCTTCATTAACAATTCCATCATTGGCTTTTCTATCTTGGAGAAATCCTTGATGAACCTACGGTAATATCCAGCCATTCCAAGAAAACTCCTTATTTCCTTTACATTTTGTGGGGGTTCCCATTTCAACACGTCTCTCACTTTTCCGGGGTCGACCGATACTCCTCCTCCTGAGATGATATGACCCAAAAACGACACCTCTTTCAACCAAAACTGGCAATTGTTGAACGTGGCGTACAATTGATGCTCCATCAATTTCTGCAACGTAATCCTTAAGTGTTTCTCATGTTCCTTCTCATCCTTTGAGTAGATCATAATGTCATGAATGAACACCACTACAAACTTGTCCAGGTACTCCATGAAGACCTTATTCATTAGGTACATAATGTAGTCAAGCGCATTTGTCAATCCAAAAGACATCACGGTGTACTCATAAGATCCATACCGTGTCCTGAAAGCTGTCTTTGGTATGTCCGATGGCCTAATCTTCATTTTAAAGTATCCCAACCTCAAATCAATCTTAGAGAAGACACAAGCGCCCTTCATCTGATCAAACAAGTCTTCTATATGTGGCAAGGTGTACTTGTTCTTGATGGTCACCTCATTGAGAGCTCGGTAATCCACACACATCCTTTGTGATCCATCCTTCTTATCCACGAAAAGAACGAGCGCTCCCCAACGTGAAGAGCTTGGGCGAATAAAACCTTTCTCTAGTTGCTCTTGAAACTGCTTCTTGAGCTCCACTAACTCCTTAGGAGGCATCCTATAGGGCCTCATAGCTATAGGTGCAGTTCTAGGTATTAATTCAATAACAAACTCAATGTCTTGGTCAGGTGGCATACCTGGCAACTCATCTGGAAACACATCCAAGAATTCACACACCACCGGAATCTCCTCAATTGCAGCACCGTCCATGTGATTCAGCTCCAATTGCTTCGGTGCATGTTGAGACGCTTCAAATTCTATGGTGATCCCTTCCTCATTGGTCAACTTCACCGTCTTTGTGACACATTCAATGACTCCATTGTGCTTCCTCAACCAGTCCATACCAAGTATAATGTCCAATCCTTGGGAATCCAAAACAATAAGGTTGGCAAACAAGTCTACCCCCCTTATTCTAAGGCTTACTTTTGGACATACTATATTTGTCACCATCTCTCCTCCAAGAGACTTAACCAATAGAGTAAACTTCATATGAGAGATAGGCAAACTATACTTGGCAACATATTACGATGTAATGAATGAATGTGATGCTCCATAATCAAATAACACGGTCGCCGGGTTGGAGTTTACGAGAAACATACCAATCACTACGTCATCCGCTTGTTTCGCTTCCTCCGTAGAGACATGGTTCACGTTGCCACGAGCAAGATTCTGTTGTCCAAGGTTTCCTTGCAGCTGTCCTCCATTGGGTCCTATTTCCTTGACTGAGGCCTGACTTAGGACATTGATGTAAAATCCCACTTATTTCTAAATATGAAATTCAGTTGTCAGCTAAATTCAAATTTAATGGGGTTCAAGATATGGTCATGTACATAAACTTGAACCTATTCAATTCCTTTTTCTTCTCATGTTTAAAATTTTATTAACATGAGAAACATACTTCACCAATAATCTTAGAATAATTCAAATATCATCTCTGCAAAACTTTGGAATATTTGAATAGGGTTTGCTTGGGCAAATCAATTTATAGTACCTCATATACTCAAATAGTCAAAATAGAATATAGCTACTGTATACACATGCCCTGGCAAAAATGTTCAAATCTAAGGCTATAATTTTTTTCTATAGTCTTCTAAAGTTTCAAATAAGCTCCTTGAAAAGTTTCATGAATTTTGGAGTCCATTTGCTATTTTATTTGAGACGCTCAGCAAATTTGAATCAAGTTTATATTCAAATTCAAAAACTGGTCAAAATATACTTGAACATAAAGATCTAAACACACCATTGTGTTCAGCACATTTTTCGTGACTTATCCATGAAGTTTCATAATTTTTGGAGTTCATTTACTATTTTAAAATGAATTGCTAAGTAGGCAGGGGTAGTGTGGCTGACTGGTGGGGCCATCCAGTCAGCAGCCCACGTGCAGCCGCAATCCAGCGCGCACGCCACCGCGACGGCGTGCATGCCCAGCGCGACAGCAGCGAGCTGCTTCCGTTTGATCCCTACAAATATCGCCCCTGGCTCCTCCTTATCACTCCCCTGGTTGATATTTCGTCCTCCCCGATGCTGAGCCAACGCTCTGCTCCATTTCGCCCCCCGCACGCAGTTTTCCGACTGCCGGCGCCGCACGTCCATTGCCGGCCAACCGGAAGCACCTCGCACCAAGCTCTCAACGGCAAAGTTGTTCCCCACTCCCTCGTCTAGCTTCTGGTTCAATCCCTTCATTCTTTCGTTGACATTTTGGCCGGTATTTTGAAGCTAAACCGGAGCTTGCCGTCGAGGTCACCGTGCGCCGTCTCTGTTCCACGGTGCCAGGCGGCTGCAAGCAGTTTTGTTCTTCGACTCCAACAGCAAAGTGGTGCGCCTACACGCTCTGCACGACGGTGAAAGCCGTTCCTTGTTTACATGAGTATCGAGCAAATTATCCAAGTTTTACTCTTGGTCGAAGCTTATGAACTAGCTAGGTTTTTCATTCAATTCGGTTTCCACACTTAATCACTCTTCACAAATGCTAGCAAATAGTTTCTACACTTCCTTGCACACCATCTCGAACTGGAATTACCAAAAATGATAGACTGTAGCTCGAGAATCACGAGTTCTTCCCCCCGCCATTGAAAAGTTACCTCTATCACCGTCAACGGTTGTTTTGCCGGCTGTTACATGACGATTGCACCTTCCTATCCTTTTCCTCATGGTTCCAGAAGACTTCCCCAACCTTTTCCGATAGTTTTTAGCCACGGAGCGACAGTTCCGACATGGCTGGAACCCTAGCTGTCGCCGCCGCCGATGCGCTGCCATTTCCGACCGTCGGCAAGCTTCACCGATCCCACCATCGTGCTCGGCGCATGATTTTAGGGTTGGGCACCCAAGACTAGGCACTGCGGTGGCCGGGAACTTGGTTCCGACGAGGCTCGCCGGAGCGCGCCGCCGCTGCAGCCCCGCGCGCCGCCCACATCGGGAGGTGGACGATGACACCGCGGGCCCCGCGTGTCAGCGTCTGTTAACCCCCGTCGGATCAGCTGTGGCCACGGGATTTGTTGTGGCTGCACGTTGTATCTCTGTGGTCCCCGTGTGGTTTGAATGCCATTGGTCCATTTTAAAACGGTGGGGCCCACGGTTTAATTCAAATTAGAATTTAATTCAAGATTTGGCTCCAACTTAGAAAATCCATAACTCTCTGTAGACTGCTCCAAAAATCTTCAAACAAATTTTGTTTGAAAGCCTTTGAGCTCTAGATTCTGTTAGTACCAATAAGGTTTTGTGAAACTTACTTTTAAATTCTGTAGAAAACAATCTTTCCACATACAAATACAATGTTTCCAGATGAACTTTCCACTGGAAAAATCCCCAAAATTCACATAAAATACTTTGTCATATTCTTGATTCCCAGAAAAGTTTGGGAGCCATTGCACCTGTATAACCCTCTGTATAATTGAATTACCTTTTTTAGTCATTGAATTATTACAGATGATCAGTTGCTTTATTGTGTCCCAGATTTGGACTGAACCTTCCTTTAGTCATACACTAGTCCTGTAAAAATTTGAGATTTAGTTGACTTAGTCTCCTGGTCCTAATTCAGTTGCCAACTGAATGTTAATTGAAAAGCTAAAATTCAGTTATAAAATAATTCTAGAAATTCTTGCCAACTTTGAAATTTAATATCTCCTTCACCAAGGCTTAGAAATTTATGAAACCCATTTTTTGCTAGAACCAGGACAACATCCTCTATCATGATCATCGCCTGGCAGCTATGTTCAAGCTACAGTTTCTTCTCTAAAATTCTTGGAAGTTTATCGCTTAGCATAATTTTAGAGACAACAAACTACTTTGATCATCTCCTGTTCTTTGCAAGAGTATTCCTTGTAGTCCCTAACATCTACCATAAAAATCCCAAATCCAAAGAAGATCATTCACTCACTATAACCATAGTTAGAGATTTATGAACTATATATACATTATAATTTACTAGCATTCATATATGCATGCCGTGTAGTGATCGATATTGACGAGAAGTGTCGCTTGGAGGAGAAGGCCAGGGTGTCCACTTGAAGTCCTTCGCGGAGTCTTCCAAGAAGGACCACTAACCATTGACTTTTTATCGAGTCGCAAACTAAGGCAAGCCCCGGTTTGCATTTAAGAGCCTTTCAGAATTTTTCCAGTTTTGCTCGCCTATGTCTTAAGTTGATATTGTGCATTATGTATAAGGTGTCTGATACTCCACTTGCATATCCACAAATCCTATGGGAGGGTCGGAAAGATTTACAGCTTGACGTGTAGAACTGTTAATTCTAATGTTGTAGATATACCGGTAGATGTCGAGTAGTTGGAATCTACTCGTGAGATAGGGATAGCAGTTCATATGAGGGTGAAAGATGACAAAATGGCTTATGAAATGAATACGAGACCGGGCAGGGAGAATAGGAGTCGACGAGATGGAGTCTCGGGCGCATAGCCCTGCCTGTGTCGCTTGAGGACCGTGCCGTATGCGGCACCGTTGGGCAAGCTTGAACTGTACCGGTTGCATAATGGTATATGGGCCCATTAAACTGATGTAACTCCATACTGCAGTGTGGAAACTCCTCGGTTGTCCTTGAATGGAGATGCGAAGGCATAAAGGTGTAAATCTTCTAGCGGGGCAACTTCGACGTGTCCGTGTAGGGGACCTTTTGCTTGGGATGAAGAGGTTGGTCAACATTGGGGTCTTGGGTGAAAGGTGGCCACGTATGATGCGGGGAGGAGAGCACATATGTGTCTCCCACGCGGGTGTGCGTGTCGTGCAGTCCGGGTGTGTCCTGATTGCAATCACCGTCCCTCGCGGTTATTTGAGTACCACTTGTCCGTCGCTGTCGTGACGTAGTAAATACCAAAGAAGTCAGAAACATATGATGTATTGAATTATAATTGTTTTGCAACCTTGTGTGACTTATAGATAGCAAAATTAAAGTTTACAGTTTACCCATACTTTAGCTGTAATAGCATTATGTGCTTTGGGCATGTCATATCATTGGCAAAGCGTTTCTTGTTTGATTGTGGAGTCTATGATGTGCCGTGCCTGAAGAATGTCATTTGCTACTTAAAACATAATTATAAGGATCCACTTGTAGGCGGGTCTATTTATCTTATTCCTTACCCATGATTAGACTTTACCCTGCATATGTCTAGTGAGACGGGTTAGTCTTGCTGAGCCTTATGCTCACGTTTGCGGTTTAACGATTTTTGCAAGTATTAGATTTATTTCCGCTGTTCAAGTTGTACATGAGAGCTCAAGGTATCGAGATAAATCTCATGTGAACCACGCCGCTGCTGAATGTTCTTCTTGTTGATAGTGAGAAGCATCCTAGGACATGGATGTCTTCTCTCCTGCTTAGTTAGGTGAGATTATGAGTATGTATTTTTCGCTTCGTGTGTATCCCTGTTGTACACTCTTTTGTAAACTCTTCTTATTATGAAATGAAAAAAATTATATGTTTTGGTATCCTTTTTGTGTGTGCTATTAGGTGCTGCATCGCACAACACCAACCAATGAGATCCTCGGAGGTGTGGACTCCGGTCCCCACAGACATGGTATCAGAGCTTCATTGGGAATAGCACGCTCGAAAAGAGCCTATTTTCGAAAACTCCAAAGTAGTTGAGTGAGGATTAGCTATATGCCCATTAAGGACTATTACTAGTATAAGTTATAAAGGTGGTAAACTAACTTATATGTTATTAATTTTGTAATGACGCTCCGACGTCAGGTAAGAGGTAAGGTACGCCACCATAAGCGGATAAATTGCAGTAAGCTCACCATGAGAGAGGTAGCATGGAAGTTTTCCGTGACGTGGCCCGGAAAAGTTAATAGGAACCTCTAAAACTTTCCATGTTTTTGAGAACCTATGACACACGGTACCCCAGCGTGCTTCAAAGTTAGTGGGAGCCTCCGCCGGGTGGTGTATAACCCGATAGTAAGCCTCTCTAGAATCATTCATATTCTATGGGAGCATATGAAACATGTATGCCCGAGCATGTATAAGCCAGTTCGTACGGGAGTCTTTGCTATACAGACGTATTTACAGCCATGTACCTCGAGACATGACATCGCTCGAGGGCGACTCAAACCAGAGCCGTATGCATTTACTTTTGTATATTATTGTGATTGCATGTCGTGTTTCCCCGTGCCTCCCTTGAGGTGTGAAGGTGTGAAAGGGAATTGTTTGTCTTTTGCAGCATTGACTACGGTAGCGACCCGTGTAGCACACGTTTGCGAGTGGACGATACTAGGACCACCTATAAACGTATCCGGATATACCGGTTAGAATTTTCTTTGGTGAGGCACGTAGTACCGTCAGTATCGACTTTGATACTTGACCATCCCCAACGTCAGAATGGTTGCATTACATTTTTGGAAAGTCTGACTACCAGTTGCTGGTATGATTTGGACATTGCAAGGTGAATATCACTCATAACTCATGAAGAATCAAGGTTCTTTATTTCTGGCAGAAGTTTGCTCAATTTCGCCAGGTCGTAATCTTGGTTAGTTGAAGAATAACTTAAGGATATGCTATATGGTTAGAAAGACCATCAAGTCCACTACAAAGTTTATTTCGGTCGTTAGGACTGAAAATGATCCTACCTTGGCATAATCTGAACTTCACAAAAACTACTACAAATGTCTTACCCAATTACACAGTCTCTGTATTTTCACCATAACTTCTTGTAGAAACATCTTCTGTCCTATTGTGATACATATCTGGAGAGGGCAGAAGCATCACTACAACTTTGTAAGTTGAAGTATTTTCTAATTCGACACTGAAACAATCCAAATCCCAGGTTGAAGCTGGTACACTGCAGATCTGCTGGCAGAAAACAAGTCAACTCATCTGTCAACTTTAGACAGTCATATCTCCTAAGATTAAAACTTGACATAGTCATATATATACATTTCTAGAAATCTTAGGAAGTCCTCTATAAACTTACTTTTCAACTTCTGGTCTGAACCTTTCATTATCAGAGCACAATTCCAATTGTCGCAAACGCTGTTCTGGCAGTTCAGGACCAGAAATCATTTTTGCATAGTTGGAATTTGTGAGCTTTGACCTGTATGACGACTTCGTAAGCCTGAACCAAATCTATTTCTCGAACATTAACATGATTTGGTACCATGGTTATTTTATCATTACCTCAAGATATTGTTTTGATATACCTGTATAAATTGTGGACAAAACCCCACATATACAGGGGAGGTTCCGTCAAAACTTCCAGAAAATTGTAGTCAACTTCAGACCTGTATAACTTTTAATACAGAGCTTACCTGAAGGTGTTCAAGTACAATCTGGAAAGGTTTTTTAGTTTAATATAAGTTTGTAGTTGAACTCCAGACCAAATTCTGCATTTAACTGTGAGAAATAATTACATTTCTACAGACTGGTCTGATAGACCAGAAACGGGACGGCATACCAGTATGCGATATTATCAACTCAAATCGTTTTAGTTTCACCTTCTTATGTCACTCATCAGGTATAGGGGTGATTACTCCACATGATTGATTAACATAAAGTTGAAACACCATGTTAAGTTATTTGTGGGCAGTATCACTTACTTGGGTCTAGTTCAATGTTCTAATCTTTATTTACACCTTGCCAACTGCATTGTAAAGTGATGCATATTACGGTCTTTTTCATGATTCCAGTTGGTGCTGCAACTTTGGATCTTAACCGTAATGCTCACTCTTGTAGCATGGATCACACTCATTTTGAGGGTGAACCGGGTAATTCTGCTCATGGTGGAGAAGACTCAACTCTACCACCAGTGCCATCATCAAACGGATTGGCAGAAGTCTTAGCAAGGGTGGCTGAGTCTCTGCAGATGTTGGTACAGCGGAGTGTACAACCTGAGGCTCGACCACTTGATCAACCTCAAGTCACATATCTGGATTTCTTGGCAACTCAACCACCAGTTTTCACAGAAGCCTGAGAACCATTGGAGTCAGAAACTTGGCTCCGGGTGATTGAAGCCAAGTTTGAGTTACTCCAGTGTGATGAGTATCAGAAGGATTTATTTGCTGCTCAACAACTTCACGGATCCGCAGGAGCTTGGTGGTCTGAATATCTCACCACTCTCCCGGACGGTCATCGTGTGACCTGGCCGGAGTTTCTTGATGCTTTTCGTGCACGCCACATTTCTACAGGGATGATCAAAACGATGTTGGAGGAGTTTGTGGAGTTGAAGCAAGGAGAAATGAGTGCTTATGAATACTCCAAGGCATTCAATCGTTTGGCTCAATATGCGCCTGAGTATGTGAATACCAAGGCGTTGAAGTGTGATTGTTTCTTTCGAGGACTGAACGTCGAGCTTCGAGCTTGACTGGTGTTATTCAATAATGGAAACTACAATGACTTGGTTGGTGCCGCTATTGTTCAGGAGGATGCAACTCTTCACTATCAGGCCGAGAAGAGAAAGAGGAAGACATCACTGAAAGTGATGTTCCTCAGGAGGATCGGGCGGTATATTGCTTATCGTCCGGTCGAGAGCTTTGGTCGAGTGAGCAACCACAACAGATTCGGTATCACTCCTATCCAGTGGAGACCTTACTTGCACCTCAACAAAGCGTGCAAGTGTGTCCTGGTTCGCCACCGCAGCAGTATGATCTCACTCTTGTAGCCCAATCTCTGCAAGATGTGCATGTTGTCGGTGCACCCCAATTCAGTGGAAAGCACATAATGCATTTAGGACGGGAACATCGCAAGACGGAACGTTACCGTGTCCAATTGTCCTTTTCCAAGAATTCCGATCAGCACCATAAACTTAAAAAGAAGACCTCATTGAAGTCTGCCAGTGTTAATTATGCTGCGATTGAGGATATTCCAGAAGGAGAACCTGTTTTAGCAGGCATGTTTACTTTACATGATCAACCAGTAGTCGTTCTATTTGACTCTGGAGCTACTCATAACTTTGCGAGCATGTCTTTTGTGCTAAAACATCAAGTGCCAATTGTGACTATCTTACATCCTTTTTGTGTCAGTTCACCCTGAGGTAATATTTCAGCTAATGAGGTTGTTTCTCGAGCACCTTTGTGCATGGGTGGAAGTATCTATGCGGTGAACCTCATCATTTTGGAAGGTCAGCAGATTGACCTCATCTTGGTAATGTCATGGTTGACACATCATGGAGCTATCTTTGATATCATCTCAAGGACTGTCCAATTGAATTCTCAATTCCATGGTAGCAACACTTTAAATCTTTTGAATACCGCACCAAGAGTCTCAGCGGTGCATCACACCAGTGTCAAGAATCTTGAGGATATTCCCGTAGTGTGTGAATATTTAGACGTGTTTCCTGACGATCTTTCGGGCATGCCACTAGAACGTGACGTCGAGTTCAAGATTGAACTTACGCCAGGAACCATGCCAATCTCAAGGAAGTCGTATAGGATGGCACCAAAGGAACTTGCGAAATTGAAGGAGCAGCTGAATGACTTATTGAGCAAGGGTTTTATTCGCCCAAGTTCATCACCTTGGGGTTGTTCCGCGTTGTTTGCGAAGAAGAAGAATGAGACTTTGAGGTTGTGTGTGGACAATCGTCCACTGAATGCGGTCACCATCAAGAACAAGTATCCACTACCACGCATTGATATCTTATTCGATCAACTAGTGGGTGCTAAGGTATTCTCAAAGATGGACCTTCATTCAGGTTATCATCAGATTAAGATTTGACCTGAGGACATTCCAAAAACCGCATTCTCTACGAGGTATGGGTTGTATGAGTACCTTGTCATGTCCTTTGGATTGACCAATGCACCAGCTCACTTCATGTATCTCATGAATTCGGTGTTTATGCGGGAGTTGGACAAGTTTTTCATGGTATTCATTGATGACGTTTTGGTGTATTCCAAATCTAAAGAAGAACACGCTAAACACTTTCATATTTTGCTGCAACGTTTAAGGGATCACAAACTGTATGCAAAGTTCAACAAGTGTGAGTTTTGGATCCGCCAAGTGCCATTTCTAGGGCACATCATCTCGGCTGATGGTATCCCCGTTGATCCAAGCAAAATTGTACAAGTCCTGAAGTGGAAATCTCCCAAGTCCGTACATGAAGTTTGTAGTTTCCTTGGCTTGGCTGGCTATTATCGGAGGTTCATTCCGAGTTTCTCAAAGATAGCTAAACCAATGACGAAACTACAGAAGAAGGGAATAAGATATGTATGGACTAAAGAATGTGAAGAAGCATTTCAAGCTTTGGTAAAACACCTCATAACAGCACCGGTGTTGGCTTAGCTGGACACAACCAAACCGTTTGATGTCTATTGTGATGCATCTGGCATTGGTCTTGGTTGTGTACTCATGCAAGATAGAAGAGTGATCGCGTATGGATCCCGGCAGCTTCGGAATCATGAACAACATTATCCAACTCATGATCTTGAGCTCGCTGCCATGGTGCTCGCATTGAAGATGTGGAGGCACTATCTATTAGGCAATCTAGTGCATCTCTACACTGATCACAAGAGTTTGAAGTACATTTTCACTCAGAAAGACTTGAATATGCGACAGCGAAGATGGTTGGAATTGATCAAAGACTATGAGATTGAGATCCACTACCATCCTTGCAATGCAAATGTGGTCGCAGATGCGCTGAGCCGCAAGTCTCATGTCAATCATCTGTCGATCATTTCAATGGAAGAGGATGAGCCGAGTTTATACTTGGTTCCATTTGGAGCGCTCTACAATCTAGCTCTCATCCATACCATCAGGGAAGATATCGTAGAGGCTCAAAAGGAAGACAAGGGAATGTCGCACATTCGACGGAGAATGAAGAAGGGGGAGATGAAATGCTTTCGATGTGATGATCACGGTACTATTTGGTTTAAAGACCATATAGTCGTACCCCATGACACGGAGCTCCAAAAGAAGGTCTTAGATGAAGCACACTTATCAAAGTACTCTATTCATCCGGGTAGCAACAAGATGTACTAGGATCTGAAGAAGAAATTTTGGTGGTCCCGAATGAAGCGAGAGATAGCAAAGTATGTATCCAAATGTGATACATGTCGGCGAGTGAAAGCCGATCGTTTGAGGCAAGCCGGACAGTTGCAACCCTTAAACATACCAACATGGAAGTCGGAAGACATCAGCATGGATTTCATCGTTGGGTTACCCCTCACTTTCCGTAAGCATGATTCGATTTGGGTGATAGTTGATCGGTTGACCAAGTCAGCTCATTTTATTTCGGTCAACACCAACTATCGAGGTCCCAAGTATGCATAGTTATATATCACAAGGGTCATGTGCCTACATGAAGTACCCCGCACTATCATTTCAGATCGTGGAGCCTTATTTGTTGCTCGATTTTGGGAGCAACTCCACGCATCATTGGGTACCAAGTTGATTCGAAGCTCTGCATATCATCCGCAGACTGATGGTCAGACGGAGTGATTAAATCAAGTCCTTGAGGACATGCTAAGAGCTTGTGCCATCCACCATGGTAAAAATTGGGATGATCATCTACCATTGGCGGAGTTTTCATATAACAATGGCTATCAAGCTAGTATCCAGATGGAGCCATATGAAGCTCTCTATGGCAGGATGTGCCGCACACCATTGAATTAGTGTGAGTCTGGTGAAAGAGTGACATATGGTATTGATCTGGTCAATGAAGCGGAAGCATGAGTGCGAGTAATCCAAGCCAATCTCAAGGCTGCTCAATCTCGACAGAAGAGTTATGCACATAAATGACGTCAACCTCTTCACTTCGACATTGGGGATCACGTTTACCTTCGTGTATCTCCAATGAAAGGGATTCATTGTTTTGGGGCGAAGGGAAAGCTGGCTCCACGATTCATCGGGTCGTTCGCTATCACTGAGAAATGCAAACATGTGGCTTATCGTCTGGAGTTAGCGGTGTCTCTCTCTGGAATTCATAACGTATTCCACATCTCTTAGTTGCGGAACTGTCTCAAATCCCTAGCTGAAGTCCGCACGGAAGATCTTGAAGCTCTACAACCTGATCTCACTTATTCTAACCATCCGGTAAAGATCATCGATGAGAAGACTCGCACCACAAGAAGCCGCACTTTGCACTTTTACAAAGTCTTGTGGAACAACCATACCGCTGAAGAAGCAACTTGGGAAAGCGAGGATTTTCTTAGATCGAACTATCCGGACTTGTTAGCGGTATATGTTCATTAGATTTTTTTTCTTTTATCCTTCCTATTATAATCTCGGGATGAGATTCTTTTAAAGGGGGATGAATGTAAAATCCCACTTATTTCTAAATATGAAATTCATTTGTCAGCTAAATTCAAATTTAATGGGGTTCAAGATAGGGTCATGTACATAAACTTGAACCTATACAATTCCTTTTTCTTCTCATGTTTAAAATTTTATTAACATGAGAAACATACTTCACCAATAATCTTAGAATAATTCAAATATCATCTATGCAAAATTTTGGAATATTTGAATAGGGTTTGCTTGGGCAAATCAAATTATAGTACCTCATATACTCAAATAGTCAAAATAGAATATAGCTATTGTATACACATGCCCTGGCAAAAATGTTCAAATCTAAGGCTATAATTTTTTTTCTATAGTCTTCTAAAGTTTCAAATAAGCTCCTTGAAAAGTTTCATGAATTTTGGAGTCCATTTGCTATTTTATTTGAGACGCTCAGCGAATTTGAATCAAGTTTAAATTCAAATTCAAAAACTGGTCAAAATATACTTGAACATAAAGATCTAAACACACCATTGTGTTCAGAACATTTTTCTTAACTTATGCATGAAGTTTCATAATTTTTGGAGTTCATTTACAATTTTAAAATGAATTGCTAAGTAGGCAGCTGACTGGTGGGTCCCACCAGTCAGCAGCCCACGTGCAGCCGCAATCCAGCTCGCGCTGTGCGCGCCACCACGACGGCGTGCATGCCCAGCGCGACAGCAGTGAGCTGCTTCTGTTTGAGCCCTACAAATATCGCCCCTGGCTCCTCCTTATCACTCCCCCGGTTGATATTTCTTCCTCCCCGACGCTGAGCCGACGCTCTGCTCCATTCCGCCCCCGCGCGCAGTTTTCCGACCGCCGGCACCGCACGTCCGTCGCCGGCCAACCGGAAGCACCTCGCACCAAGCTCTAAATGGCAAAGTTGTTCCCCACTCCCTCGTCTAGCTTCTGGTTCAATCCCTTCATTCTTTCGGTGATATTTTGGCCGGTATTTTGAAGCAAAACCGGAGCTCTCCGTTGAGGTCAGTGTGTGCCGTCTCTGTTCCACGGTGCCTGGCGGCTGCAAACAGTTTCGTTCTTCGACTCCAACAGCAAAGTGGTGCGTCTGGACACGCTCTGCAGGACGGTGAAAACCGTTCCTTGTTTACGTGAGTATCGAGCAAATTATCCAAGTTTTACTCTTGGCCGAAGCTTATGAACTAGCTAGGTTTTTCATTCAATTCGGTTTCCACACTTAATCATCACAATTGCTAGCAAATAGTTTCTACACTTCCTTGTGCACCATCTCGAACTGGAATTACCAAAAATGATAGACCGTAGCTCAAGAATCATGAGTTCTTCCCTCCGCCATTGAAAAGTTACCTCTGTCACCGTCGACGGTTGTTTTGCTAGCAATTACACGATGATTGCACCTTCCTATCCTTTCCCTCATGGTTCCAGAAGACTTCCCCAACCTTTTCCGATAGTTTTTAGCCACGGAGCGACGGTTCCAACATGGCCAAAACCCTAGCTGCCGCCACCGCCGATGCGCCGCCATTTTTGACTGTCAGCAAGCTTCACCGACCCCACCATCGTGCTCAGTGCATGATTTTAGGGTTGGGCGCCCAGGACTAGGCACTGCGGTGGCCGGGAACTTGGTTCCGGTGAGGCTCGCTGGAGTGCGCCGCCGCTGCAGCCCCGCGCGCCGCCCACCTCGGGTGGTGGACGATGACACCGCGGGCCCTGCGTTTCAGCGTCTTTTGACCCCCGTCGTATCAGCTGTGGCTACACAGTGTATCTATGTGGTCCCCGTGTGGTTTGAATGCCACTGGTCCATTTTAAAACGATGGGGCCCATGGTTTAATTCAAATTAGAATTTAATTCCAGATTTGGCTCCAACTTAGAAAATCCATAACTCTCTGTAGACTGCTCCAAAAATCTTCAAACATATTTTGTTTGAAAGCCTTTGAGCTATAGTTTCTGTTAGTACCAATTAGGTTTTGTGAAACTTATTTATAAAATTTGTAGAAAACAATCTTTCCACATACAAATACAATTTTTCCAGACGAACTTTCCACTGGAAAAATCCCGAAAATTCACATAAAATACTATGTCCTATTCTCGATTCCCAGAAAAAGTTTGGGAGCCATTGCACTTGTATAAACCTCTCTATAATTCAATTGCCTTTTTCAGTCATTGAATTATTACAGATGATCTGCTGCTTTATTGTGTCCCAAATTTGGACTGAACCTTCCTTTAGTAATACACTAGTCCTGTACAAATTTGAGATTTAATTGACTTAGTATCCTGGTCCTAATTCAGTTTCCAATTGAAAGTTAATTGAAAAGCTAAAATTCAGTTATAAAATAGTTCTAGAAATTCTTGCCAATGTTGAAATTTAATATCTCCTTCACCAAGGCTTAGAAATTTATGAAACCCATTTTTTGCTAGAACCAGGACAACGTCCTCTATCATGATCATCAACTGGCAGCTATGTTCAAGCTACAGTTTCTTCTCTAAAATTCTTGGAAGTTTATCACTTACCATAATTTTAGAGACAACAAACTACTTTGATCATCTCCTGTTCTTTGCAAGAGTATTCCTTGAAGTCCCTAACATCTACCATAAAAATCCCAAATCCAAAGAAGATCATTCACTCACTATAACCATAGTTAGAGATTTATGAACTATATATACATTATAATTTACTAGCATTCATATATGCATGTCGTGTAGTGATCGATATTGACAAGAAGTGTCGCTTGGAGGAGAAGGCCAGGGTCCACTTGAAGTCCTTGCTGGAGTCTTCAGAGAAGGACCACTAACCATTGACTTTTTATCGAGTCACAAACTAAGGCAAGCCCCGGTTTGCATTTAAGAGCCTTTCAGAATTTTTCCAGTTTTACTCACTTACGTCCTAAGTTGATATTGTGCATTACGTATAAGGTGTCTGATACTCCACTTGCATATCCACCAATCCTATGGGAGGGTTGGAAAGATTTACAGCTTGACGTGTAGAACTGCCAATGCTAATGTTGTAGATATATCGGTAGAAGTCGAGTAGTTGGAATCTACTTGCGAGATAGGGATAGCAGTTCATATGAGGGTGAAAGATGACAAAATGGCTTATGAAATGAATACGAGACCGGGCAGGGAGAATAGGAGTCGACGAGATGGAGTCTCAGGTGCATAGCCCTGCCTGTGTCGCTTGAGGACCATGCCGTATGCGGCACCGTTGGGCAAGCTTGAACTGTATCGGTTGCATAATGGTATATGGGACCATTAAACTGATGTAACTCCAGACTTTAGTGTGGAGACTCCTCGGTTGTCCTTGAATGGAGATGCGAAGGCATAAAGGCGTAAATCTTCTAGCGGGCAACTTCGACGCGTCCGTGTAGGGGACCTTTTGCTCGGGATGAAGAGGTTTGTCGACATTGGGGGTCTTGGGTGAAAGGTGGCCACGTATGACGCGGGGAGGAGAGCACGTTTGTGTCTCCCACGCGGGTGTGCGTGTCGTGCAGTCCGGGTGTGTCCTGATTGCAATCACCGTCCCTCGCGGTAACTTGTGTACCACTTGTCCATCGTTGTCGTGACGTAGTAAATACTGAAGAAGTCAGAAACATATGATGTATCGAATTATAATTGCTTTGCAACCTTGTGTGACTTAGAGATAGCAAAATTAAAGTTTATAGTTTCTCCATACTTTAGCTGTAATAGCATTATGTGCATTGGGCATGTCATATCATTGGCAAAGTGTTTCTTGTTTGATTGTGGAGTCTATGATGTGTCGTGCCTGAAGAATGTCATTTGCTACTTAAAACATAATTATAAGGATCCACTTGTAGGCGGATCTATTTATGCTATTCCTTACCTATGATTAGACTTTACCTTGTATATGTCTAGTGAGACGGGTTAGTCTTGCTGAGCCTTATGCTCACGTTTGTGCTTTAACAATTTTTGCAGGTATTAGGTTTATTTCCGCTGTTCAGGTTGTACATGAGAGCTTGAGTTATCGAGATAAATCTCATGTGAACCACGCCGCTACTGATTGTTCTTCTTGTTGTTAGTGAGAAGCGTCCTTGGGCATGGACGTCTTCTCTCCTGCATAGTTAGGTGAGATTATGAGTATGTATTTTCCACTGCGTGTGTACCCCTGTTGTACACTCTTTTGTAAACTCTTCTTATTCTAAAATGAAAAATTAATATGTTTTGGTATCCTTTTCGTGTGTGTTGTTAGGTGCCGCATCGCACGGCACCACCCAATGAGATCCTCGGAGGTGCGGACTCCGGTCCCCACAATTGATGTGCAAAGTGTCCTGCTTCTCCACATGTATAGCACTTCCTTGCTGCACCAGAATTTGGACGGACTTGATTCTGCGCATTGGCACCAGGAAGGTTGGCACGAGGTGCATAAGGCATTGAAGGCCTTGGTGCTTGCATGACAGGTCGTTGCTGCACAAACTGAGCTGGGTGCGATGCATAACCAGGGCGATGAGCAGGCCCAGAAGAGCTGTAATATGGCACATTGGGTGGTGCAAAATGAGGGCGCACATTACTTCCTTGTTGCTATCCTTGATATGGCGCCTTCCTCTTGGTGTCTTGCTCTATCTCACGGACCTGGTTCTCCACAACAATTGCTTTGTCCAGAAGCTTCTAGAAGTTGGCATAATCACAATTGAGCAATTGTACTTGGATCTCATTGTTCAAGCCCCTCATGAACAAGTATTGCTTCAGGCTGTCCCGGCTCACATCCTCAGGCGCATACCTTGAAAGTTGAGTGAATTTATTGAGATATTCACCCACACTCGATCTTCCTTGCATCGAGTTTTCAAATTCTTGCCTCTTCAAGATCATAACACCTTTCGGCACATAATGAGAACGGAAACTCTCCATGAATTCAGCCCAAGTAATTCTCTCTTGGTTCTCATGAGCATTGCGTAGCGAATCCCACCAATCTGCAGCTGCTCCAACTTGTTGATGGGAAGCAAATAGCACCTTCTCCCGGTCACTGCATTGGACTATAGCTAGCTTCTTCTCCACAGATTTGAGCCAATCATCAGCATCCATAGGGTCAGCATCTTGAGCAAAGATCGGCGGCCTAGTCCTCATAAACTCCCCCAATAGGTTATGAGGTGGTGGGGGTGGCGGTAGAGGCATGTGGGGCTGATTGTTGTTGTTATCAACCTGCAGCTGTCCCATAGTCTGTATCATGGTCTACATGAGCTGGTTTTGTATTGCCAAAAGCTGCTCAAGGTTGATAGCTCCTTGGGCAGGTCCTCATCCATTGTTGTTCTGAGGTGCTCCATTGTTCTCCTCCTTATCATTGTCATCCCTCTGGTTGTGAGTCCTCACCATCTGAAGAAAAGCAATAGGTAAGAATTTAGAAAAACTCCCCAACTATATGCATCAAGGGATATGAAACTAAACAACTTCCTATACTAGACTATATGGACATGGCAATGCTAGAGCATCCCATAATCCTCTACTAAGAACACAAATAGCAATACACAGCAAACAGCACACCAAGCAAAAACACATTGATTCCTGAGTGCTCCTATGTGCTCTAAAGTGCCCATTATATCTAGGTTGCGTCCTACGGTCAACCTGTGGCTCTGATACCAATTTGTGAAACCCGGTTCCGAAAATGAACCAAGTGCAGTATATGTATGCCCAGGACATTCAACACACATACACAAGTGCATCACAAACAATATACAGATAACTACCACTACACAAGATTAATTAATCCACTTTTATTACACAATTCATATTATCCTCGAATACAAGCTCTAATGAGTATTAATGACAAGTTCGAACTAATGCAGCAGAAATAAACTAAATAAGCAACTAAGCCAACTAAGCATAAAGGGTAGCACAACTGCAATCAACACCACAGGCAAAGCTGACGGCAAACACGGCCTAGAACTCTGCATTATCATCGTACTCCCAATCGTGACTTGAAACTGTTGGCAGGGAAATTGCAAGAGTGAGTACATGTCATACTAAGCAGGTGTGGAAAGTATGACATGTAGCTTATACAAATTATGAATATAATAATGGTTGAGCACTGAAAAGTACATCAAAACATTTGAAAAGCAATGTATTATATGTATGTGAAGTAAACCTATCATTAACCATATAGTTATCATAATACCAATCCATATCTCAGTATCAACATCCATATTCCAGATTTCTCACTACCATTAACCATATTCAATACCAGAATTTAATTCATAACCAGCCATAACCATATTACCAACCATAACTGAAACCATACCATAATCCTTCCCAAAAACCATCCCAATACCAAGTTTCCTCTAATTATGTGAGGGTCCAGTTTGCTCATAACCAGGAGCACAACTATCATGATATTTTTAATACTCTGCAGAGTTTGTACCACTTTACACACGTGTTTGTGATTTCATCACCCGCCGGCGACTAAGAACCTCCCTTATGCCAATTACACTTCCTTTGGTGTATGGCCAAGAGATCACAAAATAGCCTTTACAAAGGGACTACTAGCATGTACGGACGCACTAAGGTTTCACCAGTGGCGATGTCTCCAACTGAGCACATCTTCAACCAAGGGCCCCCTCTTGTGCCGTTGGATTCGAGGGAGTCCCGCCAACCATATCCAAACCCAATCCGACTCCCCTTCCCTGGTGTGCCAAATGATCCACGCAGTACTAGCAATACCCTAATTAATCAGCTACGCCGCACCCATACTTGGCCTCGTGGTGGCTGTTGGTATTTCTTAACACCAGAGATCATCTCCGGTAAAGAGATGAGATCCGCAAGCGCACAGAAGATACCGTTGTAGCATTTCACCCATGAGTATTCCCAAGGGTATTGTATTTATCCCAAAGGAAGGCAATGGAGTAAAGTATATACTACTCTTATGGTCAAGCTATGGGATACTAATCAATTATCCGGACAGGGGGTAAGTTGATAATAGGGGTAGTGTGACACACACCTAGGCAATCTATTCTAAAGGGTAAATGGGTCCTAGAGTGAGATTGGATTAAGAGTTAGAGAGTTGCTCCTACAATGCTCCTAATACATATACATAGCCTAAGGTAGATACTAGTGGTGCTGTCAATGATGAATTCCTATGCAATGCTAATCAACACATCGGGCACGAGCTTACCCCTAGCAATACTAGGGCGACTCCAGCCAAGAGCCTGTGGCATATCCGAACGTGGAGGATTACAAAGGACAGATAGGGCTGTCATCACCTACTGCCTACCTCTTCAGTCCGTGGGTCTACGAGACATTTAACGCTACTTAAATACCCTAGCACCATGCTAGAATATTAAGCAAATACCTCAAGAGCTGCAGCACAAGCCATCCTAAGGCAATGAAATAAATCATAGTTGAACCAATGTTGATTGCATAGCCTAGTTATTCATATTAACATAATCATATCATAACTACATAGACTATAGTGGGGGTCTATAGTGTTTATGACCATAAGATGTGATCATGAGAGTACAATCATAAAGATTATACCTTCCACTTACATGGACTCCACAATCAAACAAGAAATGCTTTGTCCAAGTATACGTATAAAAGAAGACTAAAGATAATATCTTTATTGAGCACAAAGTCACAAATACAAGAAGGAATACATGAGACATGCCTTTCCCAATGTGGAATTGGGAAGAGAGACTCCTTCTACTCCTTTCCCAATTTGGACTCGGGACTAGAGGTTCTCCTCTCTACATCCTAACTCCTCTAAGGACTATGGAAGATAGTGTCTACAATAGAATGATGCCCAAGTGGTGTGTTTTGAAGTGAGGGGTATGGGGTCCTATTTATACTAGTGTTGAGGTGGTTCCCGCCACTAAAAGCGCGCGAATCAGTTGTCATTGACTCTAGGGAGCCGGGAGGAGCCAACACAGGGAAGTTGACCGCGTTTGGCGCCAGGACCAGGTCGGCTGACCCCCTGTTTCGGCCGACCTGGTCAGGGCTTCAAACGACCTGTACTTCCCCCAAGTGGCTGCCAGGCGGGTCCCATTGACTGATATTGGTGCTACACCGTTGGATGGCCTCGGATACTTCTGTTTGTGGGTCATTTGATCCATGTGGTGCCACGTGTCGTCGCCTGATTGGCTGGGATGATATTTTATAGGATTGCACCCCATACTTTTCCTCAATTTCTGTATAAATATCTGCATACACATATTTCTCCAAGTACAAGTGGAAATAGGTCAAGTAGAAAGGTGATGTGTGCCAGAAATGATCAATTCTTCACATAATTGAGTTATATTGACGGCTGAAATTGGTATATAACAGCCGTCAACAAACTCCCCCAAGCTTATCCTTTGCTCGTCCTGAGCGAAGTCAAGACTTTAGGTTGATGATTAGCTGTTGCTACAATGTCCTACCATTTGAAAGTACCAAGTGCACAACAAAATACTCTACCTAGTATTACAAAAAGTGGCTATGGTACTTTACCCTTATTGAGTCATTATGGGAGTTTTGCCTTCTCCTATTCATGGGTAATTGAAAGATAGAACAGCAAATGGGGCAAGCATAGCCTAGATATCAAGTTCCACTTAAATTCCAGAGAGATTCAAATTAGATTATAAGTACGCCAATTGATTCTCTCAATCACTCCTTTGTGTATAGTGGAAATATGTCCTCACCAAGGCCTTATGCCTATACTATTCCTACTCTTTGAATATGGCTTGTATGTGGAGCTTGGTAGGGAAAGTAAGTAGGCATATTTGCAACACATAATATTGCTAAGTCAAAAGAGCAAGCCTTAGGAGAAATCAATTCAAACTTTTGAATCAAGACTTGTGCATGTGTGATGCAATGGAGGTGGATGTGGAAACATTGAGATGACTCCTTTTGACATGGACTCTCTTTATTGCAAGGATGAAACATGGCTACCCACCTTTTTTTATGCTTATGGAGTAAGCATATTTTTTTCTTCTTTTTTTTCTCATGCTTATGATATAAGCATGCATTTTCTTTTTCTTTTTCTTGTAGCCATGTCTTCTACTCCTTTTTATGCAATAAATTGAAGAGAGTGCTAACTATGAATAGCATGGAGTTTCTATTTTTGTTGTGGAATGGTGGATATGATGGAATGTTGCTTCCTTCTAGTGTAGAAGTATAGCATGTGCAAGTGAAGTCTTGAATTCAAAAAGAATTGAATGATTTCTCACATAGATCTATAGTAGTTTGACTAGGCTCAATCTGAAAGCAAATATCATTTGCATAAGGTGTTGTCTATGTATGAATATCATATGGCTTTGGTAGGTATTTCCAATCAAATGAGGGAAACTTAAATCTTGATAGAATTTCTCCGGAAATCTAAGTTCCACTTTCAAAGTAGGAATAGCAGCCCTATTACTAATTCAAATCTCCCAACAACCTAGAAGTAGATTAAGATTTTGCTACCCACAATTTCTAAATCAAGGAAAAGTTAATTTTAGCCAATTTAAGCAATATTCGGAGAGTAGCAAATTGTAAAATAGGGACTTAGGAAAAATAAAACAGAGCAACTATTCATCATTTCATCTATGTGAATTCTAAATCATTCTTACCGCACATCTTTATTTGATAAGCAAAGCAAATATAAGTTACTATTTTATGTTTTTATTTAGATGCATGGTGGATGGTGGATGAATGGAAAGTAAATATGCAATGGATGATTTGAAATAAAAATGCAGTGGGTGTGATACAAGTTACCTCAAGTGGGGGTCCTCCCCCAAGCTTATTATTGATCAAGGTCCGTGATAGGGGTTGAAACCCTAACGACAGAGGTAGGCCATGAGTTGGCCTATCCTTGTTGCAGCGTGGCTTTGACAATGGAGGATTGAGTGTTGATTGTTGTGTTGCCTCCCATGGACACCATGTGTGTGGTTGAATAGAGTGTTTTCAATGTTGATCATCCGCACATGAGGGTCGCCATGTGTTCGGTGTGATTTGTCATTCCTTGGCTTCTAGCCACATAGGAACAACATGCACCCAATGATGGTGGCAAATCCCTTGAGGTTGAATGAGTGCTTAGAAGAGTTGAGAGCATAATGCTCTCACCCATTCGTGGCAGCCCATTGGTTGCTCATGGACGTTTCCCATTTAAAATCTCTAGCCTCGTATAGTTATGATTGACGTTCAGGCATAATTTCCAATAGGTAGAAACCATCCTCATTTACTCCTTGGCCAAGAGATGTTGAAATGGGATCATCTAGGGATCCCAACAATCAGCTTCTTGAATGCTTGCATAGTAATATTACTCCTGCAAACTTCCTCTATTGAATAGAGAGGGATGGTTAGCTCCCGATACTTGTACAAATGAACGTTCAGGTTAGCTAACCGAACTTTCGTTTGTACATACAGGGAAGAACAAGATCAAAGATGCATTGGTTCCAATGTCAAGTGTATCCATGATCAATGTGTTATTCATTGATAAGAGTGGAGCTTTATGGATAATTCATGTTGCATATTTTCTAAAGCTCCTACTCATAGCAATGCATGTGATAGAAATATACTATATAGATCCCTACATCTTTTAAAGTTACTAACCATCTTAGCTTTCAAGAGCAAATTTTATCATTTAGACCATGACAAACAAGATTCTCAATTTTATCCTCCTGAACTTCACTAGGAATTTAAAATTTAGTAACTCCTCCAAAAAATGCAATTCAATTTTAGAGCTAGGATATCACTTATTCCTAGGAGTTTGAAATCTAGTGACACCATCTATGCATGAAGCTCGATTAAAAATTATGGCTGTCACTATGCCCAAGTTTCTATATGCCAATTCACCAATTAAGTCATGCCCAAAAGTTTTATTTTCTAAACCTAGACAAAAATGACTAAGTCTACAAAACAATGCTTAAAGGATTCTAGGTACTTGTTTTAGATTTTTCCAAGTAAGGTGGGATTTCCTTTTGGAGATCCAAAAGTTAATACCCACACTTACTCTTGTGAGGATGCATGATAATTAAATGATGAGGAAGTGTCAACCTTCCTCACAAATGCAAGCAAATACATTTCTATGGCAAACCAAACAGTGAAAAATTCGAAACTCATACCTCATTTGAAGAGCAGTTGGTGACGAAGGTCTTTGTGTGAGAAACTCACAACCTTGATTTTCGGCGTAGGTTTGATGGTTGATGTCAAATGCCAAGTTGAGATTGGATTTGGCAATGGATTTGGTTCTGGCTTCTCCATTGGGTCATCATCTTGAACATTTCTCTTCCTCAAACTCAAAATAAGTTTGAAGGAGAGAAGTGTTCTCTAATCCTCCCAATGGTGACTTGAGCTTGATGAAACCTTCCACCTTTTTGCCATACCACCTCTTCACAATTTTGACCTAGCTGCACTTTAATCAAGAACACACAAAACAACTCGAAAACGGGTTACGTTAGCCAAAAGCAAATTGAACCCAATTTTCAAATTGTCTTGCCCAGCTTGAAATAACTTGTAAATGCAATGAGGGTCAAAGCAAATCTTTTTGGTTTGAACTAGGAAGATAAATTCAAGTGGTCATGCACGTAGTTCATATCCAATTAAATTTCTCCCCTAATTCAAATTTTTAGTTTTATGATGATTGGAAATTTTACTTTCCAATATGCAAGTGTGGAATTTCAAACATGCAAATGCAAGGGTTGATGCAATTTGGAAAACAAATATGAGATAACTACCAATTAACCTATTGGCAAGGACTCACCGAATTTTTGAAGTCCGGTGAGTGATAACTACCAATTAACCTATTGGCGAGGACTCACCGAATTTTTGAAGTCCGATGAGTAGAACTTACCTCCGCTGTTCAGTGTGATGATTTGTTGTCCAATCCCGGAGTTGAAGATGTGGACGTTTTCTTCTGTTTTGACATGCCAAACTCATTTGGCTGTCATTTGGACATGTGGGCCACATGGTGGCCCTAGCCTCTCCCCGTTGTATTTATATAGACATGTTATTGTAGCGACGGGATCTCCCTCTCGAATGTATTCCATAATGAGCATGGTGAGGCTTTGTCCTTCTTAGTGGTGCCACTGTGACCATATTGATATTCCATTGAATCAACCCATACCTTGACATGAATCAAAGGCTTCCTTGGGCATGATGACATGTGGACTCCACAATCAAACAAGAAAAGCTTCATCCACAATGTCACTTGCCCTAGCTTGAATGGGTTTGGTCGAAGTGTGAGAATTCCAACAAGTGATGTGGGATATCTTGAACTTTGAATGCTCCTTAAGTTCTTGTCCTTGGCCAAGATCTTCATTTGGATGTTGTCTTGATTTCTGCTTGGTCAAGACGTGGCAGCTGGTATAGATGATGATGAAAGGCGGGCCGCTTGAACCGGGACCTATTATGAGATACTTCAAGGTAGGCTAGTTGAACTTAAATCCGTTGGAAAGCCATAGCCTCCTTGAATACAAGGGTGATGTTAATTCCACCCTTGACCTCCTTGTGAATGGTAGGCATTGGAGTTGTTGTTTGAAAAAGGTCCTCATGGGTTGTTGATGGCTCCTAAGGACTAGCAGCCCTATTACCAATTCTAATCTCGCAACAACCTAGAATTAGATCAAGATTTTGATACCCACAACTTCCAAATTAAGGTAAAAGTATTTCAAACCAATGAAAGCAATATTCGGAGAGTAGCAAGTTGTAAACTAGAGACTTAGGAAAATAAAACAGAGCAACTATTCATCATTTCATCTATGTGAATTCTAAATCATTCTTACCGCACATCTTTATTTGATGAAAGCAAATCTAACCTACTATTTTTTTAGATGCAAGGTGGATGATGGATGGATGGAAAATAAATATGCAAGGATTGTGATACATGTTACCTCAAGTGGGGGTCCTCCCCCAAGCTTGTTCTTCAACTACCTCCGTGATAAGGGTTGAACCCTTGATGACGGAAGTATGCTGCAAGATCGACTTGTTGTTGTTGTAGCGTCGTGTTGAAGTCGGTGAATTGAGCATCCATGTGTTGTTGCCAATCTTGGGTACCTTGAACATGCTCTTGGAGTGTGTTGTTGATGTCACCCGTTCTCACTTCAAGTTCTCCCATACGTCTAGTGAGGTTCGTCATTCCTTGGCTATAGTCATGATGACTTCTAGCCGAAAAGGAATGATGTCCTCTCATGGAAGTTGGGGGCAAGCTGCTAGAGCTTGAAGTGGATAAGGGTGGATCCCTTTGCCATTCTTGCAAAGATGATCCCCCAGTCTCATACGCCGGAGGTTGAGTCCATCCGAGCGCATAACCCGTTGGGTTCTCTTCCTATTGGTATTCATGGACTGGAGAGATTTTCGGTGGCATGCCTGTGGCTGCAGCCCTCGCACGATTCCTTGTTACCCTACCAGAGACATTACTTCTTCTTTCTTCCTCAAGGGGAAGAAGGTTAATGGTTAGCCTTCGGCATTTGTACAAATGAAAATCCAGGTTAGGTAACCAAATTTCATTGACAAAGCCGGGATAGAAAAATATCAAGGACCCATCTTGATCATGCTTAAGGGTATGTCCTTGCACTAAATAGTCTTCATCAATTAATTCTCTTTCAGTTTTAATATATTCAAATGAAGAGTATTTAAGTGCTCCTACCCTATCAGCAATATGAGTAATCAATGAAGTGCATTCAATTGGTCCTGATTTTGAAATGTAATCTAACCATTGTGTCATCATAGCTTTGACTTGAGCAACTTTTATCTTTTTAGTCATGGAAAACAAAATTTTCAATTCGTCATCTCGCACAACCCTAACATCTCCCCTAGGGAACATAGTCATAGCCACCCATCTATGCATGAAGCGTAAGGTAGGGTTTTGGATGTGGCTATTCCTAGGAGCCCGACATGTGACCTCACTAGTTAGCTCATGCCAAAAACTTTGTTTGTTAAATCTAGGCAAATTGTATAAATCTAGCAAACACCGTTTATGGAAGCCTAGGATGCTACCTAATTCTTTCCAAAGGATGTTGTATTATTTTTGAAATAATCTAAAAGCAATACCATCAAATCCTATTCTTAGCGTGCAAAGGAATTGGATAGTGAGAAGGCGTGAACCTTTCTCTTCTATGTGAGCAAAGTCATCAAATCCAATTGCATGACAAATAGAAAGGAATTTGGAGTCCATACCTATTTTGGAGATCAAATGTGGATCGTAAGCCTTGGTGTGGTGGAACTCACGATCTTGGGGAAGCCTGCGTGCTTGATCTTCAACTTTGCTTCGTATGTCGAGGTCGTTGTCATGAAGAAGTTGGTGTGGGTTGCTTCTCTATTCCATGGGAGTGTCCTCACACACACTTATCCTCCTTGGGCTTGTACCCATGGAAGAAAGGCGTGCACTAGAACCTTCACCATGGCTTGAGCTTGCAGCCTCCTTCCTCTTTCTGAACAACCTCTTCATGTCTTTTTGAGTTCAACAAGCAAGAACAAAACAAGGCGAGAAAAATCTGAAAAGAAGCGATGTTTGGAAAACAAAACTCTCAACAAATTTTCTCCCCTTGAAAGCTTGAGTGTAAAATGCAAATGCAAACAAAAGAATATCTTTTTGGGGATGGATTTGAGCAAGAGTGTTGCAATGAAGAGCAAAAAAAACAAGGTGAGCAAGAGAGTGACTTGGAGAGGTGTAAAATGATGTGGTGTGATAAGAGAGGTGCTCCTCACGACCACAATTTATAGGGTGCACCTTCCAACGGTCACTTAGGGTTCAAAATGTAGCCGTTGGAGGAAGGGGAGCCAAATTGGCTCCACTCCCTATTCGGCCGACCTGACAGGTGGCCCCCTGGTTCCCCTTTTGGCAAGTGGCTCCCCAACGGCTATAAAGTTAGCACGTAGGTGAAATGCCACATGTGCAGCTCAGAAAAATTGTTTTTCAAATAAAAACCCTTTTCAAATCCAATAAAAAAAATTTTTGAAAAGAAAGAAAGATAAATGAAAGTTGGGGATATAAGATTCTCAACTTGCTAGGAATAATCAAATATGTAATGGGAAAAATCCAAATGGGGTGGAAAAAAAAGAAAGAAAAATAAAGTGGGATAACTACCAATTTAACCTATTGGCGTAGGTCTCACCACCGCCCGATGAGATGGACACTCCTCCGTCTTCATCTCACATCCGGGCCCGGAGGTATGGGCTTGGATGGCTTTTCTTGCTTCTTCCGCCATTCCTTCTTTGGCGGCTTGGTGGAATTGGGACTTTGGGAAGGTCCAGATGATTTTGTCGCCTTTGGATATCGGCGTGGTCGAAACGACATATTCTCCTCGTAGATTAACCTTCTCATGAATGCAATGAGTGAGTCCACCTTTGGAGGTGTGACTTCGACCTATATGATTTGTTTATCATTCGGCCCATAGTTGATTCTAATCATGGAGTGCTCTAATATTGGCCAAAAGTTAAACTTTTCCTCCTTGCCATTGATATGGAAGTGGATTTCTCCAGCTCCCACACCTATGCGAGCTTTTGCAGTGTTGAGGAATGGACGCCCAAGAATGAGTGGTGTATCTTTCTCAGTGTCCATGTCTAGCACCACAAAATCCATGGGTATAAAGCAGTTCTGGATCTTCACCGGGACGTCTTTAGCAATACCCTCGGGATAACAGACTGAAGAGTCAGCCAGTTGTAGCTGCATTAGTGTTGGAGTTAGTTTTGTGAAGTTCAACTGGTTGAACACAACCTTGGGCATCACACTAACACTTGTTCCCAAATCAAAAAGTGCCTTGTCAAAGTAGTGAGCCCCAATTGAGCATGACATGGTTGGACATCTGGGGTCCTTCTTCTTTTCAGGAAGCCTATTGAGGATGGATGCACTGCAGCCTTCCGTAAGCTTGACAACCTCAGTGGTGGGCAATGGCCGTTTGTTGTTTAACATGTCCTTGAGATAGCAAGCATAAGTGGGTACTTGCATCGCATCAATCAAGGGAACATTGATGTGGATCTTCTGGATGATCTCAACAAAACGGTTGAATTGCTCATCCACTGTTGGCTTCCTTTGTCTGTGAGGGAATGGCAATAAGTTGGTGTCTTCAAAGTGTTTGGCCATTCTCTCACCAAGTAGTTCTCTTGGGACATCCTCCTTCTCAGGATCAGTTGTCCTCTTTTCTTTTGTGGGATATGGTGGGTCACGAGTGGTCTTTCCTCCTCTCGTCACCACTGCACTGACGTTCTCCACTGGGGCTTCTGGCTGCCCCAGAATTTTGTTGTTTTCTAATGGAGGGACAATAACAGCAAATTGTGCCAACTGAGTCTCTAACATCTTGTTGAAACTCAATTGATTCTTGAATGCCGAGGATAGTACTTCAATCTTTGCATTCTCTAGGGTATTGTCATTAGCTAACAGCTTCGTGGATAGGGCCTCGTTGATCTTGAGCTGGCTAATGGCAAGTTCTCTCAAGTTGGGCTGATTTCCAGGGTTGCCATTGTTGTTGTACCCTCCTTGAAAGAATTGGCATTGTTGACCCCACCCTTGACCTCCTGGACGATAGCCATTGTTGTTGTTGAAATTTCCATTGTTGGCGAGGTATAAGGCATCCTCACGAGTTTCTGGGCAATCATTGCCCATATGACCCGTGTTGCCACATACTTCACACATGATGTGAGAGTCTAGGGCATAGGCATTGCCAGATACTTCACCACTCGCTTGTCCATCAATTTTCTTCATTAGGAAGTCCAATTTTGCAGAGATCATGTCTACCTCCTTCAAGGTGTGCATGCCTCGCCGTCGAGTATGGAGACGATCATCATTCCATCCCATGTTGGATACCATCTTCTCAATAAAATCTTTATCTTTTGGCACCGTCAATGAGAAGAAGGCTCCTCCAGCAGCAGCATCCAAATGGTCAGGAGCTGATGGGATCAGCCCGTTATAGAAATTTTGAATAAGGAGCTAGTCATTCATCCCATGGTGGGACAGGCTAGGATATACTCTTGAAGCCTTTCCCATGTCTCAGGAATAGATTCCTTGGGCTCTTGCTGAAAGTTGTAAAACCTTCCACGTAGGGCATTGGTTTTGCCCAACGGGAAGAATTTGGCGAGGAATGCCGTAGAACACTTCTCCCAAGTGTCTACAGCACTTCGGTTCGCGTAGAACCAATGTTTTGCTCTCCCAAGGACAGAGAACGGGAACAGTCTCAGACGGACCGCATCCGGAGACACATCCTTGATCTTAAAAGTGCTACAGATCTCGAGGAATTATTGCAGGTGAGTACTTGCATCCTCGTTAGCCTTCCCACAGAATGGGTTGGCTTGCGCCATAGTGATAAGGCCAGTTTTTATCTTGAAGTTCACATCTCCCGTGTTAACAGTGGGCCCAATAGGAACATTGTTAGCAGATGGAGCTGAGAACTCACAAAGGGTCTTCTGAGCCATTGGCGTTTGTATTGTTGGTGCAAAAATGTTGGCTTGCCTTGCCGCTGGAATCTTCTGAGGAGTAACAACACAGGGTCGGTCTCTCAGAAGAGATTCAGGATCTTCAACAAAGTTTTCCGGCAGGCGGAAACCAGACATACACTACCCTGTTTTCACATTTAAAATGCGCAACAAAGAATGGTTATCCTTCTAAAATCCTACCCATGGTTCTATCCTATTCACTCAGTCATAATATATATCTATTTGCCTTCCCCGACAATGGCGCCAAAAATGCTTGTCGACGGCTCCTAAGGTATAATAACAAATCATCCCCGGTAATAGTGCTAGAAATGCTTGTTGGTATTACTTATGCACCATTAACTAAACATCTCCAACTGATGTGTCAGAAATGCTTGCTAACAGTTATGTTGGATCACGGAGTGAATTCCGCAAGCGCACAGAGGTATCATTATAGCATTTCCCCTTAAGAGTATTCCCAAGGGTGTTATTTATTTGATCCCAAAGGAAGGCAGAGAAGAGATATAACAATCATCAAGTGGAAAGGGTAGAAACGTCTAGGTAAGAATCTAGTAAAGATGGATAAAATAATAATGGAGGTAGTGTGACACACACAAAAGCTTTCAAGTCTAAGGGGGATAAGAGGATCCTAGAGGTTAGTTAAGGTTGAGAGTTATGGAGGTACTCCTACTATGCTCTATTGTACATATACATAGTCTAAACTAATTATTCATAAGCTAGATTAATAGTGAATACCTATACTATGTGGTTCAACACATCGGGCACGGGCTTACCCCTAGCAATACTAGGCCAACTCCCGCCAAGAGCCTGTGGCATAACCGAACGTGGAGGATTACAAAGGACAGATAGGGCTGTCACCACCTACTGCCTACCTCTTCAATCTGTGGGTCTACGGGACATCCAATGCTACTTAGCTATCCTAGCACCATGCTAGCATAATAAGTAATTACCTTAAGAGCCTAGGCACAATCCATCCTAAGGCAATGAATTGAATCATCATTGAGCCAATGTTGATACACAACACAATTATCCATACTAACCTAGTTATGTTATAATTAACTAGACTATAGTGGGGGTCTATAGGTTCTATGATAATGAGATATGTTCATGATGAAACAGTCATAGAAGCTATACCTTCCACATACATGGACTCCACAATCAAACAAGAAACGCTTTGGCCAAGTATATGTATAAGTAGAGACTAAAGATACTATCTTTATTATGCATAAAGTCACAAATACAAGAAAGAATACATGATCCATACCTTACCCAATGTAGGATTGGGAAGAGATAGACTCCTTACTCCTTTCCCAGTTTGGACTTGGGACTAGAGACTCTCCTCCCTACAACCTAACACCTCTAAGACTATGGATGATAGTGTACACAATAGAGATGAAGCTCAAGTGGTGTGTGTTGAAGTGAGGGGTAGGGGGTGTGGAGGCTGACTGGGTTTGGTGCAAAGACCAGGTCGGCCGACCTCCTGGTTCGGCCGACCTGGTCATTACACTGTTTCTCGTGTGCTTTCTCCAGGTGGCTGCCAGGTGGGTCCCATTGATGTATATGGGTGATACACCGTTGGATCTCCTCGGATACTTCTGTTTGTGGGCCATTTGATCCATGGGATGCCACATGTTGTCACCTGATTGGCTGGGATGATATTTTATAGGATTGGTCCCTCTACATTTCCTCATTTCATGCATAAAATGCTGCATACACATATTTCTCCAAGTCCAAGTGGAATTGGGTTAGATAGAAAGGTGATGTGTGCAAGAAATGACAAATCCTTCACATAATTGAGTTAAATTGACGGATGAAATTGGTATATAACAGCCGTAAACATGGGTCTTAGGGAAATAATTACCACGTGTCCCATGATGACATGGATTTTCACCAATCATGTGAATATCCACGACTTGGATTATCCAAACAAATCTCCAACTACTTGGATATTCATGACACTTAAATGGGAGGTATAGTTCCATAACTAGCATATCCACCTTGTGAAGTGGTGTACATAACAAGCTATGGGAACTTGAGCATTCTTGAATCCACCCCTTGAGTGGAGACCTTCTTCTCATCCATGATGAATGAGAATAGGACTCCTTCAGCTCCAGCATGAATGTGGTCATGGATTGGTGGAGCCAACCCATGACACGAGTGTTGGATGAAGAGCCAACTATCCACCCCATGGTGGAGGCAAGCCAAGAAGAACTTCATGGAGCCTTCCCCAAGCATGGGTATGGATGACTTTGGCTCCTACTGAAAGCTGAAATTCTCCCGCAAAGGCAATGGTGTTGCCTAGCGGACATTTGTTGAGGTACGCCTTGAATCATCTTGTAGTTTAGCACTTGTGTCCTCGTTGGCCATCCCATACAATGGTTTGGCCAACACTACCATGTTTTCACACAAAGGAGAAAGCAAACAAGGGTAATCCTATCTAATAACTATTAGTACCTATAGCTTAATCACAAGTGATAGCTATCCTTCACTTCCTTTGCCTTCCCTGGCAACGGCGCCGGAAATGCTTGTTGGTATTTCTTAACACCATAGATCATCTTTGGTAAAGAGATGAGATCCGCAAGCGCACGAAAGATACCATTGTAGCATTTCACCCATGAGTATTCCCAAGGGTATCGTATTTATCCCAAAGGAAGACAATGGAGTAAAGTATATACTACTCTTATGGTCAAGCTATGGGATACTGATCAATTATCCGGACAGGGTGTAAGGTGATAATAGGGGTAGTGTGACACACACCTAGGCAATCTATTTTAAAGGGTAAATGGGTCCTAGAGGGAGATTGGATTAAGAGTTAGAGAGTTGCTCCTACAATGCTCCTAATACATGTACATAGACTAAGGTAGATACTAATGGTCATGTCAATGATGAATTCCTATTCAATGCTATTCAACACATCAGGCACGGGCTTACCCCTAGCAATACTAGGGCGACTCCTGCCAAGAGCATGTGGCATAGCCGAACGTGGAGGATTACAAATGACAGATAGGGCTGTCACCACCTACTGCCTACCTCTTCAATCCGTGGGTCTACGACACATCCAACGCTACTTAAATACCCTAGCACCATGCTAGCATACTAAGCAAATACCTTAAGAGCTGCAGCACAAGCCATCCTTAGGCAATGAACTAAATCATCGTTGAACCAATGTTGATTGCATAGCATATTTATTCATATTAAAATAATCAAATCATAACTACACAAACTATAGTGGGGTTTGTAGTGTTTATGACCATAAGATGTGATCATGAGAGTACAATCATAAAGACTATACCTTCCACTTACATGGACTCCACAATCAAACAAGAAACGCTTTGTCCAAGTATACGTATAAAAGAATACTAAAGATAATATCTTTATTGAGCACAAATTCACAAATACAAGAAGGAATAGATGAGACATACCTTTCCCAATGTGGAATTGGGAAGAGAGACTCCTTCTACTCCTTTCCCAATTTGGACATGGGACTAGAGGCTCTCCTCTCTACATCCTAACTCCTCTAAGGACTATGGAAGATAGTGTATACAATAGAATGATGCCCAAGTGGTGTGTGTTGAAATGAGGGGTATGGGGTCCTATTTATACTAGTGTTGAGGTCGGTTCCCGCCACCAAAAGAGCGCGAATCAGTCGTCATTGACTCCAGGGAGCCGGGAGGAGCCAACAAGTGGAAATTGACCGCGTTTGGTGCCAGGACCATGTCGGCCGACCCCCTGGTTCGGCCGACCTGGTCAGGGCTCCAAACGGCCCGTACTTCCTCCAGGTGGCTGCCAGGTGGGTCTCATTGACTGATATTGGTGCTACACTGTCAGATGGCCTCGGATACTTCTGTTTGTGGGCCATTTGATCCATGTGGTGCCACGTGTTGTCGCCTGATTGGCTGAGATGATATTTTATAGGATTGCACCCCATACTTTTCCTCAATTCCTGTATAAATATCTGCATACACATATTTCTCCATGTACAAGTGAAAATAGGTCAAGTAGAAAGGTGATGTGTCCAAGAAATGATCAATCCTTCACATAATTGAGTTATATTGACGGCTGAAATTGGTATATAACAGCCGTCAACAGTGGCACTATAAATCTTGGATGGTCGCTCCACAAACCGGTCCTTAGATCTTAAGCAAGAACCACCATAACATCCAACCCATCCACATACCAGGATTTCTTAGATCACCCATTACCATATCAAATTGACTAGTTCATGTAAACCATAATCTCATTAATGCATAATTGAATGGTATAGTTGTTTTCCCATCTCAATTAATTAAGCGAAGACAAAAGGTAAAAAGCCTCTCCCGACTCTCTACCATGAATTCCAGGTGACAAGGGTGGTTAAACAAAGCTAGTAAACTTCCTATCATAGGATTCCCATCAAATTGACACAAGCATGCAGTTTTGCAAACAAAACATTTATTGTCAAAACAGGATCAATATGTTCAAGGACACTTGCCTTGCTCTTGAGCTTGGTTTGGGTCAAAGTCTACAATATTCTGGTACTGGAGGTCCTCCACAACACTCTTTAGCGCAACACCTTCTAATCAGAGTGACAAACATACAAAACACACAACTCATACAAAAAAATGCTCATATAGTACTCAATATGACATGACATGAATGATTAATGCAATTATGTTGTAAAACTCGTTGATAAATTACTATTAATTTTTACTAAATAGTTACAAAGGTTTCTAACAAGTTTGAACAAGTTTGGAATTGATCCAAGTCAATTTGGAATTAATTCAGCACAATTCAGTTTCAGAGGCCGGACTAGTCTGCCCTGGATAGACTGAAATTAGGGTTTTTCTGATCTGAGAGAATTGGGGTCCAATTGACGTGGAAAAAGAGAAAGTAGAAGGTATACCACGTGTTTAGAACTCCAAAGATCAAGAATTGAAGATGGAACTTGGGTCTTGACAATCTAGGGTTTGTGATGAAGAGTTGAGGGTGAATTGGCGACGAAGAACGCAAAGTCGATGAAGATCTTGTTTACTTGATCCTCTTTCGATTCCTCCTCCTATTATTCTTCCCCGGGATATCCTCCTCCCTTATTGATGGCGGCTCTCCACGAACTAGGGTTTGTGGTCTTTCAATTGAGGCAAAAGGATGCAAAGTTGAGGGGGTGGGGTTGTTTATATAGGGGTGGAGGGCCAGGGTTTCAATGGATTCGAGTTTAAGATAGGTATAGGCTGGTGTGGGGTCCCACATGGGCCCCAAAGAAGTTAAACCTGACACTCTTGGGCCCAAATAAGGCGGTTACCCAAAAACAAATTGTGAGGAAATAACAGAAACCGAGTGGAACTCTGCAGGCCAGACTAGTCCGCACAATGGACTGGAATAGAAACAATATCAGACAATTCCGCTGGAAGGTCCGGACAAGACCAGTCTTGTCCAGAGAGCAAAATGGACAAGTCCGACATAGATTGGACAAGTCTGGGGATTTGGCAACTTATTAGAAAATCGGGCCAAAGATCGGACTAGTCCACACTCAATCACGGACAAGTCCGGAATGAAACAGAGAGTCAATGGACTAGTCTGCAGCAAAAACATACAAGTCCGAAGGGCAACATAGAGGGAAACCAGACTAGTCCGGGGTACAAATGGACAAGTCCATACTTGTACAGACTTTTAAGTATTGTTTTGCTTCTAATTCATTTTTAACTCATTTCTTTTTATGTTGCTTAATTCTAAACATGTATAAAAATGTATGCAATGCATGATGGATGAAAATGAGGGTGCTACAACAGCTTGGATAAGCATGGTGCCAAGTGGGTTGACGAGCTTTTGTGTGCGCTATGGGTGAGCTGGACATCACCCAACCGGGCCACGGGGGAACACCTTTCTTCCTGGTGTATGGGGCCAATGTCGTCCTCCTCCCAGAGATTGCAGTGGGCTCCCTCCGGGTTCGGAAATTCGACGAAATCACATAGAACCTGCTCCGACGTGAAGATGTCGACCTCATCGACAAAGCAAGGTGGCATGCTACCATCCAAAATGCACAGTACCGGCAGGCACTCCAGCACTACCAGGAACAGTTCGTGCGGAGTAGAGAACGCCAGACGGGCGATCTGGTGCTGCGGCGAATACTTTCTCAGGAATGGTCACACAAACTCTCCCACAGCTGGGAGGGCCCCTTCCGAGTGACAAAGGTATCCCACTGCGAGTGCATCTGCATGGCCACAAAAGGAGAGCCCCTCCCCAACCACTGGAACATAGAGCACCTTCATAAGTTCTACCCCTAAGCAAGATGGTAGGATAGTGTAGGGTGTCATGGTGCCAAGGAACGACACTTAGGACAACCATGATCCAGAAAGGACAGGTCCAGAGTGTTCAACTGCTTAGCTTGGTCATGTACCGTAAGCATGAACTCTCTTCCTCCCTTGCCATCCGGAGTGGGTCGTTGCCTTATTGTAAAGCCAATCTCCTCCTATGAATGCCAATTTGAAAGAATCACTGTCTTACCATGTGCTTTTTCTTATGTTCATCTAATTATCCATTAATTTGGTGATCATCAACCTATTCTTATTTTTCGTATATTATCTTCTTATACTTGGTGAATTTTTCTCTATATCACCCCTGGTGGAGTTATACAACCCTGCTGAAGGTGGACTTGTTTGAGGTACCTGCAAAGTGTTTCGGGGTCTCGCGGCGGCTCTCGTACTTGGGGCCCTATGGTGCCAGATGTTCCCCCACAAAAGGCCTACGCCGAGCTGGAGGTCCAGGGTGCGCAAACTGCTTAGTCTGGTTCTGTACCCTAATCATGCGCACTTTGCGTCCCAGTGCTGCACCTAAGTACTAAGGGCCAAGAGGCTCACCCCTGAGTAAGACGGGAGCCAAATCCCGGGAGCTAACGCACTGAATTACCCAAGCCCCACGTACAAGCCCAGTACCGTAACACTTAGCAAAACTAAAGAGTATGGAAAGATGGCCGACGAGCAAAATTATGCCCCCTCTATCGTGTGTGCAGGACATACAAAGCAGGTCGGTTCGGGCACAACAGCAACAGCATTGGCAAGGTACACATCACCCAGGGGGCCTGTCGTCGATGTTGCTGATGGTTCCTACGCACTATTAACAATCCATCCCCGACAACAGTGCCAGAAATGCTTATTAATAGATTTTAGATTACACATGTAAATCTGCAAGCGCACGGAATCTATCGATGTAGCATTTCTCCTATAAGAGTATTCCCAAAGGGTCGTTTATATTCTCCCAAAGGAAGTCTAGATGGAAGTAAAGCAATCATCAAATGGATAGGTTAGGTTGGTCTATGTAGGGTCTAGCAAGGATTGGTACATGATATTTGGAGGTAGTGTGACACACACAAGAGCATTCTATCCTAAGGGGATAAATGGGGTAAAGAGGGACTAGGCTAAGGGTTAGGTAGAAACTCCTACTATGCTTCTAATGTACATATACATAGCCTAAGTTAGTTACTAATGATCGTATCAATTATGAATTCTCATGCTAAGTGGATTAACACATCGGGCACGGGTTTACCCCTAGCAACACTAGGACGCCTCCCACCAAGAGCCTATGGCATAGCCAAACAAGGAGGATTACAAAGGACCAATAGGGTTGTCACCACCTTCTACCTACCTCTTCAATCCGTGGGTCTACGAGACATTCAACGCTACTTTCTATCCTAGCACCATGCTAGCATATTAAGTAATTATCTTAAGAGCCTAGGCACAAGCCATCCTAAGGCAATGAACTAAATCATCGTTGAACCAATGTTAATTCATAGCATAAGTGATTCATATCAACATAATCATGTCATAGCTAATTATACTATAGTGGGGGATTGTAGTGTTTATGATGATATAATGAGAATGGTATAGCATAATCATAAGTACTACTCCTACCACATATATGGAATCCACAATCAAACAAGAAACGGTTCATCCAAGTATATGAACAACAAAAGACTAAAGATATCATCTTTATTAAGAGCAAAGTCACAAATACAAATAGGAATATAAGAGCCATACCTTACCCAATTAGGAATTGGGAAGAGACTCCTACTCCTCTCCTACTTGGACTATGGACTAGAGGCTCTCATCTCTACAGTCTATACTCCTCTAAACCTATGGAGAGTAGTGGATACAATGGATGAATACTCAAGTGGTGTGTGTTGAAGTGAGGGGTGAGGGGTCCTATTTATAGCTTGGAGAAGGGTCGGTTCTCGCCACCAGAAGCGCGTGAATCAGTCTTCATCGTGACCAGGGCACCACAGGGAGTCAACACATGGAAGATGACCAAGTTTGGCGCCAGGAAGATTTCGGCCGAACCCCCTAGTCGGCCGAACAGAAAGTTGGACCATTTCTTGTGTGCTTCCTCGGGGTGACATCCAGGTGGGTCCCTTGACTTATATTAGTGCTACACCATTGGATGGCCTCAGATACTTCTGTTTGTGAGCCATTTGATCCATGTGGTGCCACATGTCATTGCTTGATTGGTTGGAATGATATTTTATAGGATCCATCCCCTTGTTTCACTTCAATTCTGCATAAAATACCTGCATGCACTAATTTCTCCAAGGGCAAGTGCAAATAGGTTAAATAAAAAGGTGATGTATGCAAGAAATGATATTTCCTTCATATAATTGGGTTATATTGACATGTGAAATTGGTATATAACAGCCGTCAACAAACTCCCCCAAGCTTATCCTTTGCTCGTCCCGGGCAAAGTAAAGACTTTAGGTTGATGATCAAAAGTTGCTTCTGTGACACCCGGTTCCAAAAATGAACAAAGTGAACGCATATGTGCACCCAGGATGTTCAACACACATACACGAGTGCATTGACAAAAGAGTATACAGAAAATTACCACAGAACAAGATTAGTTAACCAAATTTTATTAAACAAACCATATTATCCTCGAATACAAGCTCTAATGAATATTAATGACAATTTCAACTAATGCAGCGAAAATAAACTAAATAACCAAACTAAAAAGTTAGGCAGCATAAGCGATAGGGTAGCGCAGCTCCAATCAACACCACAGGCAAAGCTGACGGTAGACACGGCCTAGAACTCCGCATTATCACCATTAAACTCCCAATCCTGACCTGCAACTGTTTGGGGGGGGGGGGGGTCGCAAGGGTGAGTACATGTCGTACTCAGCAAGTGTGGAAAGTATGACATGTAGTTGATTCAAATGACGAATATAATAATGGCTAAGTGCTGAAAAGTACATTAAAACATTTGGAAAAAGCAATATAGTATATGTGAAGTAAAAACCATCATAAACCATATAATCATCATAATACTAGTCCATAATTCATTACCATCATCCATATACCAGATTTCACCATTGCCGATAGCCATATTCAATACCAGAAATTAATCAATAATGAGCCATAACTATTACTGAACCATAACCATCCCAAAAACCATTCCAATACCAAGTTTCCTCTAATCATGTGAGGGTTCAGGTTGCTCATAACTGGGAGCACGACTATCATGATGGTTTTAGAAACACTCTACAGAGGTTGTACTGCTTTACCCACGTGTTTGTGATTTTATCACCTTTCGGTCACTATAGAATCTCAATTGTGCCATCTCACACTTCCGTAGGTGTGTGGCCAAGAGATCACAAAATAGCCTTTACAAAGGGATTACTAGCCTATTTAGACCCCTTTGGGATTTCACCGATGGCGATGCCTCCAACTGAGCACATCTTCAACCAAGGGCCCCCCTCTTGAGCCATTTGGATCCCAGGGTAGTCCCACCAAACATTAACAAACCCAATCCGACTACCCCTTCCCCGAGCATCCTTAATGGTCCAAATAGCACTAGCAAAGCCCTAATTAATCAGCTACGCCGCACCCATACTTGGCCTCGTGGTGGCACTGTAAATCCTGGATGGTCGCTCCACGAACCAGTCCTTAGATCTAAAGCAAACAAAAACACCATAACATCCAACCCATACACGTACCAAGCTTGCTTAGATCACCCATTACCATATCATATTAATCAGTTCATGTTAATCATAGCCTCATAAATGCATAATTAAGTGTGTAGTATTGTTTTCCCATCCCAATTAATTAAGCGAAGCAAAAAGTAAAAAGCCCTTCCCGACTCTCTTCCATATATTCCATGTGACAAGGGTGGTCAACAAAACTAGTAAACTTCCTACCATAGAATTTCCCATCAAATTGACACAGCATGCAGTTTTGCAAACAAAACATTTATTGTCAAAACAGGATCAATATGCTTCAAGAACACTTGCCTTGCTCTTGGGATTGATTCGAGTCAAAGCCTTCAAACTCTTGGTGTTGGAGATCCTCCGCGGCACTTTCTAGCGCAAATCCGTCTAATCCGCACAATAAACATACAAACAAGAAACATAATCAAAGAGTGCACAAATATTACTCAATATGACATGATATGCATGGTTGATGCAAATGCAAGGTAGAACTTGTTAATAGATTGCTTTTAAGTGATCACTAACTAGTTCTATTAGATTTTAACAAGTTTATATTGGTTTGGATTTTATTAGATCTACTTTTAGAATCAATTCAACACAATTTAGTTAGCAAAATCGAACTAGTCTGTAGAAGGCCGGACTAGTCCACACTTCGCAGAACTAGCGAACTAGGGTTTTCTAGATCGACGTGAATTTGGAGATTAGGGGTCGAATTCACGTAAGGAAAAGAGAATAAAAGGTATACCAGGTGTTTAGGACTCCAATGAATCAAGAATCTTGGAGGCAACACTTGGATCTTGGCGATCTAGGATTGATGGTGAACTTGGAGATGAATTCGTGATGAAGAACGAAAGCTTGGTGGAGATCTTCTCTTTCGTTTCCTCCTCTTCTTATTGCTTGGGATCTCCTTCTCCCTCCTTGATGGCGTCTCTCCATGAACTAGGGTTTGGGTGGGGTGGAAAAGTAGCAAATAGAGGTAAAGCCAAGGGGTGGGGTTGTTTATATAGAGGTGGAGGCTAGCGTTAGATAGATTTCGAGTTTTGGATCGGATGAGTAGAGGCCGGTTTAGAGTCCCACATGGGATCTAAAAAAAATAGGCACGACGTCCCTAGGCCCACTTAAAGTGAAACCCAAGAAACAAGTCGTTTAACAAAACATCAACTCGGAGTCGTGAAATATCGGACAAGTCCGAAAAGTACCGGGCTAGTCCGAAGTTAGTCAGAAAGAAATCCGACAAGTCTGGCCAAAAATCGGACAAGTCCGACTTTAGCCAGAGAGGAAAACAGACAAGTCCGCTGGAACACCGGACTAGTCCGGAAAAGTCCAGGGACTTAGTAAATTTTCAAGGATTCTTGGAATATCGGACTAGTCCGCATAAAGTTGGACAAGTCTGAAAGTGTCCAGAGGCAAAATCGTACTAGTCCTAGCAAAAACGGACAAGTCTGATTTTAGTCAGAGAGAAATCGGACTAGTCCTCACTAAAATCGGACTAGTCTGCACTTTTCATCATTTTAGGTGCGGTTTTGTTCCAAATCAATTTTAAAATTATTCCTCTTCACGTGGATTAATGTTAAACATGTATATGAATGTATGTAGGGCATGATGCATAAAAATGAGGGTGTTACAAACCTACCCCCTTAAAATGAATCTCGCCCTCGAGATTCGACGCGGAAGAGAAGAGATAGGGAAATTCCTTCTTGAGATCATCCTCCAACTCCCATGTTGCTTCATTTTCTGTGTGGTGCTTCCATTGAACTTTACAGCATCGAATAACCTTGTTCCTTGTGACTTTGTCCTTGGTTTCCAAAATTTAGACCGGTTGCTCGGCATAAGTCAAATCTGCCTCTAATTACAATCCTTCCATTGGCACTTGTTCTTCCGGTACTCTCAAACACTTCTTGAGCTGGGAAACATGAAAGACATCATGTACATCTGAAAGATGAGTTGGCATCTCCAACTTATATGCTATTTCTCCTCTTTTGTCCAAAATCTTGAATGGTCCAATATAGCGAGGTGCTAGCTTGCCTCTTATGTTAAACCTCTTATGACCCCTCATCGGTCACACCTTGAGGTAAACAAAATTTCCCACTTCAAAGGTTAATTTCCTTCTCCTATTGTCCGCATAGCCTTTTTGTCTTGATTGGGCAGCCCTCAAGTTTTGACAAATTATTTGTACATGCTTTTCGGCTTCTTGCAACACATCAGGTCCAAGTACTTGATTCTCCTTTGTCTCATTCCAGAATAAAGGTGTCCTACACTTCCTTCCATAAAGCGTATGGTGACATTTTCAAGCTTGCTTGGTAACTATTGTTGTATGAAAATTCTTCATATGGCAAGCTCTTGTCCCAACTTTTCCCATACTTTAAAGCACAAGCTCTTAACATGTCCTCTAAAATCTGATTGGTCCTCTCGGTCTGTCCATCCGTTTGAGGGTGATATGTTGAACTAAAATTCAACCTCGTTCTCAAAGCTTCATGTAATTTTTGCCAAAATCTAGAAGTGAATTGTGAACCTCTATTCGAGACTATCTTCTTCGGAACTCCATGCAAACATACTATTCTTCCCATGTACAGTTCCGCCAATTTCTCTCAATTATAGGTGGTCTTGACGGGAATAAAGTGGGCTGACTTAGTTAACCAATCCACAATTACCCAAATCGAGTCGTAACCGACTGAGTACGTGGTAAACCAACTATGAAGTCCATACCGATTTCTTCCCACTTCCATTCTGGAATCTTTAATGGTTGTAATAGTCCAGCTGGCCTTTGATGTTCCGCCTTGACTCATTGACACACATCACAATGCTACATATTCAGCTATGTCCTTTTTCATGCTATCCCACCAATAGCAAGTCTTCAAGTCTTTGTATATCTTTGTACAACCGGGTGAATTAAGTAAGGTGAGTCATGTGCCTCTTTTAGTCTTGTCTCCCGAATATGCTTCACATTAGGCACAACAATCCTCTTACCAAGCAATAGAGTACCATGTTCATCCTCATCAAATCCAAATTCTCTTCCCTCTTGGGTCCTTTCCCTGATATCCTGAATCTCCTCATCCTTTGTTTGAGCTTCCCAAATTTTTTGCTCCAAGGTTGGGTTTAACTCCATCATCTCCATCTCATTTACGGATCCGAGGTTCATACATTCAAACTCCTTACATACCTCAGATGGTAACTCTTGAACCGTGAGTTGATGACTTACTCCTTTCTGACTCAATGCATCGGCCACAACATTAGCCTTCCCTGGATGATAATTGATTCCCAAGCCATAATCCTTGATGAGCTCCAACCATATTTGTTGCCTCAATTTCAGATCCGTTTGTGTGAAAATATACTTCAAAATCTTATGATCCTTATAAATTTCATACCTATGTCCAAGGATGTAGTGTCTCCAAATTTTCAACGCATGTACCATGGCTGCAAGTTCTAAATCATGTGTTGGGTAATTCTGCTCATGTTTCTTCAATTGTCTTGATGCATAGGAGACCACTTGACCTTCTTGCATCAATACACATCCATGTCCTTGTCTCGATGCGTCGCAATAAATACCAAAACTCTTGCTCACATCCGGCAGTACCAAAACTGGGGCTGTAGTTAACCTCTTCTTCAACTCCTCAAAACTTTCTTGACAAGCTTGAGTCCATTGGAAATCCTTTCCCTTCATTAGCAATTCCGTCATTGGCTTGGCTATCTTGGAAAAGTCCTTGATGAATCGAGGGTAATATCGAGCCATTCCAAGAAAACTCCTTATTTCTTTTACGTTTTGCGGCGGTTCCCACTTCAACACGTCTCTCACTTTTCCTCGGTCAACCGATACTCCTCCTCCTGAGATGATATGACCCAAAAACAACACTTCTCTCAACCAAAACTGACATTTGTTGAACTTGGCGTACAATCGATGCTCCCTCAATTTCTGTAATGTAAGCCTCAAGTGTTCCTCATGTTCCTTCTCATCCTTCGAGTAGATCATAATGTCATCAATAAACACCACAATGAACCTATCCAAGTACTCCATGAAGACATTATTCATGAGGTACATAAAGTACGCGGGTGCATTGGTCAATACAAGAGACATCATGGTGTACTCATAATATCCATACTGCGTCGTAAAAGCTGTCTTGGGTATGTTCGATGGTCTAATCTTCATTTGAAAGTATCCCGACCTAAAAAAAATCTTAGAGAAGACACAAGCACCCTTCATGTGATCAAACAAGTCTTCTATGCGTGGCAAGGTGTACTTGTTGTTGATTGTTACCTCATTGAGAGCTCGGTAATCTACGCACATCCCTTGGGATCCATCCTTCTTGTCCACAAATAGAACGGGAGCTCCCCAAGGTCAAGAGCTTGGCCGAATAAAACCCTTCTCTAGTTGCTCTTGAATTTGCTTCTTGAGCTCTGCTAATTCCATAGGAGGCATCCTATACGGCCTCTTAGCTATATGTGCAGTTCCAGGTATTAAATCAATAGCAAACTCAATGTCTCGATTGGGTGGCATACCTGACAACTCATCCGAAAAAACATCCAAAAATTCACACACCACCGGAATCTCCTCAATTGCTGCACCGTCCATATGATTTAGCTCCAATTGCTTCGGTACGGTTTGAGATGCTTCAAATTCTATGGTGATCCCTTCTTCATTGGTCGACTTTACCGTTTTTGTGGCACACTCAATAACTCCATTGTGCTTCCTCAACTAGTCCATACCAAGTATAATGTCCAATCCTTGAGAGTCCAAAACAATGAGGTTGGCGGAGAAGTCTACCCCCCTTATTCTAAGGCTTACTTTTGGACATACTATATTTGTCCTCATCTCTCCTCCAGGAGACTTAACCAATAGAGTAAACTTCATATGAGAGATAGGCAAACTATAGTTGGAAACATACTTCGATGCAATGAATGAATGCGATGATCCAGAATCAAACAACATAGTCGCGGGTTGGAGTTGGCGAGAAACATACCAATGACCACGTCATCCGCTTGTTGAGCATCCTCCAGAGAGACATGGTTCACGTTGCCACGAGCAAAATTCAGTTGTCCATGGTTCCCTTGTGGTTGTCCTCCATTGGGTCTTGCGTTTTGCCTCAGCACATTGCTTCCTTGACCAAGTCCTGACTTAGGACATTGATGTGCGATGTGTCCAGCTTCTCCGCAAGTATAACACTTCTTTACTCCACCAGGATTATTGGGGCGAGCTTGGTTTTGAACATGTGCACCAGGAAAATTAGCACGAGGTGCATATGGCATCGGAGGCCTAGGTGCTTGCATAACAGGGCGCTGCTGCACAAACTGACACTACAAGGATTCCGACCTGTTGCAACGATTGTACTGCAACGAATACTAAATTGTTGCAGTAAGCTTGGCTTTCTGCCACGATTCACTAGTTTGTGGCACTAGGATCTATCGCCACGGAACACAATCGTTGCATTAGGATCTTTTGCCACGATTGACTAGTTCGTGGCGTCAGGATGCTAATGCAACGGATCACAATCGTTGCATTAGGATCTGTTGCCACGAAATACTAGTTCGTGGCGTTATAGCTTTATTGCCACGGAAAACAGTCATTGCATTAGGATCTGTTGCCACGAATTACTGGTTCGTGGCGTTACAGCTTTATTGCCACGGAACACAGTGGTTGCATTAGGATCTGTTGCCACAAAATACTGGTTCGTGGCGTTACAACTTTATTGCCACGGAACATAGTCGTTGCATTAGGATCTGTTGCCACGAATTACTGGTTAGTGGAATTACAGCTTTATTGCCACGGAACACAGTCGTTGCATTAGGATCTGTTTCCACGAATCAGCAAACAGTTGCATTTGGACCGTAATGCAACAAAACAGAATCGTTGCATTAGGATGTGTTGCCACGATACTCTGGTTCGTGGCGTTACAGCTTTATTGCTACAGAACACAATCGTTGCATTAGGATCTGTTGCCACGAATTACTGGTTCGTGGCGTTACAGCTTTATTGCCACGGAACACAGTCGTTGCATTAGGATCTGTTGCCACAAAATACTGGTTCGTGGCGTTACAACTTTACTGCCACATAACACAGTCGTTGCATTAGGATCTGTTGCCACGAGTCAGCAAACAGTTGCATTTGGACCGTAATGCAACAAAACAGAATCGTTGCATTAGGATGTGTTGCCACGAAATACTGGTTCGTGGCGTTACAGCTTTATTTCCACGGAACACAATCGTTGCATTAGGATCTGTTGCCACGAATTACTGGTTCGTGGCGTTACAACTTTATTGCCACGGAACATAGTCGTTGCATTAGGATCTGTTGCCACAAAATACTGGTTCGTGGCGTTACAGCTTTATTGCCACGGAACACAGTCGTTGCATTAGGATCTGTTGCCACGAATCAGCAAACAGTTGCATTTGGACTGTAATGCAACGAAACAGAATCGTTGTATTAGGATGTGTTGCCACGAAATACTGGTTCGTGGTGTTACAGCTTTATTGCCACGGAACACAGTCGTTGCATTAGGATCTGTTGCCACGAGTTACTGGTTAGTGGCGTTACAGCTTTATTGCCACGGAACACAGTCGTTGCATTAGGATCTGTTGCCTTGAATTACTGGTTCGTGGCGTTACAGCTTTATTGCCACGGAACACAGTCGTTGCATTAGGATCTGTTGCCACGAATCAGCAAATAGTTGCATTTGGACCGTAATGCAACGAAACAGAATCATTGCATTAGGATGTGTTGCCACGAAATACTGGTTCGTGGCGTTATAGCTTTATTGCCACGAAACACGGTCGTTGCATTAGGATCTATTGCCACGAATCAGCAAACAATTTTCGCGTTCTCCTCGACGCAGTGCTGATCAATGATGTTCATTACTTTTTGCCTCCTGACGACTCAGTGCTGGACTAACAACGTTGATGATCCGTAACATACTCAACGATGTAAAACATCAGGTCTTAACGCATCAACAAATATGAGGGGGAGAATACCAACGCGCAGATTTAAAAGTACCGCAGGTGATTTCAACGCAAGCGTTGTGCACGTCTAAGGTGCCTCGGTGACTGGCGCGCACGTAAGCTCGGTGCGCCCGATCACATCAGCCGCCTGTACAAATGGCTACGACTTGAATGAAGGATGAAACCTATTGCGGCAAACAGCAACGTATAATACTTCCTCCGCCCCAACTCAACTCTATTTCTGTTTTGGTCAAAGTAATTACATTTGACAAATGATTTATATGGAATTTATTAACTTCAATAACATGTAGTACTATATTGTATATTATGGAAATATTTTTCATGGTGAATCTAAAAGTACAATTCTTGTATTGTTAAAACAGATCAAAATTGCGTGAATCTAAAAGATAGATTTGACGAAACCTAAGACTTCCCTTTGAAAAAGTTTTATACTGTATATCCCATATATATGCTACTACTACGTAAATTAGAGGTGGGCAAATAAACTGAGACCGAAAAACCAAAACCGATAAAACCGAGACCGGAACTGAAAACACCGAAATATTGGGTATCGGGTACTTTTCGGGTAGCAAATATAAATAACTGAAAAATAAATGTCGGGTTCGGACGGATGAATTCATTATGGAGCTACATGTCACGTACTTAATTATACTAAAAATCATCATATTCGCTGTCGTCCCCCCACAATGGAGCTACATGACCATCATTGGTATATGTATCGTCGTCGTCGTCTTCATTTTCTGATGCAACTCCATCTATCTCAAACCGATCACCTGACGTTATCATTATAAGAGTGGAAGCATTGCCGCTGGCTCCCTCAATGTCATTCCTAGCCCATGCGGTCGTATCCTCATTATTGATATGATCAGTAAGCAGATCATCATGAAATGTCTCAGCCTCCATCGTCCGAGTCACATTATTTTCACTGTCTCCAGGGGGCATGGCAAAAATGTTACGTGGCTTCGTTTTAACAATTGTAGCCCATTTAGGATGCTTCACACTTGGAACATAAAAAACTTGTTCTGCTTGGGTGGCTAGAATGTAAGGATCATACTAGAATCGAAACAGAGTAGTGTCAACATCTATCATTCCGTATTGATCCTTTTTGTAGCCACTGCTTTGGTTCTGACTGCTTCCAACAGGTCGATCAAACCATTCACACTGAAATAACAGAACCTCTTGATTTTTTTCAAAATCAACAGCAATGTTTTTCTTGATTACTCCAAACCAATCATGATCAGTGCCCCAAACAACAATACCACTGTTTTGGGTCCGTAAATCTTTTTCCACATCTGCAGTTCGAAAGAAGAAGCCATTGATGAATAACCGACTAAAAAAATGTGCCCGACGATTAGGTCCTCTAGATAATGCATACATATAATCGGTTGCTTTGCCTTTTTTGTGTAATGTCATAATCTGTACACATTAGTATAACAGGGGTTATCGACGACAAACCAATTTAAGAACACATATTTGTTCAATATTTCATCAAAGTGCAAATTTTCATGTACTTACTCTTTTCTGAAACCAATCAACAAACTCATCTCTATGGCGTTTATCAACATCACGAGAATGAACCTTTTCCAGCTCTTCAATATGCTCACTGAAAAGGGTACAAAATTAAATTAGCCATCTACAATAAGCCATATATATAGTATACAACATCTGAGTTATACGTTATTACTTGATCCATGGAGCGGCCTCTTCAACGTTAGTAATAAGATAATGCCTGATGTTATGTAGTTCCACCATAGTAAGTTGGTCCCATTTATACCCTTTTTTATAATTATCAACTTCTGTAAATATGTTAGAATTATCAACAGAAGGTTCATTTGTAGCTGCAGCTTCATGACGTTCTGGCCTATTACGCTTGGTGCTGATGTTATCCAAAAACTGACTACAAAAAGTCATACACTCTTCGGCAATATATCCCTCAGCTATAGAACCCTCCGGGTGAGCTTTGTTACGTACATACCTCTTCAATGTACCAAGGTACCTCTCAATTGGATACATCCATCTGTAAGAAATAGGTCCACCCAACTATGCTTCTTCGGCAAGATGGGTTGGAAGATGTACCATGATATCAAAGAAAGCGGGAGGAAACAACATCTCAAGCTTACAAATTGTTTCAGGAATTTGTTTGCTCATCTTGTCCAAATCTGGTTCCGCCAATTCTTTAGAACAAATTCCAGAAAAGAATGTGCTAAACTCAATTAAAGGTGCAACAACCTTTTCAGGCAATATTTTACGTATTGCAATAGGAAGGAGCTTCTGAAATATAATATGGCAGTCATGAGTTTTTAGACCCGATACCTTACATGCATTTTTGTCCACACATCTCTTGATGTATGAGGCATAACCATTGGGCACCATCACATTCCCCAAAAACTTGCACAAGGTGGTCTTCTCATCTTTGCCCAAAGTATATAATCCTGTTACTACTACTTTACAGACCGCTTTGCAGGCCCCGCTGCGGGCGATCTCCTGGCAACTCCACTGGTTTGGGGACAAGGAGGGTTTGGCGATCGGAAAATTTGAACTAATTTTGCACAGATAGTACATCCATGAATAAGAACACCAAGTACATTTAACTTAAAAACATTACTCCCTCCGTCCCAAAATACTACTTGTCCCTTTCGATGGAGGGAGTATCTCCGTTCCAAAATACTTGTCGCTTTGGATGGAGGGTATATTACAAACACAAGAAAAGATAAACTACAACTAAAACCATGAAACAAAAAACTACAACTAAAAACATGAAACGAAAAACTACAACTAAAAACATGAAAAGAAAACACTTAAATACTACTCTACTCAGCCTCCACCTCCTCCTCCTCGGGTGGGTCCTTGGGCTCCTGACCCTCCTCTAGCGCCTCGAGCACCGGCGGCGGAAGGTGACCCAATCTCAAGGCTGCCGCCACGACGAGGTTGCGATGACCCGCGACACCGAGCTCGGCCGCCATCGTCTCCCAGAGGGAGTCAAGACGAGAGGCCACGTGCGAGAGGCCAAAGACATAGTGGCCCGTGGTGTCCATTCCAGTACTTTGTGGAAGGGTACCGAGCCCAAGGCATTCCATGGAGTGAGATGTATCCGTAAATACATCTCAGGCCATCTTGAACATGAGGGTATCCTTCACGCGCGCCGGCGAGGGGGGGTCCAGCCGCGGCCGCTTACCGGCGGTCGGGTCCCTCGGCGGGCTCGGTGGCGGAGGGTTGCTCGAGCTCGAAAGCATTTGTTGTATACTAGCCGCGGCTAGGTTTTGTGGAGAGAAGAGAGGATGTTGGAACGGTTGTGCGGAAAAGACGATGGCGCGGGTGACCATGTTATACTCCCTCTGTCCCAAGTAAATATCTTCACAGGCGGTTGGTACTTAATAACCTTCCGAGAAGATTTTTATCTCAGTCGGTTATTACTTACCAACCGCCTGAGATAATGCCCGATATTGTTCTTCAGTTTCCTTATCTCTTGCTTCTTTTTTATTTAGATTCCAATATAAATACTCAAACATGTTTAGATTCTGCAAATTGTGTCCAAATTATATGATTCTTTCTTCTACATTTGTATAAAATTAACATCTACCACCTGAACAAAAAATTCTAAAACTTGTATAGCTGACATTGTAATGTTTTGGTAAATATCAAATTAATTTCTACTCACATATTATTCATATTTGTGTATCTCGTAAAAAAAAGATCCTTCACTCAAATTTGTTTGTATGAACAAATTTGTATCATTTATACATGTATGAATTATGTTAATTTTTTTAAAAGCATTCCAACCTGTCAAACTTCAAATTATCCATCATTCTAACTAAATGCTCATATACATATGAGGCATTCATCAAATTATGAACACACATTGATTCAAAAAAATCTGAAAAAATTCATAGAGGTTGGTATGATGAGTAAAAATGTCCACTGAAAAATAAATGAAAAAGGCATTATATTAATCAAGATAGAAAAATGAAAAATATCATTTGTTGTATTTTTTTATGTTTTGACCGATTACAAAAGATTTATGAAGTTAAATTTAATGGTAACCTATACTTATCAATAATATTACAAGAAAGTGGAATTTTGCCTTTTGAAAGGACCCACATTTAATCAAGAATATTAATTAAGAAGAAGTAAATATCTTCACAGACGGTTGGTACTTAATAACCGTCAAGGAAGATTTTTATCTCAGTCGGGTATTACTTACCAACCGTCTGAGATAATGCCCAATACCGTTCTTCAGTTTCCTTATCCCTTGCTTCTGTTTTATTTAGATTCCAATATAAATACTCAAACATGTTTAGATTCTGCAAATTGTGTCCAAATTATATGATTCTTTCTTCTACATTTGTATAAAATTAACATCTACCACCTGAACAAAAAATTTTAAAACTTGTATAGCTGACATTGTAATGTTTTGTTAAATATTAAATTAATTTCTACTCACATATTATTCACGTTTGTGTATCTCGTAAAAAAAAGATCCTTCACTCAAATTTGTTTGTGTGAACATATTTGTATCATTTATACATGTATGAATTTTGTTAATTTTTTTAAAAGCATTCCAACATGTCAAACTTCAAATTATCCATCATTATAACTAAATGGTCATATACATATGAGGCATTCATCAAATTATGAACACACATTGATTCAAAAAAATTTAAAAAAATCTGAAAAAATTCATAGAGGTTGGTATGATGAGTAAAAATGTCCACTGAAAAAATAAATGAAAAAGGCATTAAATTCATCAAGATAGAAAAATGAAAAATATCATTTGTTGTATGTTTTTTATGTTCTGACCGATTTCAAAACATTTATGAAGTGAAATTTAATGGTAACCTTTACTTATCAAATATTACAAGAAAGTGGAATTTTGCCTTTTTAAAGGACCCACATTTAATCAAGAATATTAATTAAGAAGAAGTAAATATCTTAACGGACGGTTGGTACTTAATAACCGTCATGGAAGATTTTTATCTCAGTCGGGTATTACTTACCAATTGTCTGAGATAATGCCTGATACCGTTCTTCAGTTTCCTTATCCCTTGCTTCTTTTTTATTTAGATTCCAATATAAATACTCAAACATGTTTATATTCTACAAATTGTGTCCAAATTATATGATTCTTTCTTATACATTTGTATAAAATTAACATCTACCACCTGAACAAAAAAATTTAAAACTTGTATAGCTGACATTGTAATGTTTTCATAAATATCAAATTAATTTCTACTCACATATTATTCACATTTGTGTATCTCGTAAAAAAAAAGATCCTTCACTCAAATTTGTTTGTATGAACATATTTGTATCATTTATACATGTATGAATTTTGTTAAAAAATTTTAAAAGCATTCCAACATGTCAAACTTCAAATTATCCATCATTCTAACTAAATGCTCATATACATATGAGGCATTCATCAAATTATGAACACGCATTGATTCAAAAAAATTAAAAAAAATCTGAAAAAATTCATAGAGGTTGGTATGATGAGTAAAAATGTCCACTGAAAAATAAATGAAAAAGGCATTATATTCATCAAGATAGAAAAATGAAAAATATCATTTGTTGTATGTTTTTTATGTTCTGACTGATTTCAAAAGATTTATGAAGTGAAATTTAATGGTAACCTTTACTTATCAATAATATTACAAGAAAGTGGAATTTTGCCTTTTTAAAGGACCCACATTTAATCAAGAATATTAATTAAGAAGAAGTAAATATCTTCACAAGCGGTTGGTACTTAATAACCTTCTGAGATGTTTATCTCAGTTGGATATTACTTACCAACTGCCTAAGATAATCTTCTTCTAAGACGAGTTTGAATTACCAACCGCCTAAGATAATTACCTTATGATACCCGATTCTGGGGAACAAGATGAACACACTACACATTCATTCATTCACACAGTTGAATAACACACAAGATACTCATTCATTAACAATATTCAATCACGCATCTCACAAATGAACACAAGATACACAAGTAATATTCAGTCACATAGATGAACAAAGATAGATTTCATTCATTAACAATATTTACAAAACAGAAGCAACTAAAAACAACAAAGAAAAACTAATTAAATCCTACTCCTACTCCTACTCCTCTTCCTCCTCCTCGTCCTCTGGCGCCGGTGCAATAGGGGTCGGTTGCACCGGCTGCACCAGCTGCACCGGCGGTGCAACCCCGAGGTTGCTAGCCGTCGCCTCCACCAGCGTTCTGCGGCCCTCGGGGCCAAGAACCTGGGCCATCGTCGCGAACAGAATGTCGAGACGATCATCCACCCCCGTGAGGGCGTAGAGATAGTGGTCGATGGTACCCATTACAGTATACTCTGGAAGGGTACCCAGCCCCAAGGCACTCATGGTGCGAGACGTATTGTTGTACGCCTCTCGCGCCATGAGGAGGCGCTGCTGGGTGTTGAACCTCTCGGGGGAGCTGCAACATAGTTTCTTGCAAGGTGGCTCCTTCGGAGGGCTTGGCGGCGGAAGGTCGGCCATAGTGGTGTTGGGTCGTTGGAGCAGAGGAAGACGAAGAAAAGAAGAGGATTCAAAGTGAGCGATGCGCTTGTGGAGAACTAACGGGTGATCACGCGTCTTTAAGGTCACGCGGAGTGGAAGATGGAGCAGTTGGTTTACCGCGCATTGAAAGGTCGCGCCTCGGGGAAAAGAAAGGTCGCGCACGGTCGTCGACATGTCTTCACAGGAGGTTGTTGAGGGGTCTTTATGTAGGCATTCATCAAATTATGAACACACATTGATTCAAAAAAATTTAAATCTGAAAAATTTAATAGAGGTTGGTATGGTGAGTAAAAATGTCCATTGAAAAAATAAATGAAAAAAGCATTATGTTCATCAAGGTAGAAAAATGAAAAATAGCATTTGTTGTATGTTTTTTATGTTCTGACCAATTTCAAATGATTTATGAAGTGAAATTTAATGGTAACCTTTACATATCAATAATATTACAAGAAAGTGGAATTTTGCCTTTTTAAAGGACCCACATTTAATCAAGAATATTAATTAAGAAGAAGTAAATATCTTCATAGACGGTTGATACTTAATAACCGCCTGAGAAGATGTTTATCTCGGATGTTACTAACCAACAACCTAAGATAATTTTATCTTCTCAGGCGGTTGGTAAGTAAAACCCACCTGAGGTAACCATCTTTTCAGACGGTCAGTACTTAAAATCCTCCTGAGAAAATTGGAGTTTATATATACCCTCAGCAGTCAAGTGTCCGCCCTCGTCACTTCCAGGTAGGCCGCCGAGCTTCGCCCTAGTCACTTCCAGGTACGCCCTCATCGCTGAAAAAGAGTGTCTCTTCTCGCCTGCAGGTACCTCACCTCGCCTCACCTCACCATCCAAATCCAAGTGCCACACTTTGCGATTCTTGATACTAGAAAAAGGCTGGAGGATTTGGTTTTTGTCCCTTGCTTGATCAGTTATAGGTCCGGAGCTAGGCGCCGCCTAGTAAACCTCAAGAACGTGGTCGCCACTCTGAATGAAGCTAGCCTATTTAAAATAAGAAGATAAAATTGCCATTGCTGGTGAGAAACTTTAACATGCTTGTCACCCTCACAATGTATAGGAACCTTTTGGTCAGTCGCCTTAAACCCTAAAATGCCTTATCAAATCCTAGAATGCTTCCATCTTTTTCTTCATGCAACACTTCATGTAGAGTTAATATGCCATTTATTAGATTTTTTGTCTTATTAGTTCTAGCATGGAAAGCCCTAAGAAGACTCGTCCTGGTAGTAACAATAAAGAAGACAATATAGAGTTTACTGACTCCAGTAGTTCAGGCTCCTATCACAGTCCATCGGATCCTTTTCCGAATATAAAAATTAAAAAGACTTCAGTGTATCTAGACCCGGAATATGATCCTGCCGACGAGGTATGGATGACGAATCTTAACTTCAACAGTTCAAGTTAATGTTGGTTGTCAAGTATACAAAGTCTTATAATTTTTTTCTACCTAGATTAATCGCGAAGACAATGAGGTGACATCGGCTCCTAAAACCGCAGAAGGTTCTCCAATGGATGAATCCTCAACTTCACTCAAGCGTAAACGAGGGCAACGAGGTCCCAATAAGGGTCCATTGGACCGCATCATGTACATAACAAGGGTCGGTTCAGGTGGGCTTCCCCAAGAACCACTAGATTCACTTAACAAGTACCGTAATGCATGAGGTTTTCTTGTTAGGGAGGTTGTGCCGATCACAATCAAGAATTGGAGGAAATTACCTGAGCAGACCAAGAATGAGTTGTGGGAATGGATAAAGAAACAATTCATGTTCTCAAAAGGCACAGAAGAAGCTATAAAGAAAGCAACATTGGTCTCTTGCGGCAAGAAGTTTCGATGCTGGAAGAGTGAAATGAATGCTTATGTTAAGGCCGATAAGGTCCCTAGCCCGAGGAAGATGGAAAAAATCACACAAGCTCAGTGGCAAGAGTTTGTTCATGAAAAGAGCACACCTGATGCTAAAGCTCTAAGTGCAACTAGGTCAGAGCTTGCAAAAAAGAACAAATACCATCGTCGCTTGGGGTCTGCCGGATATGCCCCCAAAGTCCAGAAATGGAATAAGATATTAGACGAAATTAACAGTAAGGGCAATCCTCACCCATTAGAAGGGTGCGATGAGCGAACTCAACGCTGGGTCTTTGCTCGGTCAGGTTTGACCAGCGAGGGCAAACTTGAAAAGCCCGACTCTCTGAATAAAGTAGAGTATAAAATGAAAGAAGTAATTGAAAAGCAACAGAAGGGTCTCTTCAAGCCAAAGAGGGAGAATGACCAACTTACCGCTATCTTAGGAAACCCTGAACACAGCGGACCGGTTCGAGCGGTCTCTTCTCAAATGTCTTGGCTAGATGGTTTCCCTGAAGATAAAGACACATATAAAAGACGTGAGAAGTTTAAGAAAACACTTGATGAAACGATTGCTCAAAAGGTCAAAGAAAATATGCAAGAAATAATGGAACAACTTAGACAATCGGGACAATTAGTGGCACCGAGTACAGTGATGGTTCGGGTGCAAAAGGAGCAATTAGTATCTCCAGCTGCCTACCCTAGCAGCGTTGGTTCCGTGCCAGGCTCAGGGTCAACCCATAAGTTCCCTGTCGATGATATTGCTAACGACAAATCTTGTCGTCTTCTTGTCCCGTTGGCAGAGCAGGGAACAAACCAAACAGGTTGCCACTGCTATGGCAAAGCCTGATCGTGACTTCAACAGGAATCCACTTCCGTTGTATTATGCTGTGGTGCAAGTTCTTCAGATCATTGATAATGATTATGAAGATTATGAAATATACCACGTCACACCTGAGGGGATTGCAACTCTGGGGCAGGCTATCAACCAATTAATCCTTTGGCACCGACGTGATATCGTGTTGGACGATGAGCCAATTTCTAGCCCCGTCGCATCTCCAAATACTGCAACCCCATCTTCTAAGGAGAAAGTGCATAAAGATCCACTCCGAGTCCAGGAAGATCCACTCCCCCTATGTCTCAGCAAGGATGATATCCAAGATCAACAAGTTGGACAATAGCTTCAAGCAGTACCAGAGCAAGCTGTTGCTAGTAAAGAGCAACCAATTGAGCAACAGCTTGAAGTAGTACTAGAGCCAACAGCTGGGAGTAAAGAGCAATCAGTTGAACAACAGGTTCAACAACAAGCCAGTGTCCAACTTCCAACGACTAGTCCTCGATCATCAGTGCCTATCAAAGTTACCTCATACAAAAATAAGAATCCTTCATCAGAAGTGTCAAAATATTTGGAAACTAAGAAGGAAAATATTATAAAATCGAGTGCATCTCGTTCTTCTCATGATCCATCATTAGGAGATATCGAGGAGTGGGAAGAAGACGGTGTCATGTATAATCGGCGGACGGCTTTAGTTAAACCAGGAGTTCCAATATACAAGCTTGAGGATGTTCCTCCTGAATTTAAGAATGGGAAGCCGTTCATGACATCCGTACAACTTAGCAAACAACTCGTCCAGCTCAGAAGAATGCATGAGTGGTACATCCTTGCCAGCACAAAATATGGTCTTAATTGCGTCACATTTTGTATTCCAAAAGAAGCATTCTGGAGCACTGGAGTGGCTAGACGAGTCATTTTATTTGAAGAGCTGCATGCCCTTTTCCATCGGGGCATGCTTGAAATTAACCTACTGCTCGTCTGGTGCTTGTAAGTGCTCTAATTTTTGTATTTGCTTTTCTTACTACATGCATACGCATTTCATGAGATTATAACAATTCTGGACTTCTTCAATAGGATGCAATACATGGATAATGAAAAGTTGGAGCGCAAGACAGGTATCCTTGACCCTACTAGGATTGCAAAGGTGCTATTCGACGTCTAGGCGGATCAAGACTCAGCACAGTTCAAACACATGAAAAGAAAAGATTTTGAAAAAGCAATCGCAAAACTTAAGAAGGATAAAAGGACAGAAGTTGCAGCTTACATAGGACATGCGATGTTTAACTTTGTCAGAGACGGCAAGGACCTCGTAAAGGCCCCATACCACTTCGAGTAAGTTCGACACATGATATTGAAATAGCAATTATTGGTAATTGTTAACACGTGTGTTTGTATGTTTGCAGTAATCACTACATAATGATCTTCATCAAGCCAACGCAGGGAATGGCAACAGTCTTGGACTCGGTCGATTTCTCACCAGATTGTTACAAAGATTTCCTTTCCATTTTGAAATCGTATGTTTATTCAATGATTTTAATTTACGCACATTTAGAATGTGTTGACAAGTTGTATATGACATTTCTTGTATTACAGTGCTTGGTGGTTTTACGCAGAACGGCTTGGCGGTGAGAGACCTTCCAATACGAAAGCATTGGACACTAAAACGTATTATGCTTGTCTGAAGCAGCCTGCTGGGAGTGTCTTATGCAGGTATTATGTATGCGAGCATCTTCGGACCGCCGGCGTATATAGAGTGAATCGTGGGGATGTAAGTTATCCTTAATGTCGATACCTTATTTTCTTACATTTGTGTTTCATTTTCATTGTAACTAGCATAGTTTAATACTTATATTCTCTGCTGTTCAATATTACCAGAAACATTATTTTGATATTTTGATTCCAACTTCAAAATTCAATTGCTCATAGTACAACTGCTCCAAAAATACCAAATAAAGTCCTGTATACTCTCACTTTGATCTATACTTTGAGATTGTTCAAACCAATACATTCTAAACCTTGTTATGTGTTATATTGCAGCACACAAAGAATCTGAACGAAGAATGGCCGGTTTGTAGAAGTATTCCTAGTGGAGGAGCCGACAGGATTGCTGCTAAACTCTGTCAATTCATTCGTCACAAAATTTTGCACAAAAGAGGGGAGTTCTTTGATGAGGATGGTGCAACAGCTGATGTGCCAAAACTTTGCGACTATGCCAATAGAAATAGTTTTTAGTGAAAACTTGTAAACTTTGAGATGAATTGTATCTGTAACTTTTACATATGTATATTGTTTTAGTGAAATTGACTTCTGTGATGATAATATTGTTGACTTTTGTTCTGTGATGATATTATTGATTTTTGTTCTGTGATTATATTGAATTGACCTGGAAATTAGAAATAACAGCAGTAATATTGCATAGGTTATACCTTATTATAGGCAGTTATTAACCAACGGCTAGGCATGTCTGTGAAAAACAATTATCAAAGACGGCTAGATACAAGTAAAGAACCATCTATGATAACCTAATTATCTCAGGCGGTTACTGTTATGGTAGAAACCAGCTATGGTAAAAGGTCTTCACAGAGGAACAATGACATTGAGTTCATTAACATAAAACAATACTACTACAAAATAAGAAAAACAACATCACGAAACAAGAAAACCAACATCACAGACCCTTTCTTCCTTGCGCCGAGGGCGCGCGCGCGGCGCCGCCGTGGCGGGGCTCGCCGGGCCCGGAGATCTCGCCGCTGGCCTTTCCAGTGTGCCAAGTAACTGACGCGCCGCACGAGGTCTGTGGAGAAGTTAAGAAGCTATGATGCAGGGACGCGTGCGCGACGTTCCACATGGATACTGAAATCCCCTGCAGTACTGCAGGTGCATTAGAAGTCACTGACATGTGTGTCCCACAGAGCATAGGGCCCACATGTCAGTGACCGCTAATGCACCTGCAATACTGCAGGGGATTCAGTTACACAAGAGAGTCGGAAGGATCTCTGAAGATCGTCTTCCACAGCGGTTTAATTGCGCCACACGAGGTCCGCAAAGAGTTCAATGCGCGGGAAACGAATCGCTCCCTCGTCTACTCTGCACAGACCATATAGGCGAGTCGTCAGTTATGTACAAGCACAAAACTTTTGCACTTCTTTCTTCTTCTTCCATCGTTCCACCTCCTAGCCTGGCACCGACGAACCACCACAGCCATGGCCAACCTTCCGCCTCCTAGCCCGCCGAGGCAGCCACCCTGCAAGTGGAAATGTTGCAGCTCCCCCGAGAGGGTGAACGACGATCAGCGCCTCATTATGGCACGAGAGGTGTACAACAGTATGTCTCGGGCCTTGGACGCCTTGGGTCTTGGTACCCTTCCCGAGTTTCCGGGAATGGATACCACCGGCCGCTACCTCTACGCCCTCACGGGTGTGGCCAATCGCCTAGACATCTTGTCCGGGACGATGGCCCAGGAGCTCGGCGCCGAGGGCCGTAGTGCCCTGGTGGCGGCGACGGAGAGGAACTTCCGTTGTGGCAGGGTTCCACCGCCGGTGCAGCCGGAGCCATTGGTGCAGCCGGAGCAATCGGCTCAGCCGGAGTAGCCGGCCCACTCTCCTGCTGCATCGTCGCCGGAGGAGGAAGAGGAGGAGGAGGAGGAGGACGACGACGATGATGATGATGATGACGACGACAATGATGATGACAATGACGATGGCGACGACGACGGCGACCACCACCACCACCACGACGACGACGACGACGATGACGAGGATGAGGAGGACCACTTGTCGTGGTTTGAGAAGTTGGGGGAGAGGGTGGAGGAGGCAGGGCCGCCATAGTAGTTTTAGGAGTTCTTGTACATATTTATTTTGTAGTTTTAGGAGTTCTTGTACATGTTTAGCTTCAATTATGTTCTTGTACATATTTCTTGTGTTTTGTAATATATATGTGTTCATTCGTGTCAATGAATACTGGTGTGTTAGAATTTCTGTATTTCAATCAAGTGAATGTGCTCTAAGTTTAGTGATGTGTTAATCTGTCACAAGTGAACCGAGCAAATTGGACAAAAAAAAAGATCTTAGGGTTTGAAGCTCGTCTCGATTTGTAATTGCAAAGCTAAAGGTAAAAAACAATGACTTTAAGCACGTCTCGCATCACTTTGTGAACAATGGACATCTGATCTGTCGCCCATCGTTGTCTCCTATGTGGGTTTGTTACGTAGTGTAATTGGTTGATCATGTTTGCGGTCCGTGCATGTTAGACATAGCTATAATTAAACACCTCGATCATGTTTAACAACACTAACATGCATGCATATATATATATATACCTCAAACCTCGGTGATGCATGCAGGACTAGGCCCATGTTCGCTGCAAGGCGTCCCCTGGCACGGGCGCACGGTCACGAAGTTGGCTTAGGCGTGTACAAACGGATTTTTTTTATATAACGAAAAAATTGTTTTTCCCCGCGTGTAAATTTACTCCTAATGGGATGCATCGAGCCATTGGCACCAAGAGGATGCAAACTGTGGTTTCGAGGAAACCGGGGCCACCGACCGGTTCATAATTAAGTGCGATTTCCTCTAGCGTCTGATCATCTCGACACGCCCGCTTGGGCGACGACCCGCTATAAAGGCTCACCGTCCTCTTGCTTCTCCACCGCACCACTCCTTAGATCCTAGCCTCTAAACTTCTCCCCCCGCCACTGTCGACCACCTCTCGCTCTTTCTCTGCACCTCCATCGCCACACAAATGGGTAGCCCCGCGCCGAAGCGCTCTAGGCCATCGACGTCCTCTGAACCTTCTTCTCCATTTCCATCGCCGCCGGAAATGCCGGTGGAACTAATGGCGGCGCCCGCATCTCCGCCCGCGGCACCTGCACTTCCTCATCCCGGTTGGGTTGAGCAGACTCTCAGATTCCTCACCAACCGCATCGACGAAGTCGATCGGTGCCTTAAGGTGGCCACCGATACCAAGTCTGCCGCCGCTCATAGTGCACTAGCACTCAACGCATTGGCGCTGAAGGTCTTTTCCGACACAGATTGCTCGTGTCGCCGTCTGGGTCTTAGGACCCTTCCCCTCCACATGAGCATGGACACCGCGGGCCACTACTGCTACGGGTTGATGGTTGTGGCCGGTCGTCTCGACGCCCTCCACGAGACGATCGCAGAGGTTGCTGGGGTAGAGGGCCTCCTGAAGATTAAGCGCTGTGTCGCCGGGAAACTTCGGACTTTGACAGAGGTTGAGGAGTATGAGGCGGCTTGGGCAGCGGCGGCAGTGGAGGAGGCGGAGCAGGAGGCGTCTCTTGAGGCAGAGGTGGATGCGGCTATGGAGGCGGCGGCAGCAGCGGGGGAGGAGCAGGAGGAGGCGGCAGCGGCGGTGGAGATGGCAGCAGCGGTGGCAACGACGGAGGAGGAGGAGAAGGAGGCGGCACTGGCGGCGAAGGTGGAGGATGCGGCAGCGGCAGAGGAGGAGGACGTGGTTTTCTTTCAGTAGAGTAGTATTAGGAGTGGTTTATCTATTTCGTGATCTCTAAGTAGAGTAGTATTAGGTGTAGTTTATCTTGTTCTTGTTGTCTACTACGTGTTTTCCTATTACTTTTTTATTAATGAAATATGTCTTTATGTTCATGAACAATGTGTTCTATATATGCAGTATCGAAAAACTTCTTTTATCGAAAACATCTCCTATATGTTTGTAACTTGGGACCGTCTATATTTCTTGTGGCTGAATGAATGAAAACCGGTAAACATTATCCTTACAAGTAATAGAACTAACAACAGACATGATGCATAATTAACTTGATTAGGAAATTACGTCATCTAAATTGCGAACTAGTCCATCGCCTGATGCAACAGGTGCATGAAAAGTACTTTATCCGTTGTAACTAATATCCGATGACATTGTCGATATATATATTGTATGTACCTGTGATACTCGTATCACAGGCGGCTTTGGATCGACGGCCTAAAGATTAGACGTCACAGGGGAAAATGTTTTTTTGTAGTAGTAGTATATACTCTGTATATGTTAACATTTCATTGCAACGAATGTTATATATAAAATGTTGATTGTTTACCTTTTACTAGACCATGGATTTGCCGTCCTCCTTTCGTGGACTTGGGTCCTCTCTGTTTTTGCATTTGCATGTCGTTTGCATTAGCACAATGATACATTTGGTGATTCATATTTTTGTTCATATTTTTTTGGAATGTCCCACTACCACATGACTTCTTTTATGTCTCCATGAAAACAAAAATGAACGGCGGGTAGCGGTCCCTCGAAAAAATTTTCGTTCTTCTTGGCGCGCACAATTGAGATTTTCACAATTGAAACTTCACTCCGTGCGCCCAAAATTCCAGTCCCGCCCATTTGTAGCTAGCCACGACGAATATAAATGTGTGTCTCTCTCTAATCCCTCAGTGGCTTCTGTTCCCGGCACACATGTTCTCCTCTTAGTGCTGTGTTCCAAACTTGCATTCCTAAAAAATTCCCGTGCGAGTGGTGGTGGTGACTGTGGGTACAACATCGAGCGACCAAGTTTGACGGGCTCTACCGAACCTCTTCGTCGCCGACCCCGAGCTGCGACATCCCAGACTCCAGTTTTGTGCTACGTAAGTTCTACATGATCCATGCCGTCTTTTTATAGAGCTACTCCCTCCTTATCGCTTTAGTTGTCGTCCCAACAGCTGCAGCCAGTTCATTCCTAGTTGTCGTCCCAACTCCTTCTTATATGCTCTTATGTTTCGTGAATGTCTAGTATAAAATCTGATTAATGGTGCAATCGTGCAATCAACTATCCTCAATTGTTAGATCTGCATCCTACAGTCGATTCATCTTTTTATTTTACCCTAGCATCTGATTGCATTCTACTTTTTTCCATATATATAAAATACACTACACCTCTGCCCCGAAATAAATATCGCTCTGACAGTTTATGGTAGTGTATTTCTAGTACATTTCCATGTTAGGAAAGATAACTATTAAAAACCGCATGTACTATGTAATTTCTTGATTTAGAAGTAAATGACGCCAGGGTTATCTTATCAACCACTCCCAATGTTGTACTCTCATTCTTGTGTTCCAAACTTGTACTCCTAAGATTTTCAGTTCCCACGGTTTATACACGTTTTTCTTGTTTTTCTTTCTCGGATTGTATGGTTTTTTTCCTCCTTCATTTCTAATTCCTCCGTTCAAAACAAACATTTTCAGTTCATAGCAACCACACCGCCCGATCAAAAATACACATCCTCATGTAATTCGACATTATCACTGTTACTTACTATATATACTCTTTACTTTAGGAACAAGACACCAAACCGTCATGTCGTCTACAAGTAATCGTGATGGGCAACAAGCACCTGGTATAACTATAAATGTGTTTACTATCAAAACACACATATTCATAACACGTTAATTCCTTTGCACCGTATGCAGAGAATATTGCAGCACCTGATGCTCATGAACCCCGAGATTCGTCATCCCATTCTGGTACTACGAGTATAAATATGTATCGGGCTCTACTAAATATTTTAGCATTGCAATTGTAGTTTCCTAGTCCCAGATAATCAGTATATGTGATGGTGTGATTTATTGATGCCTACACACGCACGATGGGCTCTCTCGCCGCCGGCCACTCTGGCACCGGCGACCACACCCTGCTGCTGCTCACTTCAGTGTACTCCCCGACGCGTCTCCCTCCACCATCACCACGTCCCATCCTTCGCATGTCATGATGACCCCGCCGCCCACAAACCCCTGTCTCTGCTGGTCACTCCGGCACCGGCTGGCGCCCGCGCCCTGCTGGTGAGTATATGTGATGGCGTGATTTATTGATGACTACACACGCACGCTGGGCTCTCTCACCGCCGCCACTCCGGCACCGGCGACCACGCCCTGCTGCTGCTCACTTCAGTGTCCTTAGAAATGCGTCTCCCTCGACCATCGCCACGTCCCATCCTTCGCGTGTCATGATGACCCCGTTGCCCGCAAACCCATGTTGCCGCCGGTCACTCCGGCACCGGCCGGCGCCCACGCCCTGCTGGTGGTCACTTCACTGTCCTCCCCGATGCGTCTCCCTCCATCTCCACGTCCATCGTTCGCGTGCCATGATGACCCTGCCGCCCGCAAACCCCTGGCCATTACGGCGTAACTACATGCTATGCCCCATATGACATGGCATACCCTGGAAAAAATAGTCCAATATCATTAACCCCTGTCCACTATGAAATGTTAGCATCATATAGTTTAGAGATGCATGTACATGAGGGTTCATTGCTGCTTATATGATCTCAATTCCATTTTTACACTGCCAAATGCATTGCTGATGTCTGGTAATTAACGCAAGATTATATTCATGTATCTGTTCTAGTAGCACTTTAGGGCGAGATGCTAACATTCAGAGCAAAATATCAGTATGCAATCCACCTAAATTTAATTCCTAGATCCGCCACACTGTCCTCCTAGCCTCGAGACTTGCTCCGGGGTGATATCAATGGACGTAGATCACCTGACTTATACGTTTTTACTGCACGCGATGCAGTAAAGATCCAACGGAATCACACTGTTGGATTTTTACTGCATCGCCTGCAGTAAAAACGTAAGTCACGTGAGATCACCGGTGTGATCTGGACGTTGATCCTCTGACTTAAATCTGGTCAGTGCACGGCCAGACCAAACCCTAGCTTTGTTAAACGTCGCAAGTTGCCCGCCTGATCTATCTTGCATCCTCTACCTGCTAATACTGTTGACGTCCATGACTCGCCCTGCCACCAATTCACCTCGAGACGCGCTCCTGCTGATGTCGGTCAGACCGAATCGGCAGTACTGCAGAGGATGAGCACCCGGCGAACCCTCTCTTTCTCTAGCATCGCCAGCTATTGTCTTGCCTGCTTCGCAGCTGGACTGAAAATCCCCTGCAGTACTATAGGTGTTGTAGCACCACTAACTATTGCCTGATGCCTGATTGTAGGGTATGAACAGCAACAAAGAAGTCAACAAGTCGATGCATCGCCCAATATGGAGCAAAATGCTATTGCGATGCGATGTTCCCACGCTCGTATTTGTCGCACTCGTCCTGAAGATGGTAAAACATCAGACTTCTTCTTTCACACTATTTGTACATGATACTAGGCCTGGTCAGTTGCTAATTTACTTTAAACGTTTACCGTTTAAATGACACTAACAGAAGGAAAGAAGTTTGGAAGAGGGGTTGCTAAAGGACTTAAGGTTGCTAAATTGGGCTATCTAGTATCTGCAAATAGAACAAATGATCAGAATCGGAAGCTACAAATTCAGTGGTCCGATAGGTTGGGTGCTGTGGTTGGTCCTAATCAGCGGCACATTGCTGATGATGTGGTTATTACAACAAAAAGAAAATGCACCCCTCGCTGGTGTAAGGATGTGGGCAGAGGTTGGCAATACTTCGAAGAGCGATATAGTGAGAGACATTATGGTTAGTGTTGTGACACCCCATATAAGTATTTTTTCTAGCGACCTCCAACTTGTACGTTTATAACAGTGTGATATACAATGTACAGAATGCCTGGGACTTGGAGGACACAGATGATACTAGAAGAAAAATATTGAAGATTGCTGGTGAGTGCTACAAGGGGTGGCGATCAACATTGCATGCCACCTATATGAAGTATTCGACCGATGAGGAACGTATACAAAACAAGCATGTTGACGTAGTAGATTCCGATTGGTTGGCGCTTATGGACTATTTTGGGTCCGAGCGATTCAAGGTCAGCTAGCTTTCTAATACCTCCATATCCTACAAAAATTATTTGATAACACCCATTCGTGAAATTAATTCTTAAAATTGCAGTCAATAAGCAGAACCAATTCATGAAATCGAAGTACTCAAAAGACAAAACACTTGCTTGGCTCGAAATCCTACGCCCAACTTAGTTACGAGAAGGTATGAAAACTAAATCATGCTTTTACTTTGCACTGCAATCATTCAATCAAATTTTACTTGTATTTGATGTAGCGAGACCCAGAGACTGGAAAAGAACCCGATGACATAGAACTGTGGGAGGCAAGCCATGTGAAGAACGGTCAATGGGCAAACGAGCAGGCAGAAGTTGTACATGTGAGAAACACTTCAAACAGTCCCCATTTAAATAAATATTTGCAATGTACATGTGACTTTTCTTTTTGTATATAGACCCAGGCACGTGCCCAAATCAACGTCAAGGAAGCTGAGCTGGGAGTCCCAATCCTAGATGAGGAAAGAAACAACATCTTCCAGCTTACTTATATATTTGCAACCGGTTCTGGAGGATCACAGTTTCGGGGGCGTGGTTATATGGCTAAACCTAATGTTTCTGAAAGACTGCGTATCCAGATGTCTGACCAGCTCGGCCAGCAAGTTTGATCCTTGCAAAATAGAAATGAAGACCTCAGCTCTCAGGTGCAAGAGTTGGAAGGAAGAAATGATTATATGACCTCCCAGATGGATGGCTTTGTCCAGGCAAATGAACAGCTCAACCAGGAAGTCCAGGCTTTACATGATCAGATGGCAGCCAATTCTGCACGGCAAGAAAAGGAGCTAGCAGACATGCGCAGAATGATGGAGAGCTTGCAAAATCAACAATGGCTAGCAGCAACTCCACAAAAGGCTTCTGCTCGCACCAAGTCAAAGTTGGATGTTCGAGAAACTATTCCTAATACTACAACTCGTCGCGGTGTTCTATTAATGGGTACAATGTTGCAACCTAAATAAACTGTAAATAACATCATCTCGCAACGACGCAAGGGTCCTTGAGCGTTGCATCAATTGCTGGATGTTTGTTTTTAAGTCGACAGACGTATCGTGTGTGAATAAATTGATTCTGTTGCCACTAATTTTCAAACCTGGTGCATTAGAATTCTAGTGCCGCTAATTATAAAACATGGCATTAACAGATTATTGCGACAAAAATAAACTGTTGCAATAGGAAGCTAGCTATTGCCACAAATTATAAAACGTTACACTACAAACATTTGGCTACGACCAAAAAAGCGTTGCACTAGACTGCTATTGCCACCACCCAAAGAACGTCGCATTACGACTCTGTTGCAACATATTTGAATATGTTGCATTACGAACCTATTGCCACACATCAGAAATCGTTGCAATACAATACTGTTGTCACGGTTTTGAAATTGTTGCAATACCGTACTATTCGCCATGAACGTGAAATCGTTGCATTACCGTATTATTGGCCACGGCTGTGAAATCGTCGCGATACCATATTATTCACCACGAGTGTGAAATCCTCGCGATACCGTACTATTCGCCACGGAAGTGAAATCATTGCAACACTGTAGTATTCGCCACGAATGTGAAAACGTCGCGATACGATATTATTCGCCACGAGTGTGAAATCGTCATGATACCGTACTATTCGCTACGGATGTGAAAACGTCGCGACACCATGTTATTCGCCACATGTGTGAAATCGTCGCGATACCGTACTATTCACCACGGATGTGAAATCGTTGCAACACCATACTATTCGCCATGAATGTAAAAACGTTGGCATACCGTACTATTCACTACGGATGTGAAATCGTTGCAACACCGTACTATTCGCCGCGAATGTGAAAACGTCGCGATACCATACTATTCGCCACGAGTATGAAATCGTCGCGGTACCGTACTTATCGCCACAGATGTGAAATCATCGCAAATAACGTACTATTCGTTGCAATACGTTAAATCGTCGCAATACGTTAAACCGTTGCAATACCATACTATTTGCCACGAACGTGGAGTCGTTGCAATACCATACTTTTTGCCACGAATGTGGCATCGTTGCAACACCGTTATTTTCGTCGCAATACGTTAAATCGTCGCAATACTTTAAAACGTTGCAATACCATACTATTTTCCATGAACATGGAGTCGTTGCAATACCATACTTTTTGCCACGAATGTGTCATCGTTGCAACACCGTTATTTTCGTTGCAATACATTAAATCGTCACAATACGTTAAACAGTTGCAATACCATACTATTTGCAATGAACGTTGAGTCATTGCAGTACCATACTTTTTGCCACGAATGTGACATCGTTGCAACACTGATATTTTCGTCGCAATACGTTAAATCATCTCAATACGTTAAACCGTTGCAATACCATACTATTTCCCACCAACATGGAGTCGTCGCAATACCATACTATTTGCCACGGATGTCAAGTCGTCGCAATAACCTATTGCCACGGCTGTTATCGCCACGAGTCGGAAAAACTATTGTGACGTTCTATTTTGTTGCAACAACAACCTATCGAGATGAATTTCGACCTATTGCAATGATTTTTTTCGTCACAATAACCCGGAATCCTGGTAGTGTGAGTTGGGCGCTATGCAAATCCAGGGCGATGAGTAGTCGCAAAAGAGCTGAAGTAAGGCGCATTGGGCGGTGTGAAGCGAGGGCGCACATTACTTCCTTGTTGCTGTCCTTGATATGGTGCCTTCCTCTTGTTGTCTTGTTCCATCTCACGAATCTTGTTCTCCACCACAATTGCTTTGTCCACAAGCTTCTAAAAATTGGCATAATCACAGTTGAGCAATTGCACTTGAATCTCATTGTTCAAGCCTCTCATGAACAAATATTGCTTCCGGCTGTCCCGGCTCACATCCTCAGTCACATACCTTGATAGTTGAGTGAACTTGTTGAGGTATTCACCCACACTTGATTTTCCTTGCCTCAAGTTCTCAAATTCTTGCCTCTTCAAAATCATAATTCCTTTCGGCACATAATGAGAACGGAAGCTCTCTTTGAATTCGGCCCAAGTAATCCTATCTTGGTTCTCATGAGCATTGAAATAAGAATCCCACCAATCCGCAGCTGCTCCAACTAGTTGATGAGAAGCAAATAAGACCTTCTACCGGTCACTGCATTGGACAATAGCAAGCTTCTTCTCCACGGACTTGAGCCAATCATCTGCATCACTAGGGTCAGCGGCTTGAGCAAAGGTTGGTGGCCTAGTCCTCATAAACACTCCCAACCGGTTATGAGGAGGTGGGGGTGGCGGTGGAGGCATGTGGGGCTGATTGTTGATGTTGCCAGCCTGCAGTTGTCCTATAGTTTGTATCATGGTCTGCATGAGCTAGTTTTGCATAGCCAATAGCTGCTCAATATTAATAGCTCCTTGGGCAGGTCCTTGTCCATTGTTGTTTTAAGGTACTCCATGGTTCTTTTCATCATTAGCATCCCTCTGGTTGCAAGTCCTCACCATCTAAAGGAAAGTAAAAGATAAGAATTTAGAAACGTCGCGAACTATATGCATCAAGGGATATGAATCTAAACAACTAACTAGCCTTCGTGGACATGGCAATGCTAAAGCATCCAGAAATCCTCTATTAAGCACATAAGCAACCAAAATATAGCAAACAGCACACCAAACAAAAACACATCGATTCCTCAGTGCTCCTTTGTGCTCCAAAAGTGTCCATTCTATCTAGGTTGCGTCCTACGGTCAATCTATGGCTCTGATACCAATCTGTGACACCCGGTTCCGAATATGAACCAAGTGAATGCATATGTGTGCCCAGGATGTTCAACACACATATACGAGTGCATTCACAAAAGAGTATACAGAAAATTACCACAGAACAAGATTAATTAACCAAATTTTATTAAACAAACCATATTATCCTCAAATACAAGATCTAATGAATATTAATGACAAGTCCAACTAATGGGGCGGAAATAAACTAAATAAGCAAACTAAACAGCTAGGCAGCATAAGCAATAGGGTAGCGCAGCTCCAATCAACACCACTGGTAAAGCTGACGGTAGACATGGCCTAGAACTCCGCATTATCATCATTAAACTCCCAATCCTGACCTGCAACTGTTTGGGGGGGGGATTGCAAGGGTGAGTACATGTCATACTCAGCAAGTGTGGAAAGTATGAAATCTAGCTGATTCAAATGATGAATACAATAATGGCTAAGTCCTGAAAAGTACATTAAAACATTTGGAAAAAGCAATATATTATATGTATGTGAAGTAAACCCATCATAAACCGTATAATCATCATAATACTAGTACATAATTCATTACCATATACCAGATTTGACCATTGTTGATAGCCATATTCAATACCAGAAATTAATCCATAATGAGCCATAACCATTACCGAACCATAATCATCCCAAAACCATTCCAATACCAAGTTTCCTCTAATCATGTGAGAGTCCAGGTTGCTCATAACCGGGAGCATGGCTATAATGATAGTTTTAGACACACTCTGGAAAGGTTGTACCGCTTTACCCACGTGTTTGTGATTTATCACCTTTCGATGACTATAGAATATCAATTATGCCATCTCACACTTACATAGGTGTGTCGCCAAGAGATCAAAAAATATCCTTTACAAAGGGATTACTAGCCTATTTAGACCCCACTGAGGTTTCACCGGTGGCGATGCCTCCAACTGTGCACATCCTCAACCAAGGGCCCCCTCTTGAGCCATTTGGATCACAGGGTAGTCCCACCAATCATCAACAAACCCAATCCGACTACCCCTTCCCCGAGCATCCTTAATGGTCCAAATAGCACTGGCAAAACCCTAATTAATCAGCTACGCCACACCCATACTTGGCCTCGTGGTGGCACTGTAAATCCTGGATGGTCGCTCCACGAACCGGTCCTTAGATATAATTCAAGCAAAACCACCAAAACATCCAACTAATCCACGTACCAAGCTTTCTTATATCACCCATTACCATATCATATTAACCATTCCATGTTAATCATAGCCTCATAAATGCATAATTAAGTGTGTATTATTGTTTTCCCATCCCAATTAATTAAGTGAAGCAAAAATTAAAAAACCCTTCCCGACTCTCTACCATATATTCCAGGTGACAAGGATGGTCAGCAAAACTAGTAAACTTCCTACCATAGTATTTCCCATCAAATTGACACAGCATGCAGTTTTGCAAACAAAACATTTATTGTCAAAACAAGATCAATATGCTTCAAGGACACTTGTCTTGCTCTTTGGATTGATTCGAGTCAAAGCCTTCAAACTCTTGGTGTTGGAGATCCTCCGCGGCACTTTCTAGTGCAAATACATCTAATACTCATAATAAACATACAAACAAGAAACACAATCAAAGAGTGCACAAATATTACTCAATATGACATGATATGCATGGTTGATGCAAATGCAAGGTAGAACTTGTTAATAGATTGCTTTTAAGTGATCACCAACTAGTTCTATTAGATTTTAACAAGTTTATACAGGTTTGGATTTGATTATATCTACTTTTAGAATTAATTCAACACAATTTAGTCAGCGAAATCGGACTAGTCTGCAGAAGGCCGGACTAGTCCGCACTTCGCAGAACTAGGAACTAGGGTTCTCTAGATCGATGTGAATTTGGAGATTAGGGGTCGAATTCACGTAAGTAAAAGAGAATAGAAGGTATACCAGGTGTTTAGGACTCTAATGAATCAAGGAACTTGGAGGAAACACTTGGATATTGGCGATCTAGGGTTGATGATGAACTTGGAGACGAATTGGTGATGAAGAACAAAAGCTTGGTGGACATCTTGATCCTCTTTCGTTTCCTCCTCTTCTTCTTGCTTGGGATCCTCTTCTCCCTCCTTGATGGCGTCTCTCCATGAACTTGGGTTTGGGTGAGGTGGAAAAGTGGCAAATAGATGTCAAGCCAAGGGGTGGGGTTGTTTATATAGAGGTGGATGCTAGGGTTAGATAGATTTCGAGTTTGGGATCGGATGAGTAGAGGTCGGTTTAGAGTCCCACATGGGCTCTAAAAGAGTTAGGCACAACGTCCTTAGGCCCACATAACATGAAATTCAAGAAACAAGTCATAAAACAAAAGATCAACTCGGAGTCGCGAAATACCGGACAAGTCCGAAAAGGACCGGACTAGTTCGAAGTTAGTCAGAAAAAAATTGGACACGTCTAGCCAAAAATCGTACAAGTTCGACTTTAGTCAGAGAGGAAAACGGACAAGTCCGCTAGAACACCGGACTAGTCCAGAAAAGTCCAGGGACTTAGCAAATTTTCAAGGATTCTTGGAATATCGGACTAGTCCGCATAAAATCGGACAAGTCCGAAAGTGTCCAGAGGAAAAATTGGACTAGTCCGCAGCAAAAACGGACAAGTCTGATTTTAGTCAGAGAGAAATCGGACTAGTTCTCACCAAAATCGGACTAGTCCACACTTTTCAGCATTTTAAGTGTTGTTTTGTTCCAAATCAGTTTTAAACTTATTCCTCTTCACGTGGATTAATGTTAAACATGTATATGAATGTATGTAGGGCATGATGCATGAAAATGAGGGTGTTACAGCTTCAATGTTCTGCTTTTCAAAAGTACTATGTGCACAACAAAATACTCTCCCTAGTATTGCATAAATTGGCATAGTACTTCACCCACCTTAAGTCATTATGGGGTTTATGCCGTCTCCTATGCATGGGTGGTTGAAAGATAGAACAGTAAATGGAGCACACATGCCCTAGGAATCAAGTTCCACTCAAATTTCGGAGAGTTCAATTTAGATTTTAAGTATCTCAATTTGGTTCTCTCGGTCTCTCCTTTTTGTGTAGTGGAAATATATCCTCACCAAATCATTGTGCCTAAATTCATCCTACCTCTACATAAGTCTTGTATGTGGAGCTTGGTAGGGAATATTGTAGGCATATTTACAACACATAATATTGCTAGGTCAAAAGAGCAAGTCTTAGGAGAAATCAATTCAAAACAATTTGATTCAAGACTAGTGCATGTGTGATGGAATGAAATGGATGTGGATATTTGAGATGACTCCTTTTTTAGTAGACTCTCTTGTTTTGATCGGATGAAACATGCTACTTTTATTTTATTTCTCATGCTTATTATGTAAGCATGCATTTTATTTTTCTTGTAGCCATGTCTTCTACTCTCTTTTTATGCAATAAATTTTGGAGAGAGTACTAGGCATCAATGACATGGAGTTTCTCTTTTTATTGTGGAATGGTGCTATGGAACATGCTATACATGTGCAAGTGAAGTCTTGAATTCAAAAAGTAATGAATGAAATCTCACATAGGTCTATACTAGTTTGACAAAGCTCAATGTGAAGGCAAATAGCATATGCATAAGGTCTATCAATGTAATGTATCATATGGCTTTTGTAGGTATTTCCCATCAAATGAGAGTAACTTAAACTTTTTTAGAATTTCTCCATAAATCTAAGTTTCACTTTCAAACTAGGAATAGGAGCCCCATCACTATATCATATCTCACAACAACTTAGAATGGATTAAGCTTTTGCTACCCACAATTTCCAAAACAAGGAAAAAGCAATTTTAGCCAATGAGAGCAATATGTTGGAGAGTAGTAAGTTGTAAACTAGGGACTTAGGAAAATCAAAATAGAGTAACTATTCATCATTTCATCTATGTGAATTCCAAGTCATTCTTACCACACATCTTTTATTTTATTTGAAAACAAATCTATTCTACGTATTATTATTTTTTATATGCGAGGTGGATGATGGTTGAATGAAAAATAAATACGCAAAGGGGTTGATACAATTCACCTCAAGTGGGGGTCCTCCCCCAAGCTTGTTCTTCACTCACCTTCGTGATGAGGGTTAAACCCTTGATGACGGAAGAATGCCGTGAGATAGGCTTGTTGTTGTTGTAGCGTGGAGTTGAAGTTTGTGAATTGAGCGTACATGTTTTGTTGCTAGTCTTGGGTACCTTGGACATGCCCTTGGAGAGTGTTGTAGCTATCACCCATTCTCACTTCAAGCTCTTCCATACGTCTAGTGAGATTCATCATTCCTTAGCTATAGTCACGATGACTTCTAGCTGGAGAGGAATGACATATTCTCATGGGCGTTGAAGGAAAGCTGCTAGAGCTTAAAGTGGATAGGGGTGGCTCCCATGTGGAACCTGGCCATACATGCCAAGACAGACCTTTGGTCTAATACGAGGGAGGTTGAGTACATCCGGGTGCATCACATGTTGGTTCTCTTCCTCTTCATACTCATAGACCGTGTAGGTTATTAGGGGCATGGCCGCGGTCGGTACCCAGCAGACCAGGTACCCTCGCGCACAAGCTAGAGCCGCCAAGGTTCCTCACCTCCCAACAGGGACAAGGTCTGAGGGCGCCACATGTTAAAAAAAACCTGGACCCGCCAGCCTCAGGTGGGAAGACCGAGGTGCCCACGAGACATCCAAAAGGGGAGATCTCAGCTCCACCTTGACAACAAGCTCCCACACGGCCACGTGTCCAGCAGGACGGGACCCAACCTCCTCCGTAGGTGTGAGCTCCCAAGCTGCCACATGGTCCACAAAGTCGAAACCTAGCCTCCCCCACGAAGGTGAGCTCCCGGGCTGTCACGTGGCCCACAAGACGGGCACAGCCTCCTCCATGCCGGAGAGCTCCCCGTTGGCCACATGGTCAGTCCACTTTCCCTGAGTAGATAGTAGGAGAGTTAAGAGGGTGGTGCGCCTTGTCTCCATCAAGCCTTGAAGATGCGCAGCTTCCTGAGACGCATGGTGCGGCACACGCCTAATGTCAGGTACTGCTGTGACTAATCGCATCACAGTGAAGGCACCGCAGGCCTATCCAACTCCGCCAATTGGATATCTTACGGTGCTAGAGGCATTTGGATGGGACATTCCCTACCAATGCTAGCAACGGCGCATGGGCTACTGACGACCCGGGCGACAAGATGGTGAGTCCTCAAGTCCGCGGTCAGAGCAAGCTTGTAGAAGAAGCCTTAGATCTTTTAGGATAAGATCGCCCCAAGGCCACCTGTCGCGCCTCGGGACCCCACTTGTAAGGCATCCGACCTTGACTATAAAAGGCCCGGACCGCCATCGGTACAAGGACCAAACTCAGAATCCCCAATACACACACATACGCATACACACTCACCAAGCAATACAATCCACCATGGAGTAGGGTGTTACGCTCCTTGCGGCCCAACCATGTAAAAAAATTGTGTCATACTCTTCCGCTAGAACACTAGTTTGAGGCCTAAGCCCCGCCGAACAAGAACCTCCGCGGGCTGCTCCTTAGCATATCCGGGGGAAGTGTCGCATTGACCCTTCGATATTTGGCGTTCCAGGTAGTGGCTTTTTCCCTCAAAAAAGTGGTAGCGATTTCACCACCATGGTGTTCATCAGGCCCGTGGATGGCGGTTTTCGAGGCCGTCGCCCGGTGATCAGATTCGTCGCTCGAGCGGCACTCTCTGGTCCATCTCGCACCCATGCAGGTACAACTGGCCAAGACAGCATGCCGGGACACGCCCCAGCTTAGTCGGCTCCCCCTACAGCCAGCTTGGAGAACGCTTTGGCGGTGGCCAGAGCTCTCCTCCACCACCCACCGTTGCTGAACGCCTCTCAGGGGGCGGCACAACAGTGGGTCCAAGACATCGACCACCTCGTTGTCACAGCCATAAACTCCCCCAACAGGGGAAGGCGCCTCGTGTCGCTGTCACGCACACCGTCCATCGACCGTCACACTGCCAAATCCCTCTCCTCCAAGCCTATGAGCGTTGGTCGGCTCCCCATGGAGGACCTCAGCGTCGAGCTTGACTGTCATCAAGCTCACATGGATGGTTGCATCATCATTGAGCGGCAGCAAGAGAGGCAGTGCAACCTCGACACCGAATATGGCACTCAATGCCCTGTTCACGAGGCATCCTCCATCCAAGGTGCACCGCAGGTAAACCCTCCACCACCTGATCAGGATCACGTCGGCTCGATAGCTCCACTGCAGTACTCAGTGCAGCAGGGTGTGCAGCAATAGTACTTGGCACAGCCAGTACCGTTGCAGCAGCGCATGGCACAACTAGTGCCACAACAGCCGGTCCAGCAAGTGTCGCACGTCGGGCAGAAAACCCCCATGGAGTATGTTGTCCCATATGCCTCTCCGACGAAGCCCGTCAGAGGCTGCGCGGTGTTGGCTCCACGCCTCCACTTTGCGATGTGGTCACGCAAGTTCCAGCCACATATCCCGAAGAGGTTCGACGGAAGTATCAACCCGGCGGAGTTCCTGCAGATCTACACCACGATGCTCCTTGCTGCGGGAGCGGACGAGACCATTTTGGCGAACTACTTCCCAGTCGCCCTGACTGGGTTAGCCTGCTCATGGCTGATGAACCTTCCCGAGGGGTCTATAACCTCTTGGGATGAGCTATGCTGGCACTTCACGGCGAAATTCGGCGGCTCCTACATGCGCCCAGGCACCGAGCTCGACCTCCATGCTGTGCAACAGCAACCCAAGGAGACATTGCGGTCATTCATCCAGCGTTTCTCCCAGGTACACAACTCCATTCCCAACATCCCAAATGCCTCTGTCATAGTGGCATTTCGCCAGGGAGTGCGAGACCGCAAGATGCTTGAGAAACTAGCCATGATGTTCCAGAGCGGCAGAAGGCCGCAACTGGCATGCTCAGTCCGCCCCCAGAGTGGGCGGGGCTAGCCAGACCTGAGAAGGAGCCGCTACCCCTGGTAGCAGCAAAAAGAAGAACAAGAACCGAGGTGGCGGCCAGAACAAGCTGCTGCATGGAACCCCATTGCGGCAACAGCCGCAACCGGAGGAGGCAAGCCGCCACAACCGGAGAAGCGTCCTCATCAGCCACCAGCCGCTGATGAAACCGTTGAGCCTTGCTCGGTGCACAAGACTCGTGAACACACCGCGAGTGAGTTTTGGGAGATAAAAAGGTGCACCAAACGTTATGAAGAACGGGCGCAGCAGCGCCCAAACGGCGCCCCCTCCCGCTAACGGGAGGGCATGCAGAAGGTCGATCCCAAGGTCGACAATGACGAGGATCTGGAGTACCAGAAGCAAGAGCGGGCCGTCAAAGTGGTCCGGCAAGATGAGGACTCCGACGCGAGAAGCGACAATGAGCACCACAAGACCCTCCACGTCATCTTTGGAGGATCTTGGGACCCTGCGTCCTGGAACACGATCAAGACCCTTCATTGTGCGGTGGCTTCAATAGCCTCTGTACCCACTCCGCCGCAGCACCACCGCTAGAAGGAGACGCCAATCAACTTTGACGCCCGTGACTGTCCCAAGAACATGGCCAGGGCAGGGGTACTACCTCTCCTAGTCGCCCCCACCATAGCCAACGTAAAGCTCCACTAAGTCTTGATAGATGGTGGGGTCGACCTCAACCTGCTCAGTCGGGCAGCATTCGAGCAGCTGCAGATCTCGGTGTCTAAGCTTGCCCTCTCGATCCCATTCTCGAGGGTTGGACCTGGGAGCATCATCCCATACGGCAACAGCCACCTGCAGGTGACCTTCAGGACACCTGACAATTACAGGACGAAGAGCATCCTCCTCGACATCGCCGATGTTAGCCTCCCCTTCAACGCCATCATCGGTAGGCCTGCTCTCTACCAGTTTATGGTTGTAGCCCACTACGGCTACCTCATCCTAAAGATGCCAACCCCCTCCGGCGTCCTCAGGATCTGCGGAGATCACACCGCTGTAGTGTTAGCCTTGGAGCAGCTCCAAGCACTCACAGCAAACCCAGCACCTGTCCCAGGCGGCGCTGGATCGAGTCGACCTCCGCCAACCTCGCGTCAGTGCAGAGCACCCGCCACACCGACACCTCTATCAAAGCTGCCAAGCCCAATTCCAGCCCTAGTCGGACCACTCGCAAGACGGGCAGTCACGGAGGGAAATAGGGATTAGTCGCTCATCACCCCTCTAAGTAGCTGTTGACAGCAAGGTTGCCCACCAACCATCGCAGCTACCCATGGAACTTTGAGTGCCCCTATTGTAAGTACTAGGCTTAGTAGAACAGTGTAAACGGTTTGTAGGGCTTAGCAGCAGCACTAAGGACAACTGAGCGCCGGGAGGGTCGGGTCCAGAGTGCGCAGTCAGCTTAGCTTGGTTCCAAACCCTAGGCCTGTGCACCCTGCCTCCCTCGTCACTCAAAGGCAAGCCGTTGCCCTCTTTTGTAAAATCATGTCTCCTCCTACAAACTCCTATCAGAAATTCACTGTTTCACTTAAAGGCTTCTTAAAAAACTTTGTTCATTTAATTACGCATTAATTTTATGATCATGCCATGATAACCTTGTTTACAATGTGTTACCTTCATATTCATCGTCGCATACTTTGTAACTCGTCCTAGATAAAGTCATACAATCCAGCTACAGGCGGGCCAACTTGAGGTACTTGCAGTATGTGAAAGGTCCACCAGACTGTTCTCATCATTAGGGACCTGTGGTGCCAAAAGGTTCCCTAGGAAAGGTCTGTGCCGAGCAGGAGGTCCAGGGGGCAAGTTGCTTAGCTTGGTCTGCACCCTAAGAAAACACACCCTGCCTCCCAGTGCTACAGTTGATTACTGGAACCAGAGAGCTCACACCCTAAGGACGACAGGAGCCGGACCCCAGAGCACCGATGCATTTAATTACCAAAGCCCCGTACGTCAGTCCAGGACTCTAAGACATGGCAGAGCTAAGGAGAGGAATAGGTACAACCGATGAACAAGGCTAGCCCCCCCTCTTCCTATATGCAGGACAAACGCTGGAGCATCCAGCTCCGGCACCTCCCAAGGGGCATGCCGACGACATCTACACGAAGATGGTGAACGACGCCGGAGCATCTAGCCCCGGCACCTCCCAAGGGGCCTGCCGTCAACGTCTACACGAATATGGTGGACGACGCTAGAGCATCCAGCTCCGGCACCTCACAAGGGGCCTGTCGTCGACATCCCAGGACATCAACGACAGCACCAAGCGCGGATAAGTGTGTAAACTCTCCTGCCCCGCTCTTGTCGCTAATAAGGTTCCCTTGCGATGGCCTATAAACCAGGGGCATGCCGTCGACGTCTCTACGATGATGGTGGACGACGCTAGAGCATCCAACCCCGGCACCTCCCAAGGGGCCTACTGTCGATGTCTACGCGAAGAAGGTGGACGACGCTGGAGCATACAGCTCCGACACCTCACAAGGGGCTTGCCCTCCGCGTCCCAGAACGTCAACGACAGCACCAAGCACAGATAAGTGAGTAAACTCTCCTGCCCCACACTTGTCGCTAGTAAGGTTCCCTTGCGATGGCCTGTAAATCAGGGGCCTGCCGTCGACGTCTCTACGACAATGGTGAACGACACCGGAGCATCCAGCTCTGGCACCACCCAAGGGGCCTGTCGTCGATGTCTCTACGATGATGGTGGACGATGCCAGAGCATCTAGCTCCGGCACCTCCCAAGGGGCCTGCCGTCGGCGTCTCTACGATGATGGTGGACGACCCCGGAGCATCCAGCTTCGGCACCACCCAAGGGGCCTGCCGTCGACATCTACACGAAGATAGTGGACGACGCTGGAGCATCCAGCTCCGGCACCTCCCAAGGGGCCTGCTGTCGACGTCTACACAAAGATGGTGGATGAAGCCAGAGCATCCAGCTTCGACACCTCGCAAGGGGCCTGCCATCAGTGATTCAGAACATCAATGACAGCACTAAGCGCGGATAAGTGAGTAAACTCTCCTACCCCGCTCTTGTCAGTAATAAGGTTCCCTTGTGATGGCCTGTAATCCAGGGGTCTGCCGTCGACGTCTCTACAATGATGGTGAACGATGTCGGAGCATCTAGCTCCGGCACCACCCAAGGGGCCTGCCGTCGACGTCTCTACAATGATGGTGGACGACGCCGGAGCATCCAGCTCCGGCACCTCCCAAGGGGCCTGTCGTCGATGTCTCTACGATGATGGTGGACAACGCTGGAGCATCCAGGTCCAACACCTTCCAAGGGGCCTGCCGTCGATGTCAACATAAAGATGGTGGACGACGCTAGAGCACCCAACTCTGACGCCTCACAAGGGGCCTGTTGTCGACATCCCAGAATGTCAACTGCAGCACTAAGCGCGGATAAGTGAGTAAAAGCTCCTGCCCCGCTCTTGTTGCTAATAAGGTTCCCTTGCGGTGGCCTGTAAACCAGGGGCTTGTCGTCGACGTATCTACGATGATGGTGAATGACACCGGAGCATACAGCTCGAGCACAACCCAAGGGGTCTGCCGTCGACGTCTACACGAAGATGGTGGATGATGTTGGAGCATCCAGCTCTGCCCCCCCCCAAGGGGCCTGCCGTTGACGTCTACACAAAGATGGTGGACGACGCCAGAGCACCCAGCTCCAGCACCTCACAAGGGGCATGTCGTCGATGTCCCAGAACATCAACGACAGCACCAAGCGCGGATAAGTGAGTAAACACTCCTGCCCCGCTCTTGTTGATTATAAGTTTCCCTTGCGATGGCCTGTAAACCAGAGGCTTGCGGTCGACGTCTCTACGACAATGGTGAACGACGCCAAAGCATCCAGTTCCGGCACCACCCAAGGGACCTGCCGTCGACGTCTCTACGACAATGGTGGACGACACCAAAGCATCCAGCTCCGGCACCTCCCAAGGGGCCTACCGTCAGCATCTCTACGATGATGGTGGACGACGCCAGAGCATCCAGCTCCGGCACCTCCCAAGGGGCCTGCCGTCGATGTCTACACGAAGATGGTGGACGACATTAGAGCACCCAGCTCCGGAACCTCACAAGGGGCCTGCCATCGATGTCCAAGAACGTCAACAACCGCACCAAGTGCAGATAAGTGATTAACCTCTCCTGCCCCACTCTTGTTGCTAATAAGGTTCCCTTGCAATGGCTTGTAAACCAGGGGTCTGCCGTCACTGTCTCTATGATGATGGTGAATGACGCTGGAGCATGCAGCTCCAGCACCACCCAAGGGGCCTGCTGTTGATGTCTCTACGGCAATGGTGGACGACGCCGGAGCATCTAGCTCTGGCACCACCCAAGAGGCCTACTGTCGGTGTCTCTACAATGATGGTGGACGACGCCAGAGCATCAAGCTACGACACCTCCCAAGGGGCTCGCCGTTGACGTCTACACGAAGATGGTGGACGACACTGGAGCACCCAGCTCTGGCACCTCACAAAGGTCCTGTCGTCGACGTCCCAGAACATCAACAACAGCACCAAGCGCGGATAAGTGAGTAAACTCTCCTGCCCCGCTCTTGTTGCTAATAAGGTTCCCTTGCGATGGCTTGTAAACCAGGGGCCTGCCGTCAATGTATCAACGAAGATGGTGGACGACGCCGGAGCATCCAGCTCTGGCACCTCACAAGGGGCCTATTGTCAACATCTCATAATGTCAATGACAGCACCAAGCACGGATAAGGGCCTGCCGTCGACGTCTCTACGATGATGGTGGACGATGTCGGAGCATCCAGCACCGACACCTCCAAAGTTGCCTGCCGTCGACATCTACACAAAGATGGGGGACGATGCCAGAGCATCCAGCTCCGGCACCTCGCAAGGGGCCTGCCGTCGACGTCTACACAAAGATGGTGGACGACGCCAGAGCATCCAGCTCCGGCACCTCCAATGGGGACAGCCGTCGACGTCCACATAAAGATAGTGGATGACGCCGGAGCATCTCCCAACGGGCCAGTCCAAGAAATTCTGCGATCAAGTGGTAGATGTTCTTAGCCAACTAACCACATCTTCCAAGGGTCCTCTAAGGGGATCCACATGCATAAAATCAACGGATGACACTTCGGCCATCTCAATTGTGCAAATTGCCAGTCCTGAGAAGCCAACAAGCTCAACAAAGGTTCTGGAAATACCTATGTAGCCAAGGGCTCAGAGCAACAGTTGAAAAGCAGAGAGACAACGCAAGAATACAAACACAAGATTGAATTCGTTAAGGAATTCTTTACAAGGGAGAGTGAACCCCGAATACAAAAACAAGCTACCAGCCTCAGCCCCGACTGAACTGCGCTACGACATGTTGGGCGGCTTCCTAAACCTTCGCTGCTGCTGTTGCCTCGTGTTCCTCAACAAGGCCTTCAAAAACTAGCTCCAGTTGTAGATCAGGGTACCGGCTTCGGTAGCACACCAAGACATGGGGTTCTACCGTCTCCGCTGCCGCCCTACCCTCGGCTTCCAAACGCTGAGCTAGCTGGTACTCCCGCAGATCAAGCTCCCGACCGTGGCACTCTGTTGCCTGCTCCCGGGCTTGAATGTCAGGATCATGCGGGAGGAGTTCCTGACGCTTAGCTAGTTGCTGCGCCCAGTCCCGCGCCAAATTACTCTCTCGAGGCTCGAGGTCTTCGAGGTGGGACTGCAGTCTGTCCTGGTCGGCTTCAGCCCGGGCCATCATCACCTGCGCTACCACCTCTTGTTTGGTGACAACAGCCTCCCTCTTGGCAATGTCGGCTTCCTGATGAAAGTGCATCTAGGACTCCCTTGTGGGTTTTGGATGATTTATGACAAGCAATTGGGATCCTAATCCTTTTGTTGAGATGAATGCAGGAAAATGATGAAAAATGGGCAAAGTACCAAAAAGAGGGAAATTGAGAAGGAAAATGAATTTGAGCTCAAGGAGAAGAAATTAGTTGTTTAGTATGTATGGAGTGTGTTAAGGAAACACACCCAAGAGCTCAATCTCACTTAATCACACACACACAATGCACAAAACTATACAGGACCGGACTAGTCCGATATTGGCCAGACTAGTCCGATATCACATTCTGCACCAGATCGGACAAGTCCGGTCACCACCGGACTAGTCCCATATATTTTTTGTTCCACTTCGGACTAGTCCTCCCCAGTGCGGACTAGTCCTTTTCAATGCACAAGTCACACAAAATCAGACCAGTCCGTTGTGACCCGGACTATTCCGATATTCATTCTGATCCACTTCGGACAAGTCCGGTGTCCACACGGACTAGTACGATATACACCCTGATCTAAATCGGACAAGTCCTCCAAGTGCGGACTTGTCATCCTAAACACTTAGGGTTTCATGTGTCCGGACAAGTCCGATGTCAATCGGACTAGTCCGAAGCTTTCCAGTGACGAAATCGGACAAGTCCGTTTTGAACCGGACTAGTCCGAGATTCCTAGACACTTAGGATTTGCTTCACACAGCACACCGGACTAGTCCGGTCACCACCACGGACTAGTCCGATATTTCTGAACCCTAACGGTAACTTCCAGAAACCCCATATAAATAGAGGTGCACGGCCCACTTTTAACCACTCTCGAACCCTAGCGCCGTCACACCTCCCAAGAGACTCAAAAACCATCTCTCTCCACGAAGTTAAGTGAAAAATCAATCAATCCATTGAAGATCACTTCTAGATCATTGGAGAGGCACTTGGCACACGATTGAGTTCTTGGTTTGAATCTCTAACACACTCTTGCATCTCAATTTGTATATTTCGAAGTGTGTTATTGGTGGTTTTGAAACTTGTAATCAAGGGAGCTCTCAACTTGTGAGATCGCCCCTTCAACTTGGTGATTTACCCCTGTGTGATTAGTGGAAGAGGATTGGCCTTCGTGGCGATCCGACGAGGGAAGGGTTGGTGAAGACCCGGTCCTTTTGTGGGCTCCTCAACGTGGATGTAGGCTGCCTTCGTGGTAACCGAACCACGGGATAAATCTTGTGTCTTGTTCGTTTGTGTTCATCATTCTAGTTGATCAACATTATCTAGGGTTTGATTCATTTTGTTGAATTCAAGTTAAATAGTTGAACAAGAATCATACTTGCAATAAAACTTAACATACAACTATTGAACTGTCATTAAAGTTTATATTTCCGCTGCAAACGACAACGAAACAATCAAATTGACCTAACTTGATCAACCTAGCCCGTGAAATCCGGACTAGTCCGCACTTTACCGGACTAGTCCGATATATCTGGATTTGACCTTTTTGTTGAAGTGCTACAGGAACCGAGAAAATTCAAGAAGGGCTATTCACCCCCCCTCTAGGCCTACATTCAATTGGTATCAGAGCAGGTTCTTCAAGAAAGAGTGCAACCACTCGAAGAGATCATGTCGGACATGAAGGAAGCCCAGAAAATCAACAACCAGGAAGAGATGAACAATGACAAGCACCAAAAGCTTGAAAAGTATCTCGAAGCCATTCAAGACTTCGATGATGATCATGATGAGGCATTGGAGCTGAAAGCACTGCTCCGAAAGAAAGCACTTTCCAAAGGGAAAGCTGAAGTTGAAGAAAAGAAGAAGGGGAGTAGTCACACCGACTACTCCCGATATCCTTTTAATTATGACCGTTTAAATTCTAACAGCAGTCATTATCTATCCATTCCTCTCAGAAAGGCCCCACACTTCGATGGGAGTGATTACTCCATGTGGAGGCAAAACATGAAGATGCACTTGATTTCCCTTAACCCAAGTTTATGGCATATTGTGTGCACAGGAATAAACATCCCTGATGACGATGAAGAACTCACGCCAAGTCAAGAGCAAGCCATCCACAGGAATGCCCAAGCCGCAGCCGTTATCACCTCATCTCTAAGTAGAGATGAATTCACAAAGGTGGACGGATTGGAAATTGCCAAAGAAATCTTGGACACACTACAAACAGCACATGAAGGTGACCGGCATGTGCGGGAGGCAAAGATTGAAATGATTGAAGGCGAACTAGGAAGGTTCGCGATTGAGGAAGATGAATCTCCCCAGGACATGTACAACAGACTGAAGACTCTTGTGAACAAGGTTCGATCGTATGGTAGCAAAAAGTGGAATGACCACGAGGTTGTAAAGCTCATTCTTAGAGCCTTTATGCCTCGCAACGTCACACTCTGCTCTATGATCCGAGAAAGTCCCGGGTACAAGAAAATGACTCCGGATGAACTGCTTGGCAAAATCATCAACTTTGAGATGATGGAGAAGCAAGCCAAGCACGTCAAAGAAATAGCTGACCTCACATCGGCCAAGAAGAAGGGAGTTGCCTTAAAATCCACACTCAAACCTCTATCCAAAGAAGCAAGAGAAGCTCAGTTTGAGGAGGACAGTGATGATGAAAGCAGCGAGCTGGACGAAGAAGATATGATTTTGTTCATGAAGAAGTTCAAAAGAATTATGAAGAAAAGACAAGGAACAAAATCGAGTGAAGGAAAATACAAGGAGAAGACAAAGCCGAAGATGAGGCGGGCATGCTATAATTGTGGTGAGTACAATCACTTCATAGTTGATTGCCCATATGAGGACAACAAGAAGAAGAGTAAAGAGTCCAAGCCTCAACCGAAAAAGTTCTTCAAGAAGAAGAAACAAGCTGAACAAGCACACATCGGAAAGGAGTGGGACTCAAACGATGAGTCCTCATCGTCCGATGAAGAAGAAATGGCTAGCATAGCCATTGAAAGCATGCCCAAGAAACCCACACTCTTCCCCACGCTCGGTGCAAAGAAGGCAAATGGAACTTGCCTCATGGCTAAGGAAGGTAAACGCAAGGTAAACATCAAAACCCCTTCCTTGCATTCTTACTCAAGTGATGATGATCTAGACAGTGATGATGAAGATATGCTAATTGGTTTAGATAGAAAAACTGCTGCAAAAATGAAATTCTTGCTTAACCAACTTATTGAGAAGAAAGAGCTAAATTGATCGTCAAGAAGACATGATTATCTCCCAAAAGGAGAAGCATGTCGAACTTGACAATCTTCTAGTTCTTGAAAAGGAGAAAAATCACTCACTAGAGCTTGAGCTAGCTTCAAGCAAGAAAACTTGCTTGGAGTTAACTAACTCAAATGTTGCAATCAAGAATCAACTTGATGACCAAATCAAGGTCAACAAGATCCTTGAAGTGCAGGTTGAGTCACTCAAGCTTAGTGAACCTTCCTCCTCTTCAACCCTACCTTCTCAACCCACTTTAACTAATATCGCTCATGTTTGCAAATGTGATAAAACTAACACCAGGTTGAAGGAAAATCCTACCTCCACGAAGGACAAAAATCCTACCCAATGTGTAATATTTGACAAGGAGAGGATCAACTATGCACGTAGTGCATATTTGGTCCAAAGACCTCCAAATGTCAAGTATGGCATTGGTTACTCTTGTGATGGAAAGCAAAGAGCTGGAAATCATAAGAATAACAAGGGAAGGATCACCTTTGTGAAGGGAGGACCCTCACAACCTGGTAACTCGAAAACTAAAAATCTGAACTCTCATGAAAATCGGACTAGTCCGGTTGTGGTCCGGACAAGTCGGGTCATCCGGACAAGTCCGGTCACACAGACTAGTCCGACCCATAATCAACAGCAACTTCTGTTTAAAACATTTGATGCCTCCTATGTTTTAATGAAAAATAATGTTGGTAAAGTGTATGCTTATTATGCTAGGCCACGCCATGGGAACACAAAATCCCATGTGTGGGTGCCCAAATGTATCGTTACTAACCTCCAAGGACCCAAGCAAGCTTGGGTACCTAAAACCAAGGCGTAATTTGTTTTTGCAGGCCTACTCCTCCGGTGGATCCAAATGGGTGCTGGACAGTGGATGCACCAACCACATGACCGGAGAAAGGAGGATGTTTGTGGAGTATGAAGTGAACCAGGACCCAAACGAAGGCATCTACTTTGGGGATAACAATCAAGGAAGGGTCCTCGGTACCGGTAAAATTGCAATATCCTCTGAACATACTCTTTCGCATGTTTTACACGTTGAATCTTTAGATTATAACCTGCTGTCCATATCTCAGTTATGTGACAAAGGTTATAATTGTCTGTTTACTAACGAGGGTGTGACCGTCTCAAGGAGAAGTGATGGTTCCGTTGCATTCAAGGGTATGTTAAAGGGAAAGCTTTATCTTGTTGACTTCAACAATGATAAAGCCGAACTCGACACATGCTTGATTGCAAAAACCAACATGGGTTGGCTGTGGCATAGACGGCTAGCACATGTTGGTATGAGGAACCTTCAAAAACTCCTCAAGGGCGATCACATCCGAGGTTTGAAAGATGTTGTGTTTGAGAAAGACAGGCCTTGTAGCGCGTGCCAAGCAGGAAAGCAAGTTGGAGCACAACATCCCGCGAAGAACATCATGACCACGACAAGACCGCTCGAACTACTTCATATGGACCTCTTCGGTCCAATTGCTTACATAAGCATAGGCGGTAACAAATACAGTTTAGTCATTATTGATGATTTTTCCCGCTTCACTTGGGTGTTCTTTTTGCATGACAAGTCAGAAACACAAGGAACACTCAAGAAATTCTTCAAGCGAGCGCAAAACGAGTTCTCACTATCAATCAAGAGTATTCGGAGCGACAACGGCACGGAGTTCAAGAACATACAAGTGGAGGAGTACCTTGATGAGGAAGGAATCAAGCACGAATTCTCAGCACCATACTCTCCACAACAAAACGGAGTTGCCGAAAGGAAGAACCGAACGCTCATAGAGATGGCAAGAACAATGCTCGATGAATACAAGTCTTCGGATCGATTTTGGGCGGAAGCAATCAACACCGCTTGCCATGCCACAAATCGACTCTACCTTCATCGACTACTAAAGAAGACTCCCTATGAGCTACTCACCGGTAACAAACCGAACATTTCTTATTTTCGAGTTTTCGGTTCTCCTTGCTATATTTTGAACAAGAAGCCCAGGACTTCAAAGTTCGCTTCGAAGTCCGATGAAGGTTTCTTGCTTGGTTATGATTCGAACACTTACGCCTATCGTGTTTTCAACAAGGCCTCCGGACTTGTTGAAGTGGCACGTGACGTAGTGTTCGATGAAACTAATGGCTCCCAAAAGGAGCAAGTTGATCAATGTGAATTAGGTAAAGAGGAAGCCCCCTATCAAGCAATAAAGAGGATGGCTCTAGGCGAAGTACGACCACAAGAGTCATCGGCACAAATACAAGAGGAAAGTGAACCACAAGAGGAGATCAACAATCAAGGGGGAGCCTCGATACAAGATCAATCACAAGAATATGAACATGATCAACAAATCAACGAGGACAACAACTCAGGGGGAGAAGAAGATGAACACCAACATACGACCCCCCAAGTGCCACAACCAAGAGTACACCAATGCATTCAAAGGGATCATCCAATCGACAACATCATCGGCGACATCCAAAAGGGAGTAACCACCAGATCTCGTATAGCAAATTTCTGTGAACATTACTCGTTTGTCTCCTTTTTGGAACCCCGCAGGACTGAGGATGCATTGAAGGATCCGGACTGGGTGGTGGCAATGCAAGAAGAGTTGAACAACTTCAAGAGAAACGAGGTTTGGGAACTTGTGGAAAGACCCAATGCAAACATAGTCGGCACCAAGTGGGTCTTCCGCAACAAACAAGACGAACACGGGGTGGTGACAAGAAACAAGGCACGACTTGTGGCCAAAGGTTACTCACAAGTCGAAGGTTTGGATTTTGATGAGACTTTTGCTCCAGTAGCTAGGCTTGAATCAATTAGAATATTACTTGCATATGCTACTCATCATGATTTCAAGCTGTACCAAATGGACGTGAAAAGCGCCTTCCTCAACGGACCAATCAAGGAAGAGGTGTATGTGGAGCAACCACCCAGATTTGAAGATGATGAGTTCCCCGACCACGTGTATAAACTGCGTAAGGCTCTCTATGGCCTCAAACAAGCTCCTAGAGCTTGGTATGAGTGTCTTAGAGATTTTCTAATTGATAATGGCTTCCAAATTGGCAAAGTAGACTATACATTATTCACAAAAAATCTGGATAATGATCTTTTCATTTGCCAAATCTATGTTGATGATATAATTTTTGGATCAACTAACCAATCTTTCTGTGAAGAGTTTAGTAAAATTATGACAGACAGATTTGAAATGTCAATGATGGGAGAATTGAAGTACTTCTTGGGATTCCAAGTGCGGCAACAAAGGGAAGGAACATTCATAAGCCAAACCAAGTACACACAGGACATCCTCAAGAAGTTTGGCATGGACAAGGCAAATCCCATAAAGACTCCCATGGCAACGAATGGTCACTTGGATCTCAATGAAGATGGACCGAGCGTCGACCAAAAGGTATATCGCTCCATGATTGGATCTTTACTTTACTTATGTGCATCTAGGCCAGATATTATGTTGAGTGTATGTTTGTGTGCAAGATTTCAAGCCAACCCTAAGGAATGTCATTTGACAGCCGTAAAGAGAATCCTAAGATATTTAGTTCATACACCCAACCTTGGTCTTTGGTACCCAAAAGGCTCAAAATTCAATCTCATTGGGTATTCCGATGCAGATTATGCCGGGTGCAAAGTTGATAGAAAAAGCACTTCTGGCACTTGCCAATTCCTAGGAAGATCCTTAGTTTCTTGGTCATCCAAGAAACAGAATTCCATTGCATTATCCACAGCCGAAGCGGAGTATGTTGCAGCCGGGAGTTGTTGTGCACAACTCCTTTGGATGCGACAAACTCTAAGGGATTACGGTTACAATATGAACCGTATTCCTCTTCTTTGCGACAATGAGAGTGCCATTAAAATAGCCCACAATCCAGTTGAGCACTCTAGAACTAAACACATTGACATAAGACACCATTTCTTGAGAGACCATTCCATGAAAGGAGACATATCCATCTCTCATGTCAACACCCAAAAACAATTGGCCGACATATTCACCAAGCCACTTGATGAAAAACGTTTTTGCGAACTCCGAAATGAGCTAAACATTCTTGATTCTCGGAGTGTGGCTTGAAAATTTGCACACCTGTATGATTGCTTCAAAATATTGATTGAATTGTGAAAATCATCCCTCCTCATTTTTTCTCTCGAAAAACTATGTCAATTATTAGATCTTGATGAATATTTGATCATAGTATGATTGTTGTTTGCTTACTGGTCAAATTCATCAAGATTGTTTCATTTGTTTTGCCTCTCTACCCTCAATTATTGGACCTTCAAATATATATGAATGGGCTATGCAATTCTCTCCTGGTGACCAAGGACAAGTTCGTGGTTACCCGGACTAGTCCGCCATTGCAGACTAGTCCGCAGTGTGCCGGTTAGGCCGGACTAGTCCGACAGACCACGGACTAGTCCGATTTAGGTTTCTGGAGGACTTCGGACTAGTCCGGTCTTGTCCGGACTTGTCTGATTTTTCGTGTCCATAACCCTAGCCGCCACCAAACCCTAATCCCTTCACCCCACACTCTCCCCCAAGCTTTCTCTCTCTTGCGCTCGAGCTCCCAAGGCGAATCCTTGATTCCTCCGTCGAAAAGCCTCAATCTTGGGCGGAGATCAAGCTTGAAGACTCGGGGATTGAAGTTAGCGGACAAGTCCGGCCTCCAACCCCCACATTTTCAAGCTTCCTTGGATTTCTTGGTAAATTTTCCTCAAAACCCTAAGAAACCACAAATTTCTTTATTTGCTTATTGTTTGGCCTAGCATTCTTCACTAGCTGCATGTCCAGTTGATGTACTATGTGTATGCTAGACTAGTTATTTCATTAGGGATCAATTTTTATCCAGTTTGTTAGGTTTCTGCGGATGAACACCGGACTAGTCCGGTCCAGGTACGGACAAGTCCGGTCCCCCGGACTAGTCCGTGCCTGAGCACCGGACAAGTCCGTTGTTTCTGAACCAAAACCTAATTCTTTAATTCCCTAATGCATTCCATTGCCATCTTACCTCACCAATACCTTGTATAACTTGTCCTTTCTCTTGATCACTCATTCTCAGATCATGTCGAGCTCCGACAACGAAATCTCCGATTTCGAGGCCGAGTTGGACCACGAGGTGGCACCTCGGTCCTCGGTGGGTCTTGGCAAGAAACGCCAAGAGAGACCCTCCGAGCCTGCTCCCTCACCTCCCTAGGTTCGGAGGAAGGTGTGTGTCAAGAAGGCCGCCTCGAAGGCTGCTCCTCCTTCAAGTGGCCCTCGCCAAGCTAAAGGGAAGGGCAAGGGGGTTGCCACAGGGCCTGTTGGGCCCCTAAAGCTACATACTCCCAGAGAAGGGGTCCGGGACCCCAATGAGGAAAGATTCAATGGCAAGGGCAGCGATGTGGCTATGAAGTTGAGAAGTGTTGATTGCTATGCAAGGCCCGAGCAAGCAGCTGATGGCAGATTCTGGTCAAATTTCCATGCTGACTTCTACAAGCTGGTCTACTTGCCGATGAAGACCCTGATGGTGCGCAGTCAATTATTGACTGGGCCCACCTTGAGAAGAGGAAATGTGCAGCTTTTGATGAAGTGATACAAGCTGCAGAGAGACATGGGCTGAAGGATTTGTTTGCCTTCAGATATAATTGGAATGATGAAGTGATTGCACAATTCTATGCAACGTGCCACTTCTCAAGTGAAGACGAAGAAAGTGTGACTTGGATGACTCATGGATCCAAGTATTCCATTACCCAGGAAGAGTTTGCCCGCCTGCTGCACCTTGACTCTGAAGGACAAGACCAACTCATTATCCACAACATTGGGGTCATTGAGAGGGATGGAATGAAGTTCATGTATGAGCCCACCTCCAAGTATGTCCCTCCCTCCACAAAGAATATGAAGCCTTTCTTTGTGGTACTCAACAGAGTTCTCAGGAAGACGATTGCCCCCAAGGATGGGGATGCAGGGAGTGTGCAAGGCTACCTCCGGACCCTGATGAGGGTCATCAGCAAGAAAAGGCAATTCGATGTTGCAGACTATATCTGGAATGATATGGTCAATATCTCAAGTACCCCCAACCGATCCTGTGGCTATGCCCCTTACTTGATGTTCGTGATTGAGAAGGTCACAGGGATCGAGTTTGTGAAGGATGTGGAGCACACTCCACTGAGGCCTCAGAAGCCTCAGTCCTTGAGTGTCCAGGCTGCTCCATCGCCGGCCTCAAGCCCCGAGGCACCGGCAAGGCAAGAAGAAGCTGCTAGGGCTACTCCTCCCTCCAGGGAAGCCCCTCAGAAAGGATCCGCCAGTGGGATCCTCAAGTACTTGGCTGCAATTTTCTCCTCATGCAGGAAAACTGAAGTGAAGCTTCACAAACTAAATCAGCAGAGGAAGGAGGACATGAAATACATAAAAGCCAATGTCAAGCAGCTGAGTGAGAAGCTGGAGATCAATCCAATTGGATCTCCAGTACTTTCTGAAGATTCTGATCCAGACATCACCGAGCTCAGCCCCTTGACTCCTTCCGAGCTTGCCTATTTTGGCATTGGGGGCTCGAGCAGCTCCGCTCCTCCTCCTACCTCTCAACCTCGTCAAGCCGAAAGCGATGAAGACGATGAAGACGACGAGAGGACTGACAGCGAAGAGTGAAGCCCTAGGACCTTCCTCTCTCTCTTTTTGGTGTCTTGATGCCAAAGGGGGAGAGATTGAGGGGGAGTCTCTAGTCTAAGCTTTAGCTGAATAGGATGCGAGGAGAGAGCTCTCTATGTTTTTTTAATTGTGATTGTATTTGCTTAACTCTCTTTTCATATCATGTTTGTTCCTGTGATGAATTGCTCAATTAATTTGCAAGTGTGTGATGAAATCTGAGTTTTTGCTCCTGAAGTGCCATATTCACTTGATATTAGTTGGTAAATGAAAACTCTGTCATTCTTAATGCATTCATGCTCTTAGTATGCATCCCACCATAAAGAATGCACATATGAATAATTATCTTGTTGCCTGATGCATTTTTGAGTCATATGTGCATACTTTATGAAAATCTCATTTTATACCTCATTTTGTGAAATCTCAATTGGTTGTCATCAATCACCAAAAAGGGGGAGATTGAAAGTGCATCTAGGACTCCCTTGTGGGTTTTGGATGATTTATGACAAGCAATTGGGATCCTAATCCTTTTGTTGAGATGAATGCAGGAAAATGATGAAAAATGGGCAAAGTACCAAAAAGAGAGAAATTGAGAAGGAAAATGAATTTGAGCTCAAGGAGAAGAAATTAGTTGTTTAGTATGTATGGAGTGTGTTAAGGAAACACACCCAAGAGCTCAATCTCACTTAATCACACACACACAATGCACAAAACTATACAGGACCGGACTAGTCCGATATTGGCCAGACTAGTCCGATATCACATTCTGCACCAGATCGGACAAGTCCGGTCACCACCGGACTAGTCCGATATATTTTCTGTTCCACTTCGGACTAGTCCTCCCCAGTGCGGACTAGTCCTTTTCAATGCACAAGTCACACAAAATCGGACCAGTCCGTTGTGACCCGGACTAGTCCGATATTCATTCTGATCCACTTCGGACAAGTCCGGTGTCCACACGGACTAGTCCGATATACACCCTGATCTAAATCGGACATGTCCTCCAAGTGCGGACTTGTCATCCTAAACACTTAGGGTTTCATGTGTCCGGACAAGCCCGATGTCAATCGGACTAGTCCGAAGCTTTCCAGTGATGAAATCGGACAAGTCCGTTTTGAACCGGACTAGTCCGAGATTCCTAGACACTTAGGGTTTGCTTCACACAGCACACCGGACTAGTCCGGTCACCACCACGGACTAGTCCGATATTTCTGAACCCTAACGGTAACTTCCAGAAACCCCATATAAATAGAGGTGCACGGCCCACTTTTAACCACTCTCGAACCCTAGCGCCGTCACACCTCCCAAGAGACTCAAAAACCATCTCTCTCCACGAAGTTAAGTGAAAAAGCAATCAATCCATTGAAGATCACTTCTAGATCATTGGAGAGGCACTTGGCACACGATTGAGTTCTTGGTTTGAATCTCTAACACACTCTTGCATCTCAATTTGTATATTTCGAAGTGTGTTATTGGTGGTTTTGAAACTTGTAATCAAGGGAGCTCTCAACTTGTGAGATCGCCCCTTCAACTTGGTGATTTACCCCTGTGTGATTAGTGGAAGAGGATTGGCCTTCGTGGCGATCCGACGAGGGAAGGGTTGGTGAAGACCCGGTCCTTTTGTGGGCTCCTCAACGTGGATGTAGGCTGCCTTCGTGGTAACCGAACCACGGGATAAATCTTGTGTCTTGTTCGTTTGTGTTCATCATTCTAGTTGATCAACATTATCTAGGTTTTGATTCATTTTGTTGAATTCAAGTTAAATAGTTGAACAAGAATCATACTTGCAATAAAACTTAACATACAACTATTGAACTGTCATTAAAGTTTATATTTACGCTGCAAACGACAACGAAACAATCAAATTGACCTAACTTGATCAACCTAGCCCGTGAAATCCGGACTAGTCCGCACTTTACCGGACTAGTCCGATATATCTGGATTTGACCTTTTTGTTGAAGTGCTACAGGAACCGAGAAAATTCAAGAAGGCCTATTCACCCCCCCCTCTAGGCCTACATTCACCTGACGACTCAGGGCCTCTCGACCGGCAGCAAGAGCGTGCAGGCGGGCGTCAGCAGCATCATAGGCTGCCTTGGCATGGGCCAAAATCTTCTGGGTCAAGGCGTCTGAGGCCCTCACCATGGTGCCTCACCTCCAGTTCCTTGCTCTCCTTCTAGTACTTCGCCTTTGCCTCGGCGATCGTGGAGCTCAGGAGACCCTCCCGGCCTCGGAGGCGCTCGCCCTCGGCACACAACTTTTCCCACTCCGCGGCATGAGCATCTTGCGCCCGGCAGAGGTTGTATTGCACCTGAAGGATGCTGGATTGCGACAAGTCCACGACGTCGGAAAGCTGCTCCGGCTGCGTCGAAGTCAGGGAAGGCCGTCCAGTGATCATCTCGGGGACCCCTCCCTCCCGTAGCGGTGAAGGTAAGGCCACTAGCACTGGAGTTCTTGCCCCTGGAATCTGAGCAGGAGTTGCGGTGCCACCTGACACAATAGGACCACCACCGCTCAAAGTGTCGCCCGCCGAATCAGCAGCCATGGAGGTCAGACCCACACCCACCAGAGTCGGCTCCGACATGGCCTCTACCACGACGGTCGGAGGGGCCTCTGGCATGACAGTCGGAGGTGCTTCACTACCCATGATGGGCACAGTCGCCGGAGTAGCACTCTCCTAAACAAGCTTGGCAGGCTACCCTGCCAGCACAGCCGTAGCATCCACGGCCGCCTTCAAAGCACTTCCGGGCACTACCCCCAGTGGTAGGGCCTCACAACAGCTGATGTAACCCTACAAATCAAGATCAAGCCGTGACCAATAAACATAGGCAGGCGAGACAGTAGAGCAAACATTGGTAAGAATGCCTTACTGACGTCCCAAGAAGCTCCAGCAAGCCTCCACTTTCGATGACCCTGAAGCCGCGGGCCCTGGCGATGGCGTAACAGGTGATGCCATCCCGGCAAAGCCTCCAGTAAAACCACCAGCGGTGCCGCCGCACTGCGCCGGTGTGCTTCCACCAACCACAACAGAGCCACCTCCCGAGCTGCCGATGATGTCGGCTCGAGGCCTCTTTGCCTGAGGCTCTGTAGGTGTGATGCTGCCGGAGTCCCCTATGGCACCCTGGACCGCGCAGGCGACGGTGATGCTGGATGACATACTGACCGCCGGTGGCGGTGGAGCTGCCGCTTGACGGATCGAACCTCCCCCCCACCCCCGAAGAACCACCAATGCCAGGTACTGGAGAGGGGTGCGCCGGTGGAAATTGACTTGGAGCAAAGGCCACCTGTGGCGGCACCCTCGGTGGCGAATGAGGGTGTTTCTCCTTCACGACCTCGACCACTAGGGCCTTCCCTTTGCCTACATCAAGGACTGGTGCCTTCCCCTTACCTAGGTCGGGGACCAGCGCCTTGCCTTTCCCACCAGCAGTGGGCGCCTCATCCGCCTCGGAGGCTTCGGATCCTGAAGAAGGTGTGGACTCCTGCGAAGAGTCGAAGATGGCCAGGTCACGGCTCTCATCGCAAACCTTCCGCGGCGCAAGACCAATCTCGTCCAAGTTGGGAATCTCATTCAGAACCTTTGTCTGAAGGTCTCGATCCATGCAAAGTGGTGGGCAAGCCTGCAGCAGGTTGAAGACATCGCCAGATAGCATGTCGTCGCATGCCTTGGCCATCTCTTTGAACACCTCCTGCGGGGTCGTCTCCATTTCGTGACCCCTCAGCAACCTAGTACTATCTTGGAGCCCGATGTAGAGCCATGCTGGACGGCAACGGTGCTGGAGAGGGGCCAGACGGCAGTGAACCAAGTCGGCCATCACTGAAACTCTAACAGGCCGTGGTCCGCCAGGAATCGGATCCTCTCCATCACCGGCTTGTACGCTGCCTCAAGCTCCAGGCGTTCCTCCCAGGCCGCCTTCCTAATCGCCGGCCACCCGGTGGGCAAGACCATGTGATCATGGGCAACGGCATGTACGACCACCCAGTCGCTACTCCAGCCGGGCCACTTCGCCAGGGAGAGCGGAGTAATGTACTTAAAGGGGTTGTTGGGCCGATGCTGGAAGTAGAAGCCACCGAGGAAGTTGGCTTTACTCTTCTTCCTGGTCTGCCTCAGCACGAAGAACTGCCGGAGAGCGGCATGCATGGGCACACCCCGACGAACATCTCACAGAAATGCGAGAACACCGCCGCCACCACCAGAGTGTTCGGCGATAGATGATGGAGCTAGAGCCCAAGGACTTCCAGGAGTGTCACCAAGAAGGAGGAAACAGGAGGGACGAACCCGGAGTATGCATACGCCTAGAAGAAGACAATCTCCTTCTCCCCCAACTCCAGTGGCAAGGAATCGGGACAGATCAGATCCCGTCGTTCCTTGTCCTCCCAGCCGAAAAGCCACCTCACGGGTGATACATCCTCCATCCGGGAAGGAGGCAGAGATGAGTCCATTGGAGCAGGGGGTTGAGAACCTCAAGAATGGGCAGACACACAAGGAGGGAGTCGAAGCCTTGAATGCTTGGGGCATGCGGAAGAAAGGAAATTCCATTACCCACAAAGGTACATTTTTTAAGGCACCCTAGTGTCGTTTGGGCGCACCCTGCAAATTTGAGCAGGCTCCAAATCAACGGCTTGTAACAAAGCATCCATGACGAGCGGGCCCAGGTCCCCCGTCAGAAAAGCCGGCCTGGGTAGTTGCCCGCCAGAGAAGGCAACCCGGCGGTTCCCATAAAGACAGAAGTGAAGGCAGCAGAAGTGCAGCAGACACCATGGAAACCGTCGTGATAACGTCGCAGCAAGCAAAGATCTCGTCGCCACGACCCCTCAACTAGAGAGGGACGCGTGGTCGCAGCAGCAGAAGAGTGCACCACTTTGACTAATCAAGACAAAACTAAAAGACCACGTGAGAAAACAGCATAAGGCCCCACCCTCGGGCTCGTCGCCTCACCCCAAGGTGGACCCAAGGGCCACTGTCGATACACAGCAGACTGGGTACCCTCGCGCACAAGCTAGAGCCGCCAAGGTGCCTCACCTCCCAACAAGGACAAGGTCCAAGGGCACCACATGTTCCAAGAAACCTGGACCCGCAGGCCTCAGGTGGGAAGACTGGGGTGCCCACGAGACATCCAAAAGGTTAGAGCTCAGCTCCACCTTGACAACAAGCTCCCAGGCGGCCACGTGTCCAGCAGGACGGGACCCGACCTCCTCCGGAGGGGTGAGCTCCCAAGCTGCCACGTGGTCCACAAAGTCGAGACCTAGTGTCCCCCACTGTAAGTGCATCTAGGATATCCCTTGTGGGTTTTGGCTAATTGATGACAAACATATGATATCCTAATGAAACTATTGAGATGATTGCAGGACAAACAAAGTGAAACAGTTTGGTGCACACAAAAAGGTGAAAAATGGAGTGCTGTCCAAAGAGGGATACTTTGATGGAGCTTGGAAGAACAAATTAGATTTTAAATGTATAGGGAGTGTATGAAAGACACACTCCAAGAGCTCACAACTTTGCGCAGGGGTAAGGGTTTTAAAATTAACTTATCTTTCACAGTGCACCGGACTAGTCCGATCATGGACCGGACTAGTCCAATAGACTTTCTGGAGTCTCCCTTCTCTGGAGACCGGACTAGTCCTTGTGTCCACCGGACTAGTCCGTTGAACTTTCTGGAGTCTCTCATATTGGGAGACCGGACTAGTCTGTGTGTCCACCGGACTAGTCCGTTTGACTTTCTGGAGTCTCTCATATTGGGAGACCGGACTAGTCCGTGTGTCCACCGGACTAGTCCGTTGAACTTTCTGGAGTCTCCCATCTGTGGAGACCGTACTAGTCCACGGACTAGTCCATTGAACTTTTTGAAGTCCACCTTCACACAGCACCGGACTAGTCCGAGCTTGGACCGGACTAGTCTGCCAGACTTTCTGGACTTCGAGTTACACTGTGACCGGACAAGTCCGAACTTGCACCGGACTAGTACGGTGTTAGGGTTTTTCAACGGTAACTTTTTGGAAACCATATAAATAGAGAATCCAAGGCCTTCCAAACAATATACACGTTTAATACTGCTGAAAACACAAATCCTAGTGCTGCCACGTTGTCCCAAGAGGCCAAAAGACATCTCCCCACACATCTAAGGTGCAAAAAGAGTCAAATCATTAGACCACTTGGATTCAGGATTGGGAGATCGTCGTTCCTTCGTTGCGAGCTCTTGGGGTTTGATCTTTCTACACTTATACTGTGTATTGTAATACTTTCAAGTGTATTTGATCGCCCCTTTCGTTGTAATTCTCGTGGGAGCCCTCAATGTGTGAGGTTGCCCCACAAACTCGGTGATTACCCATGATAGTGGAATCAAGTCAGCCTTCGTGGTGACTTGAAGAGGGAATGGGTTGGAGACCCGGCTCTGTGTGATCTTCCTCAACGAGGACGTAGATCTCGTGGTGAGATCGAACCTCAGTAAAAATTCTCTTGTCTCTTGTGCCTCATTTACTTTACTTTTTGTTCACTAGATCACTTGATTGCTAAACAACAATTTAAGTGGCTTGCATGTCTTCACGTGCATTCATACACTAATCTTAAATCAAAGAATTTGTTGTTCTCATTTCCGCTGCTAGAAGAACCTAGTTTCCCAAACAACACTTAATCAATTCACATATTTCAGCACACCAGACTAGTCCACCCACATAACCGGACTAGTCCGGTCAATCAAGTTTTTGACAACTCTATTAAGTGTGCAAGAAATTCAAAAGGCCTATTCACCCCCCCCTCTAGGACACATTTAATTGGTATCAGAGCAAGGTTCTCCGCCAATGAGACTCACATCTCTGAGAGATCAATGGCCTTTGAGAAGAACAACGATATCTCGAAGATGAACATCAATGAGGAGGATCAAGAAGCTAAAGCCTTCGATGTGCTGAAAGAAAGCCCACATGATGATGAAGAAGTGCGACAACTAAAGGCACTCCTGAGAAAGAAACTGCTAGGAAAAAAAGGAAAAGAAGAAGAGAAGACGACGGGGAGTGGTCATCATGACTACTCCCGACATCCTTACAACTACAACCGTCTCAATTCAAACAATCACTATCTCTCCATTCCTATGGGAAAGCCTCCACAGTTTGACGGAAGTGACTACACCATGTGGAAGTACAACATGAAGATGCATCTAATATCCTTGAATCCTAGTCTGTGGCACATTGTTTGCAGTGGCATAGATATCCTGGACACGGATGAGGAACTCACTCCAAAACAAAAACAAGAGATTCACATAAATGCACAAGCCGTCGCTGTGATCACATCATCACTAAGTAGAGAGGAATCACCAAGATCGATGGTTTAGAAAGTGCAAAAGAAATCGGGATACACTTAAGACAGCTCACGAAGGAAATAGGTCGGTTCGTGAAGCTAAAATCGAGATGCTTGAAGGAGAGTTGGGGAGATTTGCTATTGAAGAAGGCGAATCACCTCAAGACATGTACAACTGGATGAAGGCACTCATCAACAAAATTCGTGCCTATGGAAGTAAGAAATGGACGGATCACGAGGTGGTCAAAAGAATGATTAGAGCCTTCATGCCATGAAATGTCACACTTTGCTCAATGATTAGAGAAAGCCCCGAATTTCACAAAATGACTCCGGATGAGTTATTGGGGAAGATCATAAATCATGAAATGATGGAGAAAGAGGCTCAATACGTCAAAGACTTAGCCGAACTCACCTCTTCCAAAAAGAAAGAAGTTGCTCTCAAAGCAACGTGCAGACCCAAACTCAATGAAACTCGTGAAGACCAAGACAATGGGCATACAAGCGATGAGAGCACTGATCTTGATGATGAAGAAATGGTGCTATTTATCAAGAAGTTCAAACGCATGATGAAAAGAAGACGCGGCGACAGTTCAAATGAAGGTAAAAGCAAGGATAAAGGAAAATCCAAGGCTCGACGCACTTGCTACAACTGCGGAGAGTATGGTCACTTCATGGGGGACTGCCCCTATGAAGAAAATAAAAAGAAGAAGGAAACAAGACCTCAAGAAAAGAAAATTTTCAGAAAAAGAAGACAAGCACATCAAGCTCACATTGGCAAGGAGTGGGACACAAACGACGAGTCCTCCTCCGATGAAGAAGAAGAGATAGCCACTATCGCAGTCAAGAAACCCACTATGAAAGCCACACTCTTCCCAAACATAGGAGGACGGGATATGAACAACTACACTTGCCTTATGGCTAAGAAAGGCAAGAAAAAGGTTCGACTTACTCCTCCTACGCTAAGTTCCTCTATTGATGACTTTGATAGCTCTAGTGATAATGAAGAAATGTTTAGAGGATTAAGTAAAATTGCTTTAAAGAAAATGGAAATGTTGTCGAACAAAATCTTTGAAAAGGAGGAACTTCTTAACCGACAAGAAGATATGCTCATCCCTGAAAGGAAGAGATATCAAGAAGTTGAAAAGCTTCTCGAGCTTGAAAGAGAGAAGAAGGAGTCGCTTGAAGTTGAGCTAGCCTTGAGTAAGGAAACTTACTCAAAGCTAGAGGACTCACATATTGCAATCAAGGAAGAACTTGCTAACTTGTCGAAAGTTGACAAGATCCTTGAGGTGCAAGTTGAGTCACTCAAGCAAAGTGACTCCTCTTCCTCCAAGAGCTCTTCCTCCAAAGATATGAGTTCGACAACAATCGGAACTTGCACTTGCTCTAGTAAGAAGAATGTTATTTCTAATACTTCCACTTCTTACAATATGCATGCCTCTCCAAGCGGCATCTTTGATAAGGAGAAGATCAAATATGCACGCAGTGCATATATGGTCACTAGACCTCCTAATGTCAAAGATGGCCTTGGTTTTGATAGGAACAAACACATGTCTACTCCTAATCATGCTAAGAATAGAATTGTCTTTATTAAGGAAAAATCCCATGAATCTGATTTACAAATATTGTTTCGTACATTTGATGCTTCCTATGTTCTTATGAAACCCAAACATGGAAAAGTCATTGTTAAATATACAGGGCCACGCCACAAGAACTTGAAAACTTGTGTCTGGGTGCTCAAGACTCTTGTGTCTAACCTGAGAGGACGCAAGCAAGCTTGCGTACCTAAAACCAAAGAATAATTCTTTTTTGCAGGCTTACTCCTCCGGTGGATCTAAATGGGTGCTAGATAGCGGATGCACAAATCACATGACAGGAGAGAGAGGTATGTTTGTGGAGTACGAGTACAACAAGGATCCAAGTGAAGGCATATACTTCGGAGACAACAGCCAAGGAAAGGTCCTTGGTAGTGGTAACATTGAAATATCCTCTAAACACACCTTATCTAATGTTTTACATGTAGATTCTCTAGATTATAACCTTTTGTCAATATCTCAACTATGCGACAAAGGTTACAACTGTTTATTCACTAATGAGGGTGTGACAATTTTTAGAAGAAGCGATGGCTCGATTGCATTCAAGGGAATGTTGAAGGGCAAGCTTTATCTTGTTGACTTCAACAAAGATAAAGTCGAACTCAACACTTGCTTGGTTGCTAAGACCAACATGGGATGGTTGTGGCATAGACAGCTAGCCCATGTTGGGATGAGAAATCTGCAGAAACTTCTAAAAGGTGGTCACATCCGTGGTCTTAAGGATGTGGTTTTTGAAAAAGATAGGCCGTGCAGCGCTTGTCAAGCAGGAAAACAAGTCGGAGCACCACACCCCACCAAGAATGTGATGACTACCGCAAGACCGCTGGAACTCCTCCACATGGATCTCTTTGGTCCAATTTCCTACATCAGCATCGGCGGTAACAAATACGGTTTAGTAATTGTTGATGATTTTTGAAGATTTACCTGAGTATTTTTCTTGTATGATAAATTAGAAACTCAGGGAATCCTCAAGAAGTTCTTGAAAAGAGCTCAAAACAAATTCTCATCAACCATAAAGAACATTAGAAGTGACAACGGGACAGAATTCAAGAACCTCCAAATTGAAGAGTTTCTTGATGAAGAAGGGATAAAGCATGAGTTCTCGGCACCCTACTCCCCTCAACAAAATGGAGTGGCCGAAAGGAAGAGCAGAACATTGATCAAAATGGCAAGAACTATGTTGGATGAATACAAGACATCAGATTGATTTTGGGCAGAAGCGGTGAACACCGCTTGTCATGCCACGAATCGGCTGTACCTCCACTGACTACTGAAGAAAACTCCATATGAGCTCCTCACCGGTAAAAGCCTAATGTTTCTTATTTCAAAGTATTTGGTTGTAAATGTTTTATTCTAAACAAGAAATCGAGGGCCTCGAAGTTCGCTTCAAAGTCCGATGAAGGGTTCTTGCTCGGTTATGAATCGAATGCCTACGCCTATCGTGTCTTCAACAAGGTGTCCGACCTTGTTGAAGTAGCACGTGACGTAGTGTTCGATGAACCTAACGGCTCACAAGGGGAGCAAGTTCATAAGTGTGTGCTAGATAAAGATGAAGCTCCATATGAAGCACTGAAGAAAATGGGACTTGGTGATATCTTACCACAAGAGCGAACTTTCGACTCAAATGCACAAGATGAACTGCAACACGGAGGCAATGATCAAGGGGGAGCTCTTTCACAAGATCAAGATGAGGAAAATCAAGAATATCAAGATAATCATGGGAGTAATGATCTAGGGGGAGACAATGAACATGAAGATAATGAAGAACAAGCAACTACACAAGTTCCACACCCAAGAGTACATCAGAGCGTGCAAAGAGACCATCATGTCAATAATATCATTGGAGATATTGCTAAGGGAGTAACTACTAGATCTCGATTTGCAAATTTTTGAGAATACTATTCTTTTGTGTCTTTTCTGGAACCATACAAGGTAGAAGAATCCTTAAGGAACCCAGACTGGGTGATGGCGATGCAAGAGGAGTTGAACAACTTCAAAAGAAATGAAGTGCGGGAGCTGGTGGAGAGACCAAGGGCGAACATCGTCGGAACCAAATGGGTCTTTGGAACAAGCAAGATGAGCATGGAGTAGTAACAAGAAATAAAGCGAGATTGGTGGCCAAGGGCTATTCTCAGGTCGAAGGTTTGGACTTTGATGAAACTTTCACTCCTGTAGCTAGACTTGAGTCCATTCGCATTTTATTGGCATATGCTACTCACCATAATTTTAAGCCGTATCAAATGGACGTCATAAGAGCTTTCTTAAATGGTCCAATCAAGGAGGAAGTTTATGTGGAGCAGCCACCAGGATTCGAAGACCAAGAGTATCCCGATCATGTCTACAAATTGCGTAAGGCTCTCTTTGGCCTCAAACAAGCTCCTCGAGCTTGGTACGAGTGCCTTAGAGATTTTCTGACTCAAAATGGATTCAAAATTGGTAAAGATGACTATACACTTTTCACTAAACATTGTGATGATCATCTATTTGTATGTCAAATTTATGTTGATGACATTATCTTTGGATCCACTAACAAATCTTTCTGTGAAGAATTTAGCAAAATTATGACAGATAGCTTTGAGATGTCAATGATGGGCGAATTGAAGTTCTTCTTGGGATTCCAAGTGAAGCAACTAAGAGAAGGTACATTTATAAGCCAAATCAAATATACACAGGACATTCTCAAGAAATTCAATATGGACAAAGCCAAGCCCATCAAGACACCCATGGCCATTAATGGACATCTTGACCTCAATGAAGATGGTCCAAATGTGGACCAGAAGGTATATCGGTCCATGATCGGCTCCTTACTTTATTTATGTGCATCTAGGCGAGATATTATGCTTAGTGTTTGCTTGTGTGCAAGGTTTCAAACTGCACCTAAAGAGTGTCACTTAATTGCTGTAAAAAGAATCCTAAGGTATCTTGTGCACACACCCAACTTGGGCCTTTGGTATTCCAAAGGATCCAAGTTTAACTTGATAGGGTATTCCGACCCGACTATGCAGGATGCAAAGTTGATAGAAAGAGCACGTCAGGGACTTGTCAATTTCTTGGTAGGTCCCTAGTTTCTTGGTCATCTAAAAAGCAAAACTCCATTGCTCTTTCCACAGCGGAAGCAGAGTATGTTGCAGCCGGTAGTTGTTGCGCACAACTACTTTGGATGCGACAGACTCTTAGGGACTACGGCTACAATCTTAGCCATATCCCGCTTCTATGTGATAATAAAAGTGCTACAAAATTGCACACAACCCTGCAGAGCACTCAAGAACTAAGCACATAGGTATACGTCATCATTTTCTTAGATATCATTCGTTAAAAGGTGACATTGCCATTTCACATGTTAGGACTGAAAAACAACCTGCAGTTATTTTCACCAAACCATTAGATGAGAAAAGGTTTTGTGAGCTTAGAAATGAACTTAATATTCTTGACTCTCGAAATGTGGCTTGAAATGTTGCATACCTGGTTGAAACTTCAAACATCGCATTTTATTGTTGAAAAATGCTCCTCACCTCTTTTTCTTCTAAGAAAACTATTTTGATGAAGAAATCTTGTAGTTTATGACCAACTTTCATTGTTGATTGCCTTCTGGTCATAATTACCAAGATTATTTGCAAAACTTGTCCTTGGATCACTTTTAATTATCTCAAAATTCTTAGGTTTTCCAGGGGTGCCGGACTAGTCAGGTTTGCCACTGGACTAGTCCAGACAGTCTCTCTCTCCTAGGTTTTCCAGGGGCACCGGGCTAGTCTGTCACCCTGACCGGACTAGTCCGGTCGGCCGCGTATATAAGCAGCTGGCCGACCCAAATCAAAATTTCAAACCTCCCTCCACTTGACCGGACTTGCTCTCCCTCACCTCTCCTCCTCTCTCCAAAACCCTAGCCCCCCGAAGAGTCCTTTGAGTTGAGCCCTCAAAAATCAAGTTCTCTCCATTGGGAATCCTCTCCTCGGCGAGTTGATCCTCCCCTCTGGACAGATTCAAGCCTCCTCAATGCGAATCTTCAAATCTCAGTAAAATTCACCCTAAAACCAAAATCTCAACTTTTCTCATTCTAGCTCGTTTCCTTTGATTCCAAGGTTGTACATTGGCTTCATAGATGTATTCCTACCACCTTCATGTCATTTTGTATCCTTAGATAGAAGTTTTGGAATTCAAGGAAATTATTAGGGTTCTTGCTAGGCCGGACTAGTTCGGCACTCAGATACGAACAAGTCCAGTACGTCGGACAAGTCCGCACTCTGAACCCGGACAAGTCCGGTCTCTGACATCTGAATCGCTAATTTGACCTCGATCCTTGGTTCATTCTTATCTAATCCATGAACTCCTTATTAGGCACGATGTCTTCAAGCTCAGATGACAGCTCTTTCCATGTTGATGAAGAAGTTGAACGTGAAAAAGCGAGGAGAGCCAAGGAGAGGTACATGAAGAAAAGACATGATGTCAATGCCCACTCTCCACCCTCCAACGACAATCTGCCTAAGAAGAGGAAGGTGGTTGTCAAGAAGGTCCAAGGAAAAGCTGCCAAGAGCTCCTCAGGGCCAAAGAGGGCTCCAAATAAAGGGAAGGGGCATGCTAGCGGTCCCATTGGGCCCCTGAAGATGAAAAACCCAAGTCACCGCAACAGATAGCGTTCTAGTGAGGATTTCACCAGAAAAGGGGGTGAGCTTGCCGATGGCTTCATGAAGATTAATGTGTATAATCGACCTCGGCAATGCTTAGACCCAAGATTGTGGAGCAACTTTCATGCCAACTACTACGAGCATGTGTACATGAAGATGAAGAATCCCGTTGTGAAGAGTCAATGGGTGAACATTGGATACATGCAGTCGAAGAAGTATCCTGCCTTTCGTGAGGTGGTTGAGGCCCTAGAGAGGCACGGTCTGAAGGAACTGTTTTCCTTTGAGAATGACTGGAACAATGAGATCATCACCCAATTCTACTCTACTCTCTACTTTTCTCGGGTGATGGAGACAGTCTTACTTGGATGACTCATGGTTCCAAGTATAGTGTTACTTATGATGAGTTTGCAAGGATTCTTCACCTTGAACACACTTTGGATCATGATCTTGTCATCCACAATTTGCAACCCTTGGAGAAGGATGAGCTCAAGTTCCTCTATGACACAAGGATGCCCTATACTCCTACCAACATCAAATATTTGAAGCCCTTCTTTGTGGTCCTCAACAGAATCTTGGGGAAGACAATAGCCCCGAAAGATTGAGATGCGGGGACTATCCAAGGAACCTTGAGGACTCTAATGAAGGTCATTAGTGGAAGGAGACCATTCAATGTATTTTAGTATATCTACAACGACATTGTGAACATCTCAATCACTCCAAATAGGTCTTGCGGGTATGCCCCTTACATCATGTTCATGATCGAGAAAGTGACGGGACTTGAGTTCGTCAAGGATGTCTCTCATACGGGGTTGAAGCCGCAAAAGCCCACCGAGTACACTCTTCCCTCAGCTCCAACTGCCCCTTCCTCCCCCGAAGCTGAGAGGAGGTCTAAATAATCATGGGATGTGAATGCCACAAGATCTGCAGTTGCTCCTCTTGGCTCCACCTGTCCATGAACCCTCCGGTGGTGTCCTCAAAATGCTCACCTCCATCTTTGCCTGCTACCGCAAGATTGAAGTTAGGCAGAAGAAACATCAACAATATGTCAATGCCAACATCAAAGCTATCTGTGACAAGCTTGAGATTGAGTCGGTTGGATCACCGCCCGCCTTCAAGGACTCCAAGGAAGATCCTGCTCCGTTGTAGTCATTATGCTTTTGTGATCGCGGACATGTACTTATTTTTAAAACCTTGTAATGCACTATTTCTTTTCTTATGTGTGATGCTTATTGTTGCTTGAATGATTATCTCTATGCTCATTATTGATTATCTTTATTTCATCACACTTTGTTGATCACACACCTGTTAGTCACCCCACCATAAGGTGTGTGCATATGTGAGAAGCTTTTGTGGATTTATCGTTATTCTCATATGTGCACACCTTATGGAAATCAAGATTTTATTCTCAATTGTGATATCTCAAATGGTTGTCATCAATCACCAAAAAGGGGGAGATTGTAAGTGCATCCAGGATATCCCTTGTGGGTTTGGCTAACTGATGACAAACATATGAGATCCTAATGAAACTATTGAGATGATTACAGGACAAACAAAGTGAAACAACTCGGTGCACACAAAAAAAGTAAAAATGGAGTGTTGTCCAAAGAGGGATACTTTTATGGAGCTTGGAAGAACAAATTAGATTTTAAATGTATAGGGAGTGTATGAAAGACACACTCCACAACTTTGCGCAGGGGTAAGGGTTTTAAAATTAACCTATCTTTCACAGTGCACCGGACTAGTCCGATCATGGACCGGACTAATCCGATAGACTTTCCGGAGTCTCCCTTCTCTGGAGACCGGACTAGTTCGTGTGTCCACCGGACTAGTACGTTGAACTTTCTGGAGTCTCTCGTATTGGGAGACCAGACTAGTCCGTGTGTCCACCGGACTAGTCCGTTTAACTTTTTGCAGTCTCTCATATTGGGAGACCGGACTAGTCCGTGTGTCCACCGGACTAGTCCATTAAACTTTCTGGAGTCTCCCATCTGTGGAGACCGGACTAGTCCACGGACTAGTCTGTTGAACTTTCTGAAGTCCACCTTCACACAACACCGGACTAGTTCGAGCTTGGACCGGACTAGTCCGCCAGACTTTCTGGACTTTGAGTTACACTGTGACCAGACAAGTCCGTACTTGCACCAGACTAGTCCGGTGTTAGGGTTTTTCAATGGTAACTTTTTGGAAACCATATAAATAGAGAATCCACGGCCTTCCAAACAATATACACATCGAATACTGCTGAAAACACAAACCCTTGTGCCGCCACTTTGTCCCAAGAGCCCAAAACACATCTCCCCACACATCTAAGGTGCAAAAAGAGTCAAATCATTAGAACACTTGGATTCGGGATTGGGAGATCGTCGTTCCTTCGTTGCAAGATCTTGGGGTTTGATCTTTCTACACTTATACTCTGCATTGTAATACTTTCAAGTGTATTTGATCGCCTCTTTCGTTGTAATTCTCGTGGGAGCTCTCAACGTGTGAGGTTGCCCCACAAACTCGATGATTACCCATGATAGTGGAATCAAGTCGACCTTCGTGGTGACTTGAAGAGGGAAAGGGTTGGAGACCCAGCTCTGTGTGAGCTTCCTCAACGAGGACGTAGATCTCGTGGTGAGATCGAACCTCGGTAAAAATTTGCTTGTCTCTTGTGCCTCATTTACTTTACTTTTTGTTCACTAGATCACTTGATTGCTAAACAACAATTTAAGTGGCTTGCAAGTCTTCACGTGCATTCATACACTAATCTTAAATCAAAGAATTTGTTGTTCTCATTTCCACTGCTAGAAGATCCTAGTTTCCCAAACAGTACTTAATCAATTCACATATTTCAGCACATCCGACTAGTTCGCCCACATAACCAGACTAGCCGGGTCAATCAAGTTTTTGATAACTCTATTAAGTGTGCAGGAAATTCAAAAGTCCTATTCACCCCCCCTCTAGGCCACGTTCACCCACGAAGGTGAGCTCCCAGGCTGTCACATGGCCCACAAGACGGGCGCGGCCTCCACCATGGCGGAGAGCTCCCCGCTGGCCGCATGGTCAGTTCACTTGCCCTGAGCAGATAGTAGGAGAGTCAAGAGGGCAGTGTGCCTTGTCTCCATCAAGCCTTGAAGAAGCGCGGCTTCCCAGACACATGGTGCGGCGCACGCCTAATATAAGGTACCACTGCGACTAATCGCATCACAGTGAAGGTGCCGCAGGCCTATCCAGCTCCCCCAAGTGGGTAGCTTACAGCGCCAGAGACAGTTGGATGGGACATTCCCTGCCAATGTAAGCAACGGCGCATGGGCTACTGACGACCAGGGCGGCAAGACGGCGAGTCCTAAAGTCCGCGATCAGAGCAAGCTTGCAGAAGAAACCTTAGACCTTTTAGGATAAGATCGCCCCGGGGCCACCTGTCGAGCCCCAAGACCCCACTTGTAAGGCATTCGACCTTGACTATAAAAAGCCCGGACCGCCATCGGTACAAGGACCAGACTCAGAATCCCCGATACACACACATACGCATACACACTCACCAAGCAATACAATCCACCGTGGAGTAGGGTGTTACACTCCTTGTGGCCTGAACCACGTAAAAACAACTGTCTCATACTCTTCCACTAGAACACTAGTTTGAGGCCTAAGCCCCGCCGAACAAGAACCTCCGCGGGCTGCTCCTTAGCAGATCCGGGGGAAGTGTCACATTGACCCTTCGACATCCGCTCTCCTTGCACGGCTTCTAGTTACCCTGCTAGAGACATTACTTCTTTGTGCTTCCTCGATGGGAAGAAGGTCAATGGTTAGTTTCCGACATTTGTACAAATGATAATTCGGGTTATGTAATCGAATTTCATTGACAAAGCTGGGATAATAAAATAACAAAGAGCCATCTTGATCATGCTTAAGGGTACGTCCTTGCACTAAATAATCTTCATCAATTAATTCTCTTTCATTTTCAATATACTCAAATGAAGAATATTCTAGTGCTCTTACCCTAGTAGCAATACGAGTAATCAATGAAGTGCATTCAATTGGCCCTGTTCTTGGAATGTAACCTAACCATTATGTCATCATGGCAATAACTGGAGAAACTTATATCTTTTTAATCATGACAAATAAAATTTTCAGCTCATCATCACGCACTACCCTTATGTATCCTCTAGGGAACATAATCATAGCCAACTATCTATGCATGAAGAGTAAAGTAGGGTTGTGTAAGTGGCTATTCCTAGGTGCACTACATCTGACCTCACTAGTTAAATCTTGCAAAAAAACTATGTTTGTTAAACTTAGGCAAAGTGTCTAAATCTAGCAAACAACATTTATGGAAGCCTAGGATTTCACTTAATTCCTTCCATAGGATGTTGTATTCTTTTTGAAATAATCTAAAAGTAATACCATCAAATCCTATTCTGAGTGTGCAAAGGAATTGCATGGAGAGAAGGCGTGAACCTCTCTCCTCTGTGAGCAAACTTTTCCCATCCTAATGAACGCCAAATGGAAAAGAATTCAAAATCCATACCTATTTTGGAGATCAAATCTGGATTGTAAGCCTTCGTATGAGAAAACTCGCAATCTTGGAGGAGCTTGCGTGCTTGATCTTAACTTCACTTTGTATGTCAAGGTCGTCATTGTGAAGAAGTTTGTGAGGGTTGCTTCTCTCACCCATGGGAGTGTCTTCACCTACACTCCTCCTCTGTGAACTTGGTGTAGTAATGGAAGAGGGGTGTGCACTTGAGTCTCCACCAAGGCTTGAGCTTGCAGCCTCCTTCCACTTTACAAACAACCTCTTCATTCCTTTCATGGCCACATCAAACAAGAACACAAAAAAGCAAAAACTCGAAAGAGGTGATATTAGCAAAAGCAAAACCCCGACGAATTTTCCCTTGAACAACTTGAGAGCAAATTGCAAATGCAAACAAAAGAAAATCTTTTTGAGTTGGATTTTGAGCAAGAGCACTTTAATGAAGAGCAAGAAAAACAATGTGAGCAAGAGTGACTTTGGGGAGGTATGAAATGAGGTGAAGTGTTAGGAGAAGTGCTCCTCACGACCACCATTTATAGTGTGCACTCCCCAACAGTCACTAGGGTATCAAATGTTGTCGTTGGAGGAGAGAGAGCCAAAATGGCTCTTTCCCTAGTCGGCCCAATAGGGGGTTGGCTGCACTGACAAGTGGGCCCCCCTGTTCTCCATTTTGGCAGGTGGCTCCCCAACGGCTATGGGATTAGCACGTTGGTGAATTACCACTTTTGCAGTTCAGAAAAATTGTTTTACGAATAAAAACTCCGTTTTCAAAACCCAACAATTTCCTTTTTGTGAAAAATAAAGAAATAAAAATGACAGTTGAGAATAGAAGATCCTCAACTTGCTAAGAAAAACCAAATATGCAGTGGGGAAAAATCAAACTAAATGGGGAAAACTAAATAAAGAGAAAAGAAAAACAAAAAAAGGATAACTACCAAGTGAACCTACTGGGTAGGTCTCACCACTGTCCGATGAGATGGACATTCCTCCTTCTTCATTTCTTGACATCCGGGCCCGGGGGGATGGGCTCGGACGCCTTGTCTTGCTTCTTCTACCATACCTTCTTTGGTGGCCTGGTGGACTTGGGCCTCTGGGGAGGCCTGGACTTTTCCGTCTTCTTGGGGTGTCGGCGTGGACGATAAGATGGGTTCTCCACATAGATCAAATTCCTCATGAATGCAATGAGCAGGTCCACCTTTGGAGGTGTGATTTAGACCTCTTTAATGTGCTTAACATTCAGCCCATACTTGATACAGGTAATGGAGAATTGCTCCAACTTTGGGCGAAAGTTAAACTTCTCCTCCTTGCCATTGATATGGAAGTGGATTTCTCCAGCTCCCACATCTATTTGAGCCTTCGCAGTGCTGATGAATGGTCACCCAAGAATGAGCAGCGTATCCTTCTCGACCTCCATGTTGAGCAACACAAAATCCATAGGTATGAAGCAATTCGTGATTTTCACCAGAACATCTTCGGTGATACCTGCTGGATAACGGACTGAAGAATTAGCCAGTTGGAGCTGCATTGGCGTTGGAGTCAGTTCCGTGAAGTTCAGCTGGTCTAAAACCACCTTGGGCATCACCCTCACACTTGCTCCAAGTTCACAAAGGTCCTAGTAAAAGTGGTGATCCCCTATTGAGCATGATATTGTAGGACATCTGGGGTCCTTCTGCCAGTTGCCTCCTTGTAGAGAAAACATGCTGACATTCTCCATTGGAGGTTCGGGCTATCCTGGCATTATGCCATTCTCTATTAGAGGAACAACAGCCGCCAATTGAGCCAACTGAGTTTCCAACAACTTGTCGTTGATTCTTGAAGGCTGAGGATAGTCCTTTAATCTTAGCATTAATGCTTTCTAGGGTTTTTTCATTAGCCGACAACTTCTTGGATAGAGTATCATTGATCTTTAGCTGTCCAATGGCAAGTTCTCTCAAGTTGGATAGATTTCCATTATTGCCATTGTTGTGGTACCCTCGTTGAAAGAATAGGCGTGGTTGGCCCCACCCTTGACCTCCTAGATGATACTTATTGTTGTTTCCATTGTTGGCTATGTATAGGGCATCCTCACGGGTTTCTGGGCAATCACTGCCCAAAGGGATCGTGTTGTCACGGACTTCACAAGTGATGTGAGAGTCTAAGGCATAGTCATTGCCACATCCTCACCATTGCTTTGTCCATCAATTTTCTTCATAAGGAGGTCCAATTTGGCGGTGATCATGTCCACATCCTTCAAGGTGTGCATGCCTCGCTGGCGGGTATGGAGACGCTCGTCGCTCCAACCCATATTTTACACCATATTCTCAATCAAATCTTTGGCTTTCGGCACTGTCAATGTGAAGAAGGCACCTCCAGCAGCAGCATCAACATGGTCACGGGCGGAAGGGATCAACCCATTACAAAAGCTTTAGATAATTAGCCAATCATCCATCCCACGATAGGTACAGGCTAGGATATACTTCTGAAACCTTTCCCAAGCCTCGGGAATAGATTCCTTGGGACCTTGCTGGAAGCTAGAAATTCTTCCACGTAGGGCATTGGTCTTGCCCAACGGGAAAAACTTGGCGAGGAATTCCATAGAACACTTCTCCCATGTGTCTACAACATTTTGGTTCGCGTAGAACCACTATTTCGCTCTTCCAAGAAGGGAGAACGAAAACAACCTAAGACGGATAGCATCACGAGATACGTCCTTGATCTTAAAAGTGTTGCAGATCTCAAGGAACTATTGCAGGTGAGCACTTGCATCCTCGTTAGCCTTCCCACAAAATGGGTTAGCTTGCACCATAGTGATAAGGCTAGTCTTGATTTCGAAGTTCGCATCTCCCATGTTAACAGTGGGCCCAACAGGCACATTGTTAGCAGAGGGAGGCAAAAACTTACGAAGGGTCTTCCGGGCCATTGGCGTTTTGGTTGTTGCTGCAGTTGTGCTGGCTTGCTTTGCCGCTCGAAGCTTCAGAGGAGTAATGACACGAGGTCGATCTCTCAGAAGGGATTCGGGGTCTTCAACAAAGTTTTCCGGCAAGCGGAAACTCGACATACACTACCCTGTTTTCACATAAAATGTGAAAACAAAGAAGGGTTATCCTACTAAAACCTACCAGGGTCCTATCCTATTCACTCAATCATGCAATACTTCAGTTGCCTTCCCCGGCAATGGCGCCAGAAATGCTTGTTGACGGTTCCTACGCACAACTAACAATTCATCTCCGACAACGGCACCAGAAATGCTTGTTAATAGATTTTAGATTACACATGTAAATCTGCAAGCGCACAGAATCTGTTGATGTAGCATTTCCCCTGTAAGAGTATTCCCAAAGGGTGTCTTTTATGTTCTCCAATGGAACGCTAGATGTAAGTAAAGAAATCATCAAATGGAGAGCTTAGGTTGGTCTAGGTAGGGTTCTAGCAAGGATGGGTAAATGATATTTGGAGGTAGTGTGACACATACAAGAGCATTCTATCTTAAGGGGATAAATGGGGTAAAGAGGAACTAGGCTAGGAGTTAGGTAGAGACTCCTACTATGCTTCTAATGTACATATACATAACCTAAGTTAGTTACTAATGATCATATAATTATGAATTCTCATGCTAAGTGGATTAACACATCGGGCACGGGTTTACCCCTAGCAACACTAGGACGACTCCCACCGAGAGCCTGTGGCATAGTCAAACGTGGAGGATTACAAATGCCATGTAGAGTTGTCACCACCTACTACCTACATCTTCAATCTATGGGTCGACAAGACATTCAACGCTACATTGTGTGACATCCTGCCTCAAGGTATAATAGGATTGATAGAATAACTCATACCACTAAGGTATACCTTCTTTTCCGGGAGCCCACCTGCAAATAACTCCAAGGTTAAGCGTGTTTGGCCTGGAGCAATTTACGGATGGGTGACCGACCGGGAAGTCTTCTCGGGTGCACACGACTGAAGACAAAATGCGCAGAAAAGACTAGTGTTGGTCTGTGGGGCTAGTTTATGATCCTAGAGAGCTGCCAGAAGTAAGAGCGTCAGGCCCTTAGTGGTTGGGGTGCTACAAAATGGTATTAGAGCCGACCGTCTCGGTTTCACGGGTGCGTACGGGTTAGGGACGTGGGTACGTACGCATGACACGTGGGTCTTGTAGGAGGGACACGGTATGGTATGTATGCCCGTACTGAACGTATGGATGTGGCCAAGAGGGGATGTTCCTGGTTTAGGAGTTGACCGGTAAGGACGTCGGTCTTTTAAGGGGGTGGATTGTGAAATTTTGGGTCAAGGTTTAATTGGATTGATAGAATAACTCATACCACCAAGGTATACCTTCTTTTTTGGGAGCCCACCTGCAAAGAACTCCAAGGTTAAGTGTGCCTGGCCTGGAGCAATTTACCGATGGCTTACCGACCGGGAAGTCTTCCTGAGTGCGCACGAGTGATGACAAAATGCGCAGAAAATACTAGTGTTGGTCTGTGGGGCTAGTCTATGATTCCTTAGAGCTGCTAGAAGTAATGACTGCCAGGCCTGTAGTGGCTGAGGTGTTACACTTTCTATCCTAGCGCCATGCTAGCATATTAAGTAATTACCTTAAGAGCGTAGGCACAAGCCATCCTATGGCAATGAACTAAATCATCGTTGAACCAATGTTAATTCATAGCATGCGTGATTCATATCAACATAATCATGTCATAGCTAATTAGAGTATAGTGGGGGTTTGTAGTGTTTATGATGATATAATCAGAAAGGTATAGCATAATCATAAATACTATTACTACCACATATATGGAATCCACAATCAAACAAGAAACGCTTCATCCAAGTATATGAACAATAGAAGAGTAAAGATATCATCTTTATGAAGAGCAAAGTCACAAATATAAATAGGAATATAAGAGCCATACCTTTCCCAATTAGGAATTGGGAAGAGACTCCTTCTACTCCTCTCCTACTTGGACTATGGACTAGAGGCTCTCCTCTATACAGCCTACACTCCTCTAAACCTATGGAGAGTAGTGGATACAATGGATGAATACTAAAGTGGTGTGTGTTGAAGTGAGGGGTGAGGGGTCATATTTATAGCTTGGAGAAGGGTTGGTTCCCGCCACCAAAAGCGTGCAAATCGTGACCAGGGCACCACAGGGAGTCGACACCTGGAAGCTAGCCGAGTTTGGCGCAAGGAAGGGTTCGGCCGAACCCCCTAGTCGGTCGAACAGAAAGCTGGACCATTTCATGTGTGCTTCCTCGGGGTGACTTCCAGGTGGGTCCCTTTGATTTATATTGGTGCTACACCATTGGATGGCCTTGGATACTTCTGTTTGTGGGACATTTGATCCATGTGGTGCCACATGCCGTCGCTTGATTGGCTGGAATGATATTTTATAGGATCCATCCCCTTCTTCACTTCAATTCTATTTAAAATACTTGCATGCACTAATTTCTCCAAGGACAAGTGGAAATAGGTTAAATAGAAAGGTTGTGTGTGCAAGAAATGATATTTCCTTCACCTAATAGAGTTATATTAATGAGTGAAATTGGTATATAACAGTCGTCAATAGATGTTTCGACATGTTGATGGTAGATGATGTTGGAGCATCTAGCTCCGAGACCTCCCAGGGGGCCTGCTGTCAATGCTATTCTACATAATGGCAACAAGTGCTGATTTGTGAGTACGCTCTCTCATCCCACTTTTGTTGCTAACAAGGTTTCTTTGGTTTCCTACCAGCAAGGGACCTGCTGTCAACGATTCTGCGATGATGGTGGGTGAAGCTGGAGCAACCAGCTCCGACACCACCCAAAGCGCTTGCGGATTTACATGTGTAATCTAAAATCTATTAACAAGCATTTCTAGCACCCGTGCTAGGGATCAATTGTTAGTAGTGCGTAGGAAATATCAACAAGCATTTCTAGCGCTATTGCCGGGGAAGGCAGCCGAAGTATTCCATGATTGAGTTAATAGGATATGACCATGGTAGGTTTTAGTAGGATAACCCTTCTTTTTTTTCGCATGTTATGTGAAAACAGGGTAGTGTATGTCTGGTTTCTGCTTGCCTGAAAACTATGTTGAAGATCCCAAATCCCTTCTGAGAGATCGACCTTGTGTTGTTACTCCTCAAAAGCTTCAAGCGGTAAAGCAAGCCAGCGCAACTGCACCAACAACTGAAATGCAAATGGCCCAGAATACCCTTTGTGAGTTTTCAGCCCCCTCTGCTAACAATGTGCCTGTTGGGCCCACTAACACGGGAGATGTGAACTTCGAAATCAAGATTGTCCTAATCACTATGGTACAAGCCAACCCATTTTGCGGGAAGGCTAATGAGGATTCAAGTGCTCACCTGCAACAGTTCCTTTAGATCTGCAGCACTTTTAAGATCAAGGATGTATCTCTTGATGTTGTCTATCTTAGGCTGCTTCCATTCTCCCTTCTTAGAAGAGCGGAACAGTGGTTCTACGCAAATCAAAGTGATGTAGACACTTGGGAGAAGTGTTCTATGGCATTCCTCGCCAAGTTTTTCTAGTTGGGCAAGACCAATGCCCTACGTGGAAGAATTTCCAGCTTCCAGCAAGATGCCAAGGAATCTATTTCCGAGGCTTGGGAAAGGCTTCAGGAGTACATCCTAGCATGTCCCCTCCGTGGGATGGATGATTGGTTAATTATACAAAACTTCTACAAAAAGTTGATCCCTTCTGCCCGTGGCCATGTTGATGCTGCTGCTAGAGGTGCCTTCTTTTCATTGACGGTGCCCAAATCCAAAGATTTGATTGAGAAGATGGTGTTAAATATGTGTTCGAGCAATGAGCGTCTCAACACCCGCCGGCAAGGCATGCGCACCTTGAAGAAGGTGGACATGATCGCTGCCAAATTGGACCTCCATATGAAGAAGATTGATGGACAACGCAATGGTGAGGTATGTGGCAATGCCTATGCCCTAGACTCTCACATCACTTTTGAAGTCTGTGGCAACACAGGCCATTTGGACAGTGACTGCCCAGAAACCAGTGAGGATGCCCTATACGTAGCCAACAGGGGAAACAATAATGGCTATCATCAAGGAGGTCAAGGGTGGGGCCAACCACACCCATTCTTTCAAGGAGTATACAACAATAATGACATTAATGGAAATCAACCCAACTTGAGAGAACTTGCCATTGGCCAGATGAAGATCAATGATGCTATATCCAAGAAGTTGTCAACTAATGACAAGACCCTGGAAAGCATTAATGCCAAGATTGAAGGACTATCCTCAACCTTCAAGAATCAATTGAGCTTCAACAATATGTTGGAAACTCAGCTGGCTCAACTGGCAGCTGTTGTTCCTCCAGTGGAGAACGGCAATATGCCAGGATAGCTCGAACCTCCCTTAGAGAGTGCCAACATGATTTATCTACAAGGAGGCAACTGGCAGAAGGACCCCAGATATCCTACAATTTCATGCTCGATTGGGGCTCACCACTTTGACAAGGCCCTTTGTGACATTGGAGCAACTGTAAGTGTGATGCCCAAGGTGGCTTTCGACCACCTGAACATCACAGAGCTTACTCCAACACCAATGTAGCTACAACTAGCTAATTCTTCAGTCTGTTATCCGGCGGGTATCGCTGAACATGTTCCGGTGAAAATCCGGAATTGCTTTATACCCGTGGATTTTGTGGTGCTCGACATGGAGGTCGAGAAGGATACACTACTTATTCTTGATCCCCCATTCCTTAGCACCGCGAAGGCTCACACAGATGTGGGAGCAGGAGAAATCCACTTCCATACCAATGGCAAGGAGGAGAAGTTCAACTTTCGCCCGAAGTTGGAGCAATGCTCAATGATCCGTATCAAGTATGGGCGGAATGTTAAGCAGTCGAAATCACACCCCCAAAGGTCGACCGGCTCATTGCATTCCTGAGTAATTTGGTCTATGTGGAGAACCCATCTTATCGTCCAGACCGACACCCCAAGAAGACGGAGAAGTCTGGGCCTCCCCAAAGGCCCAAGTCCACCAAGCCGCCAAAGAAGGAATGGCAGAAGAAGCAAGACAAGTCATCCTAGCCCATCCCTCTGGGCCCAGATGTCAAGAAATGAAGGAGGAATGTTCATCTCATTGGACGGTGGTGAGACCTAGCCAATAGGTTAAATTGGTAGTTATCCTTTTTTTTCTTTTCTCTTCATTTGGTTTTCCCCATTTGATTTTATTTTTTTCCACTGCATATTTGGTTTTGCTTAGCAAGTTGAGAATCTTATATTCCTCAACTATCATTTTTATTTCTTTATTTCACAAAAAGAAAATTGTTGGGTTTTGAAAGAAGAGTTTTTGTTCGAAAAATAATTTTTTTGAGTTGCAAAAGTGGTAATTCACCAACGTGCTAATTCCATAGCCACTGGGAAGCCACCTGCCAAAAGGGGGAATAGGGGGCCTACTTGTTAGTGTGGCCGACCCCCCTGTTCGGCCGACTAGGGGAAAGAGCTATTTTGGCTCTCTCTCCTCCAACGGCTACATTTGATTGCCTAGTGATCGTTAGGGAGTGCACACTATAAATGGTTGCCGTGAGGAGCACTTCTCCTCACACTTCACCTCATTTAATACCTCCCCAAAGCCACTCTTGCTCACATTGTTTTTCTTGCTTTTCATTGAAGTACTCTTGCTCGAAATCCAACTCAAAAAGATTTGCTTTTGTTTGCATTTGCAATTTGCACTCAAGCTCTTCAAGGGAAAATTCGCCGGGGGGTTTTGCTTTTGCTAACATCACCTCTTTCGAGTTTTTCCTTGTTGTGTTCTTGTTTGTTGTGGCCATGAAACGAATGAAGAGGTTGTTTGGAAAGAGGAAGGAGGCTGCAAGATCAAGCCATGGTAGAGATTCAAGTGCACGCCCCTCTTCTGTTGCTACACCAAGTTCACGGAGGAGGAGTCTAGATGAGGATAGTCCCATGGGCGAGAGGAGCAACCAGCACCAACATCTTCATGATGACGACCTCAACATACAAAGTGAAGTTGAAGATCAAGCACGCAATCTCCTCAAAGATCATGAGTTTTCTCATACAAAAGTTTACGATCCGGATTTGATCTCAAAAATAGGTATGGATTCTGAATTCTTTTCCATTTGGCGTGCACTAGGATGGGAAAACTTAGCTCACATAGAGGAGAGGTTCACACCTTCTCTCCATACAATTCCTTTGCACACTCAAAATTGGATTTGATGGTATTACTTTTAGATTATTTCAAAAAGAATTCAACATCCTATGGAAGGAATTAAGTGAAATCCTAGGCTTCCATAAATGTTGTTTGCTAGATTTATACGCTTTGCCTAAGTTTAACAAACATAGTTTTTGGCAAGATTTAACTAGTGAGGTCAGATGTAGTGCACCTAGGAATAGCCACTTACACAACCCTACATTACTCTTCATGCATAGATAGTTGGCTATGATTATGTTCCCTAGAGGATACGTAAGGGTAGTGCATGATGATGAGCTAAAAATTTTATTTGCCATGATTAAAAAGATATAAGTTGCTCCAGTTATTGCCATGATGACATAATGGTTAGATTACATTCCAAGAACAGGGCCAATTGAATGCACTTCATTGATTACTCGTATTGCTACTAGGGTAAGAGCACTAGAATATTCTTCGTTTGAGTATATTGAAAATGAAAGAGAATTAATTGATGAAGATTATTTAGTGCAAGGACGTACCCTTAAGCATGATCAAGATGGCTCTTTGTTATTTTATTATCCCAGCTTTGTCAAAGAAATTCGATTACATAACCTGGATTATCATTTGTACAAATGCCGAAAGCTAACCATTGACCTTCTTCCCATCGAGGAAGCATGAAGAAGTAATTTCTCTAGCAGGGTAACTGAAAGTCGTGCAAGGAGAGCGGCCATGACCCTAACAACCTCCACGGTCTACGAGTACGATGAGGAAGAGAACCCAACAGGTGATGCACCCGGGTGGACTCAACCTCCATCGTATGAGACCAAAGGTCCATCTTAGCATGGATAGCCAGGTGCCTCATGGGAGCCGCCCCTATCCACTTCAAGATCTAGCATCTTGCCTCCAACGTCCAGAAGAGATGTTGTTCCTCTTTGGCTAGAAGTCATCGTCACTATAGCCAAGGAATGACGGATCTCACTAGACGTATGAAAGAGCTTGAAGTGAGAACGGGTGACATCTACAACACTCTCTAAGGGCATGTCCAAGGTACCTGTCGGTACCCAGAATATTGGGTACCATCACGCACAAGCTAGAGCCGCCTAGGTACCCCATCTTCCTCAGAGGCAGGGTCCGAGGGCGCCACGTGTTCAGAAGATCCAGACCCATCAGCTTCAGATGCGGGGTCCGAGGTACATTCAAGAGAACCTGAAGAAGAGTTCAGCTCCCCCTCAAAGACGAGCTCCCAAGTAGCCACGTGTCCAGCTGAGAAGGATCCCTCTCCCCCGTGAGATAGGGCTCTAGAGCTGCCACGTGGTCCGAGACATCAGACGGGCCACCTCCCGTATAGGCGGGCTCCGGCGCTGCCACGTGTCCCGCAAGGCAGGACCTAACCTCCTCCACGGGGTGTGCTCCTGAGCTGCCACGTGGACCGCGAGATGAGACCAGACCCCCTTTGCGGAGGTGGGCTCCCGAGCTGCCAAGTGGTCTGCAAGACGGGACCTGACCTCCTCCGCAGAGATGAGCTCCCGAGCTATCACATAGTACAGCCACTTGCCCAGGACAGAGGGTCCTGGGAGTTAAGAGGGCGGTGCACCTTGTCCCTGTCAGGGATTGAAGATGCGTGGCTTCCCCAGACGCGTGGCGCGGCGCACGCCTAATGTCAGGTACCACTACGACCAATCGCATCGCAGTGAAGACATCGATGGCCTATCCCAATCAGCCAAGTGGGTAGCTTATGGTGATAGAGACAGTTGGACAGGACATCCCCTGCCATTGTCAGCAATGGCGCATGGGCTACTGACGACTCAGGCGGCAAGACGGCGAGTCAAGTCCACAGTTAGAGCAAGCTTATGCGAGAAGCCTTAGATCTTTAGGATAAGATCGCACCGGGACCACCTATCGGGCCCAGACCCCACTTGTAAGGTGTCCGACCATAGCTATAAAAAGCCTGGACCGCCACCATTACAAAGGACCTAACATGGAATCCCGGATACACACACACGCATACACACTCACTAGCAATACAATTCACCGTGGAGTAGGGTGTTATGCTCCTTGCGGCCTGAACCACGTAAAAACCACCGTGTCATAATCTCTCACGCGCTCGTACGCTTGATTGAGGCCTAAGCCCCGCCGAACAAGAACCTCTGCGGGCTACTCCTTGACACTTTGACATTTGGCGTGCCTGCTAGGGGCCTTTTCCCTCAAAAAAAAGTGGTAACGCTTCACCTCCATGGTGTTCATCAGGCCCGTGTAAGGCAGTTTCCGCGGCCGTCGTTTGGTGACTAGATCCGTCGCTCGAGCGGTGCTCTCTGGTCCGTCACACCCCCCTGCAGGTACAGCTGGCTAGGACGGCACGTCGGGACACATCCCGGCCCAGTCGGCCCCTTCGGCACCACTAGCTGCAAGCCCGGAGAGCGCTCTGGTAGCGGCCAGAGCTCTTCTTCATACCCCACCATCGCTGAACGCTTCCCAGAGAGCGGCTCAGCAGTGGGTCCAAGACATCGAGCACTTTGTCATCGCGGTCGTCAACTCCCCCAACAGGGGAAGGCATCACATGTCGTTGTCACGCACGCTGTCCATCGACTGTCGCACCGCCGACTCCAAATCCACCTGGCCTACCAGCGTTGGCAAGATCCCCACGGAGGACCTGAGGGCTGAGCTTGACCATCGACAAGCTCAGTTGGATGACCGCGTCATCATCGAGTGGGAGCAAGAAAGATGACGCAACCTTGACGCCGAGTACGGGCCTCGAGGGCCTGAGCAGGTGGAGTCCTCTATCTGAGGAGCACCTCAGGTAAACTCTCCACCGCCGCCATCAAACCAGGACTACGTTGGGTTGACTGCACCCCTGCACTGCCCTGTACACCAGGTACCATAGCAGTACTTGCCACAACAGCAGGTCCCACAGCAGCCACACCTGGCACAACAAACCCCTCTCGCGTATGTTGTCCCGTATACCCCTCCGATGAAGCCTGTCGGGGGGTGCATGGCCTTGGCATTGTACCTCAAACTGGCAATGTGGTCGCGCATGTTCTGGCCGCACCTGCCAGAAATATTTGATGGGAGCGTCAACCCAATAGAGTTCCTGCAGATCTACACCACGACACTCCTCGTGGTAGGAGCGGATGAGCCCGTCCTGGCAAACAACTTCCCTGTTGCCCTGGTCAGCTCATCCAGCTCATGATTGATGAACCTACCTGAGGGGTTCATAATCTTGTGGGATGAGCTCTGCTGATAGTTCACGGCGAACTTCGGCAGCTCATACACGCACCCCAGCACCAAGCTCGACCTCCACGTCATGCACCAGCAACCCAAGGAGACGCTGACGTCATTCATACAGCGCTTCTCTCAGGTACGCAACTCCATACCCAACATCCAGAATGCTTCAGTCATAGTAGCATTCCGATAGGGAGTGCGTGACCGGAAGCTGCTAGAGAAGCTATCTATGCACAACGTGCAAGATGTTTCAGAGCTCTTCTCCATCGCCGACCAGTGTGCCCGTGCGGCTGAGGGCCATGACTGGCACACCCAAACCGCCCCCAGAGCGGGCGGAGTCGGCCAAACTGGCGACAGTGCCGTTACCCAGGTAGCGACAAGAAGAAGAATTGGGGTGGCGGCCAGAACAAGCTATTGCATGGGTCTCCCATCGCCGCAGCAGTGGCAACCGGTGGGGTAAAACCCCCCACACTCTGACAAGCGCCCACGTCCGTCACCTGCTACTGATGATGGCGTCGAGCCCTGCCCAGTGCACAAGACTCGCAACCACCCTGCAAGCGAGTGCCGGGAGATCAAGAGATGCGCCGAACGCTACCAAGAGTGGGCGCAGCAGCGCCTAGACGGTGCCCCCTTCCGCCAGCGGGAGGGCAAGTAGAAGGTCGATGATGACGACGAGATGGAGTACTAGAAGCAAGAGCGGGTCGTCAAAGTGGTTCACCAATATGAGGACTCCAACGCTAGCAGCGACCATGAGCGTCGCAGGACACTCCACGTCCTCTTCGGAGGGTCTTGGGATCCCGCATCCCAGAGCGCAGTCAAGACCCTTCGTTGTGCAGGGGCTTCAATAGCCCCTGCCCCACTCCAGCGCAGCACCATCTGTGGAAGGAGACACCGATCAGCTTCGACGCCTCCGACTGCCCCAAGAACATGGTCAGGGCAGGGATTCTACCTCTCCTAGTCGCCACCACCTTTGCCAACGTCAAGCTCGACTACGTCTTGATAGATGGCAGGGCCAGACTCAACCTCCTCAGCCACGCAGCCTTCGAGCAGCTGCAGATCCCGGTGTCCAAGCTCACCCCCTCGAGCATATTCTCGGGGGTGGGACCAGGGAGCATCATCCCATACGCAACATCCACCTCCGAGTGACCTTTGAAACACTCGACAACTTCAGGACGGAGAGCATCCTCTTCGACATCACCGATGTCAGTCTCCCCTTCAACGCCATCATCGGCAGGCCCTCCCTGTATTGATTCATGGCCGTAGCCCACTACGGCTACCTCGTCCTGAAGATGCCAATCCCCTCCAGCATCCTTAGGATCCGCAGAGACCGCACCGCTGCAGTGTTAGCCTTGGAACAGCTCCAAGCCCTCTCAGCAGACCCAACACCTATCCCGGGCAGCGCTGGATCAAGTTAGCCTCCGCCAAGCTCGCGTCAGCGCTGAGCACCCACTGTGCCCAGACTGCAGCCCCCCAGCAGCGCCGACACCCCAGTCAAAGTTGCCGAGCTCAGCCCCAACACTACTCAAACCACTCGCAAGGCGGGCGGCAGGGGCGGGAAGTAGGGATGCTCGCTCATCGCCCCTCTAGTAGTTGTAGCAAGGTTGTACCGCAACCATCACAATTGCCCTTGGAGCTTTGGGCACCCCTATTGTAAATATTAAGTTTAGTAGGATAGTGTAAAGGATTTCATAGTACCTAGGAGCAGCATTAAGGACAACCGAGCTCCAGGAGGGTCAGGTCGAGAGTGTGCAGTCAGCTTGGCTTGGTCCCGAACCTTAAGCATATACACCATGCCTCCCTCATCATCCGAAAGCAAGTCGTTGCCCTCTTTTGTAAAAAGCATGTCTCCCGCTGTGAAACGCTGATAAAAAATAACTGTTTTACTTAATGTTTTCTTACAAACATTATTTATTTAATTACGCATTAATTTTATGATCATACCATGCTAGACTCGTTTATTGTATATTATATTTATATACTGTAAGACCTATATGTGCTGAATACATTGGCTTGTAGTGAATACACTTGCTTTGACGATAAAAGTTTTGAATATCACCAAAACACCTTTTTGTCAAGGTCCGACTCTGGCTCTGAGCTACAACAAGGTCTGACGGTAGGTCCGGCTCTGTTTGGGTAGCTCCGGTTACGTTCGATGCTAGGTTCGACTTCTTGGTAAGGTCCGACTAGTTTTGGTTAGCTTCGGTGAGTTTTATCGTTAGCTCCGGCATGTCTTTGTTAGCTCCGGCATGTCTTTGTTAGCTCTGGCATGTCTTTGTTAGCTCCGGCATATACTTGATAGCTCCGGTATGCTTTTTCTAAGCTCTGACGTACTTTGTCTAGCTCCGGCTTTTGGGATTACTAGCTCCGACTAGTTCTGGTTAGCTCCGGCGCTAGGTCCTGCTAGTTTTGTAAGCTCCAGTGGGAGCTTGGTTGTACTAGTTTTGGTAAGCTTCGGCGCTAGGTTCTACTAGCATTTGATAGCTCCGGCTCAAGCTTCGGGTTGCTCTGGCAAGGTCCGGAACTTGACCGAAGTGCTTCTGCTTTTCATTTGCAATGTTTCGTACTTGCTTTACATTGTTGGAAAGTTTGCTTAGTATTCTTTTACTAAGTTTTTGTTGCGTTTTGGATGATATGGCTGATATCGTTTTGCTATGCTCTGCAACATGCTTATGTGAGGTGCTCACATAAGGTGTTGTGTTCAGAACTAACTTGAGTCAAGTCGAGGACTTGGGCTCGTATGGATTGGTTGTTTGTTCATGTGCAGGTTGCTTGAGTTCAAGTCATGGCTGGTGACAGGATCCATTGGACTAGTCTCAAGAGGAGATGAGGTTCCAACAACCAAGTTCGGGAGGAACTGTGGTTGAGCGGGTCAGGAGGTCGCGCAGGATGATTGAATCAAGGGCGGTGCATATGAAGGTCAAAGGAAGGTGTTCGCACATGTGCATGAGGTGCATGACGTGGCAATATGCTTCTAGAGACGGATTATGGAAGGAAGATCTGATCGGAAGGATCGGATCGTATCGGCTGAAGACTTAGGCTGCTAGCTGAGTCGGTTATAGCTCGGTATGGAAATATCGAGTTGGTTATGTTATGATTTCGTGTGGGTCACGAATTTGAGTTGTTTTGGAATGTGGGATACGTTCCTAAGGTGTTTGGAAGTCTTAATATTGCTTCTATCTGCGTATAGAAGAGTCCTAAGCAGTTATGGAAAGTTCCGATTGTGATCGGATTAGGATTGGAGTCCTAGTTGAGATTGGGATGGCCTAAGGGCTGGTTATATAAGCAAGGGAAGGCCAAAGCTCGTGTAGAGACGACTTTGGGGCTGTTCCTCTTGTGTTCTATTGAATAAAATTCGTAGTTTGAAGGAACTTTTGTGTCTTGTTCGTCCGACTTGTTCCAGACAAGTTTTACTCGTCGAGTTTCTGGACAGCACTACCTTTCGTCAGTGGTTTTATCATAACTCGAGTATTACAGATCCAATTGACGTGATTCTTTTTTGGTTGTCTTCACAACTTGATTATATATCATCAGTCAAAATTTCAAGATCATTGGATTTGTGGTTTTTGATCTACACGAGTTTCTTTGCAGCATTCCAGAACTGTTTTTTCTCGAGTAGGTCAGATTGACCTTTGTTTGATCTTTCGATCATAACTTGAGTTTTTCTTGACGGATTTGAGTAATTCTTTTTGTGTTGTCTTCGTGACTTGATTCTCTCCAATATCTATCACTTTTGTCACGGTGAAACACGTTTAGATTAGTCTCATACACGATTTCTTTAACAGATCGTTTTTCTTCCGAAAGGGTTTGGGGTTTAATTGTTTCCGCTGCGTAAGATTTTTAAATCTACCATTCACCCCCCCCCCCTCTGGTAGCTTTTCACGTGCTCTTCGATCCTACAATTGGTATCAAAGCCACGGTGCTCTAATCGTTGAGATTTGCACGTGTTTTTGACTAATCATCATGGAGAAGTACTCCGTCAAACCTTGTGTGTTTGCTGGTATTGATTTTCAGGTTTGGAAGGCACGCATGGAGGCTTTCATCCAGGCACAAGGCTTTGCAATATGGGAGAAGGTGTATAAGCCTTATGAAGTGCCACCCAATGATCAATTCACGGCCACAAACCTACGGGACGTCGACAACAACAACAAAGCCCAAAACTTGATCATCCATGGACTCACTCAGAGCGACTTTGATCGTGTCGCGCACCTCCGATCAGCATACGATGTTTGGAGAGCTCTCTGTGACTATCATGAAGGCTCCAACACAATCAAGGAGGTAAAACAAGATATGTTCAAAAAGGAATATATGCGTTTTGAGATGCAACCAGGTGAGTCTATCGATGACCTCTTTGCTCGTTTCAATAAAATTCTCAGCAACTTACGTAGTGTCAATGTAAATTTTTCTGATGCTGAGAATGCTAGGCAACTTCTTAGTGCATTAGATATGTCAATTTGGGAGATGAAAGTCACATCTATTCGTGAATCTACTGTCATGAGTTCTCTTACATTAGATGTACTCTATTCTAAACTAAAAACTCATGAAATTGACATCCTAGCACGTAAGAACCCAAACAAGTCTATTGCATTTGTCTCACAACGAGATATGTCTAGCTCCGGTCAATCATCATCCTGCAATACTCTTGCTTTGTTGTCCTCACTAACCCTGGAACAGATCGAAGAATTTCCAGAAGAGGAGTTGGCACTCATCTCTACTAGATTCTCAAAAGCATTGCAAAATGTGAGAACTAGAAGGAGAGGAAGCTCCGGACCTCAACTCTGTTTTGAATGTGGTAAAATAGGACACTTTCGTACAGAATGCCCTAACCTTTCAGGTCCGACTACCCGGGAAGAAAAACAAAGCAAGGTCCGGACCTCCTTTGGAAACTCCAACAAGAAGAAGAAGGGTATCATAGGACGCAAGATGATTAACATCTTCATCACCACACTTCAAGAACTTAGTTCAAGTGATATAGACTTTGAAAGTGATGAAGATGATGATGACCTGGCCAACTTATGCTTCATGGTGGGCAAAACAAGATCAAGATCAAGTCAGGAGGATGCAGAACACAGCAGTGAAGACGATGAGGTATGTTCTACCTGCAATGAAATGTGTGATGCTATTTCTCGTGCAACTATTATTGTCAAGAAAAAGGACAAAAAGCTTTGGGATAATGCTGCTAAAATTGAATCACTACAATCTGAAATTAACCATTTAAAAACTTTGATTCCTAGTGATGATGCTTGTCCCTCGTGTGACTTAATCTATGAACAATTGTCCACATTAAGAAGTGCACACTCCTCCATACTAGATAGACTTGATGAAGAAATTGAAAAGAAGAGAGAGCTTGCTGCATTTAATGATAAAAACTTAAAAGATGCTTCTTGTTCTACAGATGATTTGCTTTGTTCTGCATGTGAAAATTTTGTTAAGAATCTAAAAGATGCAATGAATGAAATTTCCTTTCTGAACAATGCCTTACAATCTCATGAAGTTAAAAATTGTTCCAATTGCAAACTAAAAGGAAAAACTTCATGTGCAAACTGCCTAGACTTGTCTAAGAAACTTGATGACATGAATAGGACACTAGGTCGATTTTGTAATGGGAATAAGAATCTAAACTTGCTGCTGAATTCTTCCAAGTCTTGCAAAGATAAAACTGGTTTAGGTTTTGATTCTCTTGTTCATGCTAAGGCACATCCACCTAAAATTGTAAAGTCATTAGGAAGTGGTTTGATTCAAAGAGTTCTGAAACAAAAAGAAGTGGTTTTCAAATCTGCAGGAGTGCTTTCTAATTCTGTTTCTAATGATAGGTGCTCATCGAGACATGATTACAAAATTAAGTTTCATTGTACCTACTGTGGCAGAGATGGTCATGTCATAAATTTTTGTTATAGACTAGCTAAACAATAGAAAAGGGAAAGATTGTCTGCTAGATCTCATAACCTTCATGCTAAACCGAAAACTAGAAACATGCAACCTGCTTTAATGAGTCAGAAATTTGAAAAGGTAGCTTCTGGAACTTTTGGCAAGAAATCTACAAAGGCAGCTCCGGTAGTTCTGATAGCTCCGAGAGCTCCCGTATCTTCTGTTGTTCCCTCCGGAGCTTCAGTTTTTGCCTCCGGACCTTTTGCTTTTACCTCCAGAGCTACTGGTTTTCACTCTAAACAAGTAACAACTTCTAAACCAACTGTTAAGAACAGAAAACCTCAACCTTTGACTCATAAACCTGCTGTTTTGTCTCAGCTTTCGCGTGTTTTTCCTGCTGCACGTCGTGTGACTCAGTACTGGATACCTAAATGCCTTTTGACTAACCCCAGTATTGAGTCATCGACGTATTGTGCTTCTATGTAGGTTACACGTTTGAGGAAGGAGAACATTTGGATTGTGGATTCAGGTTGCTCACGCCACATGACTGGTAACAAAGATTGGTTCTCCTCCCTCTCTTTTGTGTCACGTGTAGAAAATGTTGCTTTTGCCGATAATTCTTCAACTCCTATAATTGCTAAGGGTTCGGTTAGAGTAAATGATCACTACACTTTGAAGGATGTGGCACTTGTCAAAAATTTGAAATACAACTTGCTTTCTGTTGCACAATTGCTAGATGAAAATCTAGAAATTATTTTCAATAAAAACTGCTGCAAAGTTGTAGATTCAAATAGTGAGTTTATTTTTAACATGTCTCGGTTTGGAAGAGTTTTTAAAGCTGATTTTGATATGTCTTCCTCTAAGCATAGGTGTCTAGTTGCTAATGATTCAAAGGACTTATATTTTTGGCATCGTAGACTTGGTCACGTAGACTTTGATCACCTAACGCGTGTTAGTGCTCTTGATCGCATACGTGGGCTGCCTAAGCTTAAAGGGGACAAAGAAATTGTGTGCTCTTCTTGTAGACATGCTAAGATGGTTGCAGGTTCACATACTCCTCTCACAATGATCATGACAACTGAACCATGTCAACTTTTGCATCTTGACACCGTAGGACCTTCACGTGTTCAATCCTTCAGAGGTAAATGGTATGTTCTTGTGATTGTTGATGATTATTCTAGATAATCTTGGGTTTACTTTATGGCGTCTAAGAATGAAGTTTTTAGTCACTTTAGAACTTTATTTCTTAGATTATCAATTGATCACCCAGGATCATTAAAAGCAATTAGAAGTGATAATGGAACTGAATTTAAAAATCAATCTTTTGATCACTTTTGTGCTGAAAATAGAATAGATCATCAATTCTCTTCACCATATGTACCTCAACAAAACGGTGTTGTAGAATGAAAGAACAGAACCTTAGTTGAGATGGCTAGGACTATGCTTCATGAATATCAAACTCCTAGGAAATTTTGGGCTGATGCGCTAGCAACCGCTTGTTATGTCTCAAATCGTGTTTTCTTGCGTGCTAAGCTAGGTAAAACACCATATGAGCTTCGGTTTGGACATAGGCCTAGTGTTACACACTTTCGGGTATTTGGTTGCAAATGCTTTGTTAAGAAACATGGTAATCTTGATAAGTTTGAACCTCGATGCATTGATGGCATGTTTCTTGGTTATCCATCTCATACTAGAGGCTACCGTGTGCTTTTACTTGACACTAACAAAATTGTGGAGACTTGTGAAGTGTCTTTTGATGAAGCTAGCCCAGGTACTAGCTCCAGTGTTGCAGGACCAGATCCGTATCCTCAGGGGGAGGGTATTTTCGAAGATGAAGAAGAGTCGGTGATACTGCCTAGTAGTTCCGAAGCTGACACATGTCCAGCTCCGGACATTGAACAAGCTTCGGCTATCACCTATGCTGGTCCTGATCATCCTCAAGCCACAAGCTCATCGATTTGTGATGAACATGAAGAAGAAGAAGCTTGTGAGACATCTGTTCCCCTACATTTTTACAAAGATCATCCCCCACAACAGATGATTGGAAGCTTGCATGAACGAGTCATACGGTCCAGGTTTTGCGATCCAAACTCTCATGCTCATTCTGCTTTTGTTGCTTCTTTTGAACCCAAAGATATATCACACGCACTCACTAATGAATCTTGGATTATTGCCATGCAAGAAGAGTTAGAAAATTTTGAAAGAAATAATGTTTGGAAACTTGTACCTCCACCTCAAGGTCACACTTTAATTGGAACTAAATGGGTATATAAAAATAAACAAAGTGAGGATGGGGTTGTGGTTAGGAATAAAGCTAGGTTGGTTGCTCAAGGTTTCACTCAGGTTGAAGGTCTAGATTTTGATGAAACTTTTGCTCCCGTTGCTAGATTAGAAGCCATAAGAATTTTGTTAGATTTTGCAGCATCTAAAGGTTTTAAGCTATATCAAATGGATGTTAAAAGTTCTTTTCTTAATGGCTACATAGATGAGGAGGTTTATGTCAAACAACCACCGGGTTTTAAAAATCCAGATTTTCCTAATCATGTTTACAAACTGTCCAAAGCCTTATACGGTCTCAAACAAGCCCCTAGAGCATGGTATGACAGGTTAAAAACATTCTTACTTGAAAAGGGGTTTACCATGGGCAAGGTTGATAAAACTCTTTTTGTGCTTAAACATGGCAATGACTCATTATTCGTTCAAGTGTATGTGGATGATATTATCTTTGGTTGTGCTTCTCATGATCTTGTGTCCAAGTTTTCAGCAATGATGAGTTCCGAATTTGAAATGAGTATGATGGGTGAACTCACTTACTATTTGGGGCTGCAAATCAAGCAAACCAAGGAGGGTACCTTTGTGCATCAAATGAAGTATACCAAAGACCTCCTAAGGCGCTTCAACATGGAAAAAAGCAAGCCTCTTCGGACACCAATGGGAACAGCAACAACACTTGAACTTGATAAAGATGGTGAATCCATGGATCAAAAAGAATATAGAAGCATGATTGGATCACTTTTGTACCTCACGGCATCAAGACTGGACATACACTTCAGCGTATGTCTTTGTGCACGGTTTCAAGCTTCCCCACGTGCTTCACATCGTCAAGCCGTCAAAAGGATTCTCACGTACTTACATGGAACTCAAGAATTTGACATTTCTTCCTTCTTCCTCAACCGTTACTTTGAAAGCTTTTTCAGATGCTGATTTTGGGGGTTGTAGGATTCATAGGAAAAGTATTTCCGGTGCTTGTCATTTTCTTGGTAATTCTCTTGTTGCTTGGTCCTCTAGAAAACAAAATTCAGTTGCACAATCCACAGCCGAATCTGAATATATAGCTGCTGCTAGTGCTTGCTCACAAATTCTTTGGATTGTCCAAACACTTAAGGACTATGGGGTTGATCTAGATAGTGTTCCACTGTTCTGTGATAACACTAGTGCCATTTGCATTGCCAAAAACCCTGTGCAACATTCTAGAACTAAGCACATTGATATTAGGTATCACTTTCTCCAAGATAACGTTGAAAAAGGAAACATTGTGCTTCACCATGTAGATACCGAACATCAATTGGCTAACATTTTTACAAAACCTTTGGATTTCACTCGTTTTTGTTACATTCGTAGTGAAATAGGGGTTATGCATCCTCATGGCTTAAATTGAGGGGGAGTTTTTGAAACTTGGGAAGTCTATGTGTGAATCTGAAATAAAATAATATGAACATAGTATTTCATACATATATGACTTTGTGATTCCTTTTACATGCTGAAAGTTCTTACTACATTACTCGTGTTATACATTTTGTAGTTTTTGCCATGTCAAGTAATTGGAATAATTACTTACACTAAATCTGGTCATGGTTGAACTTTCTTGCTATTTTGAACTTGTTACATGTTCACAAGTGCTTTTAATCATTAACAATTCATCAAGTAATCAACTCACATGTTGAGTTTTTATGAACAAATATAAATTGAGGAAACATCAAGAGAATATGCATGCATCGCACTTCTTCTTTTGAGATGGCTTGTCATTGTACTTAGATATGAACTTGGAAGAAGTTGTGTATGACTAAAACCATGTCCTTAAGCTTCTGATTGTCAAATGACATAGGCTTGGTTTGGTTGGTTAGAATAAGGCATATGCGCATATAATCTCTTGCAAATATCATATGATATAAATTTATGCTTTTAAAAATAATAAAATGCAGCAACTAGTGTCATGCTATCAAGTTTTGAAATAGTTAAGTTTGTGAGATCATGACTTGCTTAAATTGAAAAATTACATTTGATCTCTAGCATGGCTTACACTACCTTATGTATTTCATTGATGTGATAATGTAAGGTACTTGATAGTATGACTTGGATGAGCTTTGTTTATATGTATGTGTTATAATATGCTCATAACAACTAAAGAGAGAGAGATAATTTGTTTACATGCTCATGACTTGCTGAATACATTGTCAAAGGGGGAGAGATAAGAATGAAGAGAAAGAGAATAAGTAGAGATAATAAAGGGGGAGAGATAATGACAGATAATATGGGATAATTTTTCTGGGATAATTTTTCTTCTCATATTACTTTTGATTTACAAAGGGGGAGAAATTGCTTTCAAAACTTTTGTGTGAATAAGCCAATGTTCGGATTTTAAGAGGTGTTGCCAATGCATTCATCAAGGGGGAGATTGTAAGACCTATATGTGCTGAATACATTGGCTTGTAGTGAATACACTTGCTTTGACGATAAAAGTTTTGAATATCACCAAAACACCTTTTCGTCAAGGTCCGAATCTAGCTCTGAGCTACAGCAAGGTCTAACGGTAGGTCCGGCTCTGTTTGGGTAGCTCCGGTTACGTTCGATGCTAGGTCCGACTTCTTGGTAAGGTCCGACTAGTTTTGGTTAGCTCCGGTGAGTTTTATCTTTAGCTCTGGCATGTCTTTGTTAGCCCGGCATGTCTTTGTTAGCTCTGGCATGTCTTTGTTAGCTCCGGCATATACTTGATAGCTCCGGTATGCTTTTTCTAAGCTCCGACGTACTTTGTATAGCTCTGGCTTTTGGGATTACTAGCTCCGACTAGTTCTGGTTAGCTCTGGCGCTAGGTCCTGCTAGTTTTGTAAGCTCCGGCGGGAGCTTGGTTGTACTAGTTTTGTTAAGCTCCGGCGCTAGGTTCTACTAGCTTTTGATAGCTCCGGCTCAAGCTCCGGGTTGCTTTGGCAAGGTCCGGAACTTGACCGAAGTGCTTCTGCTTTTCATTTGCAATGTTTCGTACTTGCTTTACATTGTTGGAAAGTTTGCTTAGTATTCTTTTACTAAGTTTTTGTTGCGTTTTGGATGATATGGCTGATATCGTTTTGCTATGCTCTGCAACATGCTTATGTGAGGTGCTCACATAAGGTGTTGTGTTCGGAACTAACTTGAGTCAAGTCGAGGACTTGGGCTCATATGGATTGGTTGTTTGTTCATGTGCAGGTGTTGCTTGAGTTCAAGTCATGGCTGGTGACAGGATCCATTGGACTAGTCTCAGAAGGAGATGAGGTTCCAACAACCAAGTTCGGGAGGAACTGTGGTTGAGCGGGTCAGGAGGTCGCGCAGGATGATTGAATCAAGGGCAGTGCATATGAAGGTCAAAGGAAGGTGTTCGCACGTGTGCATGAGGTGCATGACGTGGCAATATGCTTCTAGAGATGGATTATGGAAGGAAGATCTGATCGGAAGGATCGGATCGTATCGGTTGAAGACTTAGGCTGCTAGCTGAGTCGGTTACGGCTCGGTGTGGAAATATCGAGTTGGTTATGTTAGGATTTCGTGTGGGTCACGAATTTGAGTTGTTTTGGAATGTGGGATACGTTCCTAAGGTGTTTGGAAGTCTTAAGATTGCTTCTATCTGCGTATAGAAGAGTCCTAAGCAGTTATGGAAAGTTCCGATTGTGATCGGATTAGGATTGGAGTCCTAGTTGAGATTGGGATGGCCTAAGGGCTGGTTATATAAGCAAGGGAAGGCCAAAGCTCGTGGAGAGACGACTTTGGGTCTGTTCCTCTTGTGTTCTATTGAATAAAATTCGTAGTTTGAAGGAACTTTTGTGCCTTGTTCGTCCGACTTGTTCCAGACAAGTTTTACTCGTCGAGTTTCTGGACAGCACTACCTTTCATCGGTAGTTTTATCATAACTCGAGTATTACAGATCCAATTGACGTGATTCTTTTTCGGTTGTCTTCACAACTTGATTATATATCATCTGTCAAAATTTCATGATCATTGTATTTGTGGTTTTTGATCTACACGAGTTTCTTTGCAGCATTCCAGAACTGTTTTTTCTCGAGTAGGTCAGATTGACCTTTGTTTGATCTTTCGATCATAACTTGAGTTTTTTTCGACGGATTTGAGTAATTCTTTTTGTGTTGTCTTCGTGACATGATTCTCTCTGATATCTATCACTTTTGTCACGGTGAAAAACGTTTAGATTAGTCTCATACACGATTTCTTTAACAGATCGTTTTTCTTCCGAAAGGGTTTGGGGTTTAATTGTTTCCGCTGCGTAAGATTTTTAAATCTACCATTCACCCCCCCCCCCTCTGATAGCTTTTCACGTTCTCTTCGATCCTACATATACACGGTTGTATGCTCTATAACTCATCCATGTTTCAGTTATGCGGTCCTGCAGCATGCGAGGTTGCTTGAGGTACCTACAGTATCTGAGGGGTTCTTCCGGCTGCCCTCATCATTAGGGTCCTGGGGCGCCAAAAGGCTTCCAAGGAAAGGCCTGTGCCGAGCAGGAGGTCCAAGGGGTATAAACTGCTTAGTCTGGTCCTTCACCCTAAGCATACACACCTTGCCTCCCAGCGCTACAGCTGAGTACTAGAGCAAGAAAGCTTACACCCTGAAGACGACAGGAGCCGGACCTCAGAGCACCAACGCATCTAATTACCCAAGCCCCGTGCATCAGTCCAGGATAGTAAGACATGATAGAGCTGAGGAGAGGAACAGGTAGAATCGGCGAGCAAGACTAGTCCCCCCTCTTTCCATCATATGTGTAGGAAAGGCAACCCGGGCACCTCCGAAGGGGCCCGTCGTCGACGTCCCAGCACGCCGACAACAACAACAAGCATGGATAAGTGAGTAAACTCTCCTGCCCCACTCTTGTGGCTAACAGGGTTCTCTTGTCATAGCATGCACACCAGGGGCCTCCCGTCAATGTCCCTACAATGATGGTGGATGATGCCAGAGCATCCAGCTCTGGCACCTCCCAAGGGGCTTGCCGTCGACATTTCTACGATGATTGTGGGCGACGTCGGAGCAGCCAGCTCTGGAACCTCCCAAGTGGCCTGCCGTCGAAGTCCAAAAATGATGTTGGGTGACACCGGAGCACCCAGTTTTGGCACCTCCCAAGGGGCCTGCCATTGAAGACTCTACGACAATGGTGGACGACGCTGGAGCATCCAGCTCCAGCACCTCCCAAGGGGCCTGTCGTCAATGTCTCTACAACGATGGTGGACCACACCAGAGCAGCCAGCTCCACCACCTCCCAAGGGGCCTGTCGTCGACGTCCGAGCATGCTGACGATAGCAACAAGTGTGGATAAGTGAGTGAACTCTCATGCCCCGCTCTTGTTGCTAACAAGGTTCTCTTGTGATAGCCTATAGACCAGGGGCCTGCCGTTGACGTCCCTGGAACGATGGTGGATGACGCTGGAGCATCCAGCTCTGGCACCTCCCAAGGGACCTACCATCAACGTCTCTACAATGATGGTGGGTGATGCGAGAGCAGCCAGCTCTGGCACCTCCAAAGAGGCCTGCCGTCGATGACTCTACGACGATGGTGGATGACGCCAGAGCATCCAGCTCCATCATCTCCCAAGGGGCCTGCCATCGACGTCGCAGCACGCCAATGACAGCAACAAGTGTGGATAAGTGAGTAAACTCTCCTGCCCAGCTCTGGTTTTTAACAGGGTTCTCTTGTGATAGCCTATACACCAGGGGCATGCCGTCGATGTCCCTACAAAGATGGTGGACAATGCCGGAGCATCCAGCTCCGGCACCTCCCAAGGTGCCTACGGTCGACGTCTCTATAATGATGGTGGGCAATACCGGAGCAACCAGCTTCAGCACCTCTTAGGGGGCCTCCCATAGATGACTCTACGGCGATGGTGGACGACGCCAGAGCATCCATCTCCGCCACCTCCCAAGGGCCCTGCTGTCGATGTCCCATCACGCCGACGACAGCAACAAGCATGGATAAGTGAGTAAACTCTCCTGACCTGCTCTTTTTGCTAACAGGGTTCTCTTGTGATAGCATGTACACTAGGGGCCTGCCATCAACATCCCTGCAAAGATGGTGGACGACGCTGGAGCATCCAACTCCAGCACCTCCCAAGGGGCCTGCTGTCAATGTCCCAGCACACCGACAACAGCAACAAGCGTGGATAAGTAAGTTAAATCTCCTACCCCGCTCTTGTTGCTAAAAGGGTTATCTTATGATAGCCTGTACACCAAGGGTCTGCTGTCGACGTCCCTGCGACGATTGTGGATGACGCTAGAGCATCCAGCTCCGGCACCTCCCACGGGTCCTACCGTTGACGTCTCTACGATGATGGTGGGTGACGCCAGAGCAGCCAGCTCTAGCACCTCCCAAAGGGCCTGCCGTCAACAACTCTATGCCGATGGTGGACGACTCTGAAGCATCCAACTCTGCCACCTTCCAAGGGGCCTGCTGTTGACGTCCCAGCACGCCGACGACAGCAACAAGTGTTGATAAGTGAGTAAACTCTCCCTCCCCGCTCTTATTGCTACCAGAGTTCTCTTGTGATAGCCTATACACCAGGAGCCTGCCGTCAACATCCCTACGATGATGGTGGACGACGCCAGAGCATCCAGCTCCGGCACCTCCCAAGAGGCCTGCCGTCGACGTCTCTACGATGATGGTGGGCGATGCCGGAGCAGCCAGCTCCGGCACCTCCCAAGGGGCCTGACGTCGACATCCCTAGGACGATGGTGGGCGGCGCCGAAGCAGCCAGCTCTACCACCTCCCAGGGGGCCTGCCATCGACGTCTCTACGAAGATGGTGGTCGATGCCGGAGCAACTAGCTCTGGCACCTTCCAAAAGACCTGCCATCCATGATGGTGGGAGACATTGAAGCAATCCACTACAACTCCCCTGCTCCACTAGGGGCCCATCAAAGACATCCTGCGATCAAGTGGTAGATGTGCCCAGCCAACTAACCACATCTACCAAGGGGCCTCTAAGGGGGTTCCATAAGCAGGAAGTCAACAAACAACACTTCGGCCATATCAATTGTCCAATCATTGGCCCTCACAAACTAACGAGCTCGGCAAAGGTTCTGGAAACCCTTACGCAGCTAAGGACTCAAAAGAACAGTTGAGAAGCGCAAAGACAAGCCAAGAAGTGAAACATAAATTTAAATTCATTAAGGAATATTTACAAAGGGGCGAACCCCGGATACAAAGTCGGGCTGCCAGCCTCAGTCCCTGGCGAAATGCGCGATGAGATGTTTTGCGGCATTCTTGACCTCTACTGTTGCTGCCTCCTCGTGCTCTTTAACAAGACCTTCAAAAACTGGCTCAAGAGGTAGATCAGGGTATCAGCTTGAGTAGCACACCAGGACATGGGATGCCACCATCTCTGCCACCGACCTACCCTCGGCTTCTAGGCGCTGAGCCAGCTGATGCTCCTACAGATCGAGCTCCCGGGAATGGCGCTCCACCATGCACTCTCGGCCTTGGTTGTCGAGATCGCGCAAGAGAAGTTCCTCACGCTTAGGTGAGTGCAGCGCCCAATTCCGCACCAAGTCCCTCTCCTGGAGCTCAAGATCTTCAAGACGGGACTGTAGCTTGTCCTGATCAGCCTCAACCTGAGCCATCATAGCCTGGGCCGCCACCTCTTGCTTGGCGATAGCAGCCTCCCGCTCAGCAATAGCAGCTTTGCGGCGATCTAGGACCTCTTGACCCTCCTCAAGGGCGTGCATACAGGTGTCGGCCATGTCGTTGGCCACCTTGGCATCGGCCAGGATCATCTGGGACATTGCGTCCATGGCCTTCACCAAGCGGTGCCTCAACTCCAGCTCCTTGTTCTCCTTCTGGTACTTCGCCTTCGCCTCGGCATCTTGGACCTTAGAAGGTCATCCCAGCCTTGGAGGCGCTCGCCCTCAGCACTCAGCTTCTCCAATTCCGCGGCGAGGGCCCCCTGTGCCTGGCAGAGGTTGGATTGCACCTGGAGGATGTTGGACTGTGTCGAGTCCATATCATTGGAGAGGTGCTCTGGCTGCATCGAAGTTATGGAGGGCCACCCGACAATCATCTCAGGGACCTCTTCCTCACGAAGCGGCGAAGGCGAGGCAACCAGTACCGGAGACCTTGTCCCCGGAGGCTCGGTAGGAGTGGCAGTGCTGCCCGAGGCGGCAGGGTCACCATCACCGAGGGAGCCGACCGTCGGATCAGCGGCAGAGGAGGCCAAGCCCTAAGCCCCTGAGCCGACTTCGACATAACCTATGGCGCGATGGCCGAAGGTTCCTCTGGCACGACAGCCGGAGACACAGCTGAAGAAGATTCACATCTCGCGCAGAGTACGAACGTCGGAGCAGCGCTCTCCTGTGCCAGCTGGATGTCTGCTCCGCCAGAACAACTGTAGCCTCCTGGGCCAACTTCGAAGCGCTCCGGGGCACTACCCCCAGCGTCAAGGGTGTCACAACAGCTGACGTGGCCCTGTAAATCAAAATCAAGGCCTGATCAACCAAGAAAGGCAGGCGAGCTAACAAAGAAAATTTTGGTAAGAATGCCCTACCGGCGTCCCCAGAAGCTCTAGCGAGCCTCCACCTTTGGCGGCCCTCAAGTCGTAGGCCCTAATGAGGGCGTGGCAGGCGAGGTCGCCCCAGCCAAGCCTCCATCGAATCCACCAGCGACGCCGCCACCCTGCATCGGCGTACCTCCATCAGCCCCAATGGAGCCACTCCCAGAGCCTCCTCCCGAGCTTCCACCAACATCGACCCGAGGCCTCTTGGCCTAAGGCTACGTAGGCGTAATGCCCCCAGAGCCCCCTGTGGAGCCTTGGGCTGCGCCGGCGGCGGGGATGTTGAATGATGCACCAACCACAGACATTGGCAGAGCCACCACCTGACGGACTGAGCCTCCCATGAAGAGCCGCCAAAACCCAATGTTGAGGAGAGATTCGTCGGAGGACGTTGACTTGGAGCAAAGGCCACATACGGTGGCACCTTCGGTGGCGATCGAGGGCGCTTCTCCTTCACGACCTCAACCACCGGTGACTTCCCCTTCCCCATGTCAGGGACTGGAGCCTTTCCATTGCCTGCATTGGGGATCGGCGCCTTGCCCTTCCCTCTGACAGAGGGTGCGTCCTCTACCCTTGAAGCTTTGGAGCCTGGAGCAGGTGCAGACTCCAGTGGAGGGTCGATGATGGACAGCCTGTGGCTCTCATCACCTACCTGCCACGGCGCAAGACCGAGCGCGTCCAGGTTTGGCATCTCCTTCGGAATCATCATACAAAGGTCCCAATCCGTGCAAAGCGGTGGGCACGATCGCGGAAAGTTGAAGACGTCGTGCGATAGCAGGTCGCCGCAAGCCTTGGACATTGCGTCGAGCACCTCTTGCGGGGTCGTCTCTGTGTCGCAACCCTGCACCAGTCGGGTGCCATCCTGTAGGCCGATGTAAAGCCATGCAGAACGGCAACGGTGCTGGAGGGGAGCCAGGCGTCGACGAACGAAGTCCGCCATCACCATCAACTCTGTCAGCCCATGATCCACTAGGAATTGGATCCTCTCCATCACTAGGATGTAGGCCTGCTCCAACTCCTGCCACTCCCCCCAGGTCCTTTTTGATTGTCGCCCATCCGGTGGGCATAACCATGCGATCGTGGGTGTCGACCTGTATGATCACCCAGTCCCTCCTCCAATTGGCCCACTTTGCTAAGGAGAGCATGGTGATGTACTTGAAGGGGTTGTTAGCCCGATGCTGGAAGCAGTAGCCGCCAAGGAAGTTGGCTTTGTTCTTCTTCTGGGTGCGCCTCAGCATGAATAACTGCCAGAACACCAGCACAGACAAGAACACCCCGACGAACATCTCAGTGAAGTGCAAGAATACCACCGCCACCACCAGAGAGTTGGGCGACAATTGGTGAAGTTGGAGCCCGAGGACCTCCAGGAGTGTCACCAGGAAGGAGGAAATGGGGGGAACAAACTTGGAGTACGTGTACGCTTGGAAGAAGACAATCTCCTTCTCCCCCAGCTTCAGAGGAAGGGTGCCTGGGCAGATCAGATCGCGTTGCTCCTCGTCCTCCCAGTCAAACAGGCGTCTCACAGGCACTACGTCAACAATGCGAGAAGGAGGCAGCTAAATCTATTGGGGAAGGAGTCGAGAACCACAAAGGTGGGGATAGAGCGGGTGCGCAAGATGGAAGACAAAGGCTTGAACGTTAGGGAGTGCGTAAGGAAGAAACACTTTTGCTCCTAAAGGTTTCCTTTTAACTCCCCGTTAGGCGTCCGAGCGCACCGAGCAGATTGCTTGAGGTCGAAACCCGCTGCACAACCCATAACGTCCCTGATGGTGGGGCCCAAGTCCCCTGTCAGAGAGACTGGCCTGAAGGTACATCGACCCGAGAAGGCAACCTGGCGGTTCCCATAAAAGCGGTAGTTGAAGGAGTAGAAGTGCAGCAGCTGCATTGGGAACCGTTGCAGTAAAGAAACTGCATCAAGCAAAGATCCCATCACCACGAGCCCTCAACCAGATAGGGACACGTGGCCACAACGATAGAGACACGCATCACTTCGGCTGATCAAGACAAAATTAAAAGACCACGCGGGAAAGCAGGATAGAGCTCCACCCTCGAGCTTGTCGGCTCCCCCCAAGGTGAACCCAGGGGCCACTGTCGGTACCCGTCACACTGGGTACCCTCGTGCACAAGTTAGAGCCGCCTAGGTACCCTGTCTTCCACAGAGGCAGGGTCCGAGGGCTCCACGTGTTCAGAAGATCCGAACCCGTTAGTCTATGATACAGGGTTCGAGGTACCTGCAAGAGACCCCAAAGAAGAGTTCAGCTCCCCCTCGAAGACGAGCTCCCAAGCAGCCACGTGTCCAGTTGGGAAGGATCCCTCTCCCCCGTGAGACAGGGCTCTGGAGCTGCCATGTGGTCCGAGACATCAGACGGGCCACCTCCCGTATAGGCGGGCTCCAGCACTGCTACTTCATCTGCAAGGCGGGACCTAACCTCCTCCGCGAAGGTGTGCTCCCGAGCTGCCACGTTGACCGCAAGACAAGACCTAACCCCCTCAGCGGAGGTGGGCTCCTGAGGTACCACATAGTCCGCAAGACGGGACCTGACCTCCTTCGCAGAGATGAGCTCCTGAGCTGTCACGTAGTCCAGCCACTTGCCTTGGACGAAGGGTCACAGGAGTCAAAAGGGAGGTGTGCCTTGTCCCTGTCAAGGATTGATGATACGCGGCTTCCCCAGATGCATGGTGCGATGCACTCCTAATATCAGGTACCGCTACGACCAATCACATCGCAGTGAAGACACCGCAAGCCTATCCCACTCTTCCAAGTGGGTAGCTTACGATGATAGACACAGTTGGACGGGACATCCCCTGCCATTGTCAGCAACTTCGCATGGCCTACTGACGACTCAGGCGGCAAGATGGCGAGTCTTCAAGTCCACGTCAGAGCAAGCTTATGCGAGAAGCCTTAGATCTTTAGGATAAGATCGCCTCGAGACCACCTGCTGGGCCCCGAATGCACTTGTAAGGCGTCAGGCCGTAGCTATAAAAGGCCCAGACCGCCACCGTGCAAAGGACCGAACATCAAATCTCTGATACACACACACGCGCATACACACTCACTAGCAATACAATCCACCATGCAGTAGGGTGTTAAGCTCCTTGCAGCCCGAACCACGTAAAAACCATCATGTCATACTCTCTTACGTGCTCAGGCACTTGATTGAGGCCTAAGCCCCACCGAACAAGAACCTCCGCGGGCTGCTCCTTAGCAGATCCCGGAGAAGTGTCGCATTAACACTTCAACAGTACCCAAGACTGGCAACGGCACATGGACGCTCAATTCACCAACTTCAACTCCATGCTACAACAACAACAAGTTGATCTCGCGGCATACTTCCATCATCAAGGGTTCAACCCTCATCATGGAGTTGAGTGAAGAACAAACTTGGGGGAGGACCCCCACTTCAGGTAAATTGTATCACACCCTTTGTATATTTATTTTCCATTCAACCATCATCCACCTTGCATATAAAAAAATAATAAGTAGAATAGATTTGTTTTCAAATAAAATAAAAGATGTGCGGTAAGAATGACTTGGAATTCACGGAGATGAAATGATGAATAGTTGCTCCCTTTTAATTTTCATAAGTCCCTAGTTTACAACTTACTACTCTCCAACATATTGCTCTCATTGGGTAAATCTATTTTTGCCTTGATTTGGAAATTGTGGGTAGCAAAAGCTTAATCCATTCTAAGTTGTTGTGAGATAAGATATAGTGATAGGGTTGCTTTTCCTAGTTTGAATGTGAAACTTAGATTCCCGAGAAATTCTAACAAGATTTAAGTTATTCTCATTTGATTGGAAATACCTACCAAAGCCATATTATATATCACATTGATAGACCTTATGCATATGCTATTTGTCTTCACATTGAGCTTTGTCAAACTAGTATAGTCCTATGTGAGATTCCATTCATTACTTTTTGAATTCAAGACTTCAATTGCACATGCTATACTTCTACACTAGAATTAAGCAAAATTCTATCATACGACCATTAATAAAAAGAGAAACTCCATATCCTTCATGCTTAGTACTCTCTCACAATTTATTGCATAAAAAGGGAGTAGAAGACATAGCTACAAGAACAAGAAAAAGAAAAGAAAATGCATGCGTACTTCATAAGCATGAGAAAAAAAAGCCATGTTTCATCCCTTAAAAACAAGAGAGTCATCTCAGTATCCACATCCACTCCATTCCATCACACATGCGCAAGTCTTGAATCAAATTGTTTTGAATTGATTTCTCCTAAGGCTTGCTCTTTTCACTTAGCAATATAATGTGTTGCAAATATTCCTACAATATTCCCTACCAAGCCCCACATACAAGCCTTATGTAGAGGTAGGATGAATTTAGGCAAAATGCCTTGGAGAGGACATATTTCCACTACACATAAAGAAGAGACCGAGAGAATCAAATTGAGATACTTAAAATCTAAATTGAACTCTTCGGAATTTGAGTGGAACTTTATTCCTAGGGCATGTGTGCTCCATTTGTTGTTCTATCTTTCAACCACCCATGAATAGGAGATGGCATAAGCCCCACAATGACTTGAGATGGGTGAAGTACCATGCCAATTTTTGCAATACTAGGTAGAGTATTTTGTTGTACATGTGGTACTTTTGAAAAGTAGAACATTATAGCAACTCCTGATCATCAACCTAAAGTCTTAACTTTGCTCGGGGCGAGCATAGGATAAGCTTGGGGGAGTTTTTTGATGGTTTTTATATACCAATTTCACCCGTCAATATAACTCAATCATATGAAGGAATTTTCATTTATTGCACACATCACCTTTCTATTTAACCTATTTCCACTTGTCCTTGGAGAAATAGTGCATGCAGGGAATTATTATAGCAAATTAGGTAAAAGAGGGGGAGCAATCCTATAAAATACCATCCCAGCCAATCAAGCGATGGCATGTGGCACCACATGGATCAAATGGCCCACAAACAGAGGTATCCAAGGCCATCCAACGGTGTAGCTCTCATACCAGTCAATGGGACCCACTTGGAAGCCACCTGGAGAAAGCACTGGTTGTTTGGAGCCAGGACCAGGTTGGCCGACTTGGTGGTTCAGCTGACCTCTTCCTGACGCCAAACCCGGTCAACTTCCACGTGTTGGCTCCTCCAGGCTTGAAGAAATCAGTGATGACTAATTCACGCGCTTTTGGTGGCAAAAACCGACCCTTCTCAAAGCTATAAATAGGACCCCTCACGTCTCACTTCAACACACACCACTTGAGTATTCATCAATTGTATCCACTACTCTCCATAGGTTTAGAGCAGTATAGGCTATAGAGAGGAGAGCCTCTAGTCCATAGTCCAAGTAGGAAAGGAGTAGAAGGAGTATCTTCCCAATTTCTAATTGGGAAAGGTATGGATCTCATATTCCTATTTGTATTTGTGACTTTGTTCTTAATAAAGATTTTATCTTTAGTCTTCTATTGTTCATATACTTGGATGAAGCGTTTCTTGTTTGATTGTGAATTCCATGTATGTGGTAGGAGTAGTATTTATGATTATGCTATACCATTATCATTATACCATCATAAACACTACAAAACCCCCACTATAGTCTAAGTAGCTATGACATTATTATGTTAACATGAATCACATATGCTATGAATTAACATTGGTTCAACGATGATTTAGTTCCTTGCCTTAGGTTGGCTTGTGCCTAGGCTCTTAAGGTAATTACTTAATATGCTAGCATGGTGCTAGGATAGAAAGTAGCGTTGAATGTCTCGTATGCCCAAGGATTGAAGAGTTGGGCAATAGGTTGTAACAGCCCCTTCTGTCCTTTGCAATCCTCCACGTTCGGCTATGCCACAGGCTCTTGGCGGGAGTCATCCTAGTATTGCTAGGGGTAAACTAGTGCCCGATGTGTTAATTAATTTAGCATGAGAATTTATAATTAATATAATCATTAGTAACTAACTTAGGCTATGTATATATACATTAGAAGCATTGTAGGAGTCTACCTAACCCTTAGCCTAGTCCCTCTTTACCTCATTTACCTCCCTTAGGATAGAATGCTCTTGTGTGCATCGCACTACTCCAAATATCAATTATCCATCCTTACTAGAACCCTACCTAGACCAACCTAGCCTCTCCATTTGATGATTGCTTTACTTCCATCTAGCCTTCCTTTGGGAGAATATAAATGACACCCTTTAGGAATACTCTTAGAGGGGAAATGCTACATCGATAGATTCCGTGCGCTTGCGGTTTTACATGTGTAACCAAAAATCTATTAACAAGCATTTCTATCACCCCTGCTACGGATGAATTGTTAGTAGTGCGTAGGAAATATCAACAGATGTCGGAGCAGCTAGCTCTGGCACCATCCAAGGGGCCTGCCATCGACGACTTTGTGATGATGGTGGGCAACACCGGAGTAGCCAGCTTCGGCACCACCCAGAGGGCCTGCTGTCGACGACTCTACGACGATGGTGGGTGACGACGGAGTAGCCAGCTCCGGCACCTCTCAAGGAGCTTGCCATCGAGACTCTGCGATGATGGTGGGCGACGCCGGAGCAGCCAGCTCCAGCACCACCCAAGGGGCCTACTGTCGATGACTCTATGATGATTGTGGGTGACGCTAGAGCAGCCGTCTCCGGCACCACCCAAGAGGCCTGCCATCGATGACTCTGCGATGATGGTGGGAGACGTCAGAGCAACAAGCTCTGGCACCACCTAGGGGCCTGTCGTCGATGTTTCTGCGATGATGTTGGGCAACGCCGAAGCAGCCAGCTTACCCAGGGGGCCTGTCATCGACAAATCTGCGATGATGATGGGCGACGCCGGAATAGCCAGCTCCGACACCACCCAGGGGCCTACCGTCAATGACTCTACGATGATGGTGGACGATTCTGGAGCAGCAAGCTCCAGCACCTTCCAAGGGACCAGCCATTAATGTTTCTGCCATGATGGTGGGCGACACTGGAGCAGCCAGCTCCGGCACCACCCAGGGAGCCTGTCATCAATGACTCTGCGATGATGGTGGGTGACGCTGAAGTAGCCAGCTCCAACACCACCCAGGGGGCCTGCCGTCGACGTTTCTGCGACGATGGTGGATGACGCCAGAGCAGCCAGCTCCGGCACCACCCGGAGGGCCTACCATCGATGTCTCTACTAAGACAAAGCTTGGCGCCCTAAAGGGTCCCCACTAAGGCCATCCACTCAAACTCCCCTGCTCCGCTAGGGACCGTCGAAGACATCCTGCGATCAAGTGGTAGGTGTGCCTAGCCACCTGTCCACATCTACCAGGTGGTGTCTAAAAGGGTTCCATAGGCAAGACGTCAACTGATGACAGATCGGCCATGTCAACTGTGTGATCGTAGGTTCCACAAAAACTAATGTACTCGGCAAAATTCTTCAAGCCCTTATGCAGCTAAGGACTCAGAACAACAGATTGAGAAGCACAAGACAAGCCAAAAAACAAAACATGAATTTAAATTCATTAAGAGTTATTATTACAAAGGGGCCTTCTCCAGTTACAAAGGTGTCCCGCTTGGGGACCGTCGGTCTCAAGTCCACTGGAACAAAGAAGCCACCTATTTGGCAAGGTCCTGGACTTCGGCCCTCGCCTCCTCCTCCCACTCATCGAAGGGGCCCTTCTCTAATGGATCCAGCGGGACCATCGGATACCAGCTCCGGAAGCACACCAAGATATGGGAGGCCACCTACTCTGCTAGCTCCCTCCCTTCGACCTCCAGCTACCTTGCAAGGACAGTGTTCACTGACCTCAACGTCGAGTAGAAGGAGTCCAAGGGTGGAAGCAGCTGGGCCACTCTATGAGACAGCTCCTCGCGCGGCACTGGACCAAGTCCGAGGGGTTTCAACACCTCCCCAGCACGGGCCAGGAAGTCTCGGATCCCTTGCATCTCATCTACGCGGGAGGCCTGGAGGTTTTCTACCTCTCTCTACGTCGCTTCCTCTCAATCGGCGAGCTCTCAAGAATGACACTCCAAGTCATCCTCCTTGCATTTGTTGGCGAGCTTCGAGTCCTGCACGGCTCGGCGGCTCTCCTCCAGCACGTCGAGACTCTGGAAGACCTCCCCTTCCCTCACTACCATGTCCCGTTCCCGATCGGCAATGGCAACCTCATGGCAGACCAGCTGCAACCGCTTATCCTCGCACAACCTAAGGCGAGTGTTGGCATTGGCATGGGCTTGCAGGGTCTTCGCCTCAATCTCCTTCGTCTTGGCGTCGACCAGCTTCACCAGGTGCCCCTCTTCAGCAAGCTGATCCTACTCCCGGGCGAGAGCAGCCTGCATCTGCCGCAAGATGGACTGGGCCGCGACAACAACATTGGAGAGGGGGATCGGCATGGTCGTCACCAAAGACGGCTACCTCTCCACCTCTTCTGCTGACTCTGTAGCAGACGTTAGCGCCTAGGGACCAGATGGCTCCTCAGTTGGAGATCTAGGAATCACCGTGTCGCTGCCTGGCACCGAAGTACTCTCCCCTGCCACAAGGGCCTCGTCAGTCGCCGGTGGCAAGTCGCCATCTTGCTCACCAATGACATCTGGCGCCAACGCAGTATCAGCGGTCGGCGGATCCGCCCCACCAGGGGTAACCGCGATAGCCAAGGTGGCCAACTCCTCGCCCGATCTGCTCTGACAGATGAAGAAGCATGAACAGCGGCATCACTGGATGTCAGTGCACCTTGAGGCGTAGGATGCTGCACAATGGACCCTGTTCTAGTTTCAGGAGGTGCAGGAGCTATCAAACCAACCCTCAGAAGCACCAAGGGCACTATGTCAGCCGACAATGCCCTGAAAAGCCAAAATCAACTCCATCAGAGCGAAGAAACAACGAAAAATAGTAGAGGAAGAAACTGCGCCTTACCAGCGGGCTGGGCTACTCTAGAGACGCTGGCCTCCCAACTCGCACGGTGGATCGAGGCCCCGTGGACCCGACGACAAGGCTGATGCCACAACCTCTGTCACCTGCTACGGGATGACTTGCGTCGACGCGCCCATCGGCGTAGACTCCTCCGCGCCTCCTCCGGAACCAGAGCCGCTGCAGGAATCAAAGACCAGGTTGACGATGGAGACTTCGGCCGCTCCGGCTCCTTTGCACTCCTTCTGGTGTTCTTCATGACGTAGAAGAATCAAAAAAGCTCCACCATTGGTGGGATGCCCACGAACACCTCACGAAAGTGGATGAACACGGCAACCACGGCTATGGATTTTGGCGACAGGTGGTGCAGTTGCAGCACATATTCCTCCAGCTATGCGAGGAAAAACCCCGACAACGGGATCCCAAACCCCGCAGACACATAGGCGACGAAGAGAACAGTCTCGTCGTTGCACAGGTCTTGAAGAGTGGGAGATCCACAGCGGATCATCCATACTTGCTCTGCTGCCGCCCAGCCAAGCAAACGCCTCATCGGCACCAGATCCTCTGTCGTTTGGAAACGAGAAGGAGGTGGCGTGGAGGACATCGGAGCAAGCAAGAATAAGAGCTTTTGCTAAGTGGTGAAGGTTCAGGCGCTCGAGGAAGAAGGCGAAAGCTCGGGCTGCAGGGTGTGAGTATAGAAGGAACTGCCCCTCCAGCAAAACATTCCTTTTTGATCACCCCTGCAATGCCTGAGCACATCGTGCAGATTGCCAGGTCCCGGTTTGCACTACTCAAACCATAGCATCCATGACAATGGGGCCTAGGTCCTCTTTCAGAAGAGCTAGTCCAAGCGGTCAGCCACTTGAGAAGACAGCTGAAGTGGTTCCCATAAAGGCGGAACAAGCGTAAGTGCTATAGCTACATTGGGAACCGTCACGATTAAAGGCACCACATAGGGCAAAGATACTGCTGCAAGCAAAGATCACGTCGTTGTAGTCTCTTGACTAGGAGAGGACGCGTGGTTGCGTTGGCAGAAGCAACCACCACTTCAGCTGACCAAGACAAAATTCAAAAAGCAGTGCGGGGAAACATGGATAGGGCTCCACCCTCAGGCTCATCACCTCCCCCCAGAGTGGACCCAGGGGCCACTGTCGGTACACTGCATACAGGGTACCCTCGCACACAGGCTAGAAGCACCTGAGTATCTCCAAGGGCACCACGTGTCCAGAAGGAACCGAACATTGGCCTTCCTCAAAGTACGGGGTCCAGCACTTCCACGTGGACCTCAAAGACGGGACCCAGCTCCTTCGGTGAGACAGGCTCCCAAGCTGCCACGAGTTTAGCTAGATGAGACCTCACTCCACTATAGGAGTGGGCTCCGGTGCAGCCACATGGCTCGAAGAACCAGGCCGAACACCTCCCGCAAAGAAGGGATCCAGAGCTGCCATGTGCCCTGAAGAACCGTACCTAGCCCCCTTTGCAGTAACCAGCCCCAAAGCTACCACGTGTCCTGCAACTTGCCTGGGCAAGTTGCGGTAGTTAAGTGATGGTGCACTCTATCAAAATCAAGCATTGAAGACATGCACCCACCCCCGACGCATGATGCAGCGCACGCCAACGGTCAGACACCGCTGCACCCAATCACATCACAATGAAGATGCCGCATACCTACCTCGTAATGCCAAGTGGGTAGCTTACGGTGACAAGACAGACGAACGGGACATCCCCTGCCACTATCAGCAACCCGCATGGGCCACTAGCATCTGAGGCGGCAAGACAGTGAGGTCTTTGAGCCACATTCATAAGAGGCTTATGCGACAAGCCTTAGATCTTTATGATAAGATCATCCCAGGGCCACCTGTCGGGCCCTGGACCCCACTTGTAAGGCATTCGGCCTTGTCTATAAAAGGATCGGACTGCCACCGTTACAAAGGATCCCCAATCCAACGCATACACATGCTACACACTCATTCACACCAGCAATACAACCTCATCGTGGAGTAGGGTATTATGCTCCAGCAGCCCGAACTGTAGGATTGAAGAGTACGTGAAAACCTACCAGGGGGTGAATGGTAGATTTAAAAAAATCTTACGCAGCGGAAACAATTAAATCCCAACCCCTTCGGCAGAAAAACGATTTGTTAAAGAAATCATGTGAGAGGCTAATCTAAACGTGTTTCACCGGGACAAAAGTGATATATATCAGAGAGAATCAAGTCACAAAGAAAACTCAAGAAGAATCACTCAAATCCGTCAAGAGAAACTCATGTTATGATCGAAAGATTGAACAAAGGTCAATCTGTCCTACCCGAGAAAAACAGTTCTGGAATGCTGCAAAGAAACTCGTGTAGATCAGTAACCACAAATCCAATGACCGTGAAATTTCGACAGATAATAGATAATCAAGTTGTGAAGAGAACCCAAAAGTAATCACGTCAATTGGATATGTAAAACTCGAGTTATGATAAAACCACCGACGAAAGGTAGTGCAGTCCAGAAACTCGACGAGTAAAACGTGTCTGGAACAAGTCAGACGAACAAGGCACAAAAAATCCTTCAAACTACGAATTTTATTCAATATAACACAAGAGGAACAACCCCAAAGTCGTGCCCCATGAGCTCTGGCCTCCCTTGCTCATATAACCAGCCTTTAGGCCAATCCAATCTCAACTAGGACTCTAATCCTACTCAGTTCACAAATCAAAACTTTCTATAACTGCTCAAGACTGTTCTATACGCAGATAGAAGCAACCTTAAGACTTCCAAACACATTAGAAACGTATCCCACATTCCTAAAATAAATCAAATTCTTGACCCACACGAAATCCTATAATAACCAACTCAAATCTTTTCATATTTGAGTCAAACCCGACTCAGCCGCAGCCTGAGTCCATAACCTAGTCAGTTGGACCTTTCCGACCAATTCTTTATGTCCACATCTCTTCATCACGCCTCAGAACCATGTAGCCACGTCCATGTACTCCTTGCACACGTGCAAACATCTTCCAATGACGTCCACGATACCTTTTTATGCATTGTTCTTGATTCAAACATGTTGTGCAACCTCCCGATCAACTCAACCACAATTCCTCCTGAACTTGGTTGTTGAACCTCATCTTCTCCCTAAGACTAGTTCAATGGATCCCGTCACCATCCATGTCTTGAACTCAAGCAACACCTGCACATGAATAAACAACCAATCCGTACGAGCCCAAGTCCGCGACTTGACTCAAGTTAGTTCCGAAACTACAACACCTTACGTGAGCACCTCACATAAGCATGTTGCAAAGCATAGCAAAATGATATCAGCCATATCAACCAAAATGCACCAAAAACTTAGAAAATGAATACTAAGCAATCTTTCTGAGAATATAAAGCAAGTTCGAAACATTGCAAGATAAAAGCAGGAACATTGCGATCAAGCTCTGAACCTAGCCAAAGCTAAACGGAGCTTACCAAAGCTAGTACAACCTAGCGTCGGGGCTTACCAAAACTAGTAAAACCTAGCGCCAGAGCTTACCAAAGCTAGTACAACCTAGCAGAACATATCGGAGCTTAACAAAGACATGCCGGAGCTATCAAAGACATGCCGGAGCTAAAGACAAAGCTCACCGGAGCTACCCAAAAACATGTCAGATCTAGAGAAAGAAAGTCGGACCTATTGTCGGACCTTGCAGAAGCTCGGAGCTAGAGTCAGACTTCGCTAAAAAGATGTTATGGCAGCATTCAAAACTTTTATTGACAAAGCCAATGTATTCAGCACACATAGGTCTCACAATCTCCCCCTTGATGAATGCATTGGCAACACCACTTAAGATCCGAACATTGGCATGAAAAGTTTTGAGAACAATTTTCCCACTTTTTGAAAATCAAATGAGATAGAAATAAATTTCTCCCCCTATACATATTTCTCCCCCTTGCATAATTCACCATATTATCTCTCCCCCTTTGACAATGTATTCAGCAAGGTTCAAAAGAGAAATTTTAATTGCTATGAGCATATTATAACATATACATATAAAACAAAGCTCATCCAAGTCATACTATCAAGTAACTTACACTATCACAACAATGAGATACATAAAGTAGTGTAAGCCATGCTAGAGATCAAATGTAATTTTCAATTTAATCAAGTCATGATCTCACAAACTTAACTATTTCAATACCTGAAAGCATGACACTTGTTGCTGCATTTTATTATTTTTCAAGGCACAAATTTTGATCATATGATATTTGCAAGAGATTATATGCGCATCTGCCTGATTCTAACCAACCAAGCCAAGCCTATGTCATTTGACAATCAGAAGCTTAAGGACGTGGTTTTAGTCATACACAACTTCTTCCAAGTTCATATCTAACTGCAATAATAAGCCATATCAAAAGAAGAAGTGTGATGCATGAATATTCTCTTGATCTTTTCTCAACTTATATTTGTTCATAAAAACTCAACATGTGAGTCGATTACTTGATTAATTCTTTATGATTAAAAGCACTTGTGAGCATGCAACAAGTTCAAAATAGCAAGAAAGTTCGACCATGACCAGATTTAGTGTAAGTAATTATTCCAATTACGAGACATGGCAAAAACTACAAAATGTATAACATGAGTAATGTAGTAAGAACTTTCAGCATGTAAAAGGAATCACAAAGTCATATATGTATGAAATACTATGATCATATTATTTTAATTTCAGATTAACACATAGACTTCTAGGGTTTGAAAACTCCCCCTCAATGTAAGCCATGAGGATGCATAACCCCTATTTCACTACGAATGTAACAAAAACGAGTGAAATCCAAAGGTTTTGTAAAAATGTCGGCCAATTGTTGTTCGGTATTTACATGATGAAGCACAATGTTTCCTTTTTCAACATTATCACGGAGAAAGTGATACCTAATATGTGCTTAGTTCTAGAATGTTGCACAGGGTTTTTAGCAATGCAAATGGCACTAGTGTTATCACAAAACAGTGGAACACTATCTAGATCAACCCCATAGTCCTTAAGTGTTTGATGAAAGTGCATCTAGTACTCCCTTGTGGGTTTTGGATGATTTATGACAAGCAATTGGGATCCTAATCCTTTTGTTGAGATGAATGCAGGCAAATAATGAAAAATGAGCAAAATGCCAAAAAGAAGGGAAATGAGAGGCAAAGTGAATTTGAGCTCAAGGAGAAGAAAATAGTAGATTATTATGTATGGGGTGTGTTAAGGAAACACACCCAAGAGCTCAATCACTTTCAAGCACACACACACAATGCACAAAGTTGTACAGGACCGAACTAGTCCGATATCACATTCTGCACTAGATCGGAGATGTCCGGTATCCACCGGACTAGTCCGATATCTTTCTGATCCACTTCGGACTAGTCCTCCCCAATGCGGACTAGTCCTCAACACAATGCACAAATCACACAAAATCGGACAAGTCCGTTGTGATCCGGACTAGTCCGATATTCTTTCTGATCCACTTCGGACAAGTCCGGTGTCTATACGGACTAGTCCGATATACACACTGATCTAAATCGGACAAGTCCTCCAAGTGCGGACTTGTCATCCTAAACACTTAGGGTTTCATATGTCCGGGCAAGTCCGATGGCAATCGGACTAGTCCGAAGATTTCCAGTAGTGAAATCGGACAAGTCCGTTTTCAACCGGACTAGTCCGATATTCCTGAACACTTAGGGTTTGCTACACACAGCACACCGGACTAGTCCGGTGACCACCACGGACTAGTCCAATCTTTCTGAACCCTAACGGTCACTTTTAGAAACCCCATATAAATAGAGGTGCACGGTCCACTTTTACTCTCTCTCGAACCCTAGCGCCATCACACCTCCCAAGAGACTCAAAAACCACCTCTCTCTCCACGAAATTAAGTGCAAAATCGATCAATCTATTGAATATCACTTCTAGATCATTGGAGAGACACTTGGCACACATCATTGAGCTCTTGGAATCGAGAAAATTCAAAAAGGCCTATTCACCCCCACCCCCCCTCTAGGCCTACATTCAATTGGTATTAGAGCGGGTTCTTCAAGAAAGAGTGCAACCACTCGAAGAGATCATGTCGGACATGAAGGAAGTTCAGAAAATCAACAACCAGGAAGAAGTGAACAACGACAAGAACCAAAAGCTGGAAAAGTATCTCGAAGCAATTCAAGACTTCGATGATGATGATGAGGAGACGCTGGAGCTGAAAGCACTCCTCAGAAAGAAAGCACTTTCCAAAGGGAAAGCTAAAGTTGAAGAAAAGAAGAAGGGGAGTAGTCACACCGACTACTCCCGATATCCTTTTAACTATGATCGTTTAAATTCAAACAACAGCCATTACCTATCTATTCCTCTTGGAAAAGCCCCACACTTCGATGGGAGTGATTACTCCATGTGGAGGCAAAATATGAAGATGCAATTGATTTCCCTTAACCCAAGTTTATGTCATATTGTGTGCACAGGAATAGACATCCCAGATGACGACAAAGAGCTCACTCCAAGTCAAGAGCAAGCCATCCACAGAAACGCTCAAGCCGCAGCCGTAATCACCTCCTCTCTAAGTCGAGATGAATTCACAAAGGTGGGCGGACTGGAGATTGCCAAGTAAATATGGGACACACTACAAACAGCCCATGAAGGTGACCGGCATGTGCGGGAGGCGAAAATTGAAATGATCGAAGGCGAACTAGGAAGGTTCGCAATTGACGAAGGAGAGTCTCCCCAGGACATGTACAACTGATTGAAGACACTTGTAAACAAGGTTCGATCATATGGGAGCAAGAAGTGGAATGACCACGAGGTTGTAAAGCTCATCCTTAGAGCCTTTATGCCTCGCAATGTCACACTATGCTCTATGATCAGAGAAAGTCCCGGGTACAAGAGGATGACTCCAGATGAATTGCTTGGCAAAATCATCAACTTTGAAATGATGGAGAAACAAGCCAAGCACGTCAAAGAAATAGCCGACCTCACATCGGCCAAGAAGAAGGGAGTTGCCTTAAAGTCCACACTCAAGCCTCTATCCAAAGAAGCAAGAGAAGCACAGCTTGAGGAGGACAGCGATGATGAAAGCAGTGAGCTGGACGAAGAGGATATGATTTTGTTCATGAAAAAGTTCAAAAGAATAATGAAGAAAAGACAAGGAACAAAATCAAATAGAGGCAAGTACAAGGAGAGGACAAAGCCAAAGATGAGGCGGGCGTGCTATAATTGTGGTGAGTATAACCACTTTATAGTCGATTGCCTGTATGAGGACAACAAGAAGAAGAATAAAGAAGCCAAGCCTCACCTGAAGAAATTCTTCAAGAAGAAGAAACAAGTTGAACAAGCACACATTGGAAAAGAGTGGGACTCAAACGATGAGTCCTCATCATCCGATGAAGAAGAGATGGCTAGCATAGCCATTGAAATCACGTCCAAGAAACCCACACTCTTCCCCACGCTCAGTACAAAGAAGGGAAATGGCACTTGCCTCATGGCAAAGGAAGGTAAACGCAAGGTAAACATCAAAACTCCTTCCATGCATTCCTACTCAAGCAATGATGAACTAGATAGTGATGATGAAGATATGTTAATTGGATTAGATAGAAAAACTGCTGCTAAAATGAAATTTTTACTTGACCAACTTGTTGAGAAGGAACGGCTAATTGATCGTCAAGAGGACATGATTATCTCCCAAAAGGAGAAGTATGTCGAACTTGACAATCTTCTAGTTCTTGAAAAGGAGAAAAACAGCTCACTAGAGCTTGAGCTAGCTTCAAGCAAGAAAACTTGCTTGGAGTTAACCAACTCAAACGTTGCAATCAAGGATCAACTTGATGACCTGATCAAGGTTAACAAGATCCTTGAAGTGCAAGTTGAGTCACTCAAGCTAAGTGAATCTTCCTCCTCTTCAAGTCTACCTTCTCAACCCACTTCAACTAATCTTGTTCATATGTGCAAATGTGGTAAAATCAACACCAGTTTGAAGGAAAAGTCTACCTCCACAAAGGATAAAAATCCTACCCAATGTGGAATATTTGACAAGGAGAGGATCAACTATGCACGTAGTGCATACTTGGTCCAAAGACCTCCAAATGTCAAGTATGGCATTGGTTACTCTTATGATGGAAAGCAAAATGCTGGAAGTCATAAGAATAACAAGGGAAGGATTACCTTTGTGAAGGGAGGACCCTCACAACCTGGTAACTCGAAAATTAAGAATTTGAACTCTCATGAACACCGGACTAGTCCGGTTGTGGTCTGGACAAGTCCGGTAATACGGACAAGTCCGGTCACTCAGACTAGTCCGATCCATAAACAACAGCAACTTTTGTTCAAAACCTTTGATGCCTCTTATGTATTAATGAGAAACAATCTTGGTAAAGTTTATGCTTATTATGCTGGGCCATGCCATGAGAACACAAAATCCCATGTGTGGGTTCCCAAATGTATTGTAACTAACCTCCAAGGACCCAAGCAAGCTTGGGTACCTAAAACCAAGGCATAAATTGTTTCTGCAGGCCTATTCCTCCGGTGGATCCAAATGGGTGCTAGACAGTGGATGCACCAACCACATGACCGGAGAAAGGAGGATGTTCGTGGAATATGAAGAAAACAAGGACCCAAACGAAGGCATCTACTTCGGAGATAATAGTCAAGGAAGGGTGCTCGGTACCGGAAAAATAGCAATATCCTCTGAACACACTCTTTCTCATGTTTTACATGTTGAATCTTTAGATTATAACCTGCTGTCCATATCTCAATTATGTGACAAAGGTTATAATTGCTTGTTCACTAACGAGGGTGTGACCGTCTCAAGGAGGAGTGATGGTTCCGTTGCATTCAAGGGTATGTTGAAGGGAAAGCTTTACCTTGTTGACTTCAACAAGGATAAAGGCGAACTCGACACATGCTTGATTGCAAAAACCAACATGGGTTGGTTGTGGCATAGACGGTGTGACGCCCGGTTCCGAAAAATGAACCAAGCTAACGCATACGTGTGCCCAGGATGTTCATCACACATATACGAGTGCAATCACAAACGAGTATACAGAAAATTACCACAGAACAAGATTAATTATCAGATTTATTACACAAACCATATTATCCTCGAATACAAGCTCTAATGAATATTAATGACAAGTTCAACTAATGCAGCGGAAATAAACTAATTAAGCAAACTAAGCAACTATGCAGCATAAGCGACAGGGTATGTATGTGCAGCTCCAATCAACACCACAGGCAAAGCTGACGGTAGACACGGCCTAGAACTCCGCATTATCACCATCAAACTCCCAATCCTGACCTGCAACTATTTGGGGGGGTTGCAAGAGTGAGTACATGTCGTACTCAGTGGAAAGTATGACATGTGGCTGATTCAAATGACGACAATAATAATGGTAAAGTGCTGAAAAGTACATTAAAACAATTGAAAAGCAATATAGTATAAGTATGTGAAGTAATCCCAACATAATCACGAGTAATACCATAATACCAAACTGAATTCATTACCATCATCAATAAGTCCAGATTTCACCATTGCCAATAACCATATTCAATACCAGAGATTAATCCATAACCATCCATAACCATTACCAAACCATAACCATCCCAAATTCCAATTTCCCTCTAATCATGGAAGTTGTCCAGGTGCTCGTAACCGGGAGCACGGCTATCATGATAGTTTTAATTAACTCTGCAGAGTTTGTACCTCTTTACCCACGTGTTCGTGATTTCATCACCTTTCGATGACTAAAACCTCTATTATGCCGTCTCACACTTCCATCGGTGTGTGGCCAAGAGATCACAAAATAGCCTTTACAAAGGGATTACTAGCCTATTTAGACCCCACTGAGGTTTCACCAGTGGCGATGTCTCCCGCAGAGCACATCTTCAACCAAGGGCCCCCTCTTGAGCCATTCGGATCCCAGGGTAGTCCCACCAATCAACAAACCCAATCCGACTACCCCTTCCCCGAGCATCCACAATGGTCCAAACAGCACTATCAAAGCCCTAATTAATCAGCTACGCTGCACCCATACTTGGCCTCGTGGTGGCACTGCAGTCCTGGCTTATTCTCGCATGAACCGGTCCTTAGATCTAAAGCAAGCACACCACCATAACATCCAACCCATCCACATACCAGGCTTGCTTAGATCATCCATTACCATACCATGTTTAACCAGTTCATGTTAACCATAATCTCATCCATGCACAATTAAATTGAGTGATATAGTTGTTTCCCATCCCAATTGATTAAGCGAAGCAAAAAGGTAAAAACCCTTCCCGACTCTCTACCATAAATTCCAGGTGACAAGGGTGGTTTAGCAAATCTAGTAAACTTCCTACCATAGGATTCCCATCAAATTGACACAGCATGCAAGTTCGCAAACAAAACATTTATTTTAAAAACAGGATCAATATGCTTCAAGGACACTTGCCTTGCTCTTGCTGTTGATTAGGATCAAAGCCTTCAAACTCTTGATGCTGTAGATCCTCCGCGGCACCCTCTAGCGCAAATCCGTCTAATCCACACAATAAACATACAAGACAAGAAACACAATCAAAGAGTGCACAAATATTACTCAATATGACATGACATGCATGATTGATGCAATGCAACGTAGAACTTGTCACTAGATTGCTTTTAATGATCACTAACTAGCTATAATAGATTTTAACAAGTTTATACAGGTTTGGGGTCGATTAGATCAAATTTTAGAATTAATTCAACACAATTTAACCAGAAAGATCGGACTAGTCCGCTAGGGACCGGACAAGTCCGCACTCTGCGAGATCAGCATATTAGGGTTTTCTAGATCGACGTGAATTTGGAGATTAGGGGTTGAATTCATGTAAAGAAAAGAGAATAGAAGGTATACCAGGTGTTTAGAACTCCAATGAACCAAGAAACTTGGAGGGAACCTTGGATCTTGATGATCTAGGGTTGGTGATGAACTTGGAGATGAATTGGTGGTGAAGAACGAAACTTGGTGGAGATCTTGATCCTCCTTGATGAGTAGAGTTAGGCCCGATCTTCCGAAAGGTATGTCGATTGGGGTGGAGAACTCGACGTTGATGATCCGCGGCACTCGAGCGGTTCGAGTACCCCTGCAATCACTACACCATGGCTCCGTTGGTTATCAACCGTGCTGCACACGCTTGACCTCGCCAAGAAGGCTAATCCCTGCAAGTGCAATTGAGAACACGAGCAAGAACGTAGAAGACACGATCGGAAATCGCGAAATTGGGGTCTCACAAACCGTAGAACGGTGATTTTATTGATCTAAGCAAAACCCACCGAATATGACCGGCGGCTGCAGTATTTATAGGCTAGGGTTCGACCAAAACACGATTAGACGCGTCCCTAATGGACTCTTACGGGATACAAGGCCCAAAGGCCCGATTCGGTGGCGCAGCACCGGACAGAAATATGGACTCGACTTGTTTCGACGATTCCCAATGACTCCGGAGGAATTTTGAGGTGGGACCAGAACCATTGGAAAGTTTATCTTCTCCTCTTTCCGTGCACATGTAGAACGTCGAAAACGGAGTCCGTATGCCTCCTGGGCATATGTTTTAAGGTGGACTGCTCCTGGACTACGAGTTGAACTCGAGTCCGAGTTGTAAACTATTTCCATCTACTTGTGGACGTCCCAGGTGGTTGTCCACGCTCCCAAGGCCTCCTTCCTTCACTTGTTGATCTTCTCCATTATTCCTAATAACAATTAAATCATCATATAGCAATCTATTCTCAAACTCACATGTAAAAGAAGTTAAGAACGAATTCACCTGCTGATTTAATAACCGTGTCCGGGCTCTTGTGATTGGTCCTTGCAGTTCAATGCGCCTCTCCGCTGTTGTGATGTCCCCATCATTCTCCCCCTCTTGAATTGGAGTCGTCCTCGACTCAAGTTCATCTTCTTCTCCCAAGTACGGTCGCAAATCTGAAATGTTAAATGTAGGACTAACCCCAAAATCGGGAGGCAATTCAAGCTTATATGCATTATCATTAATCTTTTCAACGATCTTAAAAGGACCAGCAGCTCGTGGCATAAGTTTAGATTTTCTCAAGTCGGGAAATCGCTCTTTTCTCAAATGTAACCACACCAAATTGCCCGGTTCAAGTTTTACTTCTTTTCTACCTTTACTACCTGCAATCTTATACTTCTCATTCATCATGTCAATATTTTTCTTTGTAGTTTCATGCATCTTAAGAATGAATTCAGATCGTTGTGTAGCATCCAAATTTATAGTTTCAGAAGGAGGCAAAGGTAGTAAATCAATAGGAGCACGGGGATTGAAACCATACACTACCTAGAATGGACTTACCTTTGTCGTGGAGTGAACGGATCTGTTGTAAGCAAATTCTATATGTGGTAAACACTCCTCCCACAACTTCAAATTTGTTTTCAAGACAGCCCGTAACATAGTGGATAAAGTACGATTAACTACCTCGGTTTGTCCATCCGTTTGTGGGTGACATGTAGTTGAAAATAGCAACTTGGTTCCCAATTTATACCACAAAGTTCTCCAAAAATGACTTAAAAATTTTGCATCACGATCAGAAACAATGGTATTTGGCACACCATGTAAACGAACAATTTCCGTCATAAATAAATCAGCAATGTGTGAGGCATTATCATTCTTATGACAAGGTATAAAGTGTGCCATTTTGGAAAAACGATCAACAACTACAAAAATACTATCCCTCCCCCTCTTAGTCCTAGGCAATCACAAAACAAAGTCCATAGAAATATCCTCCCAAGGTACACTAGGAACAGGAAGAGGCATATAAAGACCATGTGGGTTAAGGCGAGACTTAGCTTTATTGCAAGTAGTGCATCATGACACGTAGCGCTCGACATCACGCCTCATCTTTGGCCAAAAGAAGTGTGTGGACAGCACGTCTTCAGTTTTCTTCACTCCAAAATGTCCCATCAAACCTCCTCCATGTGCTTCCTGCAAAAGCAATAGACGAACGGAGCTAGCTGGAACGCATAGCTTGTTAGCACGATAGAGGAGACCCTCTCGCAGCACATATTTATTCCAAGTTCTTCCTTCTCTACAATTTTCAAAAGCAACTTTGAAGTCCAAATCAGTAGGATATAATGCTTTAATTGTTTCCAAACCAAAGATTTTATGATCAAGTTGGGACAGCATGGTATAACGCCTAGATAATGCATCGGCAATGATATTTTCCTTCCCTTTCTTATGCTTAATGATGTATGGAAATGACTCTATGAACTCAATCCATTTAGCATGTCGTTTATTCAGATTGGTTTGACACTTAAGATACTTCAATGATTCATGATCGGAATGTATGACAAACTCCTTAGACCAAAGATAATGTTGCCAAGTTTGTAATACACGGACTAAGGAATACAATTCCTTATCATAAGTGGAATAATTCAGAGAAGGACCATGAAGTTTTTCACTAAAGAAAGCAACGGGTTTACCTCCTTGTATGAGAACGCCTCCAATACCAATGCCGCTTGCATCGCATTCTAGCTCAAAGGTCTTGTCAAAATCAGGAAGTTGTAGTAATGGTGCTTGTGTAAGCTTCGATTTGAGAGCATCAAAAGCTTGTTGCTGCTGTTCGCCCCATCGAAATGGAACTCCCTTCTTCGTTAGCTCATGTAGAGGTGCTGCAATGGTGCTGAAATCCCGCTGAAAGTGCATCTAGGACTCCCTTGTGGGTTTTGGATGATTTATGACAAGCAATTGGGATCCTAATTCTTTTGTTGAGATGAATGCAGAAAAATGATGAAAGATGAGCAAAGTGCCAAAAAGAGGAAATTGAGAAGGAAAATGGATTTGAGCTCAAGGAGAAGAAACTAGTAGTTTAGTATGTGTGGAGTGTGTTAAGGAAACACACCCAAGAGCTCAATCTCATTTAATCACACACACACATGCACAAAGCTATACAGGACCGGACTAGTCCGATGTCCACCGGACTAGTCCGATATCACATTCTGCACAAGATCGGACAAGTCCGGTCATCACCGGACTAGTCCGATAATTCTTCTGTTCCACTTCGGACTAGTCCTCCCCAGTGCGGACTAGTCCTCAACACAATGCACAAGTCACTAGATCGGACAAGTCCGGTCTCCACCGGACTAGTCCGATATCCTTTCTGATCCACTTCGGACAAGTCCGGTGTTTACACGGACTAGTCCGATATACACACTGATCTAAATCGGACAAGTCCTCCAAGTGCGGACTTGTCATCCTAAACACTAAAGGTTTCACAGGTCCGGACCAGTCCGATGACAATCGGACTAGTCCGAAGTTTTCCAGCAGTGAAATCGGACAAGTCCGTTTTCAAACGGACTAGTCCGATATTCCTGGACACTTAGGGTTTGCTTCTCACAGCACACCGGACTAGTCCGGTCACCACCACGGACTAGTCCGAATTTTCTGAACCCTAACGGTAACTTCCAGAAACCCCTTATAAATAGAGGTGCACGGCCCACATTCAAACTCTCTCGAACCCTAGCGCCGTCACACCTCCCAAGAGCCTCAAAAACTACCTCTCTCCACAAAACTAAGTGTTAAATTGATCACTACATTGAAGATCACTTGTAGATCATTGGAGAGGGCACTTGATACGCGATTGAGCTCTTGGTTTGAATCTCTAACACACTCTTGCATCTCAGTTTGTATATTTTGAAGTGTGTTATTGGTGGTCTTGAATCTTGTAATCAAGGGAGCGCTCAACTTGTGAGATCGCCCCTTAAACTCGGTGATTTACCCCTGTGTGATTAGTGGAAGAGGATTGGCCTTCGTGGCGATCCGAACGAGGGAAGGGTTAGTGAAGACCCGGCCCTTTTGTGGGCTCCTCAACGTGGACGTAGGCTGCCTTCGTGGTAACCGAACCACGGGATAAATCTTGTGTCTTTCATTTGTGTTCTTTATTCTAGTTGATCAACATTATCTAGGGTTTGATTAGATTTGTTGGATACAAAGTTAATAGTTGAAATAAAGTCATATTCTTAATAGAATCTGTTACACAACTATTGAACTGATCACAAAGTTTATATTTCCGCTGCAAAAGTCAACAAACAATCAAATTGACCTAACTTGATCAACCTAGCCCGTAAAATCCGGACTAGTCCGCACTTTACCGGACTAGTCCGTTATATCTGTTTTTTGATCTCGTTGTTGAAGTGTTACAGGAACCGATAAAATTCAAGAAGGCCTATTCACCCCCCCTCTAGGCCAACATTAAATTGGTATCAGAGCAAGGTTCTTCAAGAAAGAGTGCAACCGCTCGAAGAGATCATGTCGGACATGAAGGAAGTCCAAAAGATCAACAACCAGGAAGAGATGAACAATGACAAGCATCAAAAGCTTGAGAAGTATCTCGAAGCCATTCAAGACTTTGACGATGATGATGAGGAGACATTGGAGCTGAAAGCTCTCCTTAGAAAGAAAGCGCTTTCCAAAGGGAAAGCCAAAGTTGAAGAAAAGAAGAAGGGGAGTAGTCACACCGACTACTCCCGATATCCTTTTAATTATGACCGTTTAAATTCTAACAGCAATCACTATCTATCCATTCCCCTTGGAAAAGCCCCACACTTCGATGGGAGTGACTACTCTATGTGGAGGCAAAACATGAAGATGCACTTGATTTCCCTTAACCCAAGTTTATGGCATATTGTGTGCACAGGAATCAATATCCCAGATGACGACGAAGAGCTCACGCCAAGTCAAGAGCAAGCCATCCACAGGAATGCACAAGCCGCAGCCGTCATCACCTCATCTCTAAGTCGAGATGAATTCACAAAGGTGGACGGATTAGAAATTGCCAAAGAAATCTGGGATACCCTACAAACAGCGCATGAAGGTGACAGACATGTGAGGGAAGCCAAGATTGAAATGATTGAGGGCGAACTAGGAAGGTTCGCGATTGAGGAAGATGAGTCACCCCAGGACATGTACAACAGACTGAAGACTCTCGTGAACAAGGTTCGATCATATGGGAGCAGAAAGTGGAATGATCACGAGGTTGTAAAGCTCATCCTTAGAGCTTTCATGCCTCGCAATGTTACACTTTGCTCTATGATCCGAGAGAGTCCGGGGTACAAGAAAATGACTCCTGATGAACTGCTTGGCAAGATCATTAACTTTGAGATGATGGAGAAGCAAGCCAAGCACGTAAAAGAAATAGCCGACCTCACATCAGCCAAGAAGAAGGGAGTTGCCCTAAAGTCCTCACTCAAGCCTTTATCCAAAGAAGCAAGAGAAGCACAGCTTGAGGAGGACAGCGATGATGAAAGCAGCGAGCTAGATGAAGAAGATATGATTTTGTTCATGAAGAAGTTTAAGAGAATTATGAAGAAAAGACAAGGAACAAAATCAAATGAAGCAAAATACAAAGAAAGGACGAAGCCAAAGATGAGGCGGGCGTGCTATAACTGTGGTGAATACAACCACTTTATAGTCGACTGCCCGTATGAGGACAATAAGAAGAAGAACAAAGAGTCCAAGCCTCAAGCAAAGAAGTTCTTCAAGAAGAAGAAACAAGCTGAACAAGCACACATTGGAAAGGAATGGGACTCAAACGATGAGTCTTCATCGTCCGATGAAGAAGAATTGGCTAGCATAGCCATCGAGAGCGTGTCCAAGAAACCCACACTCTTTCCCACGCTCGGTGCAAAGAAGGCAAATGGGACTTGCCTCATGGCTAAGGAAGGTAAACGCAAGGCCTACTCCTCCGGTGGATCCAAATGGGTGCTAGACAGTGGATGCACAAACCACATGACCGGAGAAAGGAGGATGTTTGTGGAGTATGAAGTGAACGAGGACCCAAATGAAGGGATCTACTTTGGAGACAACAGTCAAGGGAGGGTCCTCGGTACCGGTAAAATAGCCATATCCTCTGAACATACTCTTTCACATGTTTTGCACGTTGAATCTTTAGATTATAACCTGCTGTCCATATCTCAATTGTGCGACAAGGGTTATAATTGCCTGTTTACTAACGAGGGTGTGATCGTCTCAAGAAGGAGCGATGGTTCTATTGCATTCAAGGGTATGTTGAAGGGAAAGCTTTACCTTGTTGACTTCAACAAGGATAAAGCCGAACTCGACACATGCTTGATTGCAAAGACCAACATGGGTTGGCTGTGGCATAGACGGCTGGCACATGTTGGTATGAGGAACCTTCAAAAACTCCTCAAGGGCGATCACATCCGAGGTTTGAAAGATGTTGTGTTTGAGAAAAACAGGCCATGTAGCGCGTGCCAAGCAGGGAAACAAGTTGGAGCACAGCATCCTACGAAGAACATCATGACCACAACAAGACCGCTCGAACTACTTCATATGGACTTGTTTGGTCCAATTGCTTACATAAGCATCGGCGGTAACAAGTATGGTTTAGTTGTTGTTGATGATTTTTCCCGCTTCACTTGGGTGTTCTTTTTGCATGAAAAATCAGAAACACAAGGGACACTCAAGAAGTTCTTCAAGCGAGCACAAAACGAATTTTCATTACAAATCAAGAGTATTCGGAGTGACAATGGCACGGAGTTCAAAAACATACAAGTGGAGGAGTACCTTGATGAAGAAGGAATCAAGCACGAATTTTCAGCACCATACTCCCCACAACAAAATGGAGTTGCCGAAAGGAAGAACCGCACGCTCATAGAAATGGCAAGAACTATGCTCGATGAATACAAGACTTCGGACCGATTTTGGGCGGAAGCAATCAACACAGCTTGCCACGCCACAAATCGCCTCTATCTTCATCGACTACTAAAGAAGACCCCCTATGAGCTACTCACCGGTAACAAACCGAACATTTCATATTTTCGAGTTTTTGGTTCTCCTTGCTATATTTTAAACAAGAAGCCCAGGACTTCAAAGTTCGCTTCGAAGTCCGATGAAGGTTTCTTGCTTGGCTATGATTCGAACACTTACGCCTATCGTGTCTTCAACAAGTCCTCCGGACTTGTTGAAGTGGCACGTGACGTAGTGTTCGATGAAACTAATGGCTCCCAAAAGGAGCAAGTTGATCAATGTGAATTAGGTAAAGAAGAAGCCCCCTATCAAGCATTGAAGAGAATGGCTCTAGGCGAAGTACGACCACAAGAGTCAACGTCACAAATACAAGATGAAAGTGAACCACAAGATGAAATCAACCATCAAGGGGGAGCCTCAATACAAGATCAACCACAGGAGTACGAACGTAATGAACAAATCAACGAGGACAACAACTCAGGGGGAGAAGAAGATGATCACCAACACACGACTCCCCAAGTACCACACCCAAGAGTACACCAATGCATTCAAAGGGATCACCCGATCGACAACATCATCGGCGACATCCAAAAGGGAGTAACCACTAGATCTCGCATAGCAAATTTTTGTGAACATTACTCGTTTGTCTCCTTTTTGGAACCCCGCAGGACTGAGGATGCATTGAAGGATCCGGACTGGGTAGTGGCGATGCAAGAAGAGTTGAACAATTTCAAGAGAAACGAGGTCTGGGAACTTGTGGCAAGACCCAATGCAAATGTTGTAGGCACCAAGTGGGTCTTCCGCAACAAGCAAGACGAACACGGTGTGGTAACAAGAAACAAGGCACGACTTGTGGCCAAAGGTTACTCACAAGTCGAAGGTTTGGATTTCGATGAAACTTTTGCTCCAGTAGCTAGGCTTGAATCAATTAGAATATTACTTGCATATGCTACTCACCATGATTTCAAGCTGTATCAAATGGACGTGAAAAGCGCCTTCCTCAACGGACCGATCAAGGAGGAGGTGTACGTGGAGCAACCACCCGGGTTTGAAGACGAAGAGTTCCCCGATCACGTGTATAAACTGCGTAAGGCTCTCTATGGCCTCAAACAAGCTCCTAGAGCTTGGTATGAGTGCCTTAGAGACTTTTTAATAGATAATGGTTTTCAAATTGGCAAAGTAGACTATACGTTATTCACAAAAAATCTGGATAATGATCTTTTTATTTGCCAAATATATGTTGATGATATAATTTTTGGGTCAACTAACCAATCCTTCTGTGAAGAGTTTAGCAAAATTATGACAGAGAGATTCGAAATGTCGATGATGGGAGAATTGAAGTACTTCTTGGGATTCCAAGTGCGACAACAAAGGGAAGGAACTTTTATAAGCCAAACCAAGTACACGCAGGACATCCTCAAGAAGTTTGGCATGGACAAAGCAAAGCCGATAAAGACTCCCATGGCAACGAATGGGCACTTGGACCTCAATGAAGATGGAACGAGCGTCGACCAAAAGGTATATCGCTCCATGATTGGATCTTTACTATATTTATGTGCATCTAGGCCAGACATCATGTTGAGTGTTTGCTTGTGTGCAAGATTTCAAGCCAACCCCAAGGAATGTCATTTGACAGCCGTTAAGAGAATCTTAAGATATTTGGTTCATACACCCAACCTTGGTCTTTGGTACCCAAAAGGCTCAAAATTCAATCTCATTGGGTATTCCGATGCAGATTATGCCGGGTGCAAAGTAGATAGAAAAAGTACTTCCGGCACTTGCCAATTTCTAGGAAGATCCTTAGTTTCTTGGTCATCCAAGAAACAGAATTCCATTGCATTATCCACAGCCGAAGCGGAGTATGTTGCAGCCGGGAGTTGTTGTGCACAACTTCTTTGGATGCGACAAACTCTAAGGGATTATGGTTACAATATGAACCATATTCCTCTCCTTTGTGATAATGAGAGTGCCATTAAAATAGCACACAATCCAGTTGAGCACTCTAGAACAAAACATATAGACATAAGACACCACTTCTTGAGAGACCATTCCATGAAAGGAGACATATCCATCTCTCATGTCAACACCCAAAAACAATTAGCCGACATATTCACCAAGCCACTTGATGAAAAACGCTTTTGTGAACTCCGAAATGAGCTAAATGTTCTTGATTCTCGGAGTGTGGCTTGAAAAGTTGCATACCTGTATGTTTCTTCAAAATTTTGATTGAATTGTGAAAATCATCCCTCTTCACTTTTCTCTCGAAAACTATGTCAATTATTAGATCTTGATGAATTTTGATCATAGTATGATTGTTGTTTGCTTACTGGTCAAATTCATCAAGATTATTTGAATTGTTTTGTCTCTCTAATCTCCAATATTGAACCTTCAAATATATATGAATGGGCTATGCTTTTCTCTCCTGGTGACCACGGACAAGTCCGTGGTTACCCGGACTAGTCCGCCCATTGCAGACTTGTCCGCAGAGTGCCGGTTAGGCCGGACTAGTCCGACAGACCACGGACTAGTCCGATATAAGTCTCTGGACGACTTCGGACTAGTCCGGTCATGTCCGGACTTGTCCGATTTTTCGTGTCCTTAACCCTAGCCGCCACCAAACCCTAATTCATTCACTCTCACACTCGCCCCAAGCATTCTCTCTCTTGCGCTCGAGCTCCCAAGGCAAATACTCGATTCCTCCGTCGAAAAGCCTCAAACTTGGGCGGAGATCAAGCTTGAAGACTCGGGGATTGAAGTTCGCGGACAAGTCCGGCCTCCAACCCCCAAAATCTCAAGCCTCCTTCGATTTCTTGGTAAATTTTCTTCAAACCCTAAGAAATCGCAAATTTCTCCATTGCTTATCGTTTGGCCTAGCATTCTTCACTAGTTACATGTCCAATAGATGTACTACGTGTATGCTAGACTATTTTTGGCTTAGGGATCAAATTTTACCCAATCTGTTAGGTTTTTGCGGATGAACACCGGACTAGTCCGGTCCAGGTACGGACAAGTCCGGTCCACCGGACTAGTCCGTGCCTGTGCACCGGACAAGTCCGTTGTTTCTGAACCAAAACCTAATTCCTTCATTCCCTAATGCCTTCCATTGCCATATTATCTCACCAATACCTTGTATAACCTGTATTTTACCTTGATCACTCATTCTCAGATCATGTCGAGCTCTGACTACGAAATGTCCGATTTTGAGTCCGAAGTGGCACCTCGGCCCTCGGCGGGTCTTGGCAAGAAACGCCAAGAGAAACCCTCCGAGCCAGCTCCCTCACCTCCCCAAGTCAGAAGGAAAGTGTGTGTGAAGAAAGCTGCATCGAAGGCCGGCACCTCCTCAAGTGGCCTTCGACAAACCAAAGGAAAGGGCAAAGGAGTTGCCACAGGGCCAGTTGGGCCCCTCAAGCTGCATGCCCCCAGAGAAGGGGCCCGGGACCCAAATGAAGAGAAGTTCACTGGCAAGGGCAGCGAGGTGGCTGCTAAGCTGAGAGGGGTAGACTGCTATGCAAGATCCAAGCAAGCAGCAGATGGCAGATTTTGGTCCAATTTCCACTCGGACTTCTACAAATTGGTCTATTTGCCTATGAAGACCCCAGTGGTGCGCAGTCAATGGATTGACTGGGCCCACCTGGAGAAGAAGAAGTGTGCAGCCTTTGATGAGGTTATTGCAGCTGCTGAGAAACACGGACTGAAGGACTTGTTTGCCTTCAGATATAACTGGAATGATGAAGTGATTGCACAGTTTTATGCAACGTGCCACTTCTCCAGTGAAGACGAGGAAAGTGTGACTTGGATGACTCATGGATCCAAGTACTCAATTACTCAAGAAGAGTTTGCCAGTTTGCTGCACCTTGAGTCTGGAGGACATGACCACCTCATTATCCACAACATAGGGGTCATTGAGAGGGACAGGATGAAGTTCCTGTATGAGCCCAACTCCAAGTATGTCCCTCCCTCTACCAAGAATATGAAGCCTTTCTTTGTTGTGCTCAATAGAGTCCTCCGGAAGACAATAGCCCCCAAGGATGGGGATGCAGGGAGTGTACAAGGCTACCTCCGGACCCTGATGAGGGTCATAAGCAAGGACAGAAAGTTTGATGTGGCTGACTATATCTGGAATGATATGGTCAATATCTCAAGCACCCCCAACCGATCCTGTGGCTATGCCCCCTACTTGATGTTTATGATCGAGAAGGTCACAGGGATCGAGTTCGTGAAGGATGTGGAGCACACTCCACTGAGGCCTCAGAAGCCTCAGCCAGTAATTGTCCAAGCTCCTCCATCGCCGGCCTCAAGCCCCGAGGCACCGGCAAGACAAGAAGAAGCTGCTAGGGCTCCTCCTCCCTCCAGGGAAGCCCCTAAGAAAGGATCCGCCAGTGGGATCCTGAAGTACTTGGTGTCTCTTCTCTCCTCCTGCAAGAAAACTGAAGTGAAGCTTCATAAGCTCAACCAGAAGAGGAAAGAAGACATGAGGTACATAAAAGCAAATGTGAAGCAGCTGAGTGAGAAACTGGAGATCAACCCAATAGGGTCTCCAGTCATTTCTGAAGACTCTGATCTGGACGTCACTGAACTCAGCCCCTTGACTACATCCGAGCTTGCCTATTTTGGCATTGGGGGCTCGAGCAGCTCCGTTCCTCCTCCTCCCTCTCAACCTCGCCAAGAAGAAAGCGATGAAGATGATGAAGACGATGAGAGGACTGACAGCGAAGAGTGAAGCCCTAGGACCTCCCTCTCTCTCTTTTTGGTGTCTTGATGCCAAAGGGGGAGAGATTGAGGGGGAGCTTCTAGACTTAGCTTTAGCTGCATAGAATGCGAGGAGAGAGTCTCCATGTATTTTCTATTTGTGATTGTAATTGTTTAACGCTATTTTCATATCATGTTTGGTCCTATGTTAAATTGCTCAGTTAATTTGCAAGTGTGTGATGAAATCTGAATTTTTGCTCCTGAAATGCTATATTCACTTGATATTAGTTGATCAATGCAAATTCTGTCATTCTTAATGCATTCATGCTCTTAGTATGCATCCCACCATAAAGAATGCACATATGAATGATTCTCTTGTTGCTTGATGCATTTTTGAGTCATATGTGCACACTTTATGAAAAATCTCATTTTATACCTCATTTTGTGAAATCTCAATTGGTTGTCATCAATCACCAAAAAGGGGGAGATTGAAAGTGCATCTAGGACTCCCTTGTGGGTTTTGGATGATTTATGACAAGCAATTGGGATCCTAATTCTTTTGTTGAGATGAATGCAGAAAAATGATGAAAGATGAGCAAAGTGCCAAAAAGAGGAAATTGAGAAGGAAAATGGATTTGAGCTCAAGGAGAAGAAACTAGTAGTTTAGTATGTGTGGAGTGTGTTAAGGAAACACACCCAAGAGCTCAATCTCATTTAATCACACACACACATGCACAAAGCTATACAGGACCGGACTAGTCCGATGTCCACCGGACTAGTCCGATATCACATTCTGCACAAGATCGGACAAGTCCGGTCATCACCGGACTAGTCCGATAATTCTTCTGTTCCACTTCGGACTAGTCCTCCCCAGTGCGGACTAGTCCTCAACACAATGCACAAGTCACTAGATCGGACAAGTCCGGTCTCCACCGGACTAGTCCGATATCCTTTCTGATCCACTTCGGACAAGTCCGGTGTTTACACGGACTAGTCCGATATACACACTGATCTAAATCGGACAAGTCCTCCAAGTGCGGACTTGTCATCCTAAACACTAAAGGTTTCACAGGTCCGGACCAGTCCGATGACAATCGGACTAGTCCGAAGTTTTCCAGCAGTGAAATCGGACAAGTCCGTTTTCAAACGGACTAGTCCGATATTCCTGGACACTTAGGGTTTGCTTCTCACAGCACACCGGACTAGTCCGGTCACCACCACGGACTAGTCCGAATTTTCTGAACCCTAACGGTAACTTCCAGAAACCCCTTATAAATAGAGGTGCACGGCCCACATTCAAACTCTCTCGAACCCTAGCGCCGTCACACCTCCCAAGAGCCTCAAAAACTACCTCTCTCCACAAAACTAAGTGCTAAATTGATCACTACATTGAAGATCACTTGTAGATCATTGGAGAGGGCACTTGATACGCGATTGAGCTCTTGGTTTGAATCTCTAACACACTCTTGCATCTCAGTTTGTATATTTTGAAGTGTGTTATTGGTGGTCTTGAATCTTGTAATCAAGGGAGCGCTCAACTTGTGAGATCGCCCCTTAAACTCGGTGATTTACCCCTGTGTGATTAGTGGAAGAGGATTGGCCTTCGTGGCGATCCGAACGAGGGAAGGGTTAGTGAAGACCCGGCCCTTTTGTGGGCTCCTCAACGTGGACGTAGGCTGCCTTCGTGGTAACCGAACCACGGGATAAATCTTGTGTCTTTCATTTGTGTTCTTTATTCTAGTTGATCAACATTATCTAGGGTTTGATTAGATTTGTTGGATACAAAGTTAATAGTTGAAATAAAGTCATATTCTTAATAGAATCTGTTACACAACTATTGAACTGATCACAAAGTTTATATTTCCGCTGCAAAAGTCAACAAACAATCAAATTGACCTAACTTGATCAACCTAGCCCGTAAAATCCGGACTAGTCCGCACTTTACCGGACTAGTCCGTTATATCTGTTTTTTGATCTCGTTGTTGAAGTGTTACAGGAACCGATAAAATTCAAGAAGGCCTATTCACCCCCCCTCTAGGCCAACATTCACCCGCACAAAGCACCGATAAAATCCTGCAAGACCAAGAAAACTACGAACCTGTGTGACGGTAGTTGGGGCTGGCCAGCTGGTGATTGCTTCAATTTTTGCCTCATCCATCTCAATTCCCTGCGAGGAAACGACATAGCCAAGAAACGAGACTCGATTGGTGCAAAAAACGCACTTTTCGAGGTTACCAAACAAACGTGCATCTCTCAAAATAGTAAAAACAGCACGTAAATGATCAAGATGTTCATCATATGACTTGCTGTAAATGAGGATATCATCGAAGTAAACCACCACAAATTGTCCAATGAAAGCACGTAAAACCTCGTTCATTAATCGCATAAAGGTGCTGGGTGCATTAGTTAAACCAAAAGGCATGACTAACCACTCATAAAGTCCAAACTTGGTTTTAAATGCAGTTTTCCATTCATCTCCTAGTGCCATTCTAATTTGGTGGTAACCACTACGCAAGTCAATTTTTGAGAAGATGAGAGCACCACTCAATTCATCAAGCATGTCATCTAATCGAGGAATAGGATAACGATATCGAATGGTGATGTTACTAATCGCTCGACAATCAACACACATGCGCCAACTACCATCTTTCTTAGGAACCAAAAGAACAGGAACGGAACAAGGGCTAAGGCATTCACGAATGTACCCGCGGTCCAAAAGATCTTGGACTTGTCGCTGAATTTCCTTAGTTTCTTGTGGATTCGCCCTGTATGCTGCACGATTTGGCAAACTTGCTCCTGGAATCAAATCGATCTTGTGTTCAATGCCTCTCATCGGTGGTAAACCAGGGGGTATCTCAGAGGGAAACACATCCTCAAACTCCTGCAAAAGGTTAGCAACAGCAGGGGGCAATGCAATAGACAATTCATGAAGTGAAAACATGGCTTCTTTGCAAACTAAAGCATAGCACATCCCCTTAGCATCGAATAAATCAGCAAGGTCAGATTTAGTTGCGAGCAATGATGGTGATTTTAACTTAATGACTTGCTGTTTTTCAGATTCTAATTTTTTTGTTTTGCCATCATGAATTTTACTCTTCTCAAAATGCACAATTTCAGGTGGAGTCATGGGGAGCAAAGTGATTTTCTTTCCCTTATGCATGAGAGTATATTTATTGGTTCTACCATGATGAATAGCATCTGTATCAAATTCCCAAGGACGACCCACTAAAAGAGAACAAGCATCCATAGGAACAACATCAAAATCAGCAAAATCATGGTATGAACCAATTGAAAAATGTATTCTCGCTGTTTGTGTTACCCGAACCTTACCGCTGTTGTTGAACCATTGAATGTGGTACGGATGAGGGTGTGCTCTTGTTGTCAAATCGAGTTTCTTGACAACGTCCGTATTCACCAAGTTATTGCAGCTACCTCCATCAATTATAGTGTGTAAACGGCAGTCCTTGACGACGAGAAACATGTGGAAGAGGTTGTGTCGTTGTAGCTTGTCGTCGGTCTCCACTTTGGAGCTCAAGGCACGCTGCACAATGATGCTCCTATAGTTCTCCGTCGCCGCTGTATCAAGTACCTCTTCTTCGGTGTGTTCGTCATTTGGATCTGTAAAGTCAGTAGCAAGAGAATTTTCATCTTCAACATCCGAAGTACTATCATACCCGCCATCGTCGCGTGCTATGTATGCCCGTTTGCTCGGGCAATCTCTCATCATATGACCAAGTCCCTGGCAGCGGTGACACTTAATGTCGGAAGTACGACCCGTAGAAGGAGTGGACGACGAAGGCTTGAATGATGTCGCCTTGCTGCCTTCCGGCACGCGAGAAGGTGGAGCATCAGGTATAGTTCGTTGGCCGCCATTTGGTGGTGTAGTCGCTGCACGGGGGGCCGAATATGGTGCTGTTTTGGATGGTGTAGTTGCTGCACGCGGCGTGAAGTTGCTCCTCGTGCGTTGTTGCTGTTGTTGTCGGCCCTGCAATTCTTTTTCTGCCAATATAGCAAGCTGAAACAATCTGTTAACAGTATCATATTCTTTGTAATCAACAATGTCCTGAATTTCACGCCTCAACCCCCCATAAAATCGAGCTATTTTATCATCATGTCCTCTACTACCCCACAACGCAGCATACCCTTTTGTAACTCTTGATAATACTCCTCTACGGACATGTTACCTTGGTCTAAACGCTGCAATTTTTTGCGAAGGTCCCGCTGAAAAGATGGAGGAACAAATCGAACACGCATAGCTTCCTTTAATCTATCCCATGTTGGAGGATCAGTTCTAGTTTTAACAAGTTCATTCCACCATATGATAGCAAAGTCCTTAAACTCACTAGTGGCTTGACGAACTCTATGTTGTTCAGGAACAAGATGGGAATTAAATTTTTGCTCTACTGTCATCTCCCAATCAAGATAAGCCTCAGCATCATAAGCACCAGAAAAAGAGGGTATAGTAAATTTCACTTTAGCAAAAGGATCATCAGGAGGGCGGTTATAATTGTTATGATTATTACCTCCCATACCTCGACGATAAAGTGGCAGTCTTGGCTGATTACTGTGATCTTCCAGTTCATCATAAGCATTGTCTTCTTGTCTTCCAGCGAGAGGCAACCGAGCCTCAAAAGTATTCATCCGAAGAGCAAGGTCATCCAGCTTGCGAGTCAAGTTCGCCAATGACTCCTCCGTTGATGCGTTGTATTTGGCGAACATATCACGTAACTCAACATGTTGAACACATTCGTCATTATTTTCTTCTCCTGCCATTGTTAGTAGGAAACAAAAGACAACAAAAAAAATGTTATCCCTATCAACTACAGTGACAATGTGGAAGGTGGAAGAAAACAATCTCTCTCGCTCAAGCGTCTTACCACGCTCTTACAAGTGTTCTTACCGACACAGCAGGTGGTGTGGACGGTGAGATGAACCAATGAAGCGTGGGGTGATTGCAAAGGTACCTGTTATGCTCAAGAGAAAGGTGGAGCTTGGATGGCACAATATGGTGGCTAATAAGCAGAAAATCATTAACAACTAAACAAAGTTGAATAAGTATTCAATGTAGGAAACTGTTGCTGGTCAACTGAGTGCCCTAGAGCCTAGCACAACACAAGGAAGTATCAAGGCAAAAGAAAGACAGAATGATATAACCAAACAAACAGCACCAAGTGGTATAGGCCAATTGCTTTAATATGCGTGCTCTTCACTATTTTTTTTTCTTTTTGTAATATTTTTTTGATATTTTTTCTTTACTCAGTAGCACAAATATAGGAAGCACACAAATTTGCACCTCAATTGGATGTAATATGCGGCCTATAGAAAATCAAGAAGATTCTTTAAAATTCGTGCTGAAACTTCGGAGGCCGGATAGACTATCTTCCGAGGGGAATTTGGGCAATCTAATTTCGCCGAACGCAGGCATGCTGCGAAAAATCGGATGCGAAATTTCGCGTAGATGAATAATAAAAAATCGCCCGATTTCGAGTTCGTATGCGAAAGTTATGGCCGTTTTAAGGTAGGCTGTCCGAGTTACGTTTTTTTTTTTTGATGTTGATTCCAACTCGGTTTGAGAACAGAACTCGCAAATGGATACGAAAACGATCGGGAATTTGCACAGCAACTAATGGGGTGGTGTGTGATTATTCAAGGATGAATGGCGCAAAGATTTGTCACCTAATTTAGGGCTGGCGATGCGGGAGTTCACGCAAGGCGGCTAGCTAGGGCAAACCGATGAACGTGGCGGATCGGTTTGTTATTTAGGGATTGTGGAATAGGTGTCGAATAGCAAGAAAACAAGGACGAAACACGATAACTAGGACCCAAAAACACAAAGCTAAACCAGCAACAAAACTCAACCACACGAATGCAAACTCAACAATGCAAACTGAAAAACGAAACTGCAGGCACTATAGTCTAGGAAGCGGTAAAAACGATCTAATTTTTTTTTTGTGGATTTTTTGTGGACTCTAGGTACGAAACAAAATCGATCTAATGAAAGGAAGGAAAACAAAGATACCTCACGGGCAACCTGGAAATCTGATACCAATTGATGAGTAGAGTTAGGCCCGATCTTCCGAAAGGTATGTCGATTGGGGTGGAGAACTCGACGTTGATGATCCGCGGCACTCGAGCGGTTCGAGTACCCCTGCAATCACTACACCACGGCTCCGTTGGTTATCAACCATGCTGCACACACTTGACCTCGCCAAGAAGGCTAATCCCTGCAAGTGCAATCAAGAACACGAGCAAGAACGTAGAAGACACGATCAGAAATCGCGAAATTGGGGTCTCACAAACCGTAGAACGGCGATTTTATTGATCTAAGAAAAACCCACCGAATATGACCTGCGGCTGCAGTATTTATAGGCTAGGGTTCGACCAAAACACGATTAGACGCGTCCCTAATGGACTCTTACGGGATACAAGGCCCAAAGGCCCGATTCGGTGGCGCAGCACCGGACAGAAATATGGACTCGACTTGTTTCGACGATTCCCAATGACTCCGGAGGAATTTTGAGGTGGGACCAGAACCATTGGAAAGTTTATCTTCTCCTCTTTCCGTGCATATGTAGAACGTCGAAAACGGAGTCCGTATGCCTCCTGGGCATATGTTTTAAGGTGGACTGCTCCTGGACTACGAGTTGAACTCGAGTCCGAGTTGTAAACTATTTCCATCTACTTGTGGACGTCCCAGGTGGTTGTCCACGCTCCCAAGGCCTCCTTCCTTCACTTGTTGATCTTCTCCATTATTCCTAATAATAATTAAATCATCACATAGCAATCTATTCTCAAACTCACATGTAAAAGAAGTTAAGAACGAATTCACCTGCTGATTTAATAACCGTGCCCGTGCTCTTGTGATTGGTCCATGCAGTTCAATGCGCGTCTCCGCTGTTGTGATGTCCCCATCACTCCTTCGTTTCCTCCTCTTCTTCTTCTTGTTTGGGATCTTCTCCTCCCTCCTTGATGGTGGCTCCCCACGAACTAGGGTTTGGGTGGGTAGAAAAGTGGCAAATAGATGTCAAACCAAGGGGTGGGGTTGTTTATATAGACGTGGAGGCTAGGGTTAGATGGATTTCGAGTTTAGGATAAGTAGAGGCCGGTTTAGAGTCCCACATGGGCTCTAAAAGAGTTGGACACGACGTCCCTAGGCCCACTTGACATGAAACCCAAGAAACATGTCGTAAAACAAAAGGTCAATCTCGGAGTCACGAAATATCGGACAAGTCCGGACAGGACCGGACTAGTCCGAAGTCGTCCAGAGAGAAAAACGGACAAGTCTGGCCAACAATCGGACAAGTCCGATCTTAGTCAGAAAGGAAAACGGACAAGTCCGCTGGAACACCGGACTAGTCCGGAAAAGTCCAGGGACTTAGCAAATTTTCAAGGATTCATGGAACATCGGACTAGTCCGCACAAGATCGGACAAGTCCGAAGTTTTCCAGGGGAAAATATCGGACTAATCCGCAGCAAAAACGGACAAGTCCGTTTTTAGACAGAGAGAAATCGGACTAGTCCTCAGCAAAACCGGACTAGTCCGCACTTTCCTACATTTTTAAGTGCGGTTTTGTTCCAAATCAATTTTAACTTGTTCCTCTTGTTATGGGTTAATGTTAAACATGTATATGAGTGTATGCAAGGCATGATGCATGAAAATGAGGGTGTTACAAACCTACCCCCCTTAAAATGAATCTCGCCCTCGAGATTCGACGCGGAAGAGAAGAGATAGGGAAATTCCTTCTTGAGATCATCTTCTAGCTCCCAAGTTGCTTCTTTTTCGGTATGGTGCTTCCATTGGACTTTACACCCTCGAATCACCTTGTTCCTTGTGACTCTCTCCTTGGTTTCCAAGATTTTGACCGGTTGCTCGGCATACGTCAAATCTTCCTCTAGTTCCAATTCTTCCATTGGCACTTGATCTTCCGGTACCCTGAGACACTTCTTGAGTTGGGAAACATGAAACACATCATGTACGTCTGAAAGATGAGCTGGCATCTCCAACTTATATGCTACTTCTCCTCTTTTGTCCAAAATCTTGAATGGTCCAATATAACGAGGTGCGAGCTTGCCTCTTATGTTAAACCTCTTATGACCTCCTATTTCAAAGGCTAATTTCCTTCTCCTATTATCCACATAGCCTTTTTGCCTTGATTGGGCAGCCCTCAAGTTTTCACGAATTATTTTAACTTGCTTTTCGGCTTCTTGCAACACATCCGGACCAAATACTTGAGTTTCTCCTGCCTCATTCCAGAATAAAGGTGTCCTACACTTCCTCCCATAAAGCGCTTCATATGGTGACATTTTCAAGCTTGCTTGGTAACTATTGTTGTATGAAAATTCTGTGTATGGCAAGCTTTTGTCCCAACTTTTCCCATGCTTTAAAGCACAAGCTCTTAACATGTCCTCCAAAATCTGATTGGTCCTCTCGGTTTGTCCATCCGTTTGAGGATGATATGCTGAACTAAAATTTAACCTCGTTCCCAAAGCTTCATGCAATTTTTGCCAAAATCTGGAGGTAAATTGAGAACCTCTATCCGAGACTATCTTCTTAGGGACTCCATGTCGACACACAATATGCTCCATGTATTTTTCGGCCAATCATGCAGCTGTATACTTGGTTTTCACAGGGACAAAATGAGCTGACTTGGTTAAGCGATCCACAATTACCCAAATTGAGTCATACCCGGACTGAGTACGCGGTAACCCAACTATGAAGTCCATACCAATTTCTTCCCACTTCCATTCCGGAATCTTCAACGGTTGCAATAATCCGGCTGGCCTTTGATGTTCCGCCTTGACTCGTTGGCACACATCACATAATGCTACATATTCAGCTATGTCCTTTTTCATGCTATCCCACCAATAGCAAGCCTTCAAGTCCTTGTACATCTTCGTACATCCGGGGTGAATCGAGTAAGGCGAGTCATGTGCCTCCTTTAATATTGTCTCCCGAATATGCTTTACATTAGGCACAACGATTCTCTTTCCAAGCCATAAGGTACCATGTTCATCCTCGTCAAATCTGAATTCTCTCCCTTCTTCGGTTCCTTCCTTGATTTCCTTGATCGCCTCATCTGTGGTTTGTGCCTCTCGAATTTCTTGCTCCAAGGTTGGTTTTAACTCCATCATCTCCATCACATTTACAAACCCAAGGTTCAACCGTTCAAACTCCTTACATAACTCGAATGGTAACTCTCGAACCGTGAGTTGATGACTTACTCCCTTTCTACTCAAAGCATCGGCCACTACATTGGCTTTTCCCAGATGATAGTTGATCCCCAAATCATAATCTTTGATGAGCTCTAACCATCTTCGTTGCCTCAAGTTCAGATCCGTTTGTGTGAAAATATACTTCAAACTCTTGTGATCCGTGTAAATTTCACACCTATGTCTAAGAATATAGTGTCTCCAAATCTTCAATGCATGTACCATGGCTGCAAGTTCTAAATCATGTGTTGGGTAATTCTGCTCATGTTTCTTCAATTGCCTTGACGCATAGGCGACCACTTGACCTTCTTGCATCAATACACATCCAAGCCCTTGTCTTGATGCATCGCAATAAATGTCAAAACTCTTGCTTACATCCGGCAATACCAAAACTGGGGCTGTTGTCAACCGCTTCTTTAACTCTTCAAAGCTATCCTGACAAGCTTCAGTCCATTGGAACGCCTTTCCCTTCGTTAGCAACTCCGTCATAGGCTTGGCTATGTTGGAAAAGTCCTTGATGAATCGACGGTAATATCCAGCCATCCCAAGAAAACTCCGAATTTCCTTGACATTCTGTGGCGGTTCCCACTTAAGCACATCTCTCACCTTCCCTAGGTCAACTGATACTCCTCCTTCGGAAATAATATGGCCTAAGAAGGAAACTTCCCGTAACCAGAATTGACATTTACTGAACTTGGCATACAATTGATGCTCCCTCAATTTCTGCAACGTAAGCCTCAAGTGTTCCTCATGTTCCTTCTCATCCTTCAAGTAGATCATAATATCATCAATAAACACCACAACGAACTTATCCAAGTACTCCATGAAGACCTTATTCATGAGGTACATAAAGTAGGTAGGTGCATTTGTCAATCCAAAAGACATCACGGTGTACTCATAAGATCCATATCGTGTCCTAAAAGCTGTCTTGGGTATGTCTGATGGTCTAATCTTCATTTGAAAGTATCCCGACCTCAAGTCAATCTTAGAGAAGACACAAGCACCCTTCATCTGATCAAACAAGTCTTCTATGTGTGGCAAGGTGTTCTTGTTCTTGATTGTTACCTCGTTGAGAGCTCGGTAATCCACGCACATCCTTTGGGATCCATCCTTCTTGTCCACAAATAGAACAGGCACTCCCCAAGGCGAAGAGCTAGGGCGAATGAAACCCTTCTCTAATTGCTCTTGAATCTGCTTCTTGAGCTCCGCTAATTCCATAGGAGGCATCCTATATGGCCTCTTAGCTATAGGTGCAGTTCCAGGTATTAAATCAATAACAAACTCAATGTCTCGATCGGGTGGCATACCTGGCAACTCGTCCGGAAAAACATCCAAAAATTTACACACCACCGGAATCTCCTCAATTGCGACACCGTCCATATGATTCAGCTCTAATTGCTTCGGTGCATGTTGGGTTTCTTCAAATTCTACGGTGATCCCTTCTTCATTAGTCAACTTCACCGTCTTTGTGGCACATTCAATAACTCCATTGTGCTTCCTCAACCAGTCCATACCAAGTATAATATCCAACCCTTGAGAATCTAAAACAATGAGGTTGGCGGAGAAGTCTACCCCCCTTATTCTAAGTCTTACTTTTGGACATACTATATTTGTCCTCATCTCTCCTCCAGGAGACTTAACCAACAGAGTAAACTTCATATGAGAGATAGGCAAACTATACTTGGCAACATACTTCGATGCAATGAATGAATGCGATGCTCCAGAATCAAATAACATAGTCGCGGGGTTGGAGTTGGCAAGAAACATACCAATGACCACGTCATCCGCTTGTTGAGCATCCTCCGTAGAGACATGGTTCACGTTGCCACGAGCAAAATTTTGTTGTCCACGGCTTCCTTGTGGCTGTCCTCCATTAGGTCTTGGGTTTTGCCTCGGCGCATTGCTTCCTTGACCAAGGCCCGACTTAGGACATTGATTCGCAAAGTGTCCAGCTTCTCCACAAGTATAGCACCTCTTAACTCCACCAGAATTATTGGGACGAGCTTGGTTTTGAGCATTGATTCCAGGAAGATCAGCACGAGGTGCATAAGGCATCGGAGGCTTAGGTGCTTGCATGACAGGGCGCTGCTGCACAAACTGAGTTGGGCGCGGTGCATAACCAGGGCGCTGAGCAGGAATAGAGGAGCTGTAATGAGGCGCATTGGGCGGCGCAAAGCGAGGGCGTACATTACTTCCTTGTTGCTGTCCTTGATATGGCGCCTTCCTCTTGATTTCTTGCTCCATCTCACGGATCTTGTTCTCAACCACAATTGCTTTGTCCACAAGCTTCTGGAAATTTGCATAGTCACAATTGAGTAGTTGCACTTGGATTCCATTGTTCAAACCCTTCATGAACAAGTATTGCTTCCGGCTGTCCCGACTAACATCCTCAGGCGCGTACCTTGAGAGTTGAGTGAATTTATTGAGATATTCACTCACACTTGATCTTCCTTGCCTTAAATTCTCAAATTCTTGCCTCTTCAATATCATAACACCCTCAGGCACGTAATGAGAACGAAAATTTTACTTGAATTCGGCCCAAGTAATTCTCTCTTGGTTCTCATGAGCATTGCAATAAGAATCCCACCAATCCGCTGCTGCTCCAACTAGTTGATGAGAAGCAAACAAGACCTTCTCCCGGTCACTGCATTGGACAATAGCCAGCTTCTTCTCCACGGACTTGAGCCAATCGTCCGCATCCATAGGGTTAGCAGCTTGAGCAAAGGTCGGCGGCCTAGTCCTCATAAACTCTCCCAATCGGTTATGAGGAGGTGGGGTGGCGGTGGAGGCATGTGGGGCTGATTGTTGATATTGCCAGCCTGCAGCTGTCCCATTGTTTGTATCATGGTCTGCATGAGCTGGTTTTGCATAGCCAATAGCTGCTCAATGTTGATAGCTCCCTGAGTAGTTCCTTGTCCGATGTTGTTCTGAGGCACTCCATTGTTCTCCTCTTCATCATTGTCATCCCTCTGGTTGCGAGTCCTCACCATCTGAAGAAAAGCAGTAGGTAAGAATTAGAAAACGCCCCAACTATATGCATCAAGGGATATGAAACTAAACAACTAGCTACACTAGCCTAGGTGGACATGGCAATGCTAAAGCATCCCAAAATCCTCTATTAAGCACACAAGCAAGCAATATATATAGCAAACAGCACACCAAGCTCCCATCTACTTGTGGACGTCCCAGGTGGTTGTCCACGCTCCCAAGGCCTCCTTCCTTCACTTGTTGATCTTCTCCATTATTCCTAATAACAATTAAATCATCACATAGCAATCTATTCTCAAACTCACATGTAAAAGAAGTTAAGAACGAATTCACCTGCTGATTTAATAACCGTGCCCGTGCTCTTGTGATTGGTCCATGCAGTTCAATGCGCGTCTCCGCTGTTGTGATGTCCCCATCACTCCTTCGTTTCCTCCTCTTCTTCTTCTTGTTTGGGATCTTCTCCTCCCTCCTTGATGGTGGCTCCCCACGAACTAGGGTTTGGGTGGGTAGAAAAGTGGCAAATAGATGTCAAACCAAGGGGTGGGGTTGTTTATATAGACGTGGAGGCTAGGGTTAGATGGATTTCGAGTTTAGGATAAGTAGAGGCCGGTTTAGAGTCCCACATGGGCTCTAAAAGAGTTGGACACGACGTCCCTAGGCCCACTTGACATGAAACCCAAGAAACATGTCGTAAAACAAAAGGTCAATCTCGGAGTCACGAAATATCGGACAAGTCCGGACAGGACCGGACTAGTCCGAAGTCGTCCAGAGAGAAAAACGGACAAGTCTGGCCAACAATCGGACAAGTCCGATCTTAGTCAGAAAGGAAAACGGACAAGTCCGCTGGAACACCGGACTAGTCCGGAAAAGTCCAGGGACTTAGCAAATTTTCAAGGATTCATGGAACATCGGACTAGTCCGCACAAGATCGGACAAGTCCGAAGATTTCCAGGGGAAAATATCGGACTAATCCGCAGCAAAAACGGACAAGTCCGTTTTTAGACAGAGAGAAATCGGACTAGTCCTCAGCAAAACCGGACTAGTCCGCACTTTCCTACATTTTTAAGTGCGGTTTTGTTCCAAATCAATTTTAACTTGTTCCTCTTGTTATGGGTTAATGTTAAACATGTATATGAGTGTATGCAAGGCATGATGCATGAAAATGAGGGTGTTACAAACCTACCCCCCTTAAAATGAATCTCGCCCTCGAGATTCGACGCGGAAGAGAAGAGATAGGGAAATTCCTTCTTGAGATCATCTTCTAGCTCCCAAGTTGCTTCTTTTTCGGTATGGTGCTTCCATTGGACTTTACACCATCGAATCACCTTGTTCCTTGTGACTCTCTCCTTGGTTTCCAAGATTTTGACCGGTTGCTCGGCATACGTCAAATCTTCCTCTAGTTCCAATTCTTCCATTGGCACTTGATCTTCCGGTACCCTGAGACACTTCTTGAGTTGGGAAACATGAAACACATCATGTACGTCTGAAAGATGAGCTGGCATCTCCAACTTATATGCTACTTCTCCTCTTTTGTCCAAAATCTTGAATGGTCCAATATAACGAGGTGCGAGCTTGCCTCTTATGTTAAACCTCTTATGACCTCTCATTGGTGACACCTTGAGGTAAACAAAATCTCCTATTTCAAAGGCTAATTTCCTTCTCCTATTATCCACATAGCCTTTTTGCCTTGATTGGGCAGCCCTCAAGTTTTCACGAATTATTTTAACTTGCTTTTCGGCTTCTTGCAACACATCCGGACCAAATACTTGAGTTTCTCCTGCCTCATTCCAGAATAAAGGTGTCCTACACTTCCTCCCATAAAGCGCTTCATATGGTGACATTTTCAAGCTTGCTTGGTAACTATTGTTGTATGAAAATTCTGCGTATGGCAAGCTTTTGTCCCAACTTTTCCCATGCTTTAAAGCACAAGCTCTTAACATGTCCTCCAAAATCTGATTGGTCCTCTCGGTTTGTCCATCCGTTTGAGGATGATATGCTGAACTAAAATTTAACCTCGTTCCCAAAGCTTCATGCAATTTTTGCCAAAATCTGGAGGTAAATTGAGAACCTCTATCCGAGACTATCTTCTTAGGGACTCCATGTCGACACACAATATGCTCCATGTATTTTTCGGCCAATCATGCAGCTGTATACTTGGTTTTCACAGGGACAAAATGAGCTGACTTGGTTAAGCGATCCACAATTACCCAAATTGAGTCATACCCGGACTGAGTACGCGGTAACCCAACTATGAAGTCCATACCAATTTCTTCCCACTTCCATTCCGGAATCTTCAACGGTTGCAATAATCCGGCTGGCCTTTGATGTTCCGCCTTGACTCGTTGGCACACATCACATAATGCTACATATTCAGCTATGTCCTTTTTCATGCTATCCCACCAATAGCAAGCCTTCAAGTCCTTGTACATCTTCGTACATCCGGGGTGAATCGAGTAAGGCGAGTCATGTGCCTCCTTTAATATTGTCTCCCGAATATGCTTTACATTAGGCACAACGATTCTCTTTCCAAGCCATAAGGTACCATGTTCATCCTCGTCAAATCTGAATTCTCTCCCTTCTTCGGTTCCTTCCTTGATTTCCTTGATCGCCTCATCTGTGGTTTGTGCCTCTCGAATTTCTTGCTCCAAGGTTGGTTTTAACTCCATCATCTCCATCACATTTACAAACCCAAGGTTCAACCGTTCAAACTCCTTACATAACTCGAATGGTAACTCTCGAACCGTGAGTTGATGACTTACTCCCTTTCTACTCAAAGCATCGGCCACTACATTGGCTTTTCCCAGATGATAGTTGATCCCCAAATCATAATCTTTGATGAGCTCTAACCATCTTCGTTGCCTCAAGTTCAGATCCGTTTGTGTGAAAATATACTTCAAACTCTTGTGATCCGTGTAAATTTCACACCTATGTCTAAGAATATAGTGTCTCCAAATCTTCAATGCATGTACCATGGCTGCAAGTTCTAAATCATGTGTTGGGTAATTCTGCTCATGTTTCTTCAATTGCCTTGACGCATAGGCGACCACTTGACCTTCTTGCATCAATACACATCCAAGCCCTTGTCTTGATGCATCGCAATAAATGTCAAAACTCTTGCTTACATCCGGCAATACCAAAACTGGGGCTGTTGTCAACCGCTTCTTTAACTCTTCAAAGCTATCCTGACAAGCTTCAGTCCATTGGAACGCCTTTCCCTTCGTTAGCAACTCCGTCATAGGCTTGGCTATGTTGGAAAAGTCCTTGATGAATCGACGGTAATATCCAGCCATCCCAAGAAAACTCCGAATTTCCTTGACATTCTGTGGCGGTTCCCACTTAAGCACATCTCTCACCTTCCCTAGGTCAACTGATACTCCTCCTTCGGAAATAATATGGCCTAAGAAGGAAACTTCCCGTAACCAGAATTGACATTTACTGAACTTGGCATACAATTGATGCTCCCTCAATTTCTGCAACGTAAGCCTCAAGTGTTCCTCATGTTCCTTCTCATCCTTCAAGTAGATCATAATATCATCAATAAACACCACAACGAACTTATCCAAGTACTCCATGAAGACCTTATTCATGAGGTACATAAAGTAGGTAGGTGCATTTGTCAATCCAAAAGACATCACGGTGTACTCATAAGATCCATATCGTGTCCTAAAAGCTGTCTTGGGTATGTCTGATGGTCTAATCTTCATTTGAAAGTATCCCGACCTCAAGTCAATCTTAGAGAAGACACAAGCACCCTTCATCTGATCAAACAAGTCTTCTATGTGTGGCAAGGTGTTCTTGTTCTTGATTGTTACCTCGTTGAGAGCTCGGTAATCCACGCACATCCTTTGGGATCCATCCTTCTTGTCCACAAATAGAACAGGCACTCCCCAAGGCGAAGAGCTAGGGCGAATGAAACCCTTCTCTAATTGCTCTTGAATCTGCTTCTTGAGCTCCGCTAATTCCATAGGAGGCATCCTATATGGCCTCTTAGCTATAGGTGCAGTTCCAGGTATTAAATCAATAACAAACTCAATGTCTCGATCGGGTGGCATACCTGGCAACTCGTCCGGAAAAACATCCAAAAATTTACACACCATCGGAATCTCCTCAATTGCGACACCGTCCATATGATTCAGCTCTAATTGCTTCGGTGCATGTTGGGTTTCTTCAAATTCTACGGTGATCCCTTCTTCATTAGTCAACTTCACCGTCTTTGTGGCACATTCAATAACTCCATTGTGCTTCCTCAACCAGTCCATACCAAGTATAATATCCAACCCTTGAGAATCTAAAACAATGAGGTTGGCGGAGAAGTCTACCCCCCTTATTCTAAGTCTTACTTTTGGACATACTATATTTGTCCTCATCTCTCCTCCAGGAGACTTAACCAACAGAGTAAACTTCATATGAGAGATAGGCAAACTATACTTGGCAACATACTTCGATGCAATGAATGAATGCGATGCTCCAGAATCAAATAACATAGTCGCGGGGTTGGAGTTGGCAAGAAACATACCAATGACCACGTCATCCGCTTGTTGAGCATCCTCCGTAGAGACATGGTTCACGTTGCCACGAGCAAAATTTTGTTGTCCACGGCTTCCTTGTGGCTGTCCTCTATTAGGTCTTGGGTTTTGCCTCGGCGCATTGCTTCCTTGACCAAGGCCCGACTTAGGACATTGATTCGCAAAGTGTCCAGCTTCTCCACAAGTATAGCACCTCTTAACTCCACCAGAATTATTGGGACGAGCTTGGTTTTGAGCATTGATTCCAGGAAGATCAGCACGAGGTGCATAAGGCATCGGAGGCTTAGGTGCTTGCATGACAGGGCGCTGCTGCACAAACTGAGTTGGGCGCGGTGCATAACCAGGGCGCTGAGCAGGAATAGAGGAGCTGTAATGAGGCGCATTGGGCGGCGCAAAGCGAGGGCGTACATTACTTCCTTGTTGCTGTCCTTGATATGGCGCCTTCCTCTTGATTTCTTGCTCCATCTCACGGATCTTGTTCTCAACCACAATTGCTTTGTCCACAAGCTTCTGGAAATTTGCATAGTCACAATTGAGTAGTTGCACTTGGATTCCATTGTTCAAACCCTTCATGAACAAGTATTGCTTCCGGCTGTCCCGACTAACATCCTCAGGCGCGTACCTTGAGAGTTGAGTGAATTTATTGAGATATTCACTCACACTTGATCTTCCTTGCCTTAAATTCTCAAATTCTTGCCTCTTCAATATCATAACACCCTCAGGAACGTAATGAGAACGAAAATTTTACTTGAATTCGGCCCAAGTAATTCTCTCTTGGTTCTCATGAGCATTGCAATAAGAATCCCACCAATCCGCTGCTGCTCCAACTAGTTGATGAGAAGCAAACAAGACCTTCTCCCGGTCACTGCATTGGACAATAGCCAGCTTCTTCTCCACGGACTTGAGCCAATCGTCCGCATCCATAGGGTTAGCAGCTTGAGCAAAGGTCGGCGGCCTAGTCCTCATAAACTCTCCCAATCGGTTATGAGGAGGTGGGGTGGCGGTGGAGGCATGTGGGGCTGATTGTTGATATTGCCAGCCTGCAGCTATCCCATTGTTTGTATCATGGTCTGCATGAGCTGGTTTTGCATAGCCAATAGCTGCTCAATGTTGATAGCTCCCTGAGTAGTTCCTTGTCCGATGTTGTTCTGAGGCACTCCATTGTTCTCCTCTTCATCATTGTCATCCCTCTGGTTGCGAGTCCTCACCATCTGAAGAAAAGCAGTAGGTAAGAATTAGAAAACGCCCCAACTATATGCATCAAGGGATATGAAACTAAACAACTAGCTACACTAGCCTAGGTGGACATGGCAATGCTAAAGCATCCCAAAATCCTCTATTAAGCACACAAGCAAGCAATATATATAGCAAACAGCACACCAAGCAAACACATCGATTCTTGAGTGCTCCTATGTGCTCTAAAGTGTCCATTCTATCTAGGCTGCGTCCTACGGTCAACCTGTGGCTCTGATACCAATCTGTGACACCCGGTTCCGAAAAATGAACCAAGCTAACGCATACGTGTGCCCAGGATGTTCATCACACATATACGAGTGCAATCACAAACGAGTATACAGAAAATTACCACAGAACAAGATTGATTATCAGATTTATTACACAAACCATATTATCCTCGAATACAAGCTCTAATGAATATTAATGACAAGTTCAACTAATGCAGCGGAAATAAACTAATTAAGCAAACTAAGCAACTATGCAGCATAAGCGACAGGGTATGTATGCGCAGCTCCAATCAACACCACAGGCAAAGCTGACGGTAGACACGGCCTAGAACTCCGCATTATCACCATCAAACTCCCAATCCTGACCTGCAACTGTTTGGGGGGGGGGGGGATTGCAAGAGTGAGTACATGTCGTACGCAGCAAGTGTGGAAAGTATGACATGTGGCTGATTCAAATGACGACAATAATAATGGTAAAGTGCTGAAAAGTACATTAAAACAATTGAAAAGCAATATAGTGTAAGTATGTGAAGTAATCCCAACATAATCACGAGTAATACCATAATACCAAACTGAATTCACTACCATCATCAATAAGTCCAGATTTCACCATTGCCAATAACCATATTCAATACCAGAGATTAATCCATAACCATCCATAACCATTACCAAACCATAACCATCCCAAATTCCAATTTCCCTCTAATCATGGAAGTTGTCCAGGTGCTCGTAACCGGGAGCACGGCTATCATGATAGTTTTAATTAACTCTGCAGAGTTTGTACCTCTTTACCCACGTGTTCGTGATTTCATCACCTTTCGATGACTGAAACCTCTATTATGCCATCTCACACTTCCATCGGTGTGTGGCCAAGAGATCACAAAATAGCCTTTACAAAGGGATTACTAGCCTATTTAGACCCCACTGAGGTTTCACTAGTGGCGATGTCTCCCGCAGAGCACATCTTCAACCAAGGGCCCCCTCTTGAGCCATTCGGATCCCAGGGTAGTCCCACCAATCATCAACAAACCCAATCCGACTACCCCTTCCCCGAGCATCCACAATGGTCCAAACAGCACTAGCAAAGCCCTAATTAATCAGCTACGCCGCACCCATACTTGGCCTCGTGGTGGCACTGTAGTCCTGGCTTATTCTCGCATGAACCGGTCCTTAGATCTAAAGCAAGCACACCACCATAACATCCAACCCATCCACATACCAGGCTTGCTTAGATCATCCATTACCATACCATGTTTAACCAGTTCATGTTAACCATAATCTCATCCATGCACAATTAAATTGAGTGATATAGTTGTTTCCCATCCCAGTTGATTAAGCGAAGCAAAAAGGTAAAAACCCTTCCCGACTCTCTACCATAAATTCCAGGTGACAAGGGTGGTTTAGCAAATCTAGTAAACTTCCTACCATAGGATTCCCATCAAATTAACACAGCATGCAAGTTCGCAAACAAAACATTTATTTTAAAAACAGGATCAATATGCTTCAAGGACACTTGCCTTGCTCTTGCTGTTGATTAGGGTCAAAGCCTTCAAACTCTTGATGCTGTAGATCCTCCGCGGCACACTCTAGCGCAAATCCGTCTAATCCACACAATAAACATACAAGACAAGAAACACAATCAAAGAGTGCACAAATATTACTCAATATGACATCACATGCATGATTGATGCAACGCAACGTAGAACTTGTCACTAGATTGCTTTTAATGATCACTAAATAGCTCTAATAGATTTTAACAAGTTTATACAGGTTTGGGGTCGATTAGATCAAATTTTAGAATTAATTCAACACAATTTAACCAGAAAGATCGGACTAGTCCGCTAGGGACCGGACAAGTCCGCACTCTGCGAGATCAGCAGATTAGGGTTTCCTAGATCGACGTGAATTTGGAGATTAGGGGTTGAATTCATGTAAGGAAAAGAGAATAGAAGGTATACCAGGTGTTTAGAACTCCAATGAACCAATAAACTTGGAGGGAACACTTGGATCTTGATGATCTAGGGTTGGTGATGAACTTGGAGATGAATTGGTGGTGAAGAACGAAACTTGGTGGAGATCTTGATCCTCCTTCGTTTCCTCCTCTTCTTCTTCTTGTTTGGGATCTTCTCCTCCCTCCTTGATGGTGGCTCCCCACGAACTAGGGTTTGGGTGGGTGGAAAAGTGGCAAATAGATGTCAAACCAAGGGGTGGGGTTGTTTATATAGACGTGGAGGCTAGGGTTAGATGGATTTCGAGTTTAGGATAAGTAGAGGCCGGTTTAGAGTCCCACATGGGCTCTAAAAGAGTTGGGCACGACGTCCCTAGGCCCACTTGACGTGAAACCCAATAAACAAGTCATAAAACAAAAGGTCAATCTCGGAGTCACGAAATATCGGACAAGTCCGGACAGGACCGGACTAGTCCGAAGTCGTCCAGAGAGAAAAACGGACAAGTCTGGCCAACAATCGGACAAGTCCGATCTTAGTCAGAAAGGAAAACGGACAAGTCCGCTGGAACACCAGACTAGTCCGGAAAAGTCCAGGGACTTAGCAAATTTTCAAGGATTCATGGAACATCGGACTAGTCCGCACAAGATCGGACAAGTCCGAAGTTTTCCAGGGGCAAATATCAGACTAATCTGCAGCAAAAACGGACAAGTCTGTTTTTAGACAGAGAGAAATCGGACTAGTCCTCAGCAAAACCGGACTAGTCCGCACTTTCCTACATTTTTAAGTGCGGTTTTGTTCCAAATCAATTTTAACTTGTTCCTCTTGTTATGGGTTAATGTTAAACATGTATATGAGTGTATGCAAGGCATGATGCATGAAATGAGGGTGTTACAGACGGCTAGCACATGTTGGTATGAGGAATCTTCAAAAACTCCTCAAGGGCGATCACATTCGAGGTTTGAAAGATGTTGTTTTTTTAGAAAGACAGGCCTTGTAGTGCGTGCCAAGCCGGGAAGCAAGTTGGAGCACATCATCCTGCAAAGAACATCATGACTATGACAAGACCGCTCGAACTACTTCATATGGACTTGTTTGGTCCAATTGCTTACATAAGCATCGGCGGTAATAAATACGGTTTAGTAATTATTGATGATTTTTCCCGCTTCACTTGGGTGTTCTTTTTGCATGACAAGTCAGAAACACAAGGGGCACTCAAGAAATTCTTCAAGCGAGCGCAAAACGAGTTCTCACTATCGATCAAAAGTATTCGGAGCGACAACGGCACGGAGTTCAAGAACATACAAGTGGAGGAGTACCTTGATGAGGAGGGAATCAAGCACGAATTTTCAGCACCATACTCTCCACAACAAAACGGAGTTGCCGAAAGGAAGAAAGAACGCTCATAGAGATGGCAAGAACAATGCTCGATGAATACAAGACTTCGGATCGATTTTGGGCGGAAGCAATTAACACCGCTTGCCACGCCGCAAATCGACTCTACCTTCATTGACTACTCAAGAAGACTCCTTATGAGCTACTCACCGGTAACAAACCAAACATTTCAGATTTTCGAGTTTTCGGCTCTCCATGTTATATCTTGAACAAGAAGCCCAGGACTTCAAAGTTCGCTTCAAAGTCCGATGAAGGTTTCTTGCTTGGTTATGATTCGAACACTTACGCCTATCGTGTTTTAAACAAGGCCTCCGGACTTGTTGAAGTGGCACGTGACGTAGTGTTCGATGAAACTAATGGCTCCCAAAAGGAGCAAGTTGATCAATGTGAATTAGGTAAAGAAGAAGCTCCTTATCAAGCATTGAAGAGAATGGCTCTAGGCGAAGTTCGACCACAAGAGTCATCGTCACAAATACAAGAGGAAAGTGAACCACAAGAGGAGATCAACAATCAAGGGGGGGCTTCAATACAAGATCAATCACAAGAATATGAAGATGATCAACAAATCAACGAGGGCAACCACTCAGGGGGAGAAGAAAATGATCACCAACACACAACTCTCCAAGTGCCACACCCAAGAGTACACCAATGCATTCAAAGGGATCACCCAATCGACAACATCATCGGTGACATCCAAAAGGGAGTAACCACTAGATCTCGTATAGCTAATTTTTGTGAGCATTACTCGTTTGTCTCCTTTTTGGAACCACGCAGGACTAAGGATGCATTGAAGGATCCGGACTGGGTGGTGGCAATGCAAGAAGAATTGAACAACTTCAAGAGAAATGAGGTTTGGGAACTTGTGGCAAGACCCAATGCAAATAGAGTGGGCACCAAGTGGGTCTTCCGCAACAAGCAAGAAGAACACGGAGTGGTGACAAGAAACAAGGCACGACTTGTGGCCAAAGGTTACTCACAAGTCGAAGGTTTGGATTTCGATGAGACCTTTGCTCCAGTAGCTAGGCTTGAATCAATTAGAATATTACTTGCATATGCTACTCACCATGATTTCAAGCTGTATCAAATGGACGTGAAAAGCGCCTTCCTCAACGGACCGATCAAGGAAGAGGTGTACGTGGAGCAACCACCCGGGTTTGAGGACGAAGAGTTCCCCGACCATGTATATAAACTGCGTAAGGCTCTCTATGGCCTCAAACAAGCTCCTAGAGCTTGGTATGAGTGTCTTAGAGATTTCTTAATTGATAATGGTTTTCAAATTGGCAAAGTAGATTATACATTATTCACAAAGAATCTAGATGATGATCTTTTTATTTGCCAAATCTATGTTGATGATATAATTTTTGGGTCAACTAACCAATCTTTCTGTGAAGAATTTAGTAGAATTATGACAGACAGGTTTGAAATGTCAATGATGGGAGAATTGAAGTACTTCTTGGGATTCCAAGTGCGGCAACAAAGGGAAGGAACATTCATAAGCCAAACCAAGTACACGCAGGACATACTCAAGAAGTTTGGCATGGACAAGGCAAAACCCATAAAGACTCCCATGGCTACGAATGGCCACTTGGATCTCAATGAAGATGGACCGAGTGTCGACCAAAAGGTATATCACTCCATGATTGGATCTTTACTCTACTTATGTGCATCTAGGCCAGATATTATGTTGAGTGTATGTTTGTGTGCAAGATTTCAAGCCAACCCTAAGGAATGTCACTTGACAGCTGTAAAAAGAATCTTGAGATATTTAGTTCATACACCCAACCTTGGTCTTTGGTACCCAAAAGGCTCCAAATTCAATCTCATTGGTTACTCCGATGCAGATTATGTCGGGTGCAAAGTTGATAGAAAAAGCACCTCTGGCACATGCAAATTCCTAGAAAGATCTTTGGTTTCTTGGTCATCTAAGAAACAAAATTCCATTGCATTATCCACAGCCGAAGCGGAGTATGTTGCAGCCGGGAGTTGTTGTGCACAACTCCTTTGGATGCGACAAACTCTAAGGGATTACGGTTACAATATGAACTGTATTCCTCTCCTTTGTGATAATGAGAGTGCCATCAAAATAGCCCACAATCCAGTTGAACACTCTAGGACTAAACACATAGACATAAGACATCATTTCTTGAGAGACCATTCCATGAAAGGAGACATAACCATCTCACATGTCAACACCCAAAAACAATTGGCCGACATATTCACCAAGCCACTTGATGAAAAGCGTTTTTGCGAACTCTGAAATGAGCTAAATATTCTTGATTCTCGGAGTGTGGCTTGAAAAGTTGCATACCTGTATGATTGCTTCAAAAATGTTGATTGAATTGTGAAAATCATCCCTCTCCATTTTTCTCTTGAAAAACTATGTCAATTATTAGATCTTGATGAATTTTGATCATTGTATGATTGTTGTATGCTTACTGGTCAAATTCATCAAGATTACTTGAATTGTTTTGCCTCTCTATTCTCTATTATTGAACCTTCAAATATATATGAATGGGCTATGCAATTCTTTCCTGGTGACCACGGACTAGTCCGTGGTTACCCGGACTAGTCCGCCCATGCAGACTAGTCCGTAGAGTGCCGGTTAGGCCGGACTAGTCCGATAGACCACGGACTAGTCCGATATAGGTCTCTGGATGACTTCGGACTAGTCCGATCATGTCCGGACTTGTCCGATTTTTCGTGTCCATAACCCTAGCCGCCACCAAACCCTAATCTCCTCACCCTCACATTCGCTCTAGGCTTCCTCTCTCTTGCGCTCGAGCTCCCAAGGCGATCTTTTGCATCCTCCGTCGAAAAGCCACTCATTTGGGTAGAGATCAAGCTTGAAGACTTGGGGATTGAAGCTAGCGGACTAGTCCGGCCTCCAACCCCCAAAACTTTGAGCCTCCATCGATTTCTTTGGTAAAAATCTTCAAAACCCTAGAAGTCCGATGTTTCTGAACCTGAAACCTAATTCCTTAATTCCTTAATGCCATCCATTGCTATCTTGTCTTACCTATGCCTTGTATAACTTGTCATTATTCTTGCTCAATCATTCTCAGATCATGTCGAGCTTCGACAATGAGATCTCCGACTTTGAGGCCGAGTTGGACCACGAGGTGGCACCTTGGTCCTCGGCAGGTCTTGGAAAGAAACGCCAAGGAAGACCTTCCGAGCCTGCTACCTCCCCTCCCCAGGTTTGGAGGAAGGTCTGTGTCAAGAAGCCCGCCTCGAAGGCTGCTACGTCTACAAGCGGCCTTCGTCAAGCAAAGGGAAAGTGCAAGGGAGTCGCAACGGGGCCAGTTGGGCCCTTGAAGCTTCATGCTCCCAGAGAAGGGGTCCGGGACCCCAATGAAGAGAAATTCAATGGGAAAGGCAGCGATGTGGCAGCCAAGCTAAGAAGCATTGATTGCTATGGAAGGCCAAAGCAGGCAGCTGATGGAAGGTTTTGGTCAAACTTCCATGTAGATTTCTACAGGCTGGTCTACCTGCCGATGAAGACTCCGGTAGTGCACAGTCAGTGGATTGACTGGGCCTACCTAGAGAAGAAGAAGTGCTCAGCTTTTGATGAGGTCATTGCTGCAGCAGAAAGGCATGGTTTGAAGGATCTGTTTGCCTTCAGACACAGTTGGAATGATGAAGTGATTGCACAATTCTATGCAACGTGCCACTTCTCGAGTGAAGATGAAGAGAGTGTGACTTGGATGACCCATGGATCCAAGTACTCCATCACTCAGGAGGATTTTGCAAGCTTGCTCCATTTAGACTCTGCTGAAAATGACCACCTGACCATCCACAACATAGGGGTCATGGAGACGGACAGAATGAAGTTCTTGTATGAGCCCAACTCTAAGTATGTTCCTCCCTCCACAAAGAACATGAAGCCCTTCTTCATGGTTCTGAACAGAGTTCTCCGGAAGACCATTGCCCCCAAGGATGGGGATGCAGGGAGTGTACAGGGCTACCTCCGGACTCTAATGAGGGTCATAAGCCAGAAGAGACAGTTTGATGTTGCAGATTACATATGGAACGACATGGTCAACATCTCAAGCACCCCCAACCGGTCATGTGGCTATGCTCCCTACTTGATGTTCATGATTGAGAAGGTCACAGGAATAGAATTCGTGAAGGATGTAGAGCACACTCCCCTGAGGCCTCAGAAGCCTCAATCTGTGAGTGTCCAGGCTGCTCCCTCACCGGCCTCAAGTCCTGAGGCACCAGCAAGAGAAAGAGATGCTGCTAGGGCTCCTCCCCCCTTCAGGGAAGCTCCTCAGAGAGGATCCGCCAGTGGGATCCTCAAATACTTGTCCGCGATATTCTCCTCCTGCAAGAAGACTGAAGTAAAGCTTCATAAACTCAATCATAAGAGGAAGGAGGATATGAGATATATCAAAGCCAATGTGAAGCAACTGAGTGAAAAGCTGGAGATCAACCCTATTGGATCTCCAGTAATTTCTGAAGGTTCTGATCTTGACATCTCCAAGCTCGGGCCCTTGTCCCCCTCCGAGCTTGCCTATTTTGGCATTGGGGGCTCAAGCAGCTCCGCTCCTCTTCCTCCCTCTCCTCCTCGTCAAGCGGAGAGCGAAGAAGACGAAGAAGATGACGAGGACAGACAGTGAAGAGTGAAGAACCTAGGACCTTCCTCTCTCTCTTTTTGGTGTCTTGATGCCAAAGGGGGAGAGATTGAGGGGGAGTCCAGTCTTAGCTTTAGCTGTAATAGGATGCGAGGAGAGAGCCTTCTCTGTACTTTTATTTGTGATTGTAATAGTTTAACGCTTTTTTTATATTAAGTTTGGTCTTGTGATGAATTGCTCAATTTATTTGCGAGTATGTGATGAAAACTGCATTTTTGCTCCTGGAATGTCATATGCACTTGGTATCGGTTGATTAATGTAAATTCTGTCATTCTCAATGTATTCATGCACTTAGTATTCATCCCACCATAAAGAATGCACATATGGATAATTCTCTTGTTGCTTGATATATTTTTGAGTCATATGTGCATACCTTATGAAAATCTCATTTTTTGCCTTATCTTGTGAAATCTCAATTGGTTGTCATCAATCACCAAAAAGGGGGAGATTGAAAGTGCATCTAGTACTCCCTTGTGGGTTTTGGATGATTTATGACAAGCAAATGGGATCCTAATCCTTTTGTTGAGATGAATGCAGGCAAATAATGAAAAATGAGCAAAATGCCAAAAAGAAGGGAAATGAGAGGCAAAGTGAATTTGAGCTCAAGGAGAAGAAAATAGTAGATTATTATGTATGGAGTGTGTTAAGGAAACACACCCAAGAGCTCAATCACTTTCAAGCACACACACACAATGCACAAAGTTATACAGGACCGAACTAGTCCGATATCAGCCGGACTAGTCCGATATCACATTCTGCACTAGATCGGACAAGTACGGTATCCACCGGACTAGTCCTATATCTTTCTGATCCACTTCGGACTAGTCCTCCCCAATGCGGACTAGTCCTCAACACAATGCACAAGTCACACAAAATTGGACAAGTCCGTTGTGATCCGGACTTGTCCGATATTCTTTCTGATCCACTTCGGACAAGTCCGGTGTCTACACGGACTAGTCCGATATACAGACTGATCTAAATCGGACAAGTCCTCCAAGTGCGGACTTGTCATCCTAAACACTTAGGGTTTCATATGTCCGGACAAGTCCGATGGCAATCGGGCTAGTCCGAAGATTTCCAGTAGTGAAATCGGACAAGTCCGTTTTCAACCAGACTAGTCCCATATTCCTGAACACTTAGGATTTGCTACACACAGCACACTGGACTAGTCCGGTGACCACCACGGACTAGTCCGATCTTTCTGAACCCTAACGGTCACTTTTACAAACCCCATATAAATAGAGGTGCACGGCCCACTTTTACTCTCTCTCGAACCCTAGCGCCGTCACACCTCCCAAGAGACTCAAAAACCACCTCTCTCCACGAAATTAAGTGCAAAATCGATCAATCTATTGAAGATCACTTCTAGATCATTGGAGAGACACTTGGCACACATCATTGAGCTCTTGGAAACGAGAAAATTCAAAAAGGCCTATTCACCCCCCCCCCTCTAGGCCTACATTCATTTGAACAATCCAAAGAATTTCTGAGCAAGCACTAGCAGCAGCTACATATTCAGATTCTGCTGTGGATTGTGCAACTGAATTTTGTTTTCTAGAGGACCAAGCAACAAGTGAATTACCAAGAAAATGACAAGCACCAAAAGTACTTTTCCTATCAATCCTACAACCTCTGAAATTAGCATCGGAAAAAGCTTTCAAAGTAACGGTTGTGGAAGAAGGAAGAAAAATGCCAAATTCTTGAGTTCCATGTAAGTACCTGAGAATCTTTTTGATGGCTTGACGATCTGAAGCACGTGGGGAGGCTTGAAACCGTGCACAAAGACATACAGTGAATTGTATGTCCGGTCTTGATGCCGTGAGGTACAAAAGTGATCCGATCATGCTTCTATATTCTTTTTGATCCACGGGTTCACCATCTTCATCAAGTTCAAGTGTTGTTGTTCTTCCCATTGGTGTCCGAAGAGGCTTGCTTTTGTCCATGTTGAATCGCCTTAGGAGATCTTTTGTATACTTCGTTTGATACACAAAGGTACCCTACTTGGTTTGCTTGATTTGCAGCCCCAAAAAGTACGTGAGTTCTCCCATCATACTCATCTCAAATTCTGAATTCATCATAGCTAAAAACTTGGACACAAGATCATGAGAAGCACAACCAAAGATAATATCATCCACATACACTTGAACGAATAATGAGTCATTGCCATGCTTAAGCACAAAAAGAGTTTTATCAACCTTGCCCATGGTAAACCCCTTTCCAAGTAAGAATGTTTTTAACCTATCACACCATGCTCTAGGGGCTTGTTTGAGACCGTACAAGGCTTTGGACAGTTTGTAAACATGATTAGGAAAATTTGAATTTTCAAAACCCGGTGGTTGTTTGACATAAACCTCCTCATCTATGTAGCCATTGAGAAAAGTACTTTTAACATCCATTTGATATAGCTTAAAACCTTTAGATGCAGCAAAAACTAACAAAATTCTTATGGCTTCTCATCTAGCAATAGGAGCACAAGTTTCATCAAAATCTAGACCTTCAACTTGAGTGAAACCTTGAGCAACCAACCTAGCCTTATTCCTGACCACAACCTCATCCTCACTTTGTTTATTTTTAAACACCCATTTAGTTCCAATTAAAGTGTGACCTTGAGGAGGAGGTACAAGTTTCCAAACATTATTTCTTTCAAAATTTTCTAACTCTTCTTGCATGGCAATAATCCAAGATTCATTACTGAGTGCGTGTGATATATCTTTGGGTTCAAAAGAAGCAACAAAAGCAGAATGAGCATGAGAGTTTGGATCGCAAAACCAGGACCATGTAACTCGTTCGTGCAAGCTTCCAATAATCTATTGTGGAGGATGAATTTTGAGAACCCGGAGGGGAGTGGACACTTCACAAGCTTCTTCTTCTTCTTCATGTTCATCACAAATCGATGAGCTTGTGACTTGAGGGGGATCTGGACCAGCAATGGTGGTCGTCGGTGCTGGCTGTGAATCAAAATCAGGAGCTCGAACAATGTCATTAGCTGCTGAATTTTCGGGCAGCAGCTCCACCTCTTCCTCATCTTCAATGAAAATGCTCTCCCCCTACGGATATGGATCTGGACCTGCAATGTTTGAGCTAGTACCTGGGCTAGCTTCATCAAAAGACACTTCACAAGTCTCCACAATTTTGTTAGTATCAAGTAAAAGCACACGGTAGCCTCTAGTATGAGATGGATAACCAAGAAACATGCCATCAATGGATCTAGGTTCAAATTTATCAAGATTACCATGTTTCTTAACAAAGCATTTGCAACCAAAGACCCGAAAGTGTGTAACACTAGGCCTATGACCAAATCGGAGCTCATATGGTGTTTTACCTAGCTTAGCACGCAAGAAAACACGATTTGAGACATAACAAGCGGTTGCAATCGCATCAACCCAAAATTTCCTAGGAGTTTGATATTCATTAAGCATAGTCCTAGCCATCTCAACTAAGGTTCTGTTCTTTCTTTCTACAATACCATTTTGTTGAGGTACATATGGTGAAGAAAATTGATGATCTATTCCATTTTCAGCACAAAAGTGATCAAAAGATTGATTTTTAAATTCAGTTCTGTTATCACTTCTAATTGCTTTTAAAGATCCTGGGTGATCAATTGATAATCTAAGAAATAAAGTTCTAAAGTGACCAAAAGCTTTATTCTTAGATGCCATAAAGTAAACCCAAGAGTATCTAGAATAATCATCAACAATAACAAGAACATACCATTTACCTCTGAAGGATTGAACACGTGAAGGTCCTATGGTGTCAAGGTGCAGAAGTTGACCCGGTTCAGTTGTCATGATCATTGTGAGAGCAGTATGTGAACCTGCAACCATCTTAGCATGTCTACAAGAAGAGCACACAATTTCTTAGTCCCCTTTAAGCTTAGGCAGCCCACGTATGCGATCAAGAGAACTAACACGCGTTAGGTGATCAAAGCCTAAGTGACCAAGTCTACGATGCCAAAAATATATGTCCTTTGAATCATTAGCAACTAGACACCAATGCTTAGAGGAAGACATATCAAAATCAGCTTTAAAAACTCTTCCAAACCGAGACATGTTAAAAATAAGCTCACTATTTGAACCTACAACTTTGCAGCGGTTTTTACTGAAAATAATTTCCAGATTTTCATCTAGCAATTGCGAAACAGAAAGCAAGTTGTATTTCAAATTTTTGACAAGTGTCACATCCTTCAAGGTGTAGTGATAATTTACTCTAACCGAACCCTTAGCAATTATAGGAGTTAAAGAATTATGGCAAAAGTAACATTCTCTACGCGTGACACAAAAGAGAGGGAGGAGAACCATTCTTTGTTACCGGCCATGTGGTGTCAGCAACCTGAATCCACAATCCAAATGTTCTCCTTCCTCAAACGTGTAACCTACATAGGATCACAATACGTCGATGACTCAATACTGGGGTTAGTTAAAAGGCATTTAGGAATCTAGTACTGAGTCACACGGCGTGCAGCAGGAAAAACACGCGAAAGCTGAGATAAAACAGCAGGTTTACGAGTCAAAGTTTGGGGTTTTTTACTCTTAACTACTAACCTATAAGATGTTACTTGAGTAGCACAAAAATCAGTAGCTTTGGAGGCAAAAACAGAAGGTCCGGAGGTAAACTTTGAATGTTTTTAACTCCTAACAGCAGGTTGCATGTTCCTGGCATTCGGTGTAATATGTGCAGCAAATTTTGCATGAAAGTTATGAGATCTAGCAATCATTCTTTCCCTTTTCTGTTGTTTAGCTAGTCTATAACAAAAATCTATGACATGACCATCTCTACCACAGTAGGTACAATGAAATTTAACTTTGTGTTCATGTCTAGATGAGCAAACAACATTTTTATTTGAAACCGAATGAGACAACACCCCTGCAGATTTTAAAACACCTTCTTTTTGTTTAGGAACTGTTTGAATCAAACCACTTCCTAATGACTTTACAATTTTAGGTGGATGTGCCTTAGCATGAGCATGAGAATCAAAACCTAAACCAGTTTTATCATTGCAAGACTTGGAAGAATTCAGCAGCAAGTTTAGGTTCTTATTCCCATTACAAAACTGATCTAATGTCCTATGCATGTTATCAAGTTTATTGGACAGATCAAGGCAATTTTCACATGAAGTTTTTCCTTTTAATTTGCAATTGGAACAATATTTAACTTCATGAGAACGTAAAGAATTATTCAATATTGAAATTTCATTCATAGCCTCTTTTAGTTTCTTTTCAAGATCATCACAACTAGAACAATGCAAATCAATTGTAGAACAAGAAGCATCTTTTATGTTCCCAATGTCAAGTGCAGCAAGCTTTTTGTTCTTTTCAATTTCAAGTTCAAGTCTATCTAGAGTGGAGGAGTGTGCAATTCTTAGTGTGGACAATTGTTCATAAAATAAATCACATGAGGGACAAGAATCATCACTAGGAATCAAGGTTTTCAAATGGTTGATTTCATATTCTAGTGATTCAACTTTAGCAGCATTATCCCTAAGCTTTTGTCCTTTTTCTTAACAATAATAGTTGCACGAGAAATTGCATCACACATTTTATTACAGGTAGAACATACCTCATCGTCGTCACTGTTGTGTTCTGCATCCTCCTGACTTGATCTTGATCTTGTTTTGCCCGCCATGAAGAATAAGTTGGCCAGATCGTCATCATCTACATCACTTTCAAAGTCTACATCGCATTAACCGAGCTCTTAAAGTGCATCGATGAAGCTGTTAATTATATTGCGTCCTATGGTACCCTTCTTTTTCTTGTTGGGGTTTCCAGAGGTGGTCTTGACCTTGTTCTGTTTTTCCTCACTGGTAGTAGGACATTCTGTACGAAAGTGTTCTGTCTTACCACATTCAAAACAGCGTTAAGGTTCGGAGCTTTCTCTCCTTCTAGTTCTCACATTTTGCAATGCTTTTGAGAACCTAGTAGAGATTAGTGCTAACTCCTCTTCTGGAAATTCCTTGATTTGCTCCAGGGTTAGTGAGGACAACAAAGCAAGATTATTGCAAGATGATGATTGGCCGGAGCTAGGCATATCACGTTGTAAGACAAATGCAATAGACTTATTTGGGTTCTTACGTGATAAGATGTCAATTTCATGAGTTTTGAGTTTAGAGTAAAGCACATCTAAAGTAAGTGTACTCATGACAGTAGGTTCACAGATAGATGTAACTTTCATCTCCCAGATTGAAATGTCTAATGCACTAAGAAGTTTCCTAGCATTTTCAGCATCAGAAAAATTAACGTTGACACTACGCAAGTTACTGAGAATTTTGTTAAAGCGAACAAAGAGATCATCAATGGACTCACCGGGTTGCATCTCGAAGCGCATGTATTCGTTCTTCAAAATGTCTTTCCTTACCTCCTTGATCGTGTTGGATCCTTCGTGATAGTCACAAAGTGCTCTCCATACATCGTATGCCGATCGGAGATGTGCAACGCGGTCGAAGTCGCTCTGAGTGAGTCCTTGGATGATCAAGTTTCAGGCTTTGTTGTTGTTGTCGATGTCCCGTAGGTTTGTAGCCATAACTTGATCGTTTGGTGGCATTTTGTAAGGCTTGTACACCTTTTCACATATGGCGAAGCCTTGGGCCTGGATGAAAGCCTCCATGCATGCCTTCCAAACCTGAAAATCAGTACCAGCAAACACACAAGGTTTGGCGGAATATTTCTCCAGTATGATTAGTCAAAACACATGCAAATCACAATGATTAGAGCACCGTGGCTCTGATACCAATTGTAGGATCGAAGAGAACGTGAAAATCTACCAGAGGGGAGGTGAATGGTAGATTTAAAAAAATCTTACGCAGAAAAACAATCTGTTAAAGAAATCATGTGAGAGACTAATCTAAATGTGTTTCACCGGGACAAAAATAGAATCAAGTCACAAAGAAAACTCAAGAAGAATCACTCAAATCCGTCGAGAGAAACTCAAGTTATGATCGAAAGATCGAACAAAGGTCAATCTGTCCTACCCGAGAAAAACAGTTCTGGAACGCTGCAAAGAAACTCGTGTAGATCAGAAACCACAAATCCAATGACGTGAAATTTTTACAGATAATAGATTATCAATTTGTGAAGACAACCCAAAAAGAATCACGTCAATTGGATCTCTAAAACTCGAGTTATGATAAAACCACCGACAAAAGGTAGTGCTGTCCACAAACTTGATGAGTAAAACTTGTCTGGAACAAGTCAGACGAACAAGGCACAAAAAGTTCCTTCAAACTATTAATTTTATTCAATAGAACACAAGAGGAACAGCCCCAAAGTCGTGCCCCACGAGCTCTGGCCTCCCTTGCTTATATAACCAGCCCTTAGGCCAACCCAATCTCAACTAGGACTCTAATCCTACTCAGTTCAAGAATCGAACTTTCCATAACTGCTCAAGACTCTTCTATACACAGATAGAAGCAACCTTAAGACTTCCAAACACCTTAGAAACGTATCCTACATTCCTAAAACAACTCAAATTCGTGACCCACACGAAATCCTATCATAACCAACTCAAATCTTTCCATATTTGAGTCAAACCTGACTCAGCCGCAGCTTGAGTCCATAACCTAGTCGGTTGGACCTTTCTTACCAATTCTTTACGTCCACATCTCTTCATCACGCCTCGGAACCATGTAGCCACATCCATGCACTCCTTTCACACATGCAAACATCTTCCAATGACGTCCACGATACCTTCATATGCATTGTTCTTGATTCAAACATGCTCTGCAACCTCCCGATCAACTCAACCACAATTCCTCCTGAACTTGGTTGTTGAATCTCATCTTCTCCCTAAGACTAGTTCAATGGATCCCGTCACCAGCCATGTCTTGAACTCAAGCAACACCTGCACATGAATAAACAACCAATCCGTACGAGCCCAAGTCCGCGACTTGACTCAAGTTAGTTCCGAAACTACAACACCTTACGTGAGCACCTCACATAAGCATGTTGCAAAGCACAGCAAAATGATATCAGCCATATCAACCAAAACACACCAAAAACTTAGCAAATGAATACTAAGCAATCTTTATAAGAATATAAAGCAAGTTTGAAACATTGCAAGATAAAAGCAGGAACATTGCGATCAAGCTCCGAACCTAGCCAAAGCTAACCGGAGCTTGAGCCAGAGCTTACCAAAGCTAGTACAACCTAGCGCCGGAGCTTACCAAAGCTAGTACAACCTAGCGCCAGAGCTTACCAAATCTACTACAACCTAGCAGAACATATCGGAGCTTAACAAAGACATGCCGGAGCTATCAAAGACATGTCGGAGCTAAAGACAAAGCTCACCGGAGCTACCCAAAAACATGTCAGATCTAGAGAAAGAAAGTCGGAACTATTTTCGGACCTTGCAGAAGCTCGAAGCTAGAGTCGGACCTCGCTAAAAAGATGTTATGGCAGCATTCAAAACTTTTATTGACAAAGCTAAAGTATTCAGCACACATAGGTCTCACACGAACCACGTAAAAACCATTGTCTCACCACTCTCATACGCGCAATCCCTCCATTGAGGACTAAGCCCAGCCGATCAAGAACCTCCGTGGGGTGCTCACATAGCAGGTTCGTGGGAAGTGTTGCAAGAACACTTTGACAAAATCCATAATTATTCAAAAATGAGACTGATATCAAATTCTTTTCTAAACTAGGAACATACAGAACATCATGAAGCCTAGGTACAAAACCATTACTAAGTCTATGTGGATAAACTTCAATGGCTTCTACTTCAGCTTCATGTCCATCAGTGACTTTGATGGTCCTTTCCCCTTCTTATAGTCCTCATGATACTTAATCCCTGTATAGAATTACAAACATGCACAGTTGCACCTGAATCAATCCACCAAGTAGATCGTGGATAAACTAAATATAGGAACTCATTAACAAAAGTAATAGTATCCTTACCATTCTTAGCACACCACATGACAAAGCCAAAACAGTCCTTCTGACGATGTCCTTTTTCCTTGAAAAACTTGCATTGGTCTAGCTTTAACTTTTGGCCAGGAGACTGAGGAGTTATCCCTTTACCTTTAGAACCTTGCACTTTTAAAGATGGTGGCTAGGGAGAGGTAAAGTAAGTCTTTCCCTTTCCCTTACCCTTACCCTTAGCAAGGTTAAAGAAGTCTCCACCCTTACCCTTAATGCATTACTCTTCCTGAACGCACATAGCCATGACTTTCTCTAATGTCCAGCTATCTTCCTTAGAGTTGTAACTGATTACAAAAGCCTCAAACTCCTTAGGCAAAGACATGAAGATGAAATGCACAAGCATCTCATGAGGCATGGCTAAGTTCAGAGTCTTGAGGTTTGCATTCAAGTTACTCATCTTAAGGATGTGATCTCTCACACCCCCACCAGTGTATTTCTCATTAACAAGTCTCTTAAGAAGAGTGTTTGCTAATGTCTTAGTGGAGCCTATGTATTAACTTTTGACTTTGGCAAGATACTCAGTAGCTCACAGTCAGGTATGGCGCCTCTAATAGACTCGGAAATGGTGACCCTGATGACCATGAGGCATTTTCTATTGGATTCCTCCCAAGCCTCAAGGTCCTTAGTGTATTTCTCCTTAAGCTTAATGTAATCCTCTTTTCTTATTCCAAATTTCTCATTAGTTTCCTCAGGTTGAGCAATAGGGAGTTCAGGATCAACAGGGTGATCCTTCCTTAGACAAAAGTTAAGATTTGCAATGGCTAAGTTCATGTGTAGCCTCTCATTCCATATCCCATAGTTATGACCCGTGAGAGTATCTATGGAGGCAATGAGACTTACCATATTGGAGGCACCTTAATAAAATAAAAATAGGGGTTAGAAAATAACTAAAAATAACATATAATGCAGCACATACTCAAAATTACACTTAAACAATTAGAAATGGCATAAAATTGTATTTCACGTTGGTTACTCAACAAAATCATTTCACTTAAACAACTTAAAAAACATGGAAATATTTCACATTGGTTACTTTAAATTCCATGTAAACATACTCAAAATTCATGAAGACATATTCAATATAGTACAAATATACTGAAAATTAACTTAGACATGGCAAAATTAAATTTTCACGTTGGTTACTTATTTAATTTCATGCAAAAACATACATAATCTTAAAATTTTAGCAAATTTAAACTTTCACGTTGGTTACTTATTTAAATTTACTACTAAATTACAGCGGAAGCTAAATATACTTAATTTCTTAAATTTCTGAAATTTTAGTTGCAAACACTTAATAGCAATTAATTAAATTAAATAAATGAAAAAAATTCACTTAATAACTATAATTACCAAAAAATATAGAAATAATGCAATCATATCACACAAAACATCTCAAAAAGTTCTCTTAATTTTCTCAGTCAATTAATTAATTTACTAATCATTTTTTATTTTCTAAAATTATTTTTCCATTCTAAATAAATTCTGGAAATTAAATATGATGAAAAGGGTTAACAAGCCTAAACTTAAAATTTTGGCCCACTACTTAGAACGGCCCAGCAACCCATCTCTGAGAAACCCGTGCTCGCGGCCCAAATGCCAATTCAGCCCGATGCCGATTAGCCCAAAGAAAAATGCTGAAAAAACTTAAAAATCGAAAGGGCAGCCCACAAGTCCATTTAACGTTTCGCATGGGCTTCGGGCCCGTTAATGCCAGGTGGCGGCTACCACGCGCTTAGGGTCGTCGGATCCCGATCCGACGGCTGAGATGGCAGGAGACTTAAAATGTGAGTGAATCACGACCGTTGCTTATTGATCTTACGGCTGAGCGCTAAGATCGGGAGGTATAAAAATTTCACCACCTCATTTCGCCCAAACCCTAAATCATTTTCACTCTCCCCACTCTTTCTCTTACTCAGAGCGGCAGCAAGGCGAGAGCGAGAGGTGATTGTGGCACGGGACCACCAGCGCCGCCGCGCCGTCAACTCCGGCGAGGGACCGCACCGCGAGGTGCTTCTCCGTCGGTGTCGATGGCACCGGTAGGCCGTTGTTGAGGAAAAGCGTGGACACTAGATCTGAGCTAAGTAATGTCGCGGCGGGGACTTCCGGCGCTGCTGCACCATCATCGCCAACGGTCGAGCACACCGGAAGGTTGCTCGTCGTCGGCCGAGATGGTGTTGGTTGGCCGCCGTCGAAGGAAACCCGTTGTCTAGGGTTAGGGTTGAACGTGAAACTCTAGCGTGACCTTTGAGTGTCTTTTCTTGCAGGTACACGGTGCCGCTGCGACCTCCACCATGGCGTGCATTTGGTGCCGCCGGTGGGAGGTCTTGAGTGGCTACCGATGAGGTGTGCGACTAGGGTTAGGGTTTTGACCTTGAAACCCTAGCGTAGTGCCTAAGGACCACAGCGCCACCATTGTCTCTCCGTTGGGAGATTCAACGGATGGCCTATGTCGAGGGGAAAAGGCTGCTAGGGTTAGGGTTTCCCCTAACCCTGCACTAAGGAAGACTTGGCGGCCGAAGCCACCCTACCCGGGTCTCCTCAACCGAGGAGTTGTCCGGTGGGGAGGGTGACGCCGACTCCCTCACCCAACACTCAACGTCGGTGAGGGGGTCCCGAAGGACCAGGGATCGGCGCATCCATCTAAGATAAGTCTTCTTTCCCCATCTAATTTTTCTTAACTCAATTCGGTTTCGTGTTTCTGAGTTCTAGATCTTAGCCGAAATCGAAAACTAAAATTGATTCCCTCCTTCTAATTGCTGCAAAAAAAACGACTTAATTGGAGCTAATCTTAGTTAACAGAGACTAAGTCATAATTAAAACATGATTAGAAACTAACTAATCTTAATTAAAACCTGATTACTGGGTTAGTGTTCATCAGCACGGCTCTGATGCCATTGTTAATTCTTAGGGTGCTTAGGATCTATACTGGGGACATCTAACCGAAGTACTTAGGCATAATTGAATCATCAACTAATTACTTAGTCTAACCTAACAATCAAAACATGCAAATAGATCATAGCATTGAGGAGAAGAGAATTAGAGGATTAGGGGAGAGATGAGAGTTACCTTCAGAGGATCCACTTGATGCCATTGGGCTCAAGTGGATGTCCACGAGGGGGAGGTTGGTGCAGTGGCAATTACTGATACAGGGAGGTCGTGGTGCAGTGGCGGCTCGATGTAGAGATGGCGGCGGAGGACCTTCCCCTTGCTCCGCGGGCTAATAGATCAGGTTAGGGTTGTGGGGAGAGTTTGTGGCACTCAATATACCGATGATCTGAGGCCCTAACCTATTCCCTTTATTTAATGTCACTCAGGCGAGAGGGGATCGCACCAAACGGGAGTCGGTTGCACTCCCGATCAATGTGCGTGAGGGAGTAGGACTCGGTGGGGTGTGGTTGTTTCCCACGTCACCCCCGAGATCAAAACAAATAACAGGGATCACTTCACTTCTTCTCTGATTTCATATAACGATCAACATCCACGGTTTAACTTGGAAATGGGAAAAGGAGAAGAGGAGAGGAGAGTTTGAGGAGTAGCAGCCGAAGGATAACAGAAAGTGGTTACAAGTCTAGCCTAGACTACACACGCACAATGCACCTCTTTTTATATTGTGTGCCAAGCCATCGTATTGGAATCGCTCGCTGGACCATGACGTCGTGCCGAATAGTTATATGGGCCGATGACATTTCTCGCCAGCCCACCAACTTCATTTGAATTCTCGTCATTGCCGAGCGCGGGGTCTGTAGCAAGAGCGGCAGGGAACTCCAGCCATCCAGAGGACGAGAACTTGAACAATAGTAGAATTCCCCTTTTTCCTAGACGGCAATCCAGGATGTGTGTTGGCGACAACTCATGTGTATCTAGCTTTGGCACCTAAGGAAGATCAGAGAATATCGTTTGGGATGAATGGCTTGAGTTGGGAGACGTGGAGAAACGGATCAATCATATTGTCCGGAGGTAATGCAAGTTTGTAAGCTGTAGACCCCACTTTGGTGAGAATTTGAAATGGCCCGTAATACTTGTATGACAGCTTGGGATAGGGTCCGTTAGCCACTGAGCTTTGAGTCTATGGTTATAACTTGAGGAGGACATTTTCTCCCACCTGAAATTGACTATCAAACCTACTACGGTCAGCAAAAGCCTTCATCCGATTCTGAGCCTTACACAACTGTTCCCTCAGCAGTTCATGAAACAACTGACGCTCCTTTAGAAGATCGACCACATCAGTGTTGTCAGTAGTGGAAAGATATGGTATGATGTAACACCCTCATTTTCATGCATCATGTATTGCATAAGTTCATATACATGTAACATTAAGTCATATAAAAATGAGTAGGTTTAAAATGAATTAGGACCAAAACCGCACTCAAAAGTTCTAAGAAGTGTGAACTAGTTCGTTTTTTGGTGCGGACTTGTTCGATTTCTCTCTGACCTCCCTCGGACATGTCCCCTTTTACTGCGGACTAGTCCATTTTCCTCTTTGTACAATTTTTGGACTTGTGTGGTCCATTGCAGACTAGTCCGGTCATCCCAACCTTGAAAATTTTGCTAAGTCCCTGGACTTGTTTGGACTTGTCTGTTTTCCGTCGAACTTGTCCGTTTTCCTCTCTGACTAAGTTCGGACTTGTCCGAGATAGTCCGGACTTATCTGTTTTCTTCTCTGACTAATATCGGACTAATCCGGCCTGTCGCGGACTTGTTTGGTGATCGAGATTCCGAGTTGATCTTATGTTTCACGATGTGTTTTTGGGTTTTACCTTAAGTGGGCCTAAGGACGTCATGTCTAACCCCTTTTGGAGCCCATGGAGGACCCCACAACGGCCTCCACCCACCCCAAACTTGAAATCCATCAAACCCTAACTCTCCACCCTATATAAACAACCCAACACCCCACCCTTTTACCTCTTTGCCTCAATTGAAAGACCACAAACCCTAGCTCGTGGATAGCCGCCGCCAAGGAGGGAGAAGGAGATCCCGAGCAAGAAGAAGAAGAGGAGGAAACGAAAGAGGATCAAGTGATCAAGATCTCCATCAAGTTTTCGTTCTTCATCCACAATTCACCTTCAAGTTCTTCATCAACCCTAGATCGTCAAGATCCAATTGTTGCCTCCGAAACCTTTGATTCATTGGAGTTCTAAACAACTGGTATATCTTCTACTTCCTCTTTCTCACATGAATTCAACCCCGTTTCTCCAAATTCACGTCAATTTAGAAAACCCTAGCTCGTTGTTTCTGCGAAGAGTGGACTAGTCGGCCCTACAGCGGACTAGTTCGGTTTGGCTGTCTGTTTTCTGTTGAATTAACTCTAAATTATTTCGAATCAATTCTGAACCTGTCCAAACTTGTTAATAACCACTAGAACTAGTTAGTAAACATTATTAAAAACTCATTAATTATTTTCGCTTCGCATTTGCATTAATCATGCATGGCATAACATATTGAGTAAGATATGTGCACTTATTGATTGTAATTCTTTTCTTGTATGTTTATTGCCCGGCTTAGACGGTTTTATGCTAGAGAGTGTTGCGGAGGACCTCCAGTACCAGGAATTTGAAGACTTTGACCCAAACCAAGCCCAAGAGCAAGGCAAGTGTCCTCAAGCATATTGATCTTGTTTTTACAATAAATGTTTTGTTTTCAAAATTGCATGCTTGTGTCAATTTGATAGGAATTCCTATGATAGAAAGTTTACTAGCTTTGTTGAACCACCCTTGTCACATGGAATAAATGGTAGAGAGTCAGGAAGGGCCTTTTTACTTTTGCTTCGCTTAATTAACTGGGATGGGAAAACAACTATACCATTTAATATTGCATTAATGAGTTTATGGTTATATGAACTGGTTAATATGATATGGTAATGGGTGATCTAAGCAAGCCCGGTATGTGGATAGGTTGGAAGACATGGTGGTTGCTTGCTTAGATCTAAGGACCGGTTCATGCGAGAATATGCCAGGACAACAGTGTCACCACGAGGCCAAGTATGGGTGTGGCGTAGCTGATTAATTAGGGTATTCCTAGTACTGCAAGGATCATTTGGCGCACCGGGGAAGGGGAGTTGGATTGGGTTTTGATTCGCGGCGGGACTCCCTGAGATACGAATGGCACAAGAGGGGGCCCTCGGTTGAAGATGCGCTCAGTTGGAGGCATCGCCACCGGTAAAACATCAGTGGGTCCGTACATGCTAGTAGTCCCTTTGTAAAGCCTATTCTGTGATCTCTTGGCCATTCACCAAAGGAAGTGTAATTTTCATAAGGGAGGTTCCTTAGTCGCCGACGGGTGACGAAATCACGAACACGTGGGTAAAGTGGTACAAACTCTGCAAAGTATTAAACTATCATGATAGTCGTGCTCCCGGTTAAGAGCACTTGGATGACCTACATGATTAGAGGGGTTTTAGTATTGGGATGGTTTAGTATTGGTTATGGGATGGTATTATGGTTTATGGAAATATATATGGTTAATAGTAATGAGAAATCTGGAATATGGATGATAGTAATGAAATATGGACTGCTATTATGGTAACTACCTGGTTTATGATGGGTTTACTTCACATACATACAATATATTGCTTTTCAAATATTTTAATGTACTTTTCAGCACTTAGCCTTTATTATATTTATTATTTGTATCAGCTACATGTCATACTTTCCACACTTGTTGAGTACGACGTGTACTTCTCCTTGCAATTCCCCCACCAATAGTTGCAGGTCAGATTTGGGAGTATCACGATGTTAATGAGGAGTCCTAGGTTGTGTGCTGCCGTCAGCTTGCCTGTGGTTTGATTGGAGCTGCGCCATATTCCCTTTTGCTTAGCTGCATAGTTGTTTAGTTTATTTCTGCTGCATTATTTCAGACTTGTCATTAATAATCATTAGAGCTTGTTTTCGAGGATATTCTAAATTGTGTAATAAAAAGTGCTTAATTAATCTTGTTCTTTGGTAATTTTCTGTATATCCTATTGTGAATGCACTCGTGTATGTGTGTTGAACAACCTAGGCAGACATATGTGTTCACATGGTTCATTTTCGGAACCGGGTGTCACAAATTGGTATCAGAGCCATAGTTTGACTATAGGACGCAGCCTGGATAAAATGGATACTTATAGCACATAGGAGCACTCAGGAATCAATGTGTTTTTGCTTGGTGTGTTGTTTGCTATGTATTGCTGCTTGTGTGCTTAGTAGGGGATTGTGGGATGCTTTAGCATTGCCATGTCCACATAGGCTAGTATAGTTAGTTGCTTAGTTTCATATCACTTGATGCATATAGTTGGGGACGTTTTCTAAATTATTATCTCTTGCTTTTCTTCAAATGGTGAAGACTTGCAACCATAAGGATGGCAATGATGAGGAGGAAAAAAATGGGGCATCTCATAACAATAATGGACAAGGACCTGCCCAGGGAGCTATCAATCTTGAGCAGCTATTGGCCATGCAAAACCAGCTCATGCAGACCATGATACAAACTATGGCACAACTACAGGCTGGTAACAACAACAATCAGCCTCACATGCCTCCACCGCCACCCCCGCCTCCTCATCACCGATTGGGAGAGTTCATGAGAACAAGGTCGTCGACTTTTGCTCAAGCTGCTGACCCTATGGATGTTGTTGATTGGCTCAAGTCCGTGGAGAAGAAACTTGCAATAGTCCAATGCAGTGACTGGGATAAGATGCTATTTGCTTCTCATCAACTAGTTGGAGCAGCTATCGATTGGTGGGATTCGCTATGTAACGCCCATGAAAATGAGGAGAGGGTCACTTGGGCTGAATTTAAGGAGAGCTTTCGTTCTCATTATGTGCTCAAGGGTGTTATGATCTTGAAGAGACAAGAGTTTGAAAACTTCAGGCAAGGAAGGTCAAGTGTGTATGAATACCTCAATAAATTCACTCAACTCTCAAGATATGCGCCTGAGGATGTGAGCCGGGATAGCCGGAAGCAATACTTGTTCATGAGAGGCTTAAACAATGAGATCCAGGTACAATTGCTCAACTATGATTATGCAAACTTCCAGAAGCTAGTGGACAAGGCGATTGTGGTTGAGAATAAAGTCTGTGAGATGGAGCTAGATAACAAGAGGAAGGCACCATATCAGGGACAACAACAATGAAGCAATGTGCGCCTTCGCTTTGCACCACCCAATGTGCCTTATTACAGCTCTTTTGCTCCTATACAGCGCCCTGGTTATGCATCGCGACCAGCTCAGTTCATGCAGCAACGCCCTGTCATGCAAGCACCTAGGCCTCCAATGCCTTTTGCACCTCGTGCCAACCTTCCTGGTGCAAATGTTATGAATCAAGTTTGTCTCAATAATTTTGGTGCAATTACGAAGTGCTATACATGTGGAGAAGCAAGACACTTTGCAATTCAATGTCCTAAGTCGGGCCTTGGTCAAGGAAGCAATGCTCAAATACAAAACTCAAGACCGAGTGGAGGAGCGCCACAAGGCAACCATGGATAGGAGAATTTTGCTTGTGGCAACGTGAACCATGTCTCTACAGAGGAAGATTAACAAGCGGATGATGTGGTCATTGGTATGTTTCTCGCAAATTCTAACTTGGCAACTATGTTATTTGATTCTGGAGCATCGCATTCATTCATTGCATCAAAATATGTTGCCAAGTATAGTTTGCCTATCTCTCATATGAAGTATACTCTATTGGTTAAGTCTCCTAGAGGAGAGATGAGGACAAATATATTATGTCCGAAAGTAAGCCTTAGAATAAGGGGGGTAGACTTCTTTTCCAACCTCATTGTTTTGGATTCTCAAGTATTGGACATTATACTCAGTATGGACTAGTTGAGGAAGCACAATGGAGTCATTGAATGTGCCACAAAGACGGTGAAGTTGACCAATGATGAAGGGATCACCATAGAATTTGAAGAATCTCAACATGAACCAAAGCAATTGGAGTGGTACCACATGGATGGTGCCGCAATTGAGGAGATTACAGTGGTGTGTGAATTCTTGGATGTTTTTCTGGATGAGTTGCCAAGTATGCCACCTGACCGAGACATAGAATTTGTTATTGAGTTAATATAGGAGGCCATATAGGAACTGCACTTATAGCTAGGAGGCCATATAGGATGCCTCCTAAGGAGTTAGCGGAGCTCAAGAAGCAAATTCAAGAGCAACTAGAGAAGGGTTTCATTCGCCCAAGCTCTTCACCTTGGGGAGCGCCCGTACTTTTCGTGGATAAGAAGGATGGATCCCAAAGGATGTGTGTGGACTACCGAGCTCTCAACAAGGTAACAATCAAGAACAAGTACACCTTGTCACGCATAGAAGACATGTTTGATCAGATGAAGAGTGCTTGTGTCTTCTCCAAGATTGATTTGAGGTCGGGATACTTTCAAATGAAGATTAGACCATCGGACATACCCAAGATAGCTTTTCGGACACGATATGGATCTTATGAGTATACAGTTATGTACTTTGGATTGACAAATGCACCTGCCTATTTTATGTACCTCATGAATAAGGTCTTCATGGAGTACTTGGATAAGTTTGTTGTGGTGTTCATTGATGACATTATGATCTACTCGAGAAGCGAGGAGGAGCATGAGGAACATTTGAGGCTTACGTTGCAAAAATTGAGGGAGCATCAATTGTATGCCAAGTTCAGCAAGTGCCAGATTTGGTTGAAAGAGGTGTCATTTTTGGGGCATATCATCTCCGGAGGAAGAGTATCGGTTGACCCAGGAAAAGTGAGAGATGTGCTAAAGTGGGAGCCACCGCAAAATGTAAAGGAAATAAGGAGTTTCCTTGGGATGGCTGGATATTACCGTAGGTTCATCAAGGACTTTTATAAAATAGTCAAGCCAATGACGGAACTATTAGTGAAGGGGAGAGCATTCCAATGGACGCAAGCTTGTCAAGACAGTTTCGAGGAGCTAAAGAAGAGGTTAACTACAGCCCTAGTTTTGGTTTTGCCGGATGTGAGCAAAAGCTTTGATATATATTGCGACATATCAATACAAGGACTTGGATGTGTGCTCATGCAAGAAGGTCAAGTGGTAGCCTATCCATCGAGACAATTGAAGAAACATGAGCAGAATTATCCAACACATGATTTGGATCTTGCAACCGTAGTGCATGCATTGAAGATTTGGAGACACTATATCCTTGGACATAGGTGTGAAATTTATACAGATCATAAGAGCCTCAAGTACATTTTCACACAAACAGACCTGACTTTAAGGCAACGAAGATGGTTGGAGCTCATCAAGGACTATGATGTGGGAATCAATTATCACCCTGGGAAGGCTAATGTTGTGGCTATTGCATTGAGTAGAAAAAAAGTAAGTCATCAACTCATGGTTCGAGAGCTGCCATCTGAGTTACGCAAGGAGTTTGAACGGTTGAACCTTGGATTTGTGAATGAGATGGGGATAATGGAGTTAAATTCTACCTTGGAGCAGGAGATTCGAGAGGGTCAAACAAAGGATGACGAAATCCAATAGATCAAGGACAGAACCCAAGAGGGAAGAGAATTCGGGTTTGATGAGGATGACCATGGTACTTTATAGCTTGGAAAGAGGATTGTTGTGCCCAATGATAAGTATATCTGAGAAACAATATTGAAAGAGGCACATTACTCACCTTACTCAATTCATCCATTTTGTACAAAGATGTACAAAGACTTGAAGACATGTTATTGGTGGGCCAGCATGAAAAAGGACATAGCTGAATATGTAGCATTGTGTGATGTATTCCAACTAGTAAAGGCGGAACATCAAAGACCAGTTGGATTATTGCAGCCATTGAAGATTCCAGAATGGAAGTGAGAATAAATCAGGATGGACTTTATAGTTGGTTTACCGCGTACTCAGTCCGGTTATGACTTAATTTGGATTATTGTGGATCGTTTGACCAAGTCAGCTTACTTTGTTGCTGTCAAGACCACCTATACCACCGCGAAGCTGGCAGAGTGATATATGGATCACATTGTGTGTCGACATGGAGTCCCAAAGAAAATAGTATCGGATAGAGGTTCTCAGTTTACCTCCAGGTTTTGGCAGAAATTGCATGAAGCATTGCAAACAAGGTTGAATTTTAGCTCAGCATATCACCCTCAAACGGATGGACAAACTGAGAGGACCAATCAGATTTTAGAGGATATGTTAAGAGCTTGTGCCTTGAAGCATGGAAGAAGTTGGGACAAGTACTTGCCGTATGTGGAATTCTCATATAACAATAGTTACCAAGCAAGCATGAAAATGTCACCCTATGAAGCACTATATGGAAGGAAGTGTAGAACACCTTTGTTCTGGAATGAGGCAGGAGAAAATCAAGTGTTTGGATCTTATATGTTGCATGAAGTTGAGAAACAAGTCCAAATAATCCACGAAAACTTGAGGGCTGCTCAATCAAGGCAAAAAGGCTATGCGAACAATAGGAGAAGAAAACTAGCATTAAAATAGGAGATTTTGTTTACCTCAAGGTGTAACCAATAAGAGGTCATAAGAGGTTTAACATAAGAGGCAAGCTAGCACCTCGATACATTGGACCATTCAAGATTTTGACCAAAAGAGGAGAAGTAGCATATAAGTTGGAGATGCCAGCTTATCTTTCAGATGTCCATGATGTCTTTCATGTTTCCCAGCTCAAGAAGTGTTTAAGGGTACCATAAGAACAAGTGGCAATGGAAGAATTGGAATTAGAGGCAGATTTGACTTATGGTGAGCAACCGGTCAAAATCTTGGAAACCAAGGAGAGAGTCACAAGGAACAAGGAAATTTGATGGTGTAAAGTTCAATGGAAGCATCATACAGACTTGGAAGCAACTTGGGAGTTGGAGGATGATCACAAGAAGGAATTTTCCTATCTCTTCTCTTTCGCATCGAATATCGAGGGCGAGATTCATTTTAAGAGGGGTAGGTTTGTAACACCCTCATTTTCATGCATCATGCATTGCATAAGTTCATATACATGTTTAATATTAAGTCATATAAAAATGAGCAAGTTTAAAATGAATTAGGACCAAAATCGCACTTAAAAGTTCTGAGAAGTGTGGGCTAGTCCGTTTTTGGTGCGGACTAGTCCGATTTATCTCTGACCTCCCTCGGACATGTCTATTTTTGTTGCAGACTAGTCCGTTTGCCTCTCTGTACAATTTTTGGACTTGTCCGGTCCATTGCGGACTAGTCCAGTCATCCCAACAGTGAAAATTTTGCTAAGTCCCCGGACTTATCCGGACTTGTCCGCTTTCCGTCGGACTTGTCTGTTTTCCTCTCTGACTAAGTTCGCACTTGTCTGATATAGTCCGGACTTATCCGTTTTCTTCTCTGACTAATATCGAACTAGTCTGGCCTTTCGCGGATTTGTCCGGTGATCGCGATTCTGAGTTGATCTTTTGTTTCACGGCGTGTTTCTGGGTTTTAACTTAAGTGGGCCTAAGGACGTTGTGTATAACCCCTTTTGGAGCCCATGAGGGACCCCACACCGGCCTCCACCCACCCCAAACTCTAAATCCATCAAACCCTAACTCTCCACCCTATATAAACAACCCAACACCCCACCCTTTTACCTCTTTGCCTCAATTGAAAGACCACAAACCCTAGCTCGTGGATAGCCGCCGCCAAGGAGGGAGAAAGAGATCTCGAGCAAGAAGAAGAAGAGGAGGAAACGAAAGAGGATCAAGTGATCAAGATCTCCATAAAGTTTTCGTTCTTAATCAACAACACACCTTTAAGTTCTTCATCAACCCTAGATCGTCAAGATCCAAGTGTTGCCTCCAAAACCATTGATTCATTGGAGTTCTAAACATCTGGTATACCTTCTGCTTCCTCTTTCTCACATGAATTCAGCCCCCTTTCTCCAAATTCACATCGATCAAGAAAACTCTAGCTCGCTGTTTCAGCGAAGGGCGGAATAGTCCGTCCCTACAGCGGACTAGTCCGGTTTGGCTGTCTGTTTTCTACTGAATTTACTCTAAATTGTTTCGAATCAATTCTGAACCTGTCCAAACTTGTTAATAACCATTAGAACTAGTTAGTAAACATTATTAACAACTCATTAACTAGTTTTGCTTCGCATTTGTATTAATCATGCATGGCATAACATATTGAGTAATATATGTGCACTTATTGATTGTAGTTCTTCTCTTGTGTCTGTTTATTGCGCGGTTTAGATGGGTTTATGCTAGAGTGATGCGGAGGACCTCCAGTACCAGGAATTTGAAGACTTTGACCCAAACCAAACCCAAAAGCAAGGCAAGTGTCCTTGAACATATAGATCCTGTTTTTACAATAAATGTTTTGTTTTCAAAACTGCATGCTTGTGTCAATTTGATGTGAATTCATATGATAGGAAGTTTAGTAGCTTTGTTTAACCACACTTGTCACCTGAAATACATGGTACAGAGTCGGTAAAGGCCTTTTTACTTTTGCTTTGCTTAATTAATTGGGATGGAAAAACAACTATACCATTAAATATGCATTAATGAGATTATGGTTATATGAACTGGTTAATATGATATGGTAATGGGTGATCTAAGCAAGCCCGATATGTGGATGGGTTGGAAGACATGGTGGTTGGTTGCTTAGATCTAAGGACCGGTTCATGCGAGAATATGCCAGGACAACAGTGCCACCACGAGGCCAAGTATGGGTGTGGCGTAGCTGATTAATTAGGGTATTCATAGTACTGCGAGGATCATTTTGCGCACTAGGGAAGGGGAGTCCGATTGGGTTTTGATTTGCGGCGGGACTCCATGAGATCTGAATGGCACAAGAGGGGGACGTTGGTTGAAGATGCACTCAGTTGGAGGCATCGCCACCGGTGAAACCTCAGTGGGTCCGTACATGCTAGTAGCCCCTTTGTAAAGCCTATTTTGTGATCTCTTGGTCATTCACCAAAGGAAGTGTAATTGTCATAAGGGAGGTTTCTTAGTCGCCGATGGGTGATGAAATCATAAAAACGTGGGTAAAGTGGTACAAACTCTGCAGAGTATTAAAACTATCATGATAGTCTTGCTCCTGGTTAAGACCACCTGGATGACCTACATTATTAGAGGGGTTTTAGTATTGGGATGGTTTGGTATTGGTTATGGTATGGTATTATGGTTTATGGCAATATATATGGTTAATGGTAACGAGAAATCTGGAATATGGATGATGGTAATGAAATATGGACTGATATTATGGTAACTACCTGGTTTATGATGGGTTTACTTCACATACATACAATATATTGCTTTTCAAATGTTTTAATGTACTTTTCAGCACTTAGCTTTTATTATATTCATCATTTGTATCAGTTACATGTCATACTTTCCACACTTGCTGAGTACGACGTGTACTTCTCCTTGCAATTCCCCCACCAACAGTTGCAGGTCAGATTTGGGAGTATCACGATGTTAATGAGGAGTCTTAGGTTGTGTGATGTCATCAGTTTGCTTGTGGTTTGATTGGAGCTGTGCCATATTCCCTTTCGCTTAGCTACATAGTTGTTTATTTAGTTTATTTCCACTGCATTAGTTCACACTTGTCATTAATAATCATTAGAGCTTGTATTTGAGGATATTCTGAATTGTGTAATAAAAAGTGCTTAATTAATCTTGTTCTATGATAATTCTCTGTATATCCTTTTGTGAATGCACTCGTGTATGTGTGTTGAACGTCCTGGGCACACATATGCGTTCACTTGGTTCATTTTCGAAACCGGGTGTCACATATGAAGTCAGAAGGTAGATCACAAACATACAAAGCCTTATACGGTGTACAATTCAGAGAACAGTTAAATGAGGTATTGTACCTCATCTCAGCCAAGAGAAGCCATTTGATTCATTGTTTTGGTGTAGCTTGAACTGAACAACGGAGAAACATCTTCAAACACTAGTTTACCCTCTCAGTCTGCTCATTAGACCGAGGATGATAGGCAGTGCTCATCTTCAGATCAGTTTGTAAAAACTTAAATGGTTCAGTCCAGAATTAACTTGCAAAGACCCTATCTATGTCAGAAACAATGATTTTGGGATTGCCGTGGAGCTTCACCACCTGGTTGAAAAAATACTCTGGCCACAGAAACTGCAGAGAAAGGATATTTTAAGGGAAGAAATGTCCATACTTGTTGAATCTATCACCACTACCAATATGACAGAGTACCCAGCAGACAGAGGTAAACTCTCAATGAAATCCATGGATATGTCTTACCAGCAAGAGTGAGGAATTGGTAATGGCTGCAATAAACTTGGGTACTTGCAAAGCTCATGTTTCGCTCGCTGACAGATAATACACTGTTTGACAAAAGAGTCGACATCAGACTAAGTAGGCTAGTGAAAAGGTTTCATCGGCCTATGGGAAGTTGCTTGTATTCCATAGTGCTCTCCTATACAGAATGGTGAAAGGTTGATATTAGTTTTATCCTGAGTGCCGAGTTAGAGCTCACATAGATCTTCTTTTTATATCTGATGAGGCCCTCAGACAAGGAGTACCCTTCTGCATTGGGGCTAGAAATGACCAGTTCAGTCAGAAGTTGTTGTTCTGCAGAATCAGTTGATAAGAGTTTAGCACTTCCTGGATCTAGACTGGAATCGCAGCTGAAATGACAACATTCCCAAAAGGTGACAGACTCGGGAAAGGGCATCAACCACATTATTTTCTGATCTCTTCTTGTAGAAGAATTCAAAGGAAAGCCTTGACAGTTTCCTGAATGTCTTTTTCTGCAAATCAGTTGAAAGAGACTGATCTTAAAGCTGACAAATTTTCTGACAATTAGTCGTGATTGTGAAGAGCTTCCATTATAAATATGATCTCCACTTCTCAACTGACATTATGACAGCTATTAACTCCCTTTCATATGTAGATAGCCTCCGATGCTGCACACTTAGTCCTTTGCTAAGGTAAGCAATAGGATGACCCTCCTGAGACAGTACTGCACCTACACCAGTGTCACAAGCATCTGTGTCGATTGTGAATTCCTTTGAAAAGTCAGGAAAGGCCAAAACAGGGGTGGAGGTCTTTGCTTGCTTTAGTTGGTCAAAAGTTGTTTGAGCAGTGCTTGTCCACTGAAAAGTCTCATGATGTCACGTACGGTTGCATATTGGGCAAGTTGATCGAGGACGAGCTTTTCGTAAGAGAGGGAGATATGTCATGTGTATTGATTCGTGGGCCACGAAGATTAGCATCGTTCGACCAGATTAGTAATTAATAAGTATCCTGATTAGTTCCTATAGGTTAAGTTTAGAGATAAAGAAATAAAAGAGTCCTAATAGATTAGTTTCCATGTTAAGAGATAAAGTTGGAGATATAGTCCTAGTTTCCATATTGTAATCCGCTGATCAGCTATATATTGTGGCCGGCGCAGAACAAATTAGTCAAGAAAGAATTATAGTCCAAAAGAACTTGTCTCTTTATCCCTGCCCCTATTCATTGGCGATGCAGCGGCGGTGCCGGCGATTAGGCGGCAAGTTTGGCAGAATTCTGAGAAAGATTGTGGCAATTTGGTATCAGATTCCATTACGATCCGATGAGCAACTATAGACCAACGAACGAGATTCTCTCCGATCAACTCACACAGATTCACGCTGACATAAACGAGATCTTCAATCAGCTGAAGCTTGAATATGCACTATGGAAGAGCATGCCGGATGAAGCACCTGCAGAAAACGTGGAGGAGACTTCGACGGTTGCTGTTGATTTTTTCAAGATTGAAGATCCAACTGATGCCTCCATAAAAAACGGATCGGGTGCCACTCGTCTTACGTGCAACTCGCCCGCGCATCGCAACCTCAACCAGAGCACGTCTTCAGTTTTGCGCCGCCCTCAGCGTCAGCGCCGCCACTGACGCCTTCCTCTCCAACGACGTTCGAGTGCACACCGGATTCGGTCACCTACAAAGCTGCGCGCGCGAAGGGATCCGAGGGCAAGGCGGCGCTACCCGCGGTCCGCGGTTCCATCTCCTTGGCTGCGCCACGGTCGCCTCTGCAGCTTCGACCACCTCCGCCAGCGCCGTCGATTCGTCCGCCAGCCACCAGATCTGCGCCGACGGGGCTGCGTTCGTCCCTCCCGACGGCTGCGTCTTCATCCTCACCGGTCAGGACGCGCGCTTCGACGCAGAGATCGGGCGGCGCTCGACGCGATGGGCCGCGCCCCCAGATCCACTGTCATCACGCCCTCCCCGACCTTCAGGTCCGGCATCGCGTTCGTCCTTCCCGAAGGTCGCGGTTTCATCCTCGTCCTGTGCTGCAACTACAATCTCGTCGCCGCCACTACCATGCTCGTCGCCGATGCGTTCGTGTTCGATGCCACCGGCCGCCCGATGTCGATGCGGTGGAAATCGTGCGGATCCATGCGTCTGTTGTGCGTGCCACCCCCAGCAACAACAAGATCAGCACTTGCTTCCCTCCGTCGGCAACAAGGTCAGCGTTTGCATCTGGATCTTGACAATGTCGGAAGAACTGTGTCCTCCATCTCTGATCCGGAAGGTCCATGGGCACTTTGTGCTGTTGGGCAGAATCTCATCTTATTCTGCCATGAACAACCATGTATTCGACAATGTGCATATTGCTGATAGTGTGCCCCTGAGGTCATACCATGGAATGAATGCAGGTATTGGACTACCGTCTGTCATTGCACCATCCCCTGCATTTGCTGCTGCACCCAAAGAGAAAGCCTTTTCTGGGTTTATGATTGACTTTTTGCTGGATGGAGTTTCTGCTGCTATATCAAAGACAGCTGCTGCTCCAATTGAGCGTGTCAAGCTTATGATTCAGGAACAGGATGAGATGATCACGAGTGACAGACTTCTTGAACCATACAAACGCATAGATGACTTTGTTGCTGGCACTTACTCTTCCTATGTTCTGTTCTATGACCGATCAGCACAGGAGCGACATCTTCATCCAAGCTGAGGACGATTTTTTGGTAAGGGAGATATGTCATGAATGGTTGCATATTAGGCGAGTTGATCGAGGATGAGCTTTTCGTAAGGGAGGGAGATATGTCACGTGCGTTGATTCGTGGGCCACGAAGATTAGCATTGTTCAACCAGGTTAGTAATTAATAAGTGTCCAGATTAGTTCTTATAGGTTAAGTTTAGAGAAAAAGGAATAAAAGAGTTCTAATAGATTAGTTTCTATGTTAAGAGATAGAGTTGAAGATAGAGTTCTAGTTCATATTGTAATCCGCTGACTGGCTATATATTGTGGCCGGCGCAGAACAAATTAATCAAGGAAGAATTATAGTCTAAGAGAACTTGTCTCTTTATCCCTGCCTTTGTTCATCGGCGACGTAGCGGCGGCGCCATCAATCAGCAGGCACGTTTGGCGGAATTCTGAAAAAGTTTGTGACATATGGTGAAGCAAATTGGTCAGTGGTTTAGCAATGGAGCCTTAGTGCTTCACAAATTTTCTATAATAACCAGTGAGGCCAAGAAATCCCATCAGCTTAGTGAAGTTCAATGATATTGGCCACAAGATCATAGCTTCAATTTTAGCTAGATCAATTGCTACCCCTTCTTTAGATATGATGCTTCCCAAGTAAGAAAGTCTTTGTTGGGCAAACACACATTTTTTAAACTTGAGAAACAAGTGTTGGTCCTGCAGTTTTGAAAAACAAGCTGGATGTGAAGCACATGATCATCCAATGATTTACTTGAAGATCAAAATATCATCCATAAAGACCAATACAAATTTTCTAATATAATCAGCAAACACTGTATTCATTAGGCATTGGAAAGTTGCTGCAAACACTGTATTCATTAGGCATTGGAAAGTTGCTGTAGCGTTAATGAGGCCAAATGACATCACTCCGAACTGAAACAGCCCATGATGTGTTTTGAAAGCAGTTTTAAACTCATCTGCAGGTAGCATCCTGGTTTGGTGGAACCTTGAGGCCTTTCAATGGTTGAAAAGTATATAGAACCAGCTATTTCATCCAAGAACTCGTCAATATGGGCATGGAGAATTTACTTTGTACTTTAATGGAGTTAAGCTTCCTGTAATCAATGCAAAACCTTCATGAGTTGTCTTTTTTTTTACTAGCAGCACTGGTTATGCATAAGTACTCATACTAGGAATGATGGTCCATTTTTGCAATATTTCATTGACTTGGCGCTCAATTTCATCCTTTTGCTCTGGGGTATATCGATAAGGGTGACAGTTAATACGGGTTGACCCAGGCAGAACGGAAATGGAGTGGTCATACACTCTCTGTGGAGGCATGGAAGAAGGCTCCTCAAAAAGTGCAGAGAATTGTTAGAACAACATTTTTCGACTTGCACAGGTATACCAGTGAGCAGATAGTCATCCATGGATGAAGGTTCGGGATGCAGTGGCTCAAACAAGACTGTTGCCTTTGCCCACAAGGCCACAACTCATTGCATTTGCACCATTTTGCTAACTGCTCACAGACAGGTTGAGATAGCACACCTTGTAGTCTAACTGTGTGTTTGCTATGAGGAAATTCAATCCATTTTTCAATCCAATGACAATGCATGGGGTTCTGGATCTCGAGCCAATCCACGCCTAACACTACATCATAAGCAGTCATGTCAAGAAGCTTCACAAAATGTGTAAATGTGTGGCCTTGAATATACCAGCAGAAGTTCTTGACTTCCATAGCACACTTAAGAAGATTACTGTCGGTACCCTAAAAACCGTACACCCCCTGAGGTTACAAAGATTTCGAGAGAAGGCCGTCTACACGGATTGAAGACCCTCGGAGGCCCACTTGTCAGACATGACCGGACTTGCTTCTCCAACATGGTTAATCCCTAGGTCGCCACGTGTACTGCCAAACCGGAGCTACCGCTCGCAAGAGGGAAGCTCCGGACCAAGTACCGAAATGGCACCTCCGGACTTAACCCCTGACCCAGAGAAGCTCCGGACCTGACACGTGTCAGGTAGCTCCGGAGCTACCTGCTTCCCACAGCAAGCTCCGGAGCTGCCACGTGTCCAAATGTCAGAGCTGGCAGCCTCTAACCTCCGGAAGACCTTGTAACGGCTCCGGATCTTCAAAGGAGAGCCAAGGACTTCAAGACCCGATTAAATGTCATTAATGCCATATTAATGACACTTAAACGGACGATCTTAACACCTGTAACGGCACTGTCGGAGTCCGTTACAAGGTCATTAACAACAATTAATTGTGTATTAATACTAGTAATTGCCGGGGCCACATGTCGGGCTCGGCCAGCTTGTAACGACCTATCCTTGTACTATAAAAGGACAGGCCGACGATACACACAGGACACGCACACAGACGTGGAGATCATACGTGACAAACTAATACAACACCAACACACCCGTGGAGTAGTGTATTACGCTCAGGCGGCTCGAACCACGTAAATCCTAGTGTCTCCTGCGTTAAACCGCAATTCACCTTCTGGAGTCTCCGCGCGCCCATACCGAACTACAAACTCCTCCAACACTTTAGCAGTGTCAGGAGATCTGCCGACTCCAACAGTCGACATTTGACGCGCCAGGAAGGGGGGTGCCTGAGATTTTCGAGAATGGTGAACTCCGCGGCTGGATCATCCAACGGTCAACCTGTTGCTCAAGCTGTTGGGGCAATCCCTCCAACAGGCAGCCACCAACAGGAGCCTCGGCACCAGTAGGAGCCACACTCCCACCACCACCATTTTCTCCAGCAAATCGTGCTGGGCAACGTGATGGTGCGCCGGCGTCACTTACTGCGTCAGCAAGTCATGACAACCCGGAACACGCGCTCCATGCAGCGCGTGCTCTTCTCCAACGACCACCACCTCCGGACGCATCTCGAGATGCAATGGAGCAGTGGCGGGCCGATGTGGAGCATTTGGTCGCAGCAGCGGCCCGAACGTCTCAACAACCAGGGTCCTCCTCCTTCGGACGAGCCCCGTCGCAGCGACGGACTTCGTCTGGAAGACTTGGTCCACACGTCTCAAACAACAGGAGACGATCTGCGTCACAACAGGTGACGTCATTGCCCCCTGGGGCACGACGCACCCATACGGTATCCAGGCTTTCGACTCATGACCTCCGGGCGGAGCTTGATCGCCAATACCGCCAACAGGATGGCCGTGTCCATATCGAGCGTGCTCGTGAAAGACGGGAAGCTCAGGACCTTTCTACTCTGGAAGGAGTAGGAGGAGGCTGTTCATCCCTAGCCATGCACCTGCGCATGGTTAAATGGCCACAGAAGTTCCGGCCACACCTGCCGGAGAAATTCGACGGGACTGTCAACCCCGCCGAATTCCTTCAGATATACTCCACTACAATCTTGGCAGCTGGAGGAAACGAGGCTGTAATGGCCAATTACTTTCCAGTGGCCTTGACCGGGACCGCCAGGTCCTGGTTTATGAGCCTTCCACCCAACTCTATCAACAGTTGGGAAGAGCTGTGCCGACAGTTCACTGCCAACTTCGGGAGTTCGTACACCCGACCAGGCACTGAACTAGACCTTTTTGCGGTCGTGCAAAAAGGGGAGAATCTTTGTGGTCCTTCATCCAGAGGTTCTCCCAGGTACACAACACAATCCCTTCTATCTCAAGCGCTTCTGTCATTGTGGCATTCAGACAGGACGTACGGGACAAGAAGATGTTGGAGAAGCTGGCGATCAAAGAGATCACCAGCGTCACAGAACTCTTCAGCCTGGCAGACAAATGTGCCAGAGCTGCGGAGGGCCGTGAAATGCACTCCAAACCAGCCTCAGAGGATCACAAGAAATCCTCCAAAGAAGAAGCCGCTACCTCCGGGGGTGGCAAGAAGAAAAAGAAGACCCACGGCAAGAAGAAGCCGTCGGCCGGCACATCCAACGTTGCAGCTGCTGCAACTCCTGGTGGCCGGGGGCCACGCCTCGAGAAGCGACCTCGACCGTCTTCTGAAGATGGTGGCAAACCCAAAATGTGGTGTCCCATTCACAAAACGGGCAGCCATGGATTGGAAGACTGCCGGGAGGTCCAAAACCTTGCCGAGCGCTACAGCAAGCGTCGGGAAGGGTCTCCTTGCAGACAAAGGGAAGGGAAACAGAAGGTCAACGAAGCTCCGACTGAAGAGGAGTTAGGGGTTTCAGGACCCCAAAAAGGTCTTGAAGGCCGTCTACACCTCCGTCGACGATGACTCTGACGTCTCTAACAACGAGCGTCGGAAAACCATGAACACCATTTTTGGTGGATCATGGGACATCACCTCCCGTCGCGTCATCAAGACTATGCGGCGGGATATGGCCGTTGTAGCTCCTACAGCTAGATCGGAGCCACATCGAAAGTGGATGGACACATCCATCACTTTTGATGCTTCGGACTGTCCTCGAAGCATGGTCGGAGCTGGACAGTTACCTTTGATGGTATCTCCTACCATCAATAACATCCAGCTCCATCATGTTATGGTGGACGGAGGTTCGGGGCTGAACCTCATAAGCTTTGAAGCTTTTACCAAGCTTCAGCTCCGACCTTCGGATCTCCAGCCCTCTCGACCTTTCTCCGGAGTAGGTCCGAGGGCCATTACCCCACTCGGAGCTATAACTCTCCCCGTTACTTTCGGGACACGGGAGAAGTATCGCACCGAGAAGTTGGTCTTCGACGTCGCTCAGATCAACTTACCATTCAACACCATCCTGGGTAGACCTGCTCTATACAAATTTATGGCAGCTGCTCATTATGGATACCTGGTGTTGAAGATGCCAACACCAGTAGGCGTTCTCCGGATCCGCGGAGATCGCACCGCCGGAGTAACTGCTCTGGAGGAGCTCCATGCACTCACCACGGCGCAAGAGGAGGACTCAGACAGGAGCAAGCTCCGAAACCCCCGAGCATTCGTCAACGAGGCTCAACCTCTGCACCCCGTGTGCAGCCAAGCGGCGACACCGACATTCCCGTCAAAGTCGTCCAAATTGGTTCCGATGCCGCTCAAACCACCCGTATATCAGGAGGATTGAACGACAAATAGGAACTCGCACTCATCACTTTCCTCCGGGCTAATGTTGACGTATTTGCCTGGCAACCGTCACAAATGCCTGGGATCCCCAGGGAAGGTGATTGAGCACAATCTGAAGATTTACCCCGATATTCGGCCTGTGCATCAGAAGCCTCAGAAGCAATCCGTAGAGCGGCAGAACTTCATCCGACAAGAAGTGAAGAAGTTGCTCGAAGCCGGATTCATCCGAGAAGTCTTCCATCCAAAATGGCTGGCGAACCCAGTCGTTGTGCCCAAGGCCGGCGGGAAGCTTCGGATGTGCATCGACTACACCACACTGAATAAGGCATGTCCAAAAGATCCATTCCCACTACCTAGAATAGATCAAATAGTGGATTCCACCTCCGGGTGCAAGTTACTGTGTTTCCTAGACGCATATTCTGGGTATCATCAAATCAGGATGTCTAGGGAGGATGAAGAGCATACTTCATTCATCACAGTAGATGGATTGTATTGTTACACAGCCATGCCATTTGGTCTTAAGAATGCAGCTTCAACTTTTGTACGAGCTATGTACAAAACTTTTGAAGAACTCATCAGAGACATAGTGGAAGTGTACGTCAATGACATCGTGGTCAAGGTCAAGAACAAGGAGTCCCTCTTGGACACCTTGCAGGCTGTCTTCGACAAGTTGCGGGCCACCCGCACGAAGCTAAACCCAGACAAGTGTGTCTTCGGGGTTAGCTCCGGAAAACTTCTGGGTTTCCTGGTAAGTCACCGGGGCATAGAGGCTAATCCGGCGAAGATAAAAGCCATTGAAGACATGCGGCCACCAACCCGCATCAAAGACGTCCAAAAGTTAACTGGGTGTCTAGCAGCCCTCAGCCAGTTCATATCAAGACTGGCGGAACGGGCACTTCCCTTCTTCAAGTTGTTGAGGAAGTCCGGACCATTCCAATGGTCCGAAGAAGCAGAGAAGGCATTCCAGGAGCTGAAACAGTTCCTCACCACCCTACCAATTCTGGTAGCTCCAAATCCTGGTGAGCCTTTGTTGCTTTACATTTCTGCTACTAACGAAGTTGTCAGTATGGTTCTGGTTGCGGAGAGACCAGAATTACCCCATACTCAGGAATCCAGACCCCTTCAAGAGGGTCCGGAGGTCCCTGAAAGTGAGTTTGGGTCCCAGCTCCCAGACTCAAATCCACAAGAAGTCACTTCAGAAGACCCAGACCCCTTGGAGAGGGTCCAGGTCATTTCTGAAGAAGCTCCGGGTTCCTCCAGCCAGAACCCAGAGGTCCCCGAAGAGAATCTGGACTCCTCCGACAGGGTCCGGATCAATAGAGAGGAAGCTCCGGACTCCACCGGGAGGGTCTGGACCATTCAACGCCCGGTATACTTCATCAGTGAAGTATTACATGATGCCAAGACTCGATACCTAGAGGTGCACAAGCTGCTTTATGCAGTTCTTATTGCCTCCAGGAAGCTCCGACACTACTTCCAAGCTCATAAAGTCTCGGTGGTGACCTCCTATCCACTTCAAGCAGTCTTGCATAATTCCAATTCAACTGGGAATATTGCAAAGTGGGCAGCGGAATTGGCTGAGTTCGATCTCGAATTTGTTTCGAGACAAGCAATCAAGAGTCAAGCGTTGGCAGATTTCGTGGCGGAATGGACTCCCTCTCCATCAAACCCTGGGGGCCCCAGCAAGCAGAAGACGGAACATCAAGTTCCAACCTTCACCGAGCCTCACTGGACCCTTTACTTCGATGGCTCCATGCAGAAGCGGGGGGCCGGAGCTGGAATCCTTCTCCTTGCACCGACTGGGGAGAAGGTAAAATACATGGTACACCTTGACTTCAAGGCAACCAACAACATGGCGGAGTATGAAGCACTCATCTACGGACTAAAAGTGGCACTGTCATATGGTGTGAAGCAACTGTTGGTCAAAGGAGATTCACAGCTCATCATCAAACAGGTGAAGGGTGAATGCTCCTGCAATAATCTCCAGCTAGCTGCTTACCTCCTTGAAGTCCAGAGGCTTTAGAAGGACTTTGAAGTTCTAGACCTCCACCATGTTCAGCGTGCCCACAACGCTGAAGCTGACGAACTCTCGACCAAAGCGTCAACCGGAGCTCCGGCTCCTGACGGAACCTTTGCCCGGAGGTTGTCAAAACCCACAGTTTAGCCTGCCGAACTGAACGAAGGGGGCGAGATCAGCATCCCGAAGCTGACGGTCCCGATGGCCCTGTTACCATGGCAGCCATCAAGGGTCGTAGGTGCTGCCGGAAGCTCCGAGCAACCCAGCACGCAAGACTCAAATGCTCAAGTCGGTTCCGATGCATGGATCTCGGAGATCCGAAACTACTTGAAAGACAACATCCTTCCTGACGATGATGTATCCGCTGACCGGGGTAGTCAGATTGGCTAAAAGATACACGCTGGTAGAAGGGGATCTCTACCGGCGCGGTGCCAACGGCATCCTAATGCGGTGCATCACAAGGGAAGAAGGCTGCGAGCTCCTCGCAGAAATCCATGGAGGCGAGTGTGGGAACCACGCATCTTCCCGCACGCTGGTCGGAAAAGCCTTTCGGCATGGCTTCTACTGGCCTACAGCGCTCCAGGATGCCATTGAGCTGGTGAAGAAATGCGAAGCATGCCAATTTCATGCAAAGCAAATTCATACACCTGCTCAGCCCTTACAAATGATACCTCCTACATGGCCCTTTGCTGTGTGGGGGATGGACATCTTGGGACCCTTCCCAAGAGCCGTCGGAGGTTACAAGTTCCTGTACGTCGCCATTGACAAATTCACCAAGTGGCCGGAAGCAACTCCAGTTGTGACGATCAACAAGCAATCTGCTATCAACTTTCTGCAGTCCATTGTAAGCAGATTCGGAGTCCCAAACAAGATCATCACTGATAATGGGACTCAATTCACAAGCTCCGCATTCCAAGGGTATTGCGAAGACCTCGGCATACAGGTTTGCTACGCTTCCGTAGCTCATCCCGCCAGCAATCGCCAAGCCGAGAGAGCAAATGCAGAAATCCTTAAAGGACTCAAAACACGCACCTATGAGCGCTTGAAAAAGCACGGAGCCAATTGGATCGAAGAGCTTCGGCCCACTCTATGGGCCAATAGGACTTCTCCAAACCGGTCAACCGGAGAAACACCCTTCTTTCTGGTGTACGGGGCTGAAGCAATCCTTCCTCCGGAAATCACCTTGGGTTCGCTCCGGGTCCGGACCTTCGACGAAGCCGTGCAGGACCAGCTCCGGCGTGAAGACCTAGACCTCCTAGAGGAGGGAAGGTGCCAAGCAGCTATCCGGAATGCCCGATATCGCCAAGCTCTACGGCGTTATCACCAGCGGCATGTACACAATCGACAGCTCGAGGAAGGCAATCTGGTGCTACGGAGAATACTATCCAGGGAAGGGTTAAACAAACTCTCCACCGGTTGGGAGGGGCCCTTTCGAGTGATCAAAGTATCCCGTCCCGGAAGCGTTCGCTTGGCTACTGAGGATGGGACACCTCTCCCAAATCCTTGGAACATCGAGCACCTCCGTAAGTTCTACACTTAATTCCACGGAGGTGAGTCTTAAGTAACTTGAAATGTATGTTATAGAGTCATTGTACAGAATTGGGTAGTTCCTCTGGGAGAACAGCCGGACCTTTCCTGAAAGGTCTGCAAAGCTCATGCAACACTTGTCACAGTCTCCGGACTAAAAGTGTGGCTAACTACCCTGGTTCAAACGAGAAACCAAACACACTTAGCCTGGTTCCGTACCCTAAGAGTGTACTTGTTTCCCCTGTACCCCGGACCTATAATAAAAGGCATCTTCATGTGAAATAGACTCCACGTGCATTCATTTTGTGCAGGCTCGACATTTTTATTTTTCTCTTTCTTGTCTATAACAGAGACGTGCAATTCTTAAGAAATTTTTAGTTCGACCGGTTTATATACGATTCTGGTTGTATTGTCAGATCTTTTAGATTTAAATATCGTTTATGGCCAACTCGCCTGAAAGCCGCCAAGCCAATCTAGGGCCGGATTGCGCTATCGACTTAGCCTGGTCAAGCACCCTAAGTACGCCACTCTACCTACACCCCAGCAGGCCAAAGTAAGGCGGGTCCATGGACAATTGGATCTAAGAGAAAAGGCAACGCATCCAGTTGTATTTAAAATCGCGTTCAACTTAAAATTTTCTTGAGAATCGTAAGCCGCGACGAAATTATAGACAAGGAACGAATTTTACTATTTTTCTTGGCTTAAGTGTGCAGGAAAAATAAACTCTACGTTGATGGAGAAAAGCCGGAGCTAACCAAGCTCCGACACCCCCAAGGGGGTCAACCGTCGGCGCTGAGTAAAAGATGGTGAGAAGACCCCATAAATGGAGTCTGTTGCCAACAAACCAAGTGTTGGCAAAGGTCACTCCCGGAGCTACTAAGATCCGACACCTTGGAGGACTAACTATCGACGCTCTATGTGTTGATAGAGGCTATTGCCGGAGCTACTAAGCTCCAGCGATGGACAGTGCCGGAGCTTCTAAGCTCCGACAACTTCAGGGAACCATCACTATCAAAAACTTCGGGCCTAAATTCTACAAGTTCGAAGCAAATTTGTCTTCAACAAAACTCAATATCCTTTTGGTACATGTTCACAATCAAATTGTGTACATCTACCAGGGGGGCCAAGTGAAGATAAAGATGTTGAAGACAAAAATGAAATTCGCAAAAATTTGGGGATTTCATCTGGAGACAGGAGATTACATCTGGAGACCAAAGGATTATAAAATTGAGGAAGAAGAAGAGAAAATACAAGGGAGAGCTAAAGAGATGGCCCTAGACCCTATGGAAGAACTCGGCGACCTTCTGGGCGACCTCCGATATGCTGACTCGGGTAGCTTCGCCTTCTCCTTCGATGGGGCCTTCAAGCACCGGGTCCAAAGGAAATTGAGGGTTCCGGCTGGTGTAGCACGTCAACACATACTTTGTGACGTTCTTCGCCAGGGATTGCCCCTCAACCTCCAGTTGGTCCACGATGACGTCGCCCACCTTGGAGAGCTTGCTGCCTGCTGCGCTCAACGCTTGCAGCGCAAGGTCCGGCTCCGGCTCCGGATCATCCAGGCGCACGGGGCTGAAACCCATCGGCGTCAGCGCATCATTAGCCTTGCCCAGGAACTCCCAAATCTGCAGGGAGTCCACCGTCCTCAGGCTCTTCACCTCTTCCAAGGATCTCTTGGCCACCGTCAGTTCGGAATTCTCACGGGCGAGGCGCTCAACTTCTTTGGCGTTTTGCTGAATCTTTGCAGCAACCCGCCTCTCAAGTCTTCCGAGCTCCTCCTCCCGGAGGTGGATCTTGTTCCGACGATCGACCAGGTCCTTCTCCCTAGCCTCCACTTTCTTCTCCCGGGCAACAAGGGCACACTCGTATTCGTAGAGTTCCTTCCCTCGCACCCAGGTCTTCTCCTCTTCCTCGAGGCAGCGCTCTTCCAACTTCTTAGTGCGCTCCTCGAGGCCCTTGTCAGCCAGAGCTACTTTCTCGGCGAGCTCCTCTTCCCTTCTCAGGACGTCATCCCGCAGCTCCAGGAGTTTTTACTCTTCGTCCTCGAGCCGTCTCTCCCTCCCTTCAAGTGCCTCTCGGCGCTTGATGAGTGCGGCGTTGATGGCTTCAAGTTGCTCGAATCGAGCATTGGCCGCGTCGTTGGCAGCCTTGGCCTGATCGTGGATCTCCCGGGATTGAGCGTCGAGAGCATGGGTCATGCTCTCCCTCTCATCCAGCAGCTTCTCCCAGTACTCCAGGCGGATCTTCTCCCGTTTGATCCACTCCTTGTCATCCGCTAGCCTCGACTGCGCCAGCTTAGTCTCGAAGTGGAGTCGATTACGCCACCGCCTAAGGGTTTAGCGCTCCTCTTCAAGAGCCTTGCTGTCGTGGAAGAAGGCCAGTTGGACCTGACGTAGACTGGAGCAGGCGTTGTCGATAGACATTGACAGCGGGATGGGCTCCGGACCTGCTGGGGTCTCCTCCGCTGGTTCCAGCGGGTCTTCACATACAAAAATTGGGTCCCACTCTACGAGAGCTGAACCCTGAGCTTCCAAGGCTCTAGGGCCGTCCTCCGGGATGGCCTCAGTCGCCATCGAAGAAGGCCCCGCCGCCAAGTCTTCATTTGCCCCCTCAGGCAGGGGGACGGCGACTTCGCTTAGGCACTCTGGCTCGGCCACAGGTACCATCGATGTCGTCGCTTCCGGAGTAGGAGCTACTACTGGCTCCGACTGGGACACCTCTTCCGAGGGAGGCTCGAGCTCCCTCGCCTCTTCAACCACCGGCTCTGTGACCGGCGCTCCAACAACAACCGGCTCAGTGACCGGTACTTCGGAGGTAACCGGCTCAACTGCCGGAACTACCTCAACTTCCGGCTCGCATGCCGGAGCTTCAGTCACCTCCGCTTCAATCGCCGGGGCTTCGACAAGTTCCGGCTCCGAGGCCAGAACTACTACTTCTTCCGGCTCTACAGCCGGAGCTTCCACTACTGCAGCATCAGGACCCGGAGCTTCAACCTCCAAGACAAGTGCCGCTGGCGTGTCTTCACTCCCGTGGTCAGGCGCTACCACGGGAAGTTCTGGGGACGAGTCGAGGTTCATGACCACGACAGCCGGCGCCGGAGCTGTCGCAGCCTCAGCCACCACCTGAGGCGGAACTGGGACAGGAGCAGAAGCTCCCACAGCCTCAAAAATTGTGGCCGAGGGTGGAGCTTCACTCCCTTTCTTGGGGAAGCTGCAGAGGATGGATAAAGAAAATTAACAAACAATCGCTACAACTAAAAAGTTAACCAAGGTAAAAATCAGAAATTACCTTGGAAGGCTCCCGCACCAGCTTGCGCGGAACCTTTTTCCCGGACGTTCCGGCTGGCCATGATCGGCGTAGGAGCTCCAGGAGGCCCCCCAGAACTTGTCGCAGCCACGGGCGTTTCCTGGGCCGAGGTTCTCCTCGATCGGGAGGAACCCCTGGACCTGGAGGCTCCAGCTGCCCCAGGTGTCGGAGTCGTACACCCGGAGCTAGCACCACCGGAGGGTTCCACCACGGAGACAGACGCGCTCCGGGAGGATCCCACTGCAGGAACAGTCTCGTTCCGGGAGGACCCCACCACGGAGACAGTCGCCACGGCAGCAGAAGATCTTCCCCCCTGGGGAGAAGGAACCAAGGTGGAAGCAGCGGGCCTGACGGACCTTCCGTCGGCATGTCGTAGCTTCCTCTTCCGACTCTCCGGCTCCTCCGCCAGCTCCTTGCCCTTGCCGATGACTTCAACCTTCGGCTGTGGAGCAGGGACCGAGCCATCTTCGGGCACCCCAGGGATTGCCACCCGGGTGGTTAGTCTTCTCTCGACGACACCAAGGTCGTCAAGCGCAGGCATTGTCCGCTAAAGCTCTCTGCTGAACCCCACTTCCACATTCAGAGGGAGAAAGGCCGACGGCGGAGTCAAGTAATCCCCGTCGACGTCGATGCCGTGCTGGAATTTCTTGAGGTGGAACTCCAAGGTCTTCCCCACCATATTGGATTTCAACCCGGTCTCAACCCGGTCCTCGTCCATCATGCTGTTGAGGGCCCAGGCGAGCTGCTCCCTCCTCTTCAGCGGCGCCCACCTGTTGGTCAGGAAGTTGCAGAATACCGCTTGGGGAGTCAATCCTCCCTCCACACATTGGCGGATCCTGGTCAGCACAGGGTCGAAAACTTCCGCCAGCACCGGAACTTCACTCCATATCGACGTGTCGATGCCGGGCAGACCGTCTGGCAGTTCCAACCGCTCATGCTCCTCCACCCTGACGACTATCCAATCTTTCTTCCAGTCATCCCACTTCCCGGAAGGGAATGACCGGAGGTACTTGAATGGGCACTTCTTGCACTTCACAAAGTAGTAGAAGCCAAGGTACTCATTGCTCCGGCCGGTGGTGTGAACGGTGAAGAAGGTTCGGAAGAGCTCGACGCAGGGGGGATGCCCACCCACATCTCGCAGAAGTGGACAAAGATGGACACAAGGAGGATGGAGTGAGGGCCAAGGTGGTATAGCTGCAGACCATAGAAGTCTAGCAGCATTAAGAAGAAAGAAGAAAATGGTGGGATCAGCACCACCATGGCGTACGAAGAAAAGTACACCATCTCGCCAGCGCACTCCTTCTCAAAAGGGAGCTCTCCGCCGGTACGGACCAAGCGGCTGAAGAAGTCCGAGGACCACCCCATGAGGGCCCGGACCTTCTTCAAATCGTTGTCGGTCTTCAGGCGACTCTCGCGCAGACCCAACTCCATCGCGGCACAGCTAGGCAAGAGAAGAGGAGCAAAGTACGAGTCGGGAGTTTGAGCGCAAGATCAGATGGGAGGCGTAAAGAACTCCCGACGGTGCGCGCTTTCCTTCTTAAGTAAGCCCTCGCAACGCTTGGATGGAAACTGCAGGGGAGTCGAAGATACTACTCAAGAATTCCACCCAGCCGATGACAAGAGGGTCCGGGACCACCCCGACGATCAAGTCAAGGTTCTTACCCAGGCGAACGGTTGTCATCACGAGGCGGGAAACCCAAAGGCGGCGGTCTGACAGGGCGCGTGGAACCGATACGATTTTCGTATCGGGAACCGGCGACTTTCAATTGCGTGAGATCCGCACGTCAAAGATCTTATCTGCCGCCTGAGGTGCGCCACGCGTCGGGATCTAACTGTAAAACCCTGCCAACGACACCTCCGAAGACCCTTGAAGACCCAGTTCAAGAGTCGCAAGGTTGGACCCACCTCCGATGGAACGACTTCACCCCAGTGACCTTCCTCGGAGGTAGGTCCAGGGGGCCACTGTCGGTACCCTAAAAACCGTACACCCCCTGAGGTTACAAAGATTTCGAGGGAAGGCCGTCTACACAGATTGAAGACCCTCGGAGGCCCACTTGTCAGACATGACCGGACCTGCTTCTCCAACATGGTTAATCCCTAGGTCGCCACGTGTACTGCCAAACCGGAGCTACCGCCCGCAAGGGGGAAGCTCCGGACCAAGTACCGAAATGGCACCTCCAGACTTAACCCCTGACCGAGAGAAGCTCCGGACCTGACACGTGTCAGGTAGCTCCGGAGCTACCTGCTTCCCACAGCAAGCTCCGGAGCTGCCACGTGTCCAAACGTCAGAGCTGGCAGCCTCTAACCTCCGGAAGACCTTGTAACGGCTCCGGATCTTCAAAGGAGAGCCAAGGACTTCAAGACCCGATTAAATGTCATTAATGCCATATTAATGACACTTAAACGGACAATCTTAACACCTGTAACGGCACTGTCGGAGTCCGTTACAAGGTCATTAACAACAATTAATCGTGTATTAATACTAGTAATTGCCGGGGCCACATGTCGGGCTCGCCCAGCTTGTAACGGCCTATCCTTGTACTATAAAAGGACAGGCCGACGATACACACATGACACGCACACAGACGTGGAGATCATACGTGACAAACTAATACAACACCAACACACCCGTGGAGTAGGGTATTACGCTCAGGCGGCCCGAACCACGTAAATCCTAGTGTCTCCTGCGTTAAACCGCAATTCACCTTCTGGAGTCTCCGCGCGCCCATACCGAACTACAAACTCCTCCAACACTTTAGCAGTGTCAGGAGATCTGCCGACTCCAACAGTCGACAATTACCATTTTCAACTCTGTCCTGCATCAGTGGTATAGGAAACATAGAACACTGAAGCTGCTTAGCCACTGCAGTACTTAACAAAGTGTGGGAGCAGCTAGAGTCTATTAACATCAATAAGGATTGTTTGTGTGCAAAAGCCTTGAGTTGGAGATAACTTTATTCTGAGGTTGACCAGATATGGCATATAGTGATAAATGTCCCTCATCAGTATGCTTGGACAATTGAGAATATTCCAACAAGTTCAGAGTTTCATCTGACAAAAATACCACCACCATAAGGAGTTTCCATTTCTTGATTGTGAAGCTGAGGACCAGGGGACACTCCGCAAATATGACTTGGGATGTGTTTTCTCACCACATTTGAAGCGGGGGTTGTTAGCCCTGCGAAAGTCTTTTAACTGTCCTACTTTCCAAAGATCAGTACTCACAGTAGGAGATTTGGAGCCAGTTCTGAGTGTAGAGACAGTGGTCTGCTTAGGTCTCCATGGTTTGGTTTTCAGCTTGTAGCAATTTGGCACTTGTGCTAATGTGGCTGCCTCTCAGGAAGGATGTAGCACACGAACAGAGGGCCCTATCCACCAAGGAGCAGACTCTCAGGAAGGATCTTGAGGCCCGTGTGATATGTTTGGCTGCAGTCGAGCGATCCCGGAGAAGACAAGCATCAAGGATCACTTGGATAAAAGCACGCGATGCCCGCACCAAATTTTTCCGCTCCAAAGCAAATGCTCGCTCCAGGAAACATTTTATTCTGCGGCTCAAAGATTCAAGTGGCAATATTCATTAGGACCAAGAGGAGATGGAAAGCATCTTCCATCAATACTACCTGCAAATCATGGGATCCAAATTAAACCGGCAACACACTCTGAACTGGGACCAGCTCCAGCTGGCACAACTACATGATCAGAACCTTGACTCACCTTTCACCAAAGAGGAAATCTTGAGGGCCGTTAAAGCACTCCCTTCAGAAAAAAGCCCCTAGACCTGATGGATTCTCCGGAGAATTCTACCGGTTTTGTTGGGACATCATCAAAGTTGATCTGACAGCAGCATTCTCTTGCGTCTTTGGCCTGCGAACCGGGACACTTCATAAGCTGAACGGTGCCACGATCACGTTACTGCCTAAAGGGGAGGCGGCTGAATCACCAAGCGACTTAAGGCCTATCAGTTTGATTAACTCTTTTGCAAAGCTTCTTTCTAAAGTTCTAGCTCTTCGCCTGCAACCTCACCTTAGTTATTTGGTCTCTCCCTCACAAAGTGCTTTCATCAAGTCCCGGTGCATTCATGATAATTTTTTGTATGTCCACAACCTGGCCTGCATTTTCCATCGGAAAAAAAAGTCCATGCTCATGTTCAAGTTGGATATAACAAAGGCCTTCGATACAGTTTCTTGGGAATTCCTGCTGGAGATGTTAAGCAAATGTGGCTTCCCTAGACGTTGGACTAACTGGTTCTCTATTCTTTGGTCAACTGCATCCTCCTCAGTTTTCTAAATGGCAGTTTGGGAGCTTCGATTTAGCACAAGAGAGGTTTGAGGCAAGGGGATCCCCTATCTCCTTACCTCTTTATTCTAGCTTTTGATGTCCTGCACAGGGTGTTCTTGTCGGCCACACAACAGGGTTTTCTCTCACCATTGACAGAGGGCATAGTACGTTCTCAGCTATCTCTTTACGCCGACGATGTGGTTGCATTCATCAGTCCAACAAGCCAGGATGTCTTCAGGACTGATAGAATGAATTGCTCAATTAATCATAGGTCTAGGTACATATTTATATATACATAGATGGGCCGGTATACAGGCTAGGCCCAAACACAGTCCAACACCCCCCCCCCCCCCCCCGCAGTCCCAACATCTAGCCACAACAGATGTTGAGACTGGACCGAAACTCAGAAAAAAAAAAGTCGACGGGAGTCCCTTCGTGAAGATGTCGGCAAACTGTGACGTCGTCGGCACGTGGAGAACTCGAACCTCACCGTGTGCAACCCGCTCACGAACAAAGTGAAGATCAATCTCCACATGTTTCGTGCGCTGGTGCTGAACGGGGTTGGTGGAGAGGTAAACGGCGCTGACATTATCACAGTAGACCAACGTGCTCCGGGCGATAGGGGAGTGGAGCTCCTGAAGTAACTGCTGGAGCCAAGACGCCTCTGCTACGCCGTTAGCCACGGCGCGGTACTCCGCCTCAGCGCTGGAGCGAGAAACCACATGCTGCCGCTTCGAGGACCAGGAGACAAGATTCCCCCCCAGGAAGATGGCGTAGCCAGAGGTGGAACGGCGGGTATCTGGGCACCCCGCCCAGTCAGCATCGGTGTAGACCACCAACTCAGAAGGCGAGTCACGTCGAAGGAGAAGGCCGTAGTCGAGGGAGCCGCGCAGGTACCAAAGAATCCGCTTCATCGCCGTGAGGTGCGTCTCCCGCGGATCATGCATGTGGAGACACACCTGCTGAACCGCGTATGAGACGTCCGGCCTGGTGAAGGTGAGGTACTGCAGGGCACCTGCAAGACTCCTGTAAGAGGTGGGGTCGGCGACCGAGGCGCCGTCAGCCGAAGTCAGCTTCGCCTGGGTGTCCACGGGAGTGGAGCAAGGCTTGCAATCAGCCATGCCCGCTCGCTCGAGGATATCCAGGCAGTACTGGCGCTGGTGGAGGAACATAGCGTCCGGACGGTGCTCGACCGCAACGCCCAGGAAGTGGTGGAGCTGGTCGAGGTCCTTCATCGCAAACTCGCGCTGCAGTGCGGAGATCGTGCGCTGAAGAAGAGCCGAGCTGGACGCCGTGAGGACAATATCATCCACGTACAGGAGGAGGTAGACAGTGTCACCCTCATGCTTGTAAACGAAAAGCGAGGTGTCCGACTTGGCCTCGACGAAGCCAAGCGAGGCCAGGAAGGAGGCGAACCGGCTGTACCAAGCCCGAGGCACCTGCTTCAGCCCGTATAGAGACTTGTTCAGCCGGCAGACCAAGTCTGGACGGGCTGAATCAACGAACCCTGTCGGCTGACTGCAGTACACCGTCTCTGTCAGCGTCCCGTGAAGGAAGGCGTTCTTGACGTCCAGCTGGTGGACAGGCCAAGAATGCGAGAGAGCCAACGAATGAACAGTCCGTACTGTCGCTGGCTTAACCACCGGACTGAAGTTCTCGTCGTAGTCCACTCCAGGGCGCTGAGTGAAGCCCCGAAGTACCCAACGAGCCTTATATCTCTCCAGGGAGCCATCCGCCTTCCTCTTATGCGTGAAAACCCACTTGCCTGTGACAACGTTGCCACGGGAAGGACGTGGAACAAGGTCCCATGTCCGATTGGCAAGTAGGGCCGCATACTCCCCCTCCATAGCGCGGCGCCAGTGAGGGTCAGCGAGGGCGCTACGGACGGAGGTCGGTATAGGTGATACCGAAGAGGAAGTGGATGGTGTCGGTGTCGTCGAAGAGAGTACCACTCCGGAGAACCTCTCAAGAGGCCGGAGAACCCCAGCGGCACGTCTAGTCACCATCGGGTGAACGTGTCCTGGGTCCCGGTGAAGCAACAGTGGGTGGTACACCGAGGGCTCTGGACGCGCAGGCGTAGAGGCACCAATCCGCTCTCGTCGCTGGTAGACAAGAGCAGGATCAGCGAACCGTGGAACAGGGGTCGCGCGTGGCGCAGCGGGGAACCCGGGAGCCGGAGTAGTCATCGGGTCCCTACACGGCGCAAGAGTCGAGGCCGGAGACGCCGAGGCCACGCGTGGCGCAGCTGTAGGGGTCGCCGGGGCCGCGCGTGGCGCGGGAGTCGAGGATGGAGACGCTGGGGCCATGCGTGGCGCAGACGTAGGGGACGTCGGGACCTCGTGTGCCGCAGGAGTCGAGGTCGGAGACACCGTTGCCGCGCGTGGCGCAGCTATAGGTGGCGCCGAGGCCTCGTGTGGTGCAGGAGACGAGGTCGGAGATGCCGGTGCCGCGCGTAGCGCAGCGGGAGACGTCGGTGCCACGCATGGTGCGGCACTCGTCCCCAGGGTCGACGGAGCCTGGGCACCAACCCGCACTCGTCGCTGGTAGACGAGAGCAGGGTCAGTGAACCGCCGAGTCGTGGCTGTAGGAGGCACAGCCGGAGTCACCACAGGTGTCGGTGATGCATAAGGTGCAGCTGGCGACGTCGTGGGAGCCACCTGGGAACTGGTGGGTGATGTACCTGCAAAAAAAGGCCAAGGCAGCTGTGGTGGAGCAGCCTCGGTGTCAGTAGAAAAAAGAGAGTACAGCTCTGCAGCTGAACCAGAGGTGGAGGAAGAAAAGGGGAAGGATGACTCGTCGAAGACGACGTGCCGAGAGATCAAAATGCGGTGGGTAGAGAGGTCGAGGCACCGGTATCCCTTATGCTCAAGGGAGTACCCAAGAAAGACACACCTAGTAGAGCAGGGCGCAAGCTTATGTGGAGCAGTGGCGGAAAGATTAGGGTAGCAGGCGCACCCGAAGACACGGAGGTGGTCGTAGAGAGGGGTAGTGCCATACAGGGCAAAGAAAGGAGTCGGTGCTCGAATCGCCTTGGTAGGAAGGCAATTAAGGAGGAAGGTGGCAGTGTGAAGTGCCTCTACCCAGTATCGAGCGGGGATAGAAGCCTGAAACATCAAGGAACGCATGACATCATTGGTGGTGCGAAGCATGCGCTCAGCCTTGCCATTCTGGGGGGATGTGTATGGGCAAGACATGCGTAGCTGTGTGCCATGTGTAAGGAGAAAGTCACGGAGTCGCGAGTTGTCAAACTCTCATCCGTTGTCACACTGGAGAGCACGAACAGTACACCCAAACTGTGTGGAAACCCAAGTGAAGAAGTGAGAGAGAGTATCAAATGTCTCAGATTTCATACGTAAGGGAAAAGTCCAAGAGAAATGTGAGAAATCATCAAGTGCCACCAAATAATATTTAAAACCCGAGACACTGATAACAGGAGATGTCCACAAATCACAATGGATAAGATCAAAAATATGTTGCACATGAGACACAGAAGTGGGAAAGGGAAGCCGAACATGGCGACCAAGCTGACAAGTGTGACACAATGACTCATGTGTGCCCCTAGTACACGAGATAACAGAACTACTAGACAACTTCGACATAGCATCAGCGCCAGGGTGACCAAGCCGACGGTGCCAAGTAGTGTACGAAGCTGTCGTAGCCAGAGCAAAGGATGAAGACACAGCGGAAGAAGAAAGTCGAAGAGTGTACAGGGGCCCCGAACTATCACATCGAAGAAGAAGATGCCGGGTGGAAAGATCCTTCACAGACAAACCAAAAGGAAACTCGACAGAAATATTATTATCAGTGGTGAAACGACGAACGGAAAGCAAATTTTGAATAATGTCTGGAGCAACAAGGACATTATTAAGATGGAATGAACCCGGAGAAACTGAGTCACCTACTAAGGTGACTGGAAGAACGGATTCATTTCCAACAACGATCGATGAAGGAAACGACGGATGAGGTGTGTGAGTAGAAGAGAGAATACCAGCATCTGGGGTAGTGTGGTAGGAGGCGCCAGAATCAGCCACCCAATCAGTAGACGGCGGTGTAAGGTGCATGGTGCTGAAGGAAGACGCCAAGTCCTGACGGTCCCACCCCATGTGCGGCTCCTGGAGAGGTGCTGGTGGCTCCGAGTACCCAGCGGGGTAGGAAACACCGCCGTAGGCTGGAGTTGGCGATCCAGCCGCAGGGCGACCAGGTCCACCATAGCCCGGATGGGCTACGTACGTCGCCTGAGGACGTGGCTGGCACGGAGTGGAGGAAGTCGGTGGCGCCCCAAGAAGACCCGAAGACGGTCCAGGCCACATAGAGATCTGGCCAGTCCACGGGTTGTACGGTGTGGGCCAGGGCGCACCTCCCTGGCCAGTGCCACCAGTACCACTACCAGTAGGAGCAGTGCACGTAGGAGTGCCGCCAGCACCTCGTCCTGTGCGCCTTCCGCCGCGACGTCGACGAGTACCACCCCCAGAGCCAGCAGAGGCACCCGGGGTGGTAGGTGGAGTAGGTGGTCGCGGTAGTGGTCCCCCAGAAGACGGTGGGCGTGAGGGCTGCCCAGAGCCATAGAAGGCCGTGGCAGTCCCAGAGGTAGCAGATCCACCAGTCGTGATCTCCTCAAGCTCGAGATCAGACCAGACCTTCTCGAAGGTCGGTGGCGGCTCCATACGGAGAAGCCAGAAGCGAAGATGGCTGAAGCGCTCGTTTAGGCCGTGAAGGACCCGAAGTACTAGAGTGCTGTCAGCGACCAGCTCGCCAAGGTCGCGCAAGGAGTCAGCCATGCCCTTCATCTCTCCACAGTAGGCCGAGATGGAGCGGTCTCCCTGCACTGTATTCTGGAACCGTGCGTTAATGTGAAGAGCCCGAGTCGCACGGTTCCCCAAGAAGTGATGCTCCAGTATCTGCCAAGCCTGGCGCGCGGTCCCCCCACCGCGCTGTCCGACAAGCTTGTACAGATCATCGGCGAGAGTGCCAAAGATCCAAGCAAGGACCAGACTATCCATGCTGATCCAAGAGTCATCCCACGGGGCGTCGTCCTGCTGGACGTGGTCCGCAAGCTGGTACCGCCGTAACGTGAGAAGGAACTCGTTACGCCAGCGGGCGTAGGTGGTAGAGTTACAACTCAGAACAGTCGGCACTAGTGTCCGAATGTTCTGAACTCCAGCCGCCTGGGCGTGTAGGGCGGCGGTGAGCGACGCCGAGTATGCGGAGTGCACACCGGTGTCCGAGGTGGGCTCGTACGTCGCGCCCGGCGGTCGGTGAGCGCTCTCCTGGATCTGGTGCGAGAGAGCAGCCGTCGAGGCGCGCTCCTGCTCTAAGGTAAGAGCGAGTGCCCGCTCGCGATCGCGAGAGGCAGCCAGAGCCGCGAAGACACTGGAGGTGTCCGCGGCCGTCGTGGTGGTGCTGGCGACGCCGTAGAAAGGATCAGTGGCTGCACGAGGAGCAGTAGCAGTGCCAACAACAGATCCGGAACCCGTCATGAAGGCGACGGCAGTGGGGCCGACAAGTGGTTCGCCTGCGGAGGGACCAGTTGCAACGCCGTACGCAGGTCGGGTCATGTCGATGAGAGGCGCGCCTGCTGCAGGACCAGTGGCAGGCGCACCGGTGCAGGGGAGGGAGTCGGCCAGGGAGGGGACGGCGCCGGCCAGGGGCGCGCCGGGGAGGGAGGCGGCCGGCGGCGGCTGGGTCAGGGCCGCGCCGGCGGCCAGGAGGAGGATGCCGGCGGCCAGGGGAGGTGCGGCCCCGGTGGCGGGCAGAGGGGGCCGGCCAGCGGCGGCGGCGGCGACGTGGGGGGGT